>CM065730.1:1853590-1881090 GCA_033310375.1 Conus canariensis | reverse complement strand
ACATCTACATCAACACTGCCGTTCATAACACATCTACATCAACACTGCCGTTCATAACACATCTACATCAACACTGCCGTTCATAACACATCTACATCAACACTGCCGTTCATAACACATCTAATCACCTCTAACATCATCACTGCCGTTCATAACACATCTACATCAACACTGCCGTTCATAACACATCTACATCAACACTGCCGTTCATAACCATCATTCAACATGCGTTATACACATCTAATAACATGCCGTTCATAACACATCTACATCAACACTGCCGTTCATAACACATCTACATCAACACTGCCGTTCATAACACATCTACATCAACACTGCCGTTCATAACACATCTACATCAACACTGCCGTTCATAACATAACACATCTAACACTCTAATCAACACTGCCGTTCATAACACATCTATCAACATCAAACACTTGCCGTTCTCATTAACACATCGTTCATAACACATCTATAACACTGCCGTTCATAACACATCTACATCAACACTGCCGTTCATAACACATCTACATCACACTGCCGTCATAACACATCTAATCAACACTGCCGTTCATAACACATCTACATCAACACTGCCGTTCATAACACATCTACATCAACATTGCCGTTCATAACACATCTACATCAACACTGCCGTTCATAACACATCTACATCAACACTGCCGTTCATAACACATCTACATCAACACTGCCGTTCATAAAATACATCAACACTGCCGTTCATAACACATCTAATCAACACTGCCGTTCATAACACATCTACACAACACTGCCGTTCATAACACATCTACATCACACTGCCGTTCAAACACATCAACTCACATGCCGTTCATAACACATCTACATCAACACTGCCGTTCATAACACATCTACATCAACACTGCCGTTCATAACACATCTACATCAACACTGCCGTTCATAACACATCTAATCAACACTGCCGTTCATAACACATCTACATCAACACTGCCGTTCATAACACATCTACATCAACACTGCCGTTCATAACACATCTACATCAACACTGCCGTTCATAACACATCTACATCAACACTGCCGTTCATAACACATCTACATCAACACTGCCGTTCATAACACATCTACATCAACACTGCCGTTCATAACACATCTACATCAACACTGCCGTTCATAACACATCTACATCAACACTGCCGTTCATAACACATCTACATCAACACTGCCGTTCATAACACATCTATATCAACACTGCCGTTCATAACACATCTACATCAACACTGCCGTTCATAACACATCTATATCAACACTGCCGTTCATAACAACATCTACATCAACACTGCGTTCATAACACATCTAATCAACACTGCCGTTCATAACACATCTACATCAACACTGCCGTTCATAAACATCTACATCAACACTGCCGTTCATAACACATCTACATCAACACTGCCGTTCATAACACATCTACATCAACACTGCCGTTCATAACACATCTACATCAACACTGCCGTTCATAACACATCTACACAACACTGCCGTTCATAACATCTACAACACATGCCGTTCAACATCTACCACACACTGCCGTTCATAACACATCTACTATCAACACTGCCGTTCATAACACATCTACATCAACACTGCCGTTCATAACACATCTACATCAACACTGCCGTTCATAACACATCTACATCAACACTGCCGTTCATAACACATCTACATCAACACTGCCGTTAACATTATACACCTTATCACATCTACATCAACACTGCCGTTCATAACACATCTACATCAACACTGCCGTTCATAACACATCTACATCAACACTGCCGTTCATAACACATCTACATCAACACTGCCGTTCATAACACATCTACATCAACACTGCCGTTCATAACACATCTACATCAACACTGCCGTTCATAACACATCTACATCAACACTGCCGTTCATAACACATCTACATCAACACTGCCGTTCATAACACATCTACATCAACACTGCCGTTCATAACACATCTACATCAACACTGCCGTTCATAAACATCAATCAACATGCCTTTCAAAACACATCTAATCAACACTGCCGTTCATAACACATCTACATCAACACTGCCGTTCATAACACATCTACATCAACACTGCCGTTCATAACACATCTATCAACATGCCGTTCATAACACATCTATCAACACTGCCGTTCACAACACATCTACATCAACACTGCCGTTCATAACACATCTACATCAACACTGCCGTTCATAACACATCTACATCAACACTGCCGTTCACAACACATCTACATCAACACTGCCGTTCATAACACATCTACATCAACACTGCCGTTCACAACACATCTACATCAACACTGCCGTTCATAACACATCTACATCAACACTGCCGTTCATAACACATCTACACCAAACACTGCCGTTCATAACACATCTACACCAACACTGCCGTTCATAACACATCTACATCAACACTGCCGTTCATAACACATCTACACCAACACTGCCGTTCATAACACATCTACACCAACACTGCCGTTCATAACACATCTATATCACATGCGTTATAACACATTACACCAACACTGCCGTTCATAACACATCTACACCAACACTGCCGTTCATAACACATCTACACCCAACACTGCCGTTCATAACACATCTATATCAACACTGCCGTTCATAACACATCTACATCAACACTGCCGTTCATAACACATCTACATCAACACTGCCGTTCATAACACATCTACATCAACACTGCGTCATAACACATCTCACCAACACTGCGTTCATAACACATCTACATCAACACTGCCGTTCATAACACATCTACATCAACACTGCCGTTCATAACACATCTATATCAACATCTGCCGTTCATAACACATCTATATCAACACTGCCGTTCATAACACATCACTCAACACTGGTTCATAACACATCTACATCAACACTGCCGTTCATAACACATCTACATCAACATTGCCGTTCATAACACATCTATATCAACACTGCCGTTCATAACACATCTACATCAACACTGCCGTTCATAACACATCTATATCAACACTGCCGTTCATAACACATCTACATCAACACTGCCGTTCATAACACATCTATATCAACACTGCCGTTCATAACACATCTACATCAACATTGCCGTTCATAACACATCTATATCAACATTGCCGCACCACATTTGGAACCATTCTGGTGTAAAGACTGAACTCAGTTCTGACCACCAGACAGACCATTCGCTTGAAGACTGACGCCAGATGTGGCTACAGGATAACCCAGTCTGGATTAAAATAATGGACTCTGACCACAACATCAACTGCTCTGGCTTGAAGCCCCACATGTGGCCACAGCATGGACTCTCCCAGCCTGCAGACTACATCAGTTCGACCTGAACACCAACCATTCAGGCTCCAAGGTCAACTTTCAAACGTGGCCTGGAATCAAAAGATTCTGATTTGAACGCCCAGACTAAAGACACCTCCTGCCCGACAAATAACTAACTGGCTGAGAGAGACTCTGGCTGGAACATGATGGTAAAGGACACATACAATGTCCTGCTATCTCCTGCAGTGAAAGCTCTGAAAGCCATGTCATCATGTACAGAGGCAAAAAGGCGTAATGAACATAATTCCAACTCTGGACAGAAGCCAGGGGGTGTACACATTCAGAATGAGCCTTCTTTACAAGAACATGGTGTCATGCATGCAAGGAAAACGGGAAACAAAATCCAATTTACCGCGTCATCAGTGTAAAGCTCAAACAGCAGAACGACAGTAAGACTAAACTGAGGTATTATCACAATGGAGTAATTGTCGTCTGAGAATGCCTGTTTTGGGCCAGCATTGCAAAAAGCACTGAAAAAAAAAAAAAAAAAAAAAAAAAAATACTGTATCGAACACAAACACCACCACAGACCAACAAATTTCAAAAGAATTCTTACCTTAAGACAACTAGCTTACTATATTTTTGTTATAGATAATAAAAATGCTTATCCCTATAAGACAAGGAAAGAGTACTGCAGACACTCTTATTGTACTGTCTGCTAAAAAGACCTAAAATGGCTGATCAGCCATTTCTCAAAATGGGCGATTAATACCAACAAACTTCTTAAGTCCATAAGATTGTGAAAGAAAAGAGTGATATTTTATAAAATAACTCACCCAAAAGAGAATTTACATCTACTCACACACACAACATCAAACCTGCATCAAAGTAACATCCACAGATTGATGAACAAGTAAAAGGGAAGGAACTGTACCTACACTGAGAAGTCTCAGAGACAAGAGTGGGTTACCTTTCAGCTCATTTGTGGCACAAACAAAAATGGGTCTGCTTTGTTGGGAGAAAATGTATTTCCCATACTTTCCAAGCCTTACACTACTCCTCCAAGACAACAATGAATTTAAAACCAGCTGAACACAGATCTGTCAGCAGACCCACTCACCCTGATTCTTCAAGGTCTGGGTCAGAAGAAGGCCGTCATGGGGAAACTTGGCGATGCTGGTCCCTGATGCATAGTGCACTGCGAACAGAAAACAGGCTTCCAATGGGGTGTTACAATGTGTGTGTACACACATAATTTACAATGTTTTTATAGTTTCTAATGACACACAAAGCCACTATCAACTTAACACATGTTTAAATGTGTGTATACACATGAATGTGTACATGTTTTACATTTCTAATGACACACAAAGCACTATCAACATAACACAGTTCAACATGTGTGTATACACATGAATGTGTACATGCTTTACATTCTAATGACAGCAAAGCACTATCAACTTAACACATGTTTAACATGTGTGTACACACATGAATGTGTACATGTTGTTACATTCTTATTGACACGCAAAGCACTATCAACATGTACATGTTTAACATGTGTGTATACACATGAATGTGTACATGTTTTACATTTCTAATGACACACAAAGCACTATCAACACAACACACGTTTACATGTGTGTATACACATGAATGTGTACATGTTTTACATTTCTAATGACACACAAAGCACTATCAACATAACACACATTTACATGTGTGTACACACATGAATGTGTACATGTTTTACATTTCTAATGACACACGAGGCACTATCAACATAACACATGTTTAACATGTGTGTGTCTGTGTATAAGCATGCATATTCAAGCATGTGTAATGTATTTTACATTTATCAAACAAGCACCACAAAATGAAAAGTCGAAGTTGAGATTTGAGGGATGGGGAAGGTGGGAAGGGTGTAAAATGACATGGTTACAGCTTTTACGCTGCAGAGTCTATGATCCACTCATGGAGGTGAATTTCTGTGGCTTATAAACACCCTCTCTGTCCACATAGCTGTACCTGGGAACCTGACTCTGTTCAAGACAGAGTGGGAGGCAGAAGAAGAAGTCTGGGCTCCATTATGGCGTATATTTGGCACAGTGAACCTCTGACAGCTCAGAATTCACACAAGACACTGATAGCAGTGTGCGTGTGCGTGTGCGTGTGTGTGTGTATTGTGTGTGTGTGCGTGCGTGCATGCATGCGTGTGTGTGTGCGTGTGTGTGTGTGTGTCGGTCTGATCGTGTGTGTATGTGTGCATGCATGTATTAACAAGCTGAAGCTGAATTGTTCCACTTTTCTCCCTCTCCGTTCTTTCACATACTTACTGTCATGTTCACCGATGGTGAAATCGCCCTCATACACCTCGTCACTGTAGACAAAAATACACACATGCGGTGTAAAGAAAATGAGCAAAATACTGGAAGCCAACTATCATGCATATTAACTCCTCAAAGATAAACTGGAAAAAAATGCTACTGCAGTGGGTAGCAGTAGAAGGTAGGAACCCCCCCCCCCCACCCCCACCCCAGAAGGCAGTGCGAGGAACATCTGTCTCACACCTCAAAATAACGTGTCTGCTGCTTTCAAACCAATTGTCAGCAAGCTTCCATTCATATTGTCAGTGGAAACAAAAAATCAGTTAGTGTGAGGTGGTGTTCCAAAGATTTCCAACAGCAGCGTAAAAAAAATAAATAAAAAAGAAAAAAAAAGAGAGAGAAATCAGCTAAAAAGAGGACCGAACTGATATGAATGAATTATACTAGAAGAAAACAATGAAACTACAGGCTAAGTAACACACTGACAAACTTCAATACAATCATAACATTCAATTCAACCAGAAAAATAACCCAAAACATAACAAAAAAAACCCCCACACACTTTCATACAAGCAGATGCCTACATATGAGTGCATGTGTATACTGTCATCCAACCTCCCCTCCCCTCCATGACACGTGAGCTGTAGAAAACCAAGAGACTGTGGACTGACCTGAAAGCCATACCATGACCAGTGACCAGACTGACCTGAAAGCTGTACCATGACCAGTAACCAGAAACAGGACTGACCTGAAAGCTGTACCATGACCAGTGACCAGACTGACCTGAAAGCTGTACCATGACCAGTGACCAGACTGACCTGAAAGCTGTACCATGACCAGTGACCAGACTGACCTGAAAGCTGTACCATGACCAGTGACCAGAAACAGGACTGACCTGAAAGCTGTACCATGACCAGTGACCAGACTGACCTGAAAGCTGTATCATGACCAGTGACCAGACTGACCTGAAAGCTGTATCATGACCAGTAACCAGAAACAGGACTGACCTGAAAGCTGTACCATGACCAGTGACCAGACTGACCTGAAAGCTGTACCATGACCAGTGACCAGACTGACCTGAAAGCTGTACCATGACCAGAGACCAGACTGACCTGAAAGCTGTACCATGACCAGTGA
Organism: Conus canariensis; assembly: GCA_033310375.1. NCBI lineage: Eukaryota > Metazoa > Mollusca > Gastropoda > Neogastropoda > Conidae > Conus > Conus canariensis. The sequence goes on along the minus strand of CM065730.1, from coordinate 1,874,265 downwards.
CCAGACTGACCTGAAAGCTGTACCATGACCAGTGACCAGACTGACCTGAAAGCTGTACCATGACCAGTGACCTGAAAGCTGTACCATGACCATACTGACCTGAAAGCTGTACCATGACCAGTGACCAGACTGACCTGAAAGCTGTACCATGACCAGTGACCAGACTGACCTGAAAGCTGTACCATGACCAGTGACCATACTGACCTGAATGCTGTATCATGACCAGTGACCAGAACCGGACTGACCTGAAAGCTGTACTATGACCAGTGTGACCAGAAGGCAGACTGACCTGAATGCCATGCTGTAGGGCAGCAGCAGATCGTTGATGGCCGGGATGTTGGCCCCCCCAGTGTCTGGCATCCACCATTGTCTGCAGACACACACACATCATACATCACTATACATTCTTTTTCGAGACAGAGAGAGAGAGAGAAGGACCCAGTGAGAGAGAGAAAAGAGAGAGAGGAGCAAGTGAAAGAGAGAGAGACAGAGAAGGAGCTAGTGAGAGAGAGACAGAGAGAGAGAGAGAAAAAGAGAGAATGAGAGAGAAAGAGCGAGTGAGAATAAGAGAGAGAGTGTGTGTGTGTGTGTGTGTGAGAGAGAGAGAGAGAGAGAGAGAGAGAGAGAGAGAGAGAGAGAGAGAGAGAGAGAGAGAGAGAGAGAGGTATGGAGGAGCCACAGAAAGAGCGAATATGAGATGACAGAAATATTTTCAAGACAGAGAGAGAGCATACTACATTCTTTTTAAACAGTTTTTTTTAAATCCTAGTCCAAGTGACTGTCAGATTCTGAATTCACTGACCAATCTGAGAAACAGGAGTCTGGTACCACAGTGCACACCTTGAGACACAGTCCAAGTGACTGTCAGATTCTGAATTCACTGGCCATTCTGAGAAACAGGAGTCTGGTACCACAGTGCACAACTTGAGACATAGTCCAAGTGACTGTCAGATTCTGAATCCACTGGCCATTCTGAGAAACAGGAGTCTGGTACCACAGTGCACACCTTAAGACCTTCTCTCATCAGTCTTCATTTTCCTTTTGTCTCTTCTAAGATTCTATTTCACTGTGTTCAACAAACCAGCTTAGTACATATTCAGACTCTGCTCTAAAAGATTTGATTTTTGCACAACAGAACACTTCTGTGCAGGTGTACACACAAACTTGTAACACACTTGTAACGCTGACTCCAAATCACACAATGTGTGGGGAAAGTTCCCAAAGTCTAACTAGTGCCGTCTGAACTGTAGTCACCGTAAGCTTTGTAAATCCACGATCTATCAAATGGAAGGGAAATCACACTGTTTATAGCCCAGATGACCACAAGGGCCACATCAGGGCTCAAATCTATGTAAAACAATTACCTATGAACAATGAAAATTCAAATATTAAAATACAAACCTATGTCAAGTAATGAAATTAAAACACCATTATGAAACAAAGTTTACCACCTGCCATATTTCAGATAGATCTAACGAAAAACATTGATCTTGCTTGAAAATGAACGTATCATTAAGTTTCTAACCTAAAGAAAATGCATTCAGCCTATGAGCATGGGAACAATAACTGGCAAGCAAACCTGGTGTTCTCATCGTAGAATCGAACTTTCTTCATGACGGAGACGTTGTACCAGTCAGCAAAGATGATGACGGAGAGCCCGTTGTCCACATCACGCTTCAGCTTGGTCACCTCCTCAGGGAAGTACTCCTCCTCCGCGTCCACGATCAGCAAGGTGCCGTACTGGCTGGCATCAAAACAGGTGAAGGGAGAGCCTGCCACAGAACAACAGGACAGGGGCATTCAGACAACTGCTGGATCAGTTCAAAGAACAACAGGACAGGGGCATTCAGACAACTGCTGGATCAGTTCAAAGAACAACAGGACAGGGGCATGTAGACAACTGCTGGATCAGTTCAAAGAACAACAGGACAGGGGCAAACAGACAACTGCTGCATCAGTTCAAAGAACAACAGGACAGGGGCATACAACTGCTGGATCAGTTCAAAGAACAACAGGACAGGGGCATATAGACAACTGCTGGATCAGTTCAAACAACAACAGGACAGGGGCATATAGACAACTGCTGGATCAGTTCAAACAACAACAGGACAGCGGCATATAGACAACTGCTGGATCAGTTCAAACAACAACAGGACAGGGGCATATAGACAACTGCTGCATCAGTTCAAAGAACAACAGGACAGGGGCATACAGACAACTGCTGGATCAGTTCAAAGAACAACAGGACAGGGGCATTCAGACAACTGCTGCATCAGTTCAAAGAACAACAGGACAGGGACATACAGACAACCGCTGGATCAGTTCAAAGAACAACAGGACAGGGGCATTCAGACAACGCTGGATCAGTTCAAAGAACAACAGGACAGGGGCATGTAGACAACTGCTGGATCAGTTCAAAGAACAACAGGACAGGGGCATTCAGACAACTGCTGGATCAGTTCAAAGAACAACAGGACAGAGACAACTGCTGGATCAGTTCAAAGAACAACAGGACAGGGCATATAGACAACTGCTGGATCAGTTCAAAGAACAACAGGACAGGGGCATTCAGACAACTGCTGGATCAGTTCAAAGAACAACAGGACAGGGGCATATAGACAACTGCTGGATCAGTTCAAAGAACAACAGGACAGGGGCATTCAGACAACTGCTGGATCAGTTCAAAGAACAACAGGCAGGGGCATTCACGAGACAACTGCTGGATCAGTTCAAACAACAACAGGACAGGGGCATTCAGACAACGGCTGGATCAGTTCAAAGAACAACAGGACAGGGGCATGTAGACAACTGCTGGATCAGTTCAAAGAACAACAGGACAGGGGCATTAGACAACTGCTGGATCAGTTCAAAGAACAAACAGGCAAAGACAACTGCTGGATCAGTTCAAAGAACAACAGGACAGGGGCATATAGACAACTGCTGCTGATCAGTTCAAAGAACAACAGGACAGGGGCATTAGACAACTGCTGGATCAGTTCAAAGAACACAACAGGGTACAAGCTGGTCATAAACAACACACAGATCTGGATCAGTTCAAAGAACAACAGGACAGGGGCATATCAGACAACTGCTGGATCAGTTCAAAGACAACAACAGGACAACTGGGATCATTCAAAGACAAAGGTACAGACAACTGCTGGATCAGTTAAAGGAACAACAGGACAGGGGCATTCAGACAACTGCTGGATCAGTTCATAGAACAACAGGACAGGGGCATGTAGACAACTGCTGGATCAGTTCAAAGAACAACAGGACAGGCAAGACAACTGCTGGATCAGTTCAAACAACAACAGGACAGGGGCATATAGACAACTGCTGGATCAGTTCAAGAACAACAGGACAAGGGCATTAGACAACTGCTGGATCAGTTCAAAGAACAACAGGACAGGGGCATATAGACAACTGCTGGATCAGTTCAAAGAACAACAGGACAGGGGCATATAGACAACTGCTGGATCAGTTTAAAAACAATAGGACAGACAACTGCTGGATCAGTTCAAAGAACAACAGGACAGGGGCATTACAGACAACTGCTGGATCAGTTCAAAGAACAACAGGACAGGGGCATAGACAACTGCTGGATCAGTTCAAAGAACAACAGGACAGGGCATTAGACAACTGCTGGATCAGTTCAAAGAACAACAGGACAGGGGCATTCAGACAACTGCTGGATCAGTTCAAAGAACAACAGGACAGGGGCATTCAGACAACTGCTGGATCAGTTCAAAGAACAACAGGACAGGGACAGACAACTGCTGGATCAGTTCAAAGAACAACAGGACAGAAGACAACTGCTGGATCAGTTCAAGAACAACAGGACAGGGCATTAGACAACTGCTGGCATCAGTTCAAAGAACAACAGGACAGGGGCATTACAGACAACTGCTGGATCAGTTCAAACAACAACAGGACAGGGGCATTCATTCAGACAACTGCTGGATCAGTTCAAAGAACAACAAGGGACAGACAACTGCTGGATCAGTTCAAAGAACAACAGGACAGGGGCATTCAGACAACTGCTGGATCAGTTCACAGAACAACAGGACAGGGGCATATAGACAACTGCTGGATCAGTTCAAAGAACAACAGGACAGGGGCATTCAGACAACTGCTGGATCAGTTCAAAGAACAAAGGACAGGGGCATTAGACAACTGCTGTATCAGTTCAAAGAACAACAGGACAGGGGCATATAGACAACTGCTGGATCAGTTCAAAGAACAACAGGACAGGGGCATAAGACAACTGCTGGATCAGTTTAAAACAACAGGACAGAGACAACTGCTGGATCAGTTCAAAGAACAACAGGACAGGGGCATAAGACAACTGCTGGATCAGTTCAAAGAACAACAGGACAGAGACAACTGCTGGATCAGTTCAAAGAACAACAGGACAGAGGACACACTGCCTGGATCAGTTAAAGAACAACAGGACAGGGGCATTCAGACAACTGCTGGATCAGTTCAAAAGAACAACAGGACAGGGGCATTCAGACAACTGCTGGATCAGTTCAAAGAACAAGACAGGACATAGACAACTGCTGGATCAGTTCAAACAACAACAGGACAGGGGCATATAGACAACTGCTGGATCAGTTCAAGAACAACAGGACAGGGCATTCAGACAACTGCTGTATCAGTTCAAAGAACAACAGGACAGGGGCATAAGACAACTGCTGGATCAGTTCAAAGAACAACAGGACAGGGGCATATAGACAACTGCTGGATCAGTTTCAAAGAACAACAGGACAGGCATCAAGACAACTGCTGGATCAGTTCAAAGAACAACAGGACAGGGGCATACAGACAACTGCTGGATCAGTTCAAAGAACAACAGGACAGGGGACAACAACTGCTGGATCAGTTCAAACAACAACAGGACAGAGGAATAAACAACTGCTGGATCAGTTCAAAGAACAACAGGACAGATAACTGCTGGATCAGTTCAAAGAACAACAGGACAGGGGCATTCAGACAACTGCTGGATCAGTTCAAAGAACAACAGGACAGGGACAGAGACAACTGCTGGATCAGTTCAAAGAACAACAGGACAGGGGCATATAGACAACTGCTGGATCAGTTCAAAGAACAACAGGACAGAGGCATTCAGACAACTGCTGGATCAGTTCAAAGAACAACAGGACAGGGGCATACAGACAACTGCTGGATCAGTTCAAAGAACAAACAGTATTTCAAGGGCTAGACTATTGTATTACGTTTGCAAGAAATTTAAGGAAGGACTTTAAACAAACTTTGATCAGTTTCAAAAGATGCCTAGTTGTTGTAAATACAGACAATGCTATAGTTCAATCAGTAACACTGGCCATTGCGACAATATCAGACAAAGCTGCTGGATCAGGTCAAAAACAACAACAAGGAATAAACAACAAAGTTAAACAAACAACAAAAAAAACCCACAAACAACACACAACAAATGGCCAATTCTTACCCAACACTTCCGTAGAGCAGTTTCAGGTACATGACCATGAAGGGTGTAGGAATGTGGTCCCATTCAATGAACAACAGTACAAAGGGCAATCAACAACTCTATCAGATTTACACAACCAAACAGGCCAGCTTCATACTTGTTCACCTTCCAAACAGGATCCTGTTCCAGCACCACTTCTGGGGTAGTTTATTTTCTTTCAAGAATACTTTTCAAGGAGTGACTTATGACATCTGAACAAAATTTAATCAAGAGGTAGTTAGTACCGATTGTTTTTTTTTTTTAACAAACTTTTTCACATTTTCAGAAAGTATGCTTAGTTTTGTAAATATCAGAAGATAGCCATTTTCTTATCAGTAACCTGTCCATTGCAGACATATATCTATCGTACAAAGCTAAGCTGTTGATGCTAGGCAAGGAAAAACACAACAAAAAAACAAAAATTAAAACAAAACAACAAAAAAAAACCCCCACACACACACACACAAATGGCCAGACTTCTTACCCAACACTTCCACGTAGTAGCCGCTGGTCCTGAGGTGCTGGTACATGTCCCTGAAGTTGGTGTGGATGTGGTCCCCATTCCTGACAACACGTCAAGGCCAACACAACACATCATCAGGATCACACACCTAAACATTGCCAGCTTCATATTGTTCCACCTCTCCAACAGGATCCTGTTCCAGCACCACTTCCTGGGGTGGTTTTTTTTTTTTCTTCTTTCAAACCTTTTGATCACTGTTTCAAAATGGAGTGACTGACGGCGGCAAACGAAGCAAAATTTAGAAAGAGAGGGTGTTAGTTACCGCCAATGACATTGACAAACAAAGCACATGACAAGACACGATGCATTTCAAACTCTTGGGTCTTCTTCAGGCGAAAAAATAAATCACATTTAACATTTAAGACAGTACAAACAAAGAACGAAAATGACTCATCTGTTGTCCATGTGGTGGGGAGAATAGCCGCTAGGCGGAAATGACAAGGGGGATTATGGGAGAGGAAAAGGAGGGGGGGTTTGCGTGGGGGGAGGGGGGGGGGGGGTTGTGTGATACGATAGGGTTGTGTGTCTAGTTTAGTGGGGTGGTGTGATATCTTTGTGACGGTTGTGGTAATGGTGGATTGATAATAATGGTATGGGGGGGGAGGGAAACTGGGAAAAAAAAAAATTATATATAGAAGGGGTAAATAAGTACATGAACAGAAGAAACTGTTAAAAAAAAAAAAGAGAAGAAGAAGAAAGTTTAGGTGAATAAAATAAATTGTCTCGCTGGGTGATGAAAGAGGTGGTGGTAGTTATGCGTGGGTAGTTGTGAAAGGTGTTTGGGTAATGTTAATAAGGGAGGGAAGGGGATGGAAGATACATGGGTGATAAGGTATGATTGGGAGGGGGGGGAGGGGGGGGTTGAGAAAAAAAAAAAAAAAGAAAAAAAAGAAAGGAGGAGGGTAATGTGTTTGTGTGTGTGTGTGTGTGTGTGTGTGTGTGGGTGGGTGGGTGGGGGGGGGGGGCAAGAGAAGGAGAGCTCATATCTCTTCATCCACTATGGGGTGGGGGGTGGGGGTTGGGGTGGGAGGTTGATATTAATAGTGTTGTTTAAAAAAGTAAACAATGCTGTGGGATGATGTTCATTGTAACAGGTGAAATAATGTGTTGGCATCAATATGCTGATGTTTGTTGAGAGAAGATAGCAGTGATCAATGAAAAACAGGGTATCATGTGTTGCACACACACACACAACACACACAAAAAATGGGGGGGGGGGGACCACATGTAAACAATGTTCTGGGTGAGTTAAGATCATGTGATCATAATGAGACTAACTGTGGAAAGTTTTCACACACATATTCACACACACATACACTCATTCACACACACACACACACAACCAAAAAAAAAAAAAAGGGTAAAAAATTATTATCATTAATCAGTCACTGATGGGCGATGATCATATGAGATCAACGGTAGTGTAGGAAGAGATTCTTCTCCGTTCCCTTAGGCAGGAATGGTGGAGGTACTGGCAAGGGCTTCTGTATGGTGAAGGCCCTCCAGTGGTCAATAAGGTTTTGCATTCATCAGTGTGTTGGCAGGCCAGAATTGTTCTTTTGGTGTTGTTGGGACTGTTCCACCGTCATTGGGGCTGCATGGATAAATTGAAGACCCGCCAGGGTGGAGTATTGCAGAGATGTGATGTCACAGTCTGGAGTGCCCGGTTCTCAGTATCACAATGATGGTCTTCTTCTTCGTTTACTTAGGTCGGAATCCTGGAGGTACTGACGGAGGCTGCTGTATGGTGAAGACCCTCCAGTGGTCAGTAGGGTTTTGCACTCATTGGTGTGTTGGCAGGCCAGGTTTCCACTTTGGGCCTAGCTGGGAATGCTCCGCTGTCTCTGGGGCTTCACTGCATTGATAGTTTGAAAGACTCACAGGTGTGGAGTATAGTGGACCTGTGATGTTGAGGTCAGGGGAGCCTTATCCTCAGTCCAACAATGTTCACTTGGTCTGATCTGTGCATCCGGTAGTATGCATCCCTCTTGTTGAAGTTTGGGTGCTGCTCAAGTCATCTTCCTATTTGTCTCCTTGGAAATATTTTAGATTTATTCCTAGGAGACTACCTTTTACAGTTGGGGCTGCTGTCCTTCTTTCGTCAGTTGGTCAGCTTCTTCATTTCCATATAGTGCAGTGTGAAGGTATTCACTGGATGGGAGTATTTTCAGTGACTGATAATGGTAATAATTTTAAATCAGTAGTACCACAGGGTGGTGACCATTGTTATGCAAGTGGAAAAATGCAGTGGTGATGGTATAATGGTGCAAGGTGGGGGGCATAGGAAAATACCGGCATTACTACATCAGTGCCATGACATTATTTCACTTATAACAACTGCCACCCCTATAGTACTGTAGATTCATCACAGCTATCAACATCCATCAGTCTTTAAATCATTTCCTTTACTCCCCCACTGGCATTATCACACTTACTAATGCACTCTCCTACTCCTTTTACAAAAATGACCATCATCCTACACCACTATGACCATACCTACACCTTTACCATCATCATCATCCACCCATCTTTAAACACCTGCCCCATTCCCCCACCGGCACTTTACACCATGCCACAACATCATCCCACTTATACCAACAATTATCATCATCCTACAGTATCTCCAATGAAACATGACCATCACCCACCAGTCATCTACCCCAACCCCCCTCCACCCACTTTCTCAACCTGCAATATTATACCAATGCCACCTTATTATTCCACTTACCTCAGTGACTATCATCCTACAGTACCATTGATCTCACCCATGCCAGTGAGCATCACCCACAGGTCATTGGTATTTTTCTTAGCCCCCCCACCTTGCACCATTGCACCATCACCACTGCATTTTTCCACTTGCATAACAATGGTCACCACCCTGTGGTACTACTGATTTAAAATTATTACCATTATCAGTCACTGAAAATACTCCCATCCAGTGAATACCTTCACACTGCACTATATGGAAATGAAGAAGCTGACCAACTGACAAAGGAAGGACAGCAGCCCCAACTGTAAAAGGTAGTCTCCTTGGAATAAATCTAAAATATTTCCAAGGAGACAAATAGGAAGATGACTTGAGCAGCACCCAAACTTCAACAAGAGGGATGCATACTACCGGATGCCCAAATCAGACCAAGTGAACATTGTTGGACTGAGGATAAGGCTCCCCTGACCTCAACATCACAGGTCCACTATACAGTATACTCCACACCTGTGAGTCTTTCAAACTATCAATGCAGTGAAGCCCCAGAGACAGCGGAGCATTCCCAGCTAGGCCCAAAGTGGAAACCTGGCCTGCCAACTCACCAATGAGTGCAAAACCATACTGACCACTGGAGGGTCTTCACCATACAGCAGCCTCCGTCAGTACCTCCTGGATTCCGACCTAAGTAAACGAAGAAGACCATCATTGTGATACTGAGAACCGGGCACTCCAGACTGTGACATCACATCTCTGCAATACTCCACCCTGGCGGGTCTTCAATTTATCCATGCAGCCCCAATGACGGTGGAACAGTCCCAACAACACCAAAAGAACAATTCTGGCCTGCCAACACACTGATGAATGCAAAACCTTATTGACCACTGGAGGGCCTTCACCATACAGAAGCCCTTGCCAATACCTCCACCATTCCTGCCTAAGGGAACGGAGAAGAATCTCTTCCTACACTACCGTTGATCTCATATGATCATCACCCATCAGTGACTGATTAATGATAATAATTTTTACCCTTTTTGTGTGTGTGTGTGTGTGTGTGTGTGTGTGTGTGTGTGATGTGTGTGTGAATATGTGTGTGAAAACTTTCCACAGTTAGTCTCATTATGATCACATGATCTTAACTCACCCAGAACATTGTTTACATGTGGTCCCCCCCCCCCTCCCTTTTTTGTGTGTGTGTGTGTGTGTGTGGTTGTATGTGCAACACATGATACCCTGTTTTTCATTGATCACTGCTATCTTCTCTCAACAAACAGCAGCATATTGATGCCAACACATTATTTCACCTGTTACAATGAACATCCCACAGCATTGTTTACTTTTTCAAACAACACTATTAATATCAACCTCCCACCCCCACCCCCCTCACCCCATAGTGGATGAAGAGATATGAGTTCTCCTCTCTCTTGCCCCCCTTCCCCTCCCCCCACCCCCCCCCCCCCCACACACACAACACATTACTCCTTCTTTTTTTTTTTTTTTCTCACCCCCCCCCTCCCCCCACCCAATCATACCTTATCACCCATTTATCTTCCATCCCTTCCCTCCCCATTAACATTACCCACACACCTTCACAACTACCCACTCATAACTACCACCACCTCTTTCATCACCCAGGAAATCATTTATTTATTCACCTAAACTTTCTTCTTTTTTTTTTTTTTTACAGTTTCTTCTGTTCATGTACTTATTTACCCCTTCTATATATAATTTTTTTTTTTTCCAGTTTCCCTTCCCCCCCCCCCCCCCCCCCCCCCCCATTATTATCAATCCACCATTACCACAACCGTCACAAAGATATCACACCACCCCACTAAACTAGACACACAACCCTATGTATCACACAACCCCCCCCACCCCCCCACGCAAACCCCCCTCCTTTTCCTCTCCCATAATCCCCCTTGTCATTTCCGCCTAGCGGCTATTCTCCCCACCACATGGACAACAACAGATGAGACATTTTCGTTCTTTGTTTGTACTGTCTTAAATGTTAAATGTGATTTATTTTTTCGCCTGAAGAAGACCCAAGAGTTTGAAATGCATCATGTCTTGTCATGTGCTTTGTTTGTCAATGTCATTGGCGGTAACTAACACCCTCTCTTTCTAAATTTTTGATTACTGATCCATCAATCTGCCATTATCAGGTAACTGCTGATATACCTCATCAGTCAATGAAGGGTGAACCTATGTTTCTTTCTCACAGATGATTTAGAAAGGTGCCACCATGCAGCACTCTGAGGCATGGACTCCAGTGCCAGCTGCTACCATGTTTAATGGGCTGTCTGTTCATGCCAGACGTTTCCTTCAGCTGGCAGCTTGTGTTGCAGTGTCAACTGTCATAGTGTCAACTGAACATAGCTATAGGACTGTCATAGTGTCAACTGAACATAGCTATAGGACTATCATAGTGTCAACTGAACATAGCTACAGACAATGCAGTCCCTCAGGTGATGCTGATTCAGCAATGATACTGGAATGTTATAATGTCAACTGAACATAGCTATAGGACTGTCATAGTGTCAACTGAACATAGCTACGGACAATGCAGTCCTTCAGGTGATGCTGTTCAGCAGTGATACAGGACTGTCATAGTGTCAACTGAACATAGCTACGGACAATTGCAGTCCTTCAGGTGATGCTGATTCAGCAGTGATACAGGACTGTCATAGTGTCAACTGAACATAGCTACGACAATGCAGTCCCTCAGGTGATGCTGATTCAGCAGTGATACAGGACTGTCATAATGTCAACTGAATATAACTACTGAGATAAGATAAGATAATGTTGCTTATAGCCCAGCCGACCGCAAAGGGCCACATCAGGGCTGTCACCACGTTAAAATCAACTCACAAGTCATTAAAAAAACAAAAACAAAAACAAAAAACCTTTCACACATCTCTTTAAATGACATCTTCTAGAAACGCACCAGAAACTTGTTAAAAATCTTCCTTCGTAAAATCTAAAATCAGATGAAAAATGTTAATCTTTCTCAAAAACCCAAAGATCACGTCAGGTGGGACATCTCTGAACAGGATTTTCATGGACTCTGCTGTAAAATGTTTGTGTCTCACATCGTGCAAATCCCAACACTCTAAAAGAATATGTTTCATTGTGAGTGGCACATGACATGGAACACACCACAGAGCTTCTTCACTCTTTAAAAGGTATGAATGGTAAAATATGAATGGCCGGTGTGCAGCCGGCACAGAACTGTTTCTTCTTTACGAACCAAAAGGGTCCAATGACTAGGTATGATTCGATGATGAGAGGTCAACTGCATGCGGACAATGCAGTCCTTCAGGTGATGCTGATTCAGCAGTGATACAGGACTGTCATGTGTCAACTGAACATAGCTACGGACAATGCAGTCCTTCAGGTGATGCTGATTCAGCAGTGATACAGGATCATGCTACATCGTAGTTCAACTGAACATAGCTATGGACAATGCAGTCCTTCAGGTGATGCTGATTCAGCAGTGATACAGGACTGTCATAGTGTCAACTGAACATAGCTATAGGACTGTCATAGTGTGTCAACTGAAATAGCTCAGACATGCAGCCTAGGTGATGCTGATTCAGCAGTGATACAGGACTGTCCATGTCAACTGAACATAGCTATAGGACTGTCATAGTGTGTCAACTGAACATAGCTATGGACAATGCAGTCCTTCAGGTGATGCTGATTCAGCAGTGATACAGGACTGTCATAGTGTCAACTGAACATAGCTATGACGGTTACAATGCAGTCCCTCTCAGGGGGCATGGCCGATTCAGCAGTGATACAGGACTGTCATAGTGTCAACTGAACATAGCTACGGACAATGCAGTCCTTCAGGTGATGCTGATTCAGCAGTGAGACAGGACTGTCAGTGTTGTATATGAACATAGCTACGGACAATGCAGTCCCTCAGGTGATGCTGATTCAGCAGTGATACAGGACTGTCATAATGTCAACTGAACATAGCTAGGACAATGCAGTCCTTCAGGTGATGCTGATTCAGTCATGAAGCTGAGAAAGCAGAGTGGACTGTACCAGTGTGTTTGGAATAACTTTCAGCTCAAACGGCAATGTCCAAAAAGTGGGGAGACTGGAGGGGGAGGTTGGTATTGTCAATGTACAGATTTCTCTGAATTCTCCAGCTGAAGGTGAACGAAAACAACCGTGAGTCAGAGAATCAACAACACACAGAGACACACATACACTAACTACATCCATGATCTGATCTTCAACAATATTCGGTGAAGTTTTGACTATCAGATTAGTCTAACAGACTTTCAAGAACACAAAACAAAACAGTACTCCTGTTATATAGTTCTGTCTGGTACTCTAGTAAATCAACTGACAGCTACGTTCACATTAGGTTCAAACACGAAGTAGTACAAGGGTCAATCACCTATATTCTGTAAGAATCACACCTTTTCTAATCTAGGCATTCTCATCACCCGTTAACCTTTTACGTACCAAGCCACCCTTTTCCAATCGTTCATCTCTGTTTGCAGACTAATTCATCCTGTTCTGCTCCTCATAGGGTCAGTCCACGTTCTGTTAACATTCTTATTCTTTTAAAATAACTGAGCACTACAGCATGGCACTACAAAAATCAACTTTTTAAAAACCAAGCACTGAGTGTAACTAACAACATCAATAAGAGATGGGTCTAGGGACAGCTCATTTACCACAGCCATGGATGATTCAGACCCCAAAGTGCCACTCTTTTGACCACAATGTCTTGGACAGAAGTGTACAGCCACATGTAGGTGGCTGGGAGAGGGCTGACTTGGTTTCAGTTTCCACACAGCCCAGCCAGCCACACACAACCCTGTCAGAGCTGGACAGCCATTCAACCTGGGCTGACGACCACTTTGGTGAACCAGCTGTGACCAGTCAGCATTGATACGCCAACTCATGGCAGAGCAACGATCAGCGCAAAACTTCAATACCACAAAAGACACAAGGCCATTTAACTACATCCACTGACAGATCTGTAGGGGGGCCGGAGTAGCTGAGTGGTAGAGCGCTGGACTCGTAATCTTGATGATCCTGGGGTTGTGGGTTCGAATCTCCGCCAGGCCGTTTCGGTACAGGGGGATTTTTCCCTTGGAGTTAATATTGGTTCTAACTCATTTTCCAAACAGTCCTTCAAATGAGATTATAAACCAAGGTTCCGTGTGTGAACGCACGCACAGCATCTTGCACACAAGTAAAATCCCATCACCAACTTTCAGAAGAGAAGGCCAGTTTGGCCGTTGGTATGGATGACACATTACACATAGCATGCACCTTCCCCGAAGTTGGAGTATGGCTGCCTTAATGGCAGGATAAAAATGGTCATACACACAAAACTCCACTCCCTTTGTTGGGTAGATGGGATTAATCCTTGCCAGTCTATACAGGGAATGTCTGCAGGAGTATCAGCCTGCGTAAGCACACACAAAAAAAGACAAGATCTGCATACAACACTGAGGACTACAGCGTAGGTGGCATTTTCTCGTTTGAAACAGCATCCCAGTTTGTCCACCTCTCCGGAAATGTAACGTGAAAGTTTGAGAACTTTTTGCTCAAAATAAAGTAGTAGTTGAACTGAGAAACAATGTTGTGACCGCACTCCCTGACATGATGTTAGTTTGGAACACACCATGACAAACACTGATTTGAAAGACAAAGTCTTCAGTCCCAGCGGATGGCTACTCTCTTACTTCCAGTGAAGAGTCCTTGTCTGCAAAGTGTGAGCGAAATCTTGGAGTTGGAGCCTTTTTATTTCAAATTTAAAGTGAAAGAGAGAGAGAGAGAGAGAGAGAGAGAGAGAGAGAGAGAGAGAGAGAGAGAGAGAGAGAGAGAGATGAGAAAGAGAGCAAAAGTAGCAGTCAACCCTACAGAGTCTGAAATCAGAAGCAGGGTCTGATACAGGCAGTCTGGCTTCTGTCTGAAAGCACTGTTACTCCTCACTGCCTCCCCTGAAGAACGCAGAACCTGACAAAGAGCCTGCATCCTCCATTACACACAGACACCTCACCCTCCTAGAACATCTCTCTGACTTCAGTCTGCACCATTTTATCCTGTCCTGTCCAAAAAAATGGCCCCTAAACCACACAGCCTTCAAACAGAAATTCCAAACTCTGGATTTCTTCACCAAAGTTTGGATTTCTTCACCAAAGTCTGGATTTCTTCACCAAACACTGAATTCTTCACCAAACTCTGGATTTGGGACACGGTTTTAAAAACAGGAAAATTTCAGAAAAAAAATCTGAAGGCTTAGCAGCAGAGAGAGAGAGACAGAGAGAGAGAGAGAGAGGGAGACAGAGAGAGAAAGCGAGAGAGAGAGAGAGATAGACACACACAAACACTCACACACACACACACACACACAGGGCAAGCAGAGAGAGACAGACAGAGAGAGCTAAGAGAGGGTAAGCGTGTCAACTGACCAGTCCAGTGGGTCATTCTTCATGCGCAGGTTGTCCCTGGGGAAATAACCAGGCGGGTATCTCAGATTGTGGTATTGATCCCACAGAATGCGTTTGCTGCAACAATCACACTGCAAGTTACTTTACTGTTACATCTCATCTCTCACAGGAGTAAATGTGTGTGGTGTGTGTGTGCATATCCGTGCGTGTGTTCAGGCATGCGTAGGTACCTCAGTCTCACCAGTCGTTAACTTGGCGTTGTTGTGCTGATGCATGCACTGCATGTGACCATAGATGGTCGAAGGGAAGCCATGCTGTTTACAGCCTGGCTGACCACAGAAGCCATACCAGGGCTGTTGTATCATGAATGCCTGCATGTGGACAAAAACCTGGGTGTGTGCATGTAGACACCTGGATGCATGTGTCTCTACAAGATGCTGTGTGTACATGGCGGTGTGACACCTGGATGCATGTGTCTCTACAAGATGCTGTGTGTACATGTCGGTGTGATACCTGGATGCATGTGTCTCTACAAGATGCTGTGTGTACATGTCCGTATGACACCTGGATGCATGTGTCTCTACAAGATGCTGTGTGTACATGTCCGTGTGACACCTGGATGCATGTGTCTCCACAAGATGCTGTGTGTACATGTAGGTATGACACCTGGATGCATGTGTCTCTACACATGACGATGCTGTGTGTACATGTAGGTGTGTTAATGCATGATGAATTCACTAGAATCATAATCAATGTAGGTGTGTTGATGCACGATGAATTCGCTGGATCATAATGACTGTGTTGATGCATGAAAAATTCACTGGGATCATAATCAATGTAGGTGTGTTGATGCATGATGAATTCACTGGAATCATAACCAATGTAGGTGTGTTGATGCATGATGAATTCCCTGGAATCATAATCAATGTCGGTGTGTTGATGCATGATGAATTCACTGGAATCATAACCAATGTAGGTGTGTTGATGCATGATGAATTCCCTGGAATCATAATCAATGTCGGTGTGTTGATGCATGATGAATTCACTGGAATCATAACCAATGTAGGTGTGTTGATGCATGATGAATTCACTGGAATCATAACCAATGTAGGTGTGTTGATGCATGATGAATTCCCTGGAATCATAATTAATGTCGGTGTGTTGATGCAAGATGAATTCACTGGAATCATAATCAATGTAGCTGTGTTGATGCATGATGAATTCACTGGAATCATAATCAATGTAGCTGTGTTCATGCAAGATGAATTCACTGGAATCATAATCAATGTAGCTGTGTTGATGCAAGATGAATTCACTGGAATCATAATCAATGTCGGTGTGTTGATGCAAGATGAATTCACTGGAATCATAATCAATGTCGGTGTGTTGATGCAAGATGAATTCACTGGAATCATAATCAATGTAGCTGTGTTGATGCATGATGAATTCACTGGAATCACAATCAGTCAGAAGGCTGTTCAGGAGAGGACAGACATTGCTGAGGTCCAGCCCATCTGGGATCTGTCCTCTGTTCCCGATCTGCACCAAGACTCCACGCCTCACACCTTGACCCCTGGCTACCTTCAGTCTGTCCACCAAATTTGGTTACATAGTAAACATCCGTTTACCAAAGTGTTTTTTTGTTTTTTTTTTTTCCTGTCCTGTCTTCAGAGCCATCTCATTCTGACCCCCCCCCCCCCCCCCCCCTCCACAGCCACATCTTGCTGCAGTCCCGGCACCAGCAATCCACAGGGAGCAGTCAATGTCAAGTCGTCAGGAGACAACCCACCAGAGAAGACACTGCACTGCTGCTGACTCACTTTGGTGGTGTTCAGTGGTGCCTGTTCTGATCAAACATACGCAGGACACCACCTACTAAGCCCCTAACTGACGACAATAATTGCTTAGTTGCAGAGCCGGCACAAGTGAGCTCTCACTCCCAAGGGCGCCACCACATCCGTCCAACGACAGCTCCCATGAACTTGGGTATACCAGTGACCTCGACAGAAACAAATCAAGATCATAGCCGAGGACATCGAAACCTATCAGTTTGTTACTTTCTGCTCATCTTGCAGATAGATACTACATACCCCCTTCTTACTTTCTGCTCATCCTGCAGATAGATACTACATACCCCCTTCTTACTTTCTGCTCATCCTGCAGATAGATACTACATACCCCCTTCTTACTTTGTGCTCATCTTGCAGTAGATACTACATACCCCTTCTTACTTTCTGCTCATCTTGCAGATAGATACTACATACCCCCTTCTTACTTTCTGCTCATCTTGCAGATAGATACTACATACCCCTTCTTACTTTCTGCTCATCTTGCAGATAGATACTACATACCCCCTTCTTACTTTCTGCTCATCTTGCAGATAGATACTACATACCCCCTTCTTACTTTCTGCTCATCCTGCAGATAGATACTACATACCCCCTTCTTACTTTCTGCTCATCTTGCAGATAGATACTACATACCCCCTTCTTACTTTCTGCTCATCCTGCAGATAGATACTACATACCCCCTTCTTACTTTCTGCTCATCCTGCAGATAGATACTACATACCCCCTTCTTACTTTCTGCTCATCTTGCAGATAGATACTACATACCCCCTTCTTACTTTCTGCTCATCTTGCAGATAGATACTACATACCCCCTTCTTACTTTCTGCTCATCCTGCAGATAGATACTACATACCCCCTTCTTACTTTCTGCTCATCTTGCAGATAGATACTACATACCCCCTTCTTACTTTCTGCTCATCCTGCAGATAGATACTACATACCCCCTTCTTACTTTCTGCTCATCCTGCAGATAGATACTACATACCCCCTTCTTACTTTCTGCTCATCTTGCAGATAGATACTACATACCCCCTTCTTACTTTCTGCTCATCTTGCAGATAGATACTACATACCCCCTTCTTACTTTCTGCTCATCTTGCAGATAGATACTACATACCCCCTTCTTACTTTCTGCTCATCTTGCAGATAGATACTACATACCCCCTTCTTACTTTCTGCTCATCCTGCAGATAGATACTACATACCCCCTTCTTACTTTCTGCTCATCCTGCAGATAGATACTACATACCCCCTTCTTACTTTCTGCTCATCTTGCAGATAGATACTACATACCCCCTTCTTACTTTCTGCTCATCTTGCAGATAGATACTACATACCCCCTTCTTACTTTCTGCTCATCTTGCAGATAGATACTACATACCCCCTTCTTACTTTCTGCTCATCTTGCAGATAGATACTACATACCCCCTTCTTACTTTCTGCTCATCTTGCAGATAGATACTACATACCCCCTTCTTACTTTCTGCTCATCCTGCAGATAGATACTACATACCCCCTTCTTACTTTCTGCTCATCTTGCAGATAGATACTACATACCCCCTTCTTACTTTCTGCTCATCTTGCAGATAGATACTACATACCCCCTTCTTACTTTCTGCTCATCTTGCAGATAGATACTACATACCCCCTTCTTACTTTCTGCTCATCTTGCAGATAGATACTACATACCCCCTTCTTACTTTCTGCTCATCTTGCAGATAGATACTACATACCCCCTTCTTACTTTCTGCTCATCTTGCAGATAGATACTACATACCCCCTTCTTACTTTCTGCTCATCTTGCAGATAGATACTACATACCCCCTTCTTACTTTCTGCTCATCTTGCAGATAGATACTACATACCCCCTTCTTACTTTCTGCTCATCTGCAGATAGATACTACATACCCCCTTCTTACTTTCTGCTCATCTTGCAGATAGATACTACATACCCCCTTCTTACTTTCTGCTCATCTTGCAGATAGATACTACATACCCCCTTCTTACTTTCTGCTCATCTTGCAGATAGATACTACATACCCCCTTCTTACTTTCTGCTCATCTTGCAGATAGATACTACATACCCCCTTCTTACTTTCTGCTCATCTTGCAGATAGATACTACATACCCCCTTCTTACTTTCTGCTCATCCTGCAGATAGATACTACATACCCCCTTCTTACTTTCTGCTCATCTTGCAGATAGATACTACATACCCCCTTCTTACTTTCTGCTCATCTTGCAGATAGATACTACATACCCCCTTCTTACTTTCTGCTCATCTTGCAGATAGATACTACATACCCCCTTCTTACTTTCTGCTCATCTTGCAGATAGATACTACATACCCCCTTCTTACTTTCTGCTCATCCTGCAGATAGATACTACATACCCCCTTCTTACTTTCTGCTCATCTTGCAGATAGATACTACATACCCCTTCTTACTTTCTGCTCATCCTGCAGATAATACTACATACCCCCTTTCCTCTGGCCGTGTCAAAATGTAACCAGTCCATCACTGGGCTGCACTTCATCTGTCCCCCCTTCCTCATTTAAAATCAATTCAGAAGTTTTTTGCATAATTATGTTGACTGATAGGCCAACCAACGAACAGACAGACATGAGTGATAACATCTCATCTCTGTGAAGTGACCATATCAACATCTAATCAACATGCCTTTGGCTGGGCCTGCATGCACCCCCCCCTCCACCCCCCCTGCCCCCCCCTCCCCCCGAACACATCTTACTTTCTGGGTGGCGTGGGAATGATCCTCACTCGGATGGGCAGAGTCACCGTTGACTGTCGGGGCTCCTTCTCATCCTCCTGTTCACAGAAATAACAATCACACTATGGGCTGGAGAGCCAATGACTGATCACTATTCTTCCATTCCACACTCACTCACATGTTAACTCTGACATGCATTCTGGCATGCGTACAAGTAAACTTAAAGCACAAAAAGACACAAATGCATCATATTCAAAGACGTGCATGTACGCACTGTCTGCATACAGGAATGCACATATAAACAGATTCTACATTTCACACATTTTGCGGTGTTCATCAAGTCCCACAGACAAAGAGAGGTTTAAAGACAAAGACATACAAAGTAAGGAAGAGAAAAACAAATAAGACAGACATGCTGATAGGGACTCCCTCCCCAACTCCATTCCAGCTTCTTAATAAAAAAAAGTCTGCTTAAACACACTCCCCTCACCAAAAAACAACTCACCCCCTCTGCTGGTGACTCTACGGTCAGGGTGACCTGCCCTTTAGCGATGCCTTCCCAGGATGCAGCAGCCTTGGCGGCGGTGATGGAAATGGCCAGGTAGCCGGACCATGGCCACAGGTGGGTGGATGAGGAGAAGGCCACCTCCACGTAGCCCCCAAACTCTGGAATGTACGGCTCCCAGCGAGGCTGCAACCAACAGAATGGGGACAATAGGTCTGAATGGAAAGCCCACTATACTGTGCAAATCATCATAAAGAACGCTAAGACTTAGACCAACACACACACACACACAACCACAGAGTGGAGACAACATGTTTGAATGGAAAGCCCACTAACACTGTGGAAATCATCATAAAGAACGCCAAGACTTAGACCAACACACACACACACACACACACACACACACACACACACACACACACACAACCACAGAACAGAGACAACATGTCTGAATGGAAA
>CM065730.1:1741090-1848590 GCA_033310375.1 Conus canariensis | reverse complement strand
AACACAGAAAACACAGTCACAGACATTCACAGTTCAACAAACGAACACAGCAAAATCACAGTCACAACAGGAACATTTCACAGTTCAACAACACAGAAAACACAGTCACAGTACATTCACAAGTTCAACAACACAGAAAACACAGTCACAGTACATTCACAAGTCAACAACACAGAAAACACAGTGACAGGACATTCACAAGTCAACAACACAGAAAACACAGTCACAGTACATTCACAAGTCAACAACACAGAAACACACATATCACAGTACATTCACAAGTCAACAACACAGAAAACACAATCACAGTACATTCACAAGTCAACAAACACAGAAACACACAATCACAGTACATTCACAGTTCAACAACACAGAAACACACAATCACAGTACATTCACAAGTCAACAACACAGAAAACACACAACACAGGAACCCATTCACAAGTCAACAAACACAAGAAAACACAATCACAGTACATTCACAAGTCAACAACACAGAAAACACAATCACAGTACATTCACAAGTCAACAACACAGAAAACACAATCACAGTACATTCACAAGTCAACAACACAGAAAACACAATCACAGTACATTCACAGTTCAACAACACAGAAAACACAATCACAGGACATTCACAAGTCAACAACACAGAAAAACACATCACAGTACATTCACAAGTCAACAACACAGAAAACACAATCACAGTACATTCACAAGTCAACAACACAGAAAACACAGTCACAGTACATTCACAGTTCAACAACACAGAAAACACAATCACAGGACATTCACAAGTCAACAACACAGAAAACCAGTCACAGTACATTCACAAGTCAACACAAAAACAAACATCACAACAACACACAACGTCACAGTACATTCACAAGTCAACAACACAGAAAACACAAGTCACAGTACATTCACAAGTCAACAACACAGAAGACAATCACAACACACAACAGAATCACAGTCACGTACATTCACAGTTCAACAACACAGAAAGCACAGTCACAGGACATTCACAAGTCAACAACACAGAAAACACAATCACAGTACATTCACAAGTCAACAACACAGAAAACACAGTCACAGTAGATTCACAAGTCAACAACACAGAAAACACAATCACAGTACATTCACAGTTCAACAACACAGAAAACACAGTCAGACACCCGACCGTGCAGAGCATTAGCTTTTCAATATCTGCTGACCATGAGTTTTTACGATAACTTTCTCCCCACTCTGAAGTGCGTTTCCTGAGGCACTTTCAGATGAAAAACATGTTTCTATATTAAAAACCACGGCCAGCAAGATGGATGGCAAGGTGGAGGAGGGGGAGGGAGGCGGAGGGGGAAGAAGGAAGGGTTTCAGAACCGCTGATTCAATGATTGTACATGAATCTTTGAATGTAAAACAAAAACAAACAAACAACAAAAAAAAATGAAACAAATAAAATGAAATAACAAACAAACAAACAAAAATCATTGAAAGATGGTATGTTAACACAGTGGAATACTTGAACAATTTACCACCAACCAGTGCCAGTTGACCCAGCAGTCTACTTTACGAGCAGTCAGCCAGTCTGGCAACAGACAGACTATATATAATATATATCGACCTAATGATGTCACTCCACTTTTGACTGATTACACAGCCTGTCGTCCTTGACAAAGAGCAGCCAAGGACAAAGAGCAGCCGCTCGAAATATTGGACTATATTTGTTTACACTGCTTGTTTGCCTTTTTACTTCAATTGTGTCTGTCTGTCTGTCTCTCTCTCTATATATATATGCGTGAACTAACACTTGGTCAAAGTGTGAGCATGTCTGCGTGAGATGTCTGAGCAATGTCACACTCTGAAATTTCAATCTTACAAAGAGTTCGCACATTGTGTTGTTCTCCTTCTGATGTCAATCTGTGACAGCCCACCAATACAGACATTACTGATATATTAGGACTTGCTTGTCATGTGGCAGTGATTAGGTACACATACTTCATGTCACTTGAATGGTGGCTGAGAGGTTATTATGTGAATCTACTTCAATTATCCAATTTAGAGAAGGAGAAAGAACATGGGGGAAAGGGAGGGAGAGAGGGAGAGAGGAAGGAAGAGAGTGGAAGAGAGGGAGGGGGAAGGGGGAAGAGAGAGAGAGAGGGAAGGAGGGAAGGAGGGAGGGAGAGACAGAGGCACAGAGAGAGAGAGAGAGAGAGAGAGAGAGAGAGAGAGAGAGAGACACACACACACACACACACACACAGAGGCAGAGAGACCCACAGACTGAGAGCAAGGGCGAGGGGGGAGGGGGGGGGGAGCAAGACAGACAAGAGACAGAGAGAGAGAAAGGGCAGGACAAATAGACAGAATCAGAGATGAAGCAGAAAAGGAGGATGAAGAGGCTGATAAGCTCTCCCCGATCCAGTCACAAATTCATCATGACTGAAACTTTGGGCCAAGAGATTGCTGTCACTATCATCCCATCGCCAGCCCAAAACAATTCAGACCTCAGCAGGCCTAGAGACCTTGCTCAGTGGAGAATCAACTAGCTGTATGTTGCAGGGTAAGAGTGTGTGAGTGTGTTGTGTGTGTGTGTGTGTGTGTGTGTGTGTGTGTGTGTGCACCTGTGTGTGTGCACCTGTGTGTGTGTGTGTGTGTGTGTGTGTGTGTGTGTGCGCGCGTGTGTGTGTGCGTGTGTGTGTGTGCCTCTGTGTGTGTGTGCTGTGTGTGTGTGTGTGTGTGTGTGTGTACATGTGTGTGCCTATGTGTGTGTGTGTGTGTGTGTTGTGTGTGTGTGTGTGTGTGTGTGTGTGCGCGTGCATGTGTGTGCCTCGTGTGTGTGTGTGTGTGTGTGTGTGTGTGTGCGTGCGTGCATGTGCCTGTGTGAGTGTGTGTGCCTGTGTGAGTGAGTAAGTGAGTGTGTGTGTGTGTGTGTGTGTGTGTGTGTGTGTGTTGTGTGTGTGTGTTTCTCTGACTTTCGAAATCACTGTTCAATCAAAACCACAATTCACAGATCACCACCACACATCAGCGCACATAAACAAGAGTGGATCACTATTTACTAAATTTATGACAGAAATTAGGATCACCACAAGTTCTCCATCAAGCCACGCATAATTTCAGTTAACTGCCAGGAATTTCCTGAGGCAACTGGGTCAGTTTTGGTGCCCCTCAAGACAGCCTCCCCATGGGACCTCTTGCTTTGTTTATGCCATAGTACAGGCCGGGTCTTCTGTTTCTGTATAACTCAGCAAACCTTTCCTTGTTTCTTTAGTTCAGGCATTATAATTAAGGAGACACTACGCTGACATTAAAACAATGCTGTGACACTAAAAATGTCTGATGCTCTGATGCACATCCTACTCATCACCCATTCTGGGGAAAACGATAGCAAGGTGGGTTGCGGAGGGGGGAGGGGGGGGGGGGGAGGAAATAGGACTCCCCGGCAATTGAGGAGTTGCACATCCGGCTTGCGAAACCCGATGTCCCCCGCTGTGCATGCACCTATCGTCTGACCCACGACACGGCCAGTCTGAGTCATCGCATCCTTGTTCCTGATGCAGGAAGAGGCCGGTGCGCGTGCCCCCACACCCAGTGTTTCATTTAGCTTTTCAAGTGATGCTGGGCTTTTTTTTTTTTTTTTTGAACAGAGTTCGTTCGGGAGTCTGATCCTTATCTTATCTAGGCAGTATCTCTGTACAATGATGACTGAGAGAGGGAAGATGGACAGAGAGAGAGAGTGGGGGTGGGGGGGGGGGGGGGGGGGGGGGGGGGGGGGGGGAGGGGGGTGGGAGGTGGAGAAGAGGAGGGGAGGGGGGGGGGAGAGAGAGAGGGGGTGGGAGGGGAGGGATGGGGGATGGAAGGTGGAGTCAGGACATTTACAGCAGAGTAGTCTAGGAGTAAATGGTGGGATGTAATCTTGGTGATGGTGTGGTGTGTGTGTGTTGTTGTGTGTGTGTGTGTGGTTGGTGGTGATCGTGGTGTGTTTGTGTGTTGTGTGTGTGTGATGTGTGTGTGTGAGGGTGGTGTGTGTGTATGTGTGTGTAGAGGGGAGGAGAAGTCACAGAGAGAGAGAGAGAGAGAGAGAGAGAGAGAGAGAGAAAGACAAGACAGAAGGACAGAGAGAGATACAGAGACAGACAGACAAACAAACAGACAGACATATACAGAGACAAGAGACATATAAAGACAAATTAAAAAAATACAAAACAGCAGACTGATGTCACAGCAGAAACAAAACTGCCGATAACTGCCGATATCTTAAAATTTCCTCCTCTTTGTCTACATTTTAAACATGCACACACGAAGGGTGCTTTCAATTCCTTTATAAATTCAACAACTTCTTCAACTGTCTTACCCCCCTACCTCCTTTTTCTCCCTCCATGATCCCTGCTCTCCCCCCTTTTTCTCCCTTCATGATCCCTGCTCTCCTCCTTCTCCTCCCTCCATGATCCCTGTTCTCCCCCTTCTTCTCCCTCCATGATCCCTGTTCTCCCCCTTCTTCTCCCTCCATGATCCCTGTTCTCCCCCTTTATTCTCCCTCCATGATCCCTGCTCTCCCCCCTTTTTCTCCCTCCATAATCCCTGCTCTCCCCCCTTTTTCTCCCTCCATGATCCCTGCTCTCCCCCCTTCATGATCCCTGCCTCCCTTCCTCCTCCTATCCTCCTCCCTCCATGATTCCTCTTCCCCTTCTCCCTCCTCCCCTCTTTTTCTTCTCCTCCATACATCCCCCTTCTCTCCCCACCTTTTTCTCCCCTCCATGATCCCTGCTCTCCCCCCTTTCCTCCCTTCATGATCCCTGCCCTCTCTCCTCCCCTTCTCCTCCCTCCTCCATTATCCCCTGCCTCTCCCCCCTTCTTCTCCCTTCATGATCCCTGCTCTCCTCCCTCCCCTCTCTCCTCCTATATCCTGCCTCCTACTTCCTCCCTCCTAACCATTCCTCCTCCCTCCATGATCCCTGCTCTCCCCTTCTCCTCCCTTCCATGACTCCCTGTCCCTCTCTCCCCCCTTCTTCTCCCTCCATGATCCCTGCTCTCCCCCCCTTCTTTCTCCCTTTCCATGATCCCCTGCTTCTCCCACTTCTCCTCCTTTCCCTGATCCCTGTTTCCTCCCTTTCTCCTCCTCCATGATCCCTGCTCTCCCTCCTTCTCCTCCCTTCATGATTCCTGCTCTCCTCCCTTCTCCTCCTTCCATGATCCCTGCTCTCCTACATTCTCCTCCCTCCATGATACCTGCTCTCCCCCTGGCCCTCCTCTCTTCCCCTTCATGATTGTCCTGTTCTCCTCCCTTCTCCTCCCTCCATGATCCCTGCTCTCCTACATTTCTCCTCCCTCCATGATCCCTGCTCTCCCCCCTCTCATCCCCTCCGTGATCCCTGCTCTCCCCCTTCTCCCTCCGTGATCCCTGCTCTCCCCCTTCTCCCTCTGATCCCTGCTCTCCCCCTTCTTCTCCCTCCATGATCCCTGTCTCCCCCTTCTTCTCCTCCATGATCCCTGTTCTCCCCCTTCTTCTCCCTCCATGATCCCTGTTCTCCCCCTTTTCTCTCTCCATGACCACTGTTTCCCCCTTTCTCTCCTCCATGATTCCTGCTCTCCCCCTTTCTCTCCCCCATGATTCCTGCTCCCCCCCCCCCCTCCCTCCATGACCCTGCTCTCCCCCCTCTCCCTCCATGACCCTGTCTCCCCCCTTCCCTTGCTCCCCTTCTCTCCCCCATGATCCCTGTTCTCCCCCTTCCTCCCCAGATCCTTCTCCCCTTTCCCTCCCTCCATGATCCCTGCTCCCCCCTTCTCCCTCCTGATCCTGCTCTCCCCCTTCTCCTCCCTCCATGATCCCTGTCTCCCCCCTTCTCTCCCTCCATGATCCTCTCTCCCCCCTTCTCCCCTCCATGATCCCTGTTCCCCCCTCCCTCCCATCTCCCCCATGACCTGCTCCCCCTTCTGCTCCCTCCATGATCCCTGCTCCCCCCCTTCTCCCCCCCCCCCCCTTTCTCTCCTCCATGCCCTGCATCTCCTCCCCTTCTCCTCCCTCCATGATCCCCTGCTCTCCCCCCTTCTCTCCCTCCATGATCCCTGCTCTCCCCCTTCTCTCCCTCCATGATCCCTGTCTCCCCCTTCTTCTCCCGCCTGCCTATCCCTCTCCCTGACCTGCTCCCCCCTTCTCTCCCTCCATGATCCTGCTCTCCCCTTCTCCTCCCCTCCATGATCCCTGCTCTCCCCCCCTTCTCCTCCCTCCCCTCCATGATCCCCTGCCTCTCCCCCTTCTCCTCCCTCCATGATCCCTGCTCTCCCCCTCTTCTCCTCCCATGATCCCTGCTCTCCCCCTCTTTCTGCTCTCTCCATGATCCTGCTCTCCCCCTTCTCCTCCCTCCATGTCCCTTTTTCCCCCTTCTCCCCTCCATGATCCTGCCTCCCCCCTTCTCCTCCCTCCATGATCCCTGCTCTCCCCCTTGCTCTCCTCCATGATCCCTGCCCTCTCCCCCCCTCCTCCCTCCATGATCCCTGCTCTCCCCCTTCTCCTCCATCCGATGACCCCTGCTCTCCCCCTTCTTCTCCCTCCATGATCCCTGTTCTCCCCTTCTTTCTCCTCCATGATCCCTGCTCTCCCCCTCTCTCTCCCTCCATGATCCTGCTCTCCCCCTTTCTCCCTCCATGATCCCTGCTCTCCTCCCTTCTCTCCCTCCATGATCCCGCTCTCCCCCCTTCTCTCCCTCCATGATCCATGCTCTCTCCTCCCTCCATGATCCCTGCTCTCCCCCTTCTCCTCCTTCCATGATCCCTGCTTCCCCTTCTTCTCCTCCATGATCCCTGCTCTCCCCCTTCTTCTCCCTCCATGATCCCTGCTCTCCCCCCTTCTTCTCCCTCCATGATCCCTGCTCTCCCCACTTCTCCTCCTTCCATGATCCCTGTTCTCCTCCCTTCTCCTCCCTCCATGATCCCTGCTCTCCCCCCTTTTTCTCCCTTCATGATCCCTGCTCTCCTCCCTCCATGATCCTGCTCTCTCCTCCTTCTCCTCCTTCATGATTCCTGCTCTCCCCCCCTTCTCCTCCCTCCATGATCCCTGCTCTCTCCCCTTCTCCTCCCTCCATGATCCCTGCTCTCTCCCTTCTCTTCCCTCCATGATCCCTGCTCTCCCCCTTCTCCTCCCTCCATGATCCCTGCTCTCCCCCTTCTCTTCCCTCCATGATCCCCGCTCCCCCCCTTCTCTTCCCTCCATGATCCCTGCTCTCCCCCTTCTCTTCCCTCCATGATCCCCGCTCCCCCTCTTCTCCTCCCTCCATGATCCCTGCTCTCCCCCTTCTCTTCCCTCCATGATCCCCGCTCTCCCCCCTTCTCCTCCCTCCATGTTCCCTGCTGTCTTCCTTCTTCTCCCTGTTTTTTTAGTTCATGCTTGCCAACAGACCTCAAAGCATCGAAACAAAGCGGCACACCTTCCAATGACCCCCCCCCCCCCCCCTCCATTTTTCAATTATGCCCTTCATCCTTCTTCCTCCTCTCCAAACCTCTTCCCCCCAAACCTTAAATTGAGGGGAAAATACCCCCAAATTAAGTGATACACTTACAGACATGAAAACAATAATTGCCTTCACTTTATTTGCAGTAAAAACTTGCCCAAACCCACGCGCTTCTTAGGTTTAAAAAAAAAAGTAAAAAATAAGCCTAAAGAAATTTAGTTCTAAAAGTATGTGCAGTAACCTTTTTGCATGAACCTGTGTCTGGATTATGAGGGGATCGAAAGTACACCCACCCACAAGTGTGTATGTGCGCACACACACCCACACTTTTTCTCTCTCTGTCTCTCTCTCCAAGACATGGACACACACATATTTTCTCTCTCTCTCTCTCTCTCCAAAACACAAACACAGACACACACTTTTCTCTCTCTGTCTCTCTCCAAGACATGGACACACACCCATTCTCTCTCTCTCTCTCTCTCTCTCTCTCTCTCTCCAACACAAACACACACACACACAAACGCCCCACCCCCAACCTCCACTAACCAGCACCAACAAAGCGGGAAGCTACCACATCAACTCCTGCACACTACGTCCCTTTGTCAACAACGGCACAGCATTCATTACAACCCCTCTCTCTCTCTCTCTCTCTCCTCTCTGACCTTTCTGAGATGGAGAAAAAAAAAAAAAAATCTGCCCTTATTGTGCAGCGGCTGGTGCAACAGGCACTCTGGCATCAACAGGATGGGGAAGGAGGTGGGTGGACAGGGGTGGTGATGGTGGAGGGGGGGGGGGGAAGGGGAGGTGGGTTGGTGAGAATGAGGGTATGGTGAGCTTCCTGAATATATGTGTGTGTGTGTGTGTGTGTGTGTGTGTGTTTGTTCATGTGACACATGAACACACACACACACACACATATTGTGTGTGTGCGCATGCATGTGTGTGTGCGCATGCATGTGTGTGTGCGCGTGCATGTGTGTGTGTGTGTGTGTGTGTGTGTGTGTGTGTGTGTGTGTGTGTGTGTGTGTGTGCGCGTGTGCATGGAGTGTGTGTGTGTGTGTGTGTGTGTGTGTGTGTGTGTGTGTGTGTGTGTGTTGTTGTTGTTGTTCTTCGATTTAACGTCTTTTCACTTTAAAGTGATATTAGACAGGAAGTGAGTGTTTACTTGTATATGTGTATGAGTGTGTAGTATGTATGCGTGCTTGCTTGCGTGTGTGTGTGTGTGTGTGTGCATGTGTGTGCGCGCGCGCGTGTGTGCGCACGCTTGTGTATGTGCACCTGTGTATGTGTTAAATATTAGTGGAAATACTACCTAAGAACAATCCTTAGCAAAAATCAACATTAACAAATCAAACTGCAACAGTCAAAACAAAACAGTCTAAAAATATGCAGAAATCATAAAAACGAGCCGACTGGACTTATCATTAAGTTCTGAACAAAGTTCAAAAGAAATACAGGTTCTTGGAAAATGCATTTAGATTCATCTTTTCTGAATTTTGATAGAGCTGATTCAAAATAAGGACAAAAGTACAAAATATGTGTTGTTGTACAACTATCAACAGCCCCGCATACACATTGGACGTTTTTTATGAACTTTGTTTTGAAAGCGTTTAACCTAAGTCTGTAAAACAGTGAAACAATTTTTTTGCGGTGTTTTGGGTGTTTATTGACATTTTTTTTATAAAATGTATAATTTATTAATGAATTCTGTTTTGAAAAATTTTGTGATTGAGCGTTTAAACAACACTTTATTGAAGAATTAGGCTTATGTACTTTGGGAAGCATTGGGAAGCATGTAGTCTTTATATATCTTTTCAAAATTTTCAAAAGAAGCTTTTTGTAATAAAGAGTAATCCTCTTGTAAACTTAAAAGAATGGGAATATCCTTGGATTTAAAAGACTTTTTTGCACCTGCACCAGCTGTACGATCAGCCCATTCATTTCCAGATATTGAACAATGAGATGGGATCCAACAAAAATCAACTGCGATACCCCTTGATATAAGAACATGAATAAGTATTTTAATTTCTGTGATGACTTCAGACTTCTGTGTGTGTGTGTGTGTGTGTGTGTGCCCGTGTGTGTATGTGGTGTGTGATGTGTGTGTGTGTGATGTGTGTGTATGTGTGTGCGTGTGAACATGTGCGTGTGAATGTGTGAGTGTGTGTGTGTGTGTATGTGAGTGTGTGTGTGTGTGTGTGTGTGTGTGTGTGGAACAGTACAAACTTCCATACCATGAAACCCCAAAAGACCCATACAACACAACTGCAGATATCAAACAATTATGTCAATTCATGCCTGTTACTACAGTTAAAGACATAATTAGCACCAATACACTGAGCGTCTAATAACAATAATTGTGCTGCAGAAAAGTTGTTCCTTAATCTTATGTCTTGTTGCTTCCTGCTTTAGATCACTACATTCTGCAACACACTTTATACAGCTGTTAATAAACTATGCCTCATCTTCCAGTTCAAGACATCTTTCACATAACCTGTTATCTCTTGGCATCTTTTTGTGTCGTCTGTTTCTATTCCTGAACAACCAGCCCTTATTCTCAGTTTGCCCTTGGCATGTTTTTCTGTCTGCTAGTTCCATTCGTAACAAACGAGTGCTTATTCTCAGTTCTCACGCAGTCTATGTCGTCTATTTATGTCACTGATAAGGTGTATTTCTTAGAAACATTATTATAAAACCGAATGCAAGATGCATTTACCTCTTTTGTTGCTTCCAAAATGACGTGTACCCATTTCCTTATTTCTTTGATACTTCATATTGCAATCTCTGGGCGCTGGAAGTAAACTGATTTTTCCATCAAGTGGCCAAGACCCAATTCATGCATGACTGTTTTACTAAAACTTATCCAGAGTATTTTGTAATTCTTCTTGCTGGTACCTATGAATGTCTGTCTGGCTTAAATATTACATTTCTGTAGACTGAAGTCTGTGCATCCACAATCCGAGGACGGTTATTTTTAGATTGAAGGGGGATCTTTCTCACTCTGCATCTTTTATTACACAGCACTCCAAGTACATACTTGAACATTTTGCATGCACGTTTTTGTGCAAAAATTCATTTTCAAGGCCGTTTGCAAAACATAATCTGTGTGTGTGTGTGTGTGTGTGTGTGTGTGTGTGTGTGTGTGTGTGTGTGTGTGTGTGTGTGTGTTTGTGTGTGTGTGTGTGTGTGAGAATGGAAAATGTGTGTGTATGTGTGTAAGTGGATGTGCAGGAGGGTAAGTGTGCATGTGCCATGTTTCTATGGGTCAGTATTGAAAAGAGAGAGAGAGAGAGAGAGAGAGAGAGAGAGAGAGAGAGACAGACAGACAGAGAGAGAGAGAGAGAGAGAGAAAGAGAGGGGGGTGGGGTGGGGAAGAGAGCATGTGCATGAGAAAATGAGTGTGCTCCTGAGCATCACCACAGATCCACTTCAAACATGCACACCTTAACACAGTCTTCCTAATTTACGGCTTCTTAGGTTCCATTGGACCAGCTGACATGTAGCTCTAAAAGCTGCCCTTTTTTGGTGTTTCAGGTCTTCCACAGGAAGCCAACCACAGCTCATGACAACTTGAACCACTCAGACTCTGTAACTAGCCAGCCATGTTCAGCACAAAGAATCCAAGTCAAAAAAACTTCTCATAACTTCTAAACCACTGTCTCAACCGAAGCAGAATCCTTCTCCTCTTCCCTAACTCTTCCTCCCAAAAATGATGCAAAAAAAGGACTCGGGCTGAAAAAGGTGAACGCAGGCCTTTGGGTTGATACTGGCTGAAAGGAAAAGTGCAAGACAATCTCAAGTTACTGCAAGCAAGTTGCCTCCCTTACATATTAGGCCCTGCCTCTTCTCTCTGGCAGCTATTTAGCGGCAAGTGCAAGACTAACTCTTGGGCAATATGCACCAATTTTTACTGTAGGCCACCTTTTTTTCATATCTTTTCCCCAAGCTTGTAACAGACTAATCTGAAGATTCTGCTCCACGATCGTTTCACAAGCCAATGAGTGCTTTCCCTGCAGCATGGAGGAAGAAACCATCAGCGTCGTCAGTTGGGAGCAGTGGCAGAACATGAGTGCTGAAGTGGTGGAGGACACAGACACCAACCCCAGGTACCCCAACGGCGTTGTGGTGGCCGTCCTGATGCTGACGGGTCTGCTGGGCAACAGCCTGGTGCTGTACGTCTACCACTTCAAGATGGAGCACACCGTCTTCACCACCTTCATCACCTTCCTGGCCGCCCTGGACCTCACCACCACCCTGACTGGCATGCCCCTGGACGTGGTCATCAAGTCGCTGAGGATGGAGAAGACGGCGGCCATGGAGATCATGTGCAAGGCGGCCCATTTCGAGGTCTACGCCTCCAGCCTGGCCAGCGGCAGCATCCTGCTGATGATCGCCGCCACCCGCTACTCCAAGGTCTGCAAGCCCACCCAGCCCGCCTGGACGGTGCGGCAAGCCCGCGTGTGGTGCCTGGTCATCATGCTGGTGGCCATGGCGCTGTGCACCGTGTCCCTGGTCATCAACGGCATGGAGAAGGTCAAGATCAGCCTGGGGGACCGACGCGTCCAGCTCGGAAACCTGACCCACAACGCCACCCTGGGAACCAACGGGACCACCCCTGGCAACAGTAGTCTGCTGTCGGTGAGTGATGTAGATGCCGATGACGACATGCGTGCAGAACTGACCCCCAACCCTGACTTCCTGCCCAACGTGTCTCACTACATCACCCAGAGCAAGGTGGTGGAGGTGTACGTCTGCCGCACCAGTGAGCAGCAGAAGGGGACCACGCTGTACTACATTCTCTACGGCGTCCTTATGACAGCCTACGTCACTATCTGCCTTGCCCTGCTCCTCCTCCACTCCCGCATCTCCTGCAGCCTGGTGCGCTTCAAGAAGCGGCAGTTCCGACGCAGCAGCGTGTGGTCTGACCAAGAACAGCAGAACCTCAACCACATCACCGGCGGCATGTTCCGCATCTTCGTCGCCATCACCGCCATCTTTGTGCTCAGCTACCTACCCCACCTGATCTGCGTCATCGTGCAGCGCGCCGTCTTTCGGCCAGGGGAGGCTATGCCCAGGGCCACTCGTGTCCTGCTGGATCTAGCCTACAACTTGCCCTACATCAATGTGGTCGCCAACCCCTTCATCTACGGATACATGAGCAAGAGGTTCCGCGCCCACTGTCTCAATCTGCTGTGTTCCTGTTGTCCGTGTTGTGACTGAGATGGAGCGTGGTGGTTGTGGATTGCTTGTGGATTGCCAAGTGATGACTTGTTGTCAGCAATCTGGTTGTACTTGACTGAAAACAATTTGGAACATGAGGAGAGGACAGGCAATATGTGCACAAGAAAGAAAGAGAGAAAGACGCACACACAGAGAAAGACAGACGCAGATAGACAGAATGAGAAAAGTATAAAGATCAGAGTGAGAGAATGAGAGACAGAGAGGGTGGGAGTGGAGGGAGGGAGGGGTGAGAGAGAGAGAGAGAGAGAGAGAGAGAGAGAGAGAGAGAGAGAGAGAGAGAGAGGAGAGAGAGAGAGAGAGAAGGTGAGAGAGAAGGGGAGGGGAGGGAGACAGAGAGGGAGGAAGGGAGAGAGAGAGAGAAGGTGAGAGAGAGAGGGGAGGGGAGTGAGACAGACAAAACCCAACAGACAGACAAACACACAGAGGAAGAACAAAATGTGAAGGAAAACAATGTGTGTACGTGTTTGTACAGACATGAATGTAACCATGTACAAAATATCATAGAGAGGTCAACAACTGCAATTCTAGTGAAACTACCGTGTGACTAGTAACCCTCTTTTAGTCTCTGGTTCTTACAGACATTTCCAAATGTTCTTCCTAGTATTCACAATGTTGAGTTAACACTATTCTGGTGGTAGGATCACAACTACAGGTACAGAGAAGCAGAAAACAGTGTACTCAACAACAGCAGTTGTTTGGAGAAGACAAAACAGAAGCCGTTTACCACTCTCTTTTTCATTTCTTATCTATTTATTTTTTTAATTTGAAAAGCACAATGTGCTTAGCAAGAAATGCTCATAGCTGGTTTGTAATGGTACAGCTTCATTGCTTTTTATATGCAGGGAAACATAAAGTTCTGTCAAAGAGTTTGAGATCTTCACAAAGAATAACCTAGTTGCCCACATTCTGGGAACATCCGAGGAAACGAAGCAGAGGACTGTCTAACTAAAGGGGTGCAACTGGAACAGCAAGATTATGGAGTCAAAAGACCGAGGTGAAACAAAGGAACGGTCAAACTAGACAGAAGATGGCTAAACGCTTCAGCCCTGCCACAGTCATGCAGACAGGATCTGTCTCCACTGCAGGGAACATGCAAGCTGTGACGATGCCTGACTAAGGATGTACCATGGAAGGGTGGGGACTCATCTTCACCTTCTTCCAACAGGAGACGCCTCCGTCTGCCCATGTGGCGCAGCTCCAACGACCTTCTGCAAGACTTCCCTGACTTCCATAATCACAGGGAGTCAACCAGGCTCCCATGAGACCAGTAAAAGGAGCAAGACTGTTGGACTGATGAAGAGTCCTACAGCCCACTTCAATGGCGTCATCAACATGCCTGGCTGAGCACCCAACAAACTGATACGAAGTTTCTGTTTCTTCAGCAGAGTGACATACCATTTGCAAAAAAAGCTTACGAGGCATGAGCTCAAACTATAATCATGTACTATAAACACCACGCTTTCAATGTTATACATGCTGACACAGGCTCCCCCCCCCCCCCCCCCCCCAATAATAATCAGGCTTGATCATCCTGTAATAATTAGGCATGTGCATCAGTGACTGATGGTGAACACTGTAACTGATGGTACATGTTTCTCTTTGCTGGCTGGTAAAAAGATTAAACAGCTCCGGCTGGTACATGTTTCTCTTTGCTGGCTAGTAAAAAGATTAAACAGCTCCGGCTGGTACATGTGTCTCTTTGCTGGCTGGTAAAAAGATTCAACAGCTCCGGCTGGTACATGTTTCTCTTTGCTGACTGGTAAAAAGATTAAACAGCTCCAGCTGGTACATGTGTCTCTTTGCTGGCTGGTAAAAAGATTAAACAGCTCCAGCTGGTACATGTTTCTCTTTGCTGGCTGGTAAAAAGATTAAACAGCTCCGGCTGGTACATGTTTCTCTTTGCTGGCTGGTAAAAAGATTAAACAGCTCCAGCTGGTACATGTGTCTCTTTGCTGGCTAGTAAAAAGATTAAACAGCTCCGGCTGGTACATGTGTCTCTTTGCTGGCTGGTAAAAAGATTAAACAGCTCTGGCTGGCTGGTACATGTGTCTCTTTGCTGGCTGGTAAAAAGATTAAACAGCTCCGGCTGGTACATGTTTCTCTTTGCTGGCTGGTAAAAAGATTAA
Organism: Conus canariensis; assembly: GCA_033310375.1. Taxonomy (NCBI): domain Eukaryota; kingdom Metazoa; phylum Mollusca; class Gastropoda; order Neogastropoda; family Conidae; genus Conus; species Conus canariensis. The sequence continues at coordinate 1,833,775 of CM065730.1, read as the reverse complement.
ACAGCTCCGGCTGGTACATGTGTCTCTTTGCTGGCTGGTAAAAAGATTAAACAGCTCCAACTGGTACATGTGTCTCTTTGCTGGCTAGTAAAAAGATTAAACAGCTAGGCTGGTCAATGTTTCTCTCTGCTGGCTGGTAACAAGGTTTAACAGCTCCAGCTCAATGCTTTTGTTCATGAAATACCTTGTTGCAATTCTGGCTTCTTAGTTCATGACTGTTGCATGGTATCTGTGGCGCTTTGTGTATCATTGTGTAATATTAATGGGTACTGCTTTATATTTGCCTCATTGTCATTTTTTGGTCTCAAACTGATGTAGCACCTGACACATGACCACATTTCAGCAATACTTCAAACATAGTCCGGCCCCTCTTTCAAGCCACCTAACACAGGACCACATTTCAGTGATACTTCAAACACAGTGTCCAGCCCCTCTTTCAAGCCACCTGACACAGGATCACATTTCAATGATACTTCAAACACAGTGTCCAGCCCCTCTTTCAAGCCACCTGACACATGACCACATTTCAGCAATACTTCAAACATAGTCCAGCCCCTCTTTCAAGCCACCTGACACAGGACCACATTTCAGTGATACTTCAAACACAGGGTCCAGCCCTCTTTCAAGCCACCTGACACAGGACCACATTTCAGTGATACTTCAAACACAGTGTCCAGCCCCTCTTTCAAGCCACCTGACACAGGATCACATTTCAATGATACTTCAAACATAGTCCAGCCCCTCTTTCAAGCCACCTGACACAGGATCACATTTCAATGATACTTCAAACACAGTGTCCAGCCCCTCTTTCAAGCCACCTGACACAGGATCACATTTCAATGATACTTCAAACATAGTCCAGCCCCTCTTTCAAGCCACCTGACACAGGACCACATTTCAGTGATACTTCAAACACAGTGTCCAGCCCCTCTTTCAAGCCACCTGACACAGGATCACATTTCAGTGATACTTCAAACACAGTGTCCAGCCCCTCTTTCAAGCCACCTGACAGGATCACATTTCAATGATACTTCAAACATAGTCCAGCCCCTCTTTCAAGCCACCTGACACAGGATCACATTTCAGTGATACTTCAACATAGTCCAGCCACCTGACAGGATTAACAACTTCAAACATAGTCCAGCCCCTCTTTCAAGCCACCTGACAGGGCTACCAACTTCAAACATAGTCCAGCCCCTCTTTCAAGCCACCTGACACAGGATCACATTTCAGTGATACTTCAAACACAGTGTCCAGCCCCTCTTTCAAGCCACCTGACACAGGATCACATTTCAGTGATACTTCAAACACAGTGTCCAGCCCCTCTTTCAAGCCACCTGACACAGTATCACATTTCAGTGATACTTCAAACACAGTGTCCAGCCCCTCTTTCAAGCCACCTGACAGGACTAACTTGCCCTGTTTGTCGATCCTTAAAGGGGGTGTCCATCTTTTGTCTAGCAAAATTCAGAGGGTAGTCGTTCCACTTCGGTTTCTGTTACTTATCCTGAATGGTCAGAAAGAAAGCTTCTGCACACAGTGTTGACAGCAATACATAATCATTCCTTTTCCCAGTCCTTTGCGGTAAACAGACGGTTTCTATCCCGTTTGGATTCTGCTGTTTTCAGAACTTACTGGCTCTGCCTAGTGTATGGCTTTATTTATGGCACTGTTTTACCCTGCGTAAAGCTTTGAAATAAATGGTAACACTTTATCACCACAACCTGTTTGGTTTCATTTCCTTCAGCAGGCTACATACCATGCACAACCGACAGCTGCAGAACTCACGCTACCTTTCCTGGACCACAAACATGTCTAGCACCTATCTTACTGGAGACAGAAGTACAGAATACAACAAGGAGCTAACAACCATGCACAGGGGTAACAGATGACACAAGAGCCAGGTGAGGAAGCACAAGTAATAGCAGTAGTGGTACACGGTGACATCATGATGAATGGCCTGACTGAGGTCTTCTTGTTTGATCAGCAACATCACCAGACAGCACATCAAGCAGCCCGTTGGAAAGCAACGGTATCATGCAGATGGTGTGAGGGTTTGGGGTAGGGGTGTGTGTGTGTGTGTCTCACCACCAATATCCTAGTGACGATGTTCAGTGGGTACTCTACCCACCTTTCTCCATCTCATCCACCTCCATCTTCCCTGACTTCAAGGGCAGTAATGCAGTGCACGTATATTACATACTGTGTCGTGATTAGAATATATACAGATTGGGAATGAACCAGAGTAAGTTTTAGTCTTTCTTGCTTTGTGCCCTATCATTTAAAGAAAGAGGGAGGGGGAGAAAGAGAGAGAGAGAAAGAGAGAGAGAGAGGAGAAGAGAGAGAGAGAGAGAGAGAAAGAGAGAGAGAGAGAGAGAGAGGAGAGAGAGAGAGAGGAAGAAAACTGTATCATCACACTGTTTGGTGTTTTAAATGAGTAAGATTTCAAAGTGGTGAAGGTTGGCAAGCGTTAAACGGATGAGAGAGATGGAGTGGGTGGGGAAGGGGTGTGGGAGGACAGTGGAACACAGCACAGACTGACCACAGGGGCCGTATGAACAACATCGTAACAGTCACATGGAGCAGACAGAGCACAACTGGATACACAGAGCTTGTACACATTTACAAAGATACATGCAGACAGTAGAGAACACAGTGCTCTGAGGACTTCTAAACCAACGAATTAACAATGCTCTTGAGGACACCTAAACCAACGAATTAACAATGCTCTGAGGACACCTCAACCAGCAATGCTCTGAGGACATGTAAACCAACGAATTAACAATAGTACAGAGCAGCAAGAACACAGATTGAGTGCAGGGTTTCTGAACCAGCAAATGACCCCCTTTCCTGCACTATGTGGGTACACAGTACATTCATCTTTGTCCTGGTACTGCGCGGTGTGAACGTACGGTGCACAGCCAAACACACACACAGTTTCACTTTCACTCTGCATTGCGATGAAGTGGCTTCTGGGCCACCTAAGGCAATGGTAGTTGTTTCTCTTGTGTCTGTCCTTTTCTTTCCTGTGGATGAAATGGACTACAAAAGTTGACGCAGGCAATATGATTCACCTGGACTTAGGATGGTAGGTGTGGTTTAGGGTTCTAATAATGCAACCAAGACACACATCTGAGCATTTCCATACAGACTTGTGATGTGTGCGAGTGTGTGTGTGTGTGTGTACGTGAGTGTGAATGTAAGTGTGTGTGTGTGTGTCTGCGTGAGTGTGAGTGAGTGTGTGTGTGTGTGTGTGTGTGTGTGTGTGTGTTAGTATGTGTGTGTACATGTGTGCGCACGTGCACACACAAATTTCTGCCTGCATGCTGGCCTATTTATGCCTGCATATGTTCATGTGTCGCCTGGTTGTTACCTTCAAACTGAACTACAACATCCATCTCAGCTGATTCGGTTCCACAGCACAACCAAATGTCACAGCGGTGTGGGTGATGGAGAACCCATCTACCTCTTACCTCTACACCACCTGAATGATACGTCATGAAGATGGGCAGGAAGAATACTCCACTCTCCACCCCCACCCCCTTCTTTCGTTTTCTTTTTTTTTTGTTTGGGTGTCCATGTCATCAAGCTTGCTATGTCTGACCGAGAACTTGATGCTCTAACAAGTGAACTCCCTGGGCAGTATATGTGTTTGAATCAGTATGGGTTTACTGTGTCTGACCGAGAACTTGATGCTCTAACAAGTGAACTCCCTGAGCAGTATATGTGTTTGAATCAGTATGGGTAACAAGTGAACTCCCTGAGCAGTATATGTGTTTGAATCAGTATGGGTTTACTGTGTCTGACTGAGACTTGATGCTCTAACAAGTGAACTCCCCGGGCAGTATATGTGTTTGAATCAGTATGGGTTTACTGTGTCTGACCGAGAACTTGATGCTCTAACAAGTGAACTTCCCGGGCAGTATATGTTTGAATCAGTATGGGTTTACTGTGTCTGACCGAGAACTTGATGCTCTAACAAGTGAACTCCCTGGGCAGTATGTGTTTGAATCAGTATGGGTTTACTGTGTCTGACCGAGAACTTGCTGCTCTAACAAGTGAACTCCCTGGGCAGTATATGTGTTTGAATCAGTATGGGTTTACTGTGTCTGACCGAGAACTTGCTGCTCCAACAAGTGAACTCCCCGGGCAGTATATGTGTTTGAATCAGTATGGGTTTACTGTGTCTGACCGAGAACTTGATGCTCCAACAAGTGAACTTCCCGGGCAGTATATGTGTTTGAATCAGTATGGGTTTACTGTGTCTGACCGAGAACTTGATGCTCTAACAAGTACCCCGGGCAGTATATGTGTTTGAATCAGTATGGGTTTACTCACATGCACTTTTTAGACATAAATTACAGCCCTACACACACACACACACACACACACACACACATATGCACACACACACACACGCATGCACGCACACACACACACACGCTCACACAAAACACACACACGCACACACAAACACACAGCACAGCACAGCACAACACGGCACAGTACAGCAAAGAGCACAGCATACCGTGGTAAGATATTTACATTTACAAACAGGGTTCTGATCTGTAGAGCTGAAAACCATTTCCACACAGTGCACACAACTCACCCTGTCCACGATCTTGCCGGAGACTCCCATGCCATTCAGAATGGTGACCTGGGAAGACAGAGGTGAGCTGATCATTCAACACCGAAAGTCTTCCTTCAATTCATGTCACAACTTTCATAGAAATGATCAGATGTCCGCATAAACACACACACCGTTAAGTTTGTCCCAGTGTTGGAAAGAGGGATAAAAAACAAACAAACATTTTTTTCCTAGGATTCCAAAATGCTTCCCCCCATCTCCCACCCATACAGCTGTCCACTTTTACTCTCACCAAAATACTCACAACTTTGAACCTTTTATCATTTATTTCAACTGATGTACACGAGTCCTTAACAATAAATCACATAACTATGTTTCAAGGGCAAACCTCACATGAAATTGTAAATGTTGTGTGAGCGAGTGTGAGTGTGTGTGTGTGTGTGTGTGTGTGTGTGTGTGTGTGTGTGTGTGTGTGTGTAATGACAAGTGTCAAATTGTCTTACTGCACATGCATCCTCTTAGTTTGCCAAGTCGGGCTTGTTCATCCACTCTTCTGCCATTTATATGTTGCTCTTGCTACACAACCTCTTTGTTTCTTTATACCATTTTTTTTTGGGGGGGGGGAAATTTCCATGCCTGATACTGATAATTGTTCAGTTTCTGAAACGAACCTAAAACGAGCTGCAGTCACGAAGTTTACGAGCCACATAACACAAGAATACTTCTACCATGGTCATGGCATTTGAACTGAAATATCACAAAGTGATGAGTAAAGCTATGAGACTGGATGTGGAACTGGTGCAGTGAGGCAGACTTCTGTCACACTGACGTGCCTCTCTGCACACATGACGACAAAGAGAGACAGACTTCTGTCACACTGACGTGCCTCTCTGCACACATGACGACAAAGAGAGACAGACTTCTGTCACACTGACGTGCCTCTCTGCACACATGACGACAAAGAGAGACAGACTTCTGTCACACTGACGTGCCTCTCTGCACACTTGACGACAAAGAGAGACAGACTTCTGTCACATTGACGTGCCTCTCTGCACACATGATGACAAAGAGAGACAAGACTTCTGTCACACTGACATGCCTCTCTGCACACATGACGACAAAGAGAGACAGACGTCTGTCACACTGACGTGCCTCTCTGCACACATGATGACAAAGAGAGAGAGACACTGCTCCGTGTGGATTGCCGGTGCCGGGTCTGCGGTGGGCCCGACCTGGCTGTGGCTGTGGACGGGGTGTCGGAATGAGCGGCGTGGTTGCACTGTCTGAGGTGGCGCAGAGGTTGGGACAGCAAAAAAAAAAAAAAAAAAAAAAAGAGACAGACACCCACAGATCCCTTCACACAAACACAGGAAAGGGTACCTCACTGCACACGTCATCTAACATCACAGTACTTCAACTCTCCCCTGTGAAGATCTGTGTGATCAACAGAATGATGTTGGATGAGGATGTAATTTGGCAGATAACAGACATCACCAGGCAGTTGTGATCTAACCACCCGAAAAGATCATCCCTACTCTAGAACACACATATTCATACTCTCCTACATCATTTAAACAAAAAAAAAAAGAAAAAGAAAATTTCAAACATGAGTGTGCATGCACGTGTGGGCCATATTATGACTTGCCATTTTATTGTAGCTTTCTAGGATGTATACTTTTATTATTTCGCATGCCGTTATAGACACATTAACAAACAGAACTCACAACTATCAGCATGACAGGAATACTTCATCTGTGCCTTACATTGACGATGACAGGCATGGCCCCATAGTAGACAGGCTGGGTGTAGTAGGGCCACATGTAGGGGTCCTCCGTCAGGTCAATGTAGCTGGGCACCAGGCTGCACAACACACAGTGCGCAGGATAACAAGTCAGTGAAAGAGGTAGTTTTTAGTTATTGCTTGACACTCAGCCCACCACACAGTGCGCAGGATAACACTCAGTGCATGAGATAGTTTTTACTCATTGCTTGACGCTCAGCCCACCACACAGTGCGCAGGATAACACTCAGTGAATGAGGTAGTTTTTACTCATTGCTTGACGCTCAGCCCACCACACAGTGCGCAGGTAACACTCGGTGAATGAGATAGTTTTTACTCATTGCTTGACGCTCAGCCCATCACACAGTGCGCAGGATAACACTCAGTGAATGAGGTAGTTTTTACACATTGCTTGACGCTCAGCCCACCACACAGTGCGCAGAATAACACTCAGTGAATAAGGTAGTTTTTACTCATTGCTTGACGCTCAGTCCACCACACAGTGCGCAGGATAACACTCAGTGAATGAGGTAGTTTTTACTCATTGCTTGACGCTCAGCCCACCACACAGTGCGCAGGATAACACTCAGTGAATGAGGTAGTTTTTACTCATTGCTTGATGCTCAGCCCATCACACAGTGCGCAGGATAACACTCAGTGAATGAAGTAGTTTTTACTCATTGCTTGACGCTCAGCCCATCACACAGGCCCACATCAGAGCCGTCACCACACGAAGCAGAGAACACAGCACACACAGCCTTTACCCACATCAGGGCCGGCACCACACAAAGCAGAGAACACAGCACACACAGCCTTTACCCACATCAGGGCCGGCACCACACGAAGCAGAGAACACAGCACACACAGCCTTGTCATGAAAAAGACAACCAACATCTGTTCACAGAATAAACTGAAATCCTCTGGGTTGATAAAACCAGGTTGTTCTTGGACACTAGGCATTCCCCTTCATCTATCAACTTCAGTTCACAAAAATTAATAACAAACAAAAGCAAAAAACACAATGATGCAGCAAAAAAAAAGAAAAAAAAAATCACACAAAGCATGTACAAGCATAAAAACTACAGAATGGACAAGTAGTAAGCACCCTCGGCAATGAGTATAGTCTCACCATCTAGTTTTCAGATTGCTACAGAAAAAAAATCTGGCATGTTATGTAATTGTAATGAGACAAAAAAACAAAGAAAAGAAAAGAGTGCAGATCTTAGAGATTTTCCTATATTTGTTTCAAATACCAAAAGACCGCAAGGTGCATGGGTGAAACCTACAAAACTTGATTTGACGGAAATTAGGCCGGGGTCCAGGGGCTGCCTAGGCCCCGGCGGGGTACAGGGGCAGTGCCCCATTGGGGGATCCAGGGGGGTGAACCCCCTCGGGCGAAATTGATTTTTTACATTTTTTAGGCCAATTTCGTTGGCTCTCCCGCACCAGGAAAAGCTTAATTGTAACATGATTTCTGCAGTAAAAAGCTTAACTGTAACATGCTTTTGTGAGTTACTGTTAAATTTTACGTTCCATTAATTCATTTAAATGAATAAAAATAATATTCATGGCTTATGGCTTATTGTACAAGCTCAGGAAAGTTAAAGTCTAAACGTGTAGAAATAAACCAGAATATAAAAACTGAAAACGGGAAATTTTGCTCACCCAGTCTGAACTGATGAAAACATTCCAAAAATCAACAAAATTTCCCCCACACATTGTTTAAAATGGTCACTTTACTATTTGAATCAAGACTGTGTTCAAAAAGATTATACATACTCACACATTTGAGATGCACAATGTGGAACCAAAGTAGTCTTATTCTTGCCGGCACCATTTGTCTTTTAAGTCCAAGGAATCACACCATTTTAAATAAGGAGAAATCAAAGTTGACTTGTTGTCAGCACATTTTGTCTTTCCTAGCAACCACACCACATATAGAAAATGGATGAACAAAGGTGGCCTTCTTATCTTGTCAGCTCCTCTTGTCCACACTGTCAAAAAGCCACCATATACATGAAGTCTAATTCATCCTTTCAATCATTTTCAGAATTGTCCATTCATCCTTTCAATCATTTTCAGAATTGTCCATCAGTAAACTGCAAAGCTGTGATCCACAATTCTATCATTTTCCATGGTGTCAAACAAAATAAAAGCAAGGACGAGTCATTATGATTCCTGTTGATTTTGATTATTAAGCAGTCATATATTTATGAAATTCTCTTGCCCTGTCAAACAATGAGTGATAAAGAAAACTAAAAAAAAGAAAAGAAAAAAAAAAGGAAAGATGAAGAAAAAAATGAGTCTTTCAGTCCAGTAGTGGGCGCTTGAAAAACTGTCTGATGTCTGCAGCACCAGCTTTTCGTTTTCTACTGGAGCCAGGTACTGGAGATAATGGAGCAGCTGAAGAAGCAGACTGAACATGACGGGGCACAGATGGACATACAGATGTAGAAATGTTGACAGGTGGGGCTGCAGCTGGAAATAGGCTAGACGTAGAGGAGACAGTAGCTACATTTTCAGTTTCATCAAGAGAAACTGAGGCCGTACATGCAGCTGATCTTACAGATGTTTCTGTTGTATTTGCAGAAGGAGTGCACCTGACAGTTCTCTTCCCAGACTTTGCTTTTGTCAACAGTTCTTTTGATTTTCTGGAGCACAAATGTTGCACAGCATCCTTCAGTCTCTGGTCCTGTCTAGCCTTTTGTTTTTTTCTCTTTGAGATCAGATGCTTGGAGTACCTGACTTTGCTTGTCCTGATATACCTGGCTGTCTTTTGAGTGATGGGAAGGGCAGTGGCAGTAATCTTTCTGGCTTTCAGGACAGACCGGATAACAGCAGTGGCCTCATAGTTTTCAACAGAGAGTCTTGTTCTGTCTGCACGGATGCAGTCATCCAGGGTGTTGAATGATGATTCAACAAGAGGCCCAGAAAACACTGACAGCAATGCCTTAACCAGACGTGAAAGAAGAGGATATCTGTCATTACCACCCCTTTTCAGTTGCACAACTTGGCTCCAGAAATTTGTGTCCAACCTGCAGGTATCATCATCATAAGCTTCTGCCAGCTGTTGTACAGTTCTGTCTAGAGTGTAGTCCCTGACTTCGCTGTCCAGTTGTCCCAGCTGTCACTCTGCGATGACATTTGGCAAAGAAGCCGCCAAATCTCTCACAGCTGCTGCTGTTGTTTCATCTGCATATGCCTTTGGATGAAGGCAACTCAGTCTGAGCAGTGTCTTATTTGTCAGAGGGAGATTTTGCAATAACAGAGCTGCTGTGTTTTCATATCCCTTCCTGAGCTTTTTTGCAATGTCCCTTACCCAGTATTTACATTTTGGATCCTTCAAAGCCTTTCTGAAGGCAAAATAGGCATATTCACCTACACACAGGTTTCTGTCTTGCACTTGGAAATCTTTATCTCTGATATTCTTTGTATGGGACATGATCTTCTTGACAGAACTGTCAGGAACATGGTCTCTCTTGATAAACAGTTCCAGGACCTTTCTAACAACCGAAAACATCATTTCATGCTGCATGTGCAAAAGTGGTTTTTCAGACTGGAGCATTTTGGTGTACATCTCAAACTTCTTCAACAATCCTCTATATATATTGACAACAACAATGAACTTGTCAAACTCCTTGAAAAGGGCAGTTAGCAGTCTATCCTTTCTAGTCTGGTTGCATGAAGACTTGAACTGTTTTGCCTGGTTCATCTGAATCAGCTTCACCCGGGCAGCAGCCTCCTTGGATAGTCCATATTTATTCAGGATTTCTGTCATAACATTCCTAAAACACACACACACACACACACACACACACACACACACAAAGTAGTTTTTGAGTCGTAATATGACAATGAAGGATATGCAGTTATGATAGCTATGCAGTCTTAATCTCAACAGCAGCAGCTGCAGCCCAATCACAATTCTATTGTCATGATCACATGAATTATTTATAATCTTCAATTCCTTAGCCCAGCCAATTTACGACAAAACAACAACAACACTGTGTCATGATATATATTATCTAACTGAAAATTCGAACGTACAAGCGGTAGAAAATTATGTTTCTGCTGTATTATATTTTTTAAACTGAAATAAAAGTGTGTTTGGTTTTTTGTTTTGTTTTGTTGTTAGGAACATTATATATATATATATATATATATATATATGTGTGTGTGTGTGTGTGTGTAGAGAGAAAGAGACAGACAGACAGAGACAAAAAGAGAGAGACATACAGATATAGATATACAGAAAAAGATAAATATGAGATATACATATATATGAGAAGAGAGAGAGAGAGAGAGAGAGAGAGAGAGAATATAGAATGCAGAGAGTTAGAGAGAGAGAGAAAATATAGAATGCAGAGTTCATATATTTTTAGTTTGATTTTCAACTGTATAGTGTATTGTACACAAGTATCAATGTCATAAAATAGAATGTTAAGTAAGCACCTGTCATTTCCATTTATTAATAGTGTTACCTGTATGATTTCTGTTCCTCTGGTGTCAGAAATGCAAAGTAGTAGAGGCGGCACACATCCATCAGGGTGGCAAGGCGTTCTGTTACTTGCAGCATCTGCAGGAAACGGCTGGGGCATGGACGAATGACGTGGAGTGTTCCTTCACTGTTCTTACTGGCATCTACTATTTGCATGAGGATCTGGAGTTCCTCAAACAAATCCTTGGCTTTTGGTGACTTTTCAAGGTCATAATAAATGTCACTGCAAATATTTTCAAGATAACCATCAAATGGCTTGAACAGGGTCTTTGCTGCATTTGATACAGTATGCACTGTATCACCTGCAATGTCCAGTAGATGTTCATTTTCCGCTCTAAGAAGCGTCTCCACACCAGCTCTGTTACCCCTCATGGTAGCACAATTGTCCATGAGACAGGATACCATGTTCTTCACTGGCACATCAACTGGATTTTCTGCTGTATCAGGGTCATCACGGAGTGCATCAATTACAGCGTCAAAGATGTTTTGTGATGTTGCTTGGTTGACAACAGTTGAAGCAAAATGTACCGTCTTTACTTCTCCACCATCATCATCATCAAAATACCACACCAAAATGTTCACAATTTTATTCATTGCATTGTTGGTTGCCTCATCAATATTCAACGAGTAATGTCTGGATGACAATTTCTGGCGTAAATCATTTTTTAGAGCAGCAGCTAGCCCATGTGTTGTAGTGTATGTGGCAGCAGTACGAGACATATGGGTTTTTTGCAAGGCCTTCTTGTCTTTTGCCAGATCATTACATAAATCCAGAAGAGGTGTTGCCACACTGAAGGGCAACTGGTGTTCTGCCGTAAAGGCCAACAGCTTGGTCTTTGTGGCTTCTATACGGAATGATGTACTTGGGCCTCCAACAGATGGCTGGTCAGATTCAGTTATTTTCCAGTTCAATGTCTCACATCCACTGCGTACCTTTAAACATATATGTAGAGGCTAGTAGTATTACTCATAAAATGTGTTAATCTGGTGAACATTTTTTAACAGCCAATAACACTGACTCAAAATCTACTACTATTCAGTTAAATCAAAACAGTATTAAAACTGGAACAAACTCTTGTGTATGCACATAATGAATATTGTGACAAAATAAAAAAAAAATTCTTTACAGGAAGCAAGCCATGCTCTAATACGTTTTTCTGCTAATACTTCAATGTTTCAGGGCTTGGAATGATTCTTTGAAAAATGCAATCTACTCACAATCTTTTATTCCACAAGTATCAATTTGATTTTTTTTAATGTGTTATTAATTCTCCTTCTTAACAATTATTATTAACATCCACTCACACACACACACACACACATACACGCACAAAAGTGTCTCAACCATATATACAGTGGCAGAAACTTTCATATTCTTCATGTAACCGGATGGGAAAAGGTGTGTGCTTTTTTTTTGTTTTTTTTTAGCTTGGCTGATTAATCCTGGTTGTGTGTGTGTGTGTGTGTGTGTGTGTGTGTGTGTGTGTGTGTGTGTTTATGCAGAGGGAAGGGGCTGTGGAGAGGAGGGAATTTTTGCTACATTTATAAGACAAAAATATGTTCCCACTTTAAGCTTCTAATTCAACAACCACATCAACAACAACAAAATATTTGAATCATATCTGAACGATATGCAATGACAAAAATGTTCCTGATCTTTTTGTAACTCAAATGGGAAGGAAAAAGTATCATAACAACATGATTTTTTTAAGGAAAGGAACTTAAAAAAAATAAATAAATAAGCAAAATGAAAACAGACAACAAAAACCCCACTCCTCACGATAATTAAATTCTAAGAATCCCATCACCCCCCACCAACCACCTGAAAGTGATATTAAAAAAAAAAAAAAAAAGAAAAAAAAAAAAAGGAAATTTACACTTAAAAAAAAAAAATCCAAACAATTAAAAAATGGAAAATTTTCCACCCCTGATATAAATTAAACTCCTCCCACCCCACCGCACCAAAAATATAACTATAAGTATAATTAACCCCCCCCCCCCCCTCCACGCCACCATCAACTTTTTAATTTGATTCTAATTACTTTAGCAAAGAATACAAAAATGTTAACTCACCTTCATGTTTTTCTTATGCTCTGGGTGATCAGCATGGGCTTCGAAGTTTCTTTTTTCCGTTCGCTCCGTAACTGATCGTTTTTGAACAAACGATACAGAAACACGTGCCGGCCACATTTATTTTCTTGCACCACTTGCGATATTCATTGCCGTCGTCATCAGTTTCGTTTAGCCATTGCCATCTCCATTTGTTTTTAATTTGGCCCTCGACGCATGCTACTGGATCTCCTTCTTTCAAAAAAGCCATGACTACTTAATTTCCGGAGCACCGTGCAAACTTTCGTTGTCAGTCAGACGCGCCAATGTTAGCCTGTGAAGACGCCGGAAATACAGAAACAGCTACTTCCGGTGTGAGATCGAAAACTTGGATCGAACATAAAATCAGAACCGAAAAATCGTGATTTTTTTTTTTTTTTTTTTTTTTTTTAAATTGACGGAAGTTCCGTCAAGACTGAAAGTCATTTTGATGGATTTCCGTCCATAGACGGAAAAGTTTCACCCATGAAGGTGACAAAGAGACGCTCTGTGATGGAGGGAAGAACAAGGTATTCAGGTGGGGAATTCAGCTAAAAGAAAAACATGAGAAAGAAACACACAATTATCACAAACATGTTAATTAATGATGCCCCACACAAGCGCAATTACCTGGCCTGGGGCTTGTAGGCCCTCAAGGTGTGGTAAGCGGCCAGGAGGTCCAGTTTGCCGTAGCCCTGCTCAAACATGTTGACGTCGGGCAGTCTGCGCGCCGACGCCATCAGCGCCTGCTTCACGCTGGCCGGGTTGATGATGTGAGATCGCTCCAACACAGCACTGCAGACATTACATATACGACAGTGCAAACAGGCAGATGATAATGAAAGTTAAATAAAAAAGAAAAAAAAGAGCAGTTTTGATTAAACTATTTTGCCAGATGCGTACTTACAAAGTCTGACTGTAACAAGCTATGACTAACGTTTATTCTGACCATCTTCCACGGCTAAGTACTGGACTTGTTGCAAACCATCTCAGCCTGTCTTTGCCTTACAGCCCCTTTAGTGTTGAGTACCTTCTGTTCCTATTCGTTCAATGGTTAACAACAGACTAAAAAAACCCCAGTGCAGTCCGGAGTTCTCTGGCCTATCCCATTTCTCTACACCCACCTTGCTGCCAGTGATCAGGAAATTCACTACCTCACAGGAAAGAACATGATGAAGAAACGCACGCCTCTACCTTGATATCATGGTCTGTATGTCATGTGTGAGCAACCCACTGATGCCAACACACTTTCTGTTAGACAGAACCGACACAGGAAAGAACATGATGAAGAAACGCACGCCTCTACCTTGATATCATGGTCTGTATGTCATGTGTGAGCAACCCACTGATGCCAACACACTTTTGGCGTCATATACTTTACCATGTCAGACCATAGCCACAGCAGTTAGTCAGCTCTGCCAGGCCGAGTTTTTTGTGGCTAATGCAGTAATAAGACCATCACGTGATGCCCACACTACTTCCGCCAGGGAAGAAGCCGGTGTAAACTTCCTGTTCCTCATTCAACCTCGGCCTCCTGCCTAACAAGGAGAGGTTTTTTGCTCTGTCTCGCCTATACTTCTGTTTTTGTAGAGATTGCTTGTGTGCTTGCCTTCTTTACTTGTTCTGTTGTGGCTTACATTCGACCATGGGTACCATTGCCGCGTGAGGCTTATGGATGGCATTTTATTTCATATTATTCACGCTCTACGGCGTGACGGCTCACGACTTCTCTTCACCCCATTGTTCTCCATTCGTCCCTTACTCGCCGGGTGTGGGAACGTGTCACCCTTGTAGTAACGCGTCCCCCACTCTCTCTTTATTTTCTTCCCCATTTCCTTCGATTTCCATCGATCTCAGCACTTTGTTTATTCCCACTAGCCATCTCCGTCATTCACTTCGACGATCGATCTTCGCTCGAGCCGCCATCTTTATTCTCGCCATGCCGGCTGACCCCTGCGTGGTCGTCCTCGTTCGTCGTACCTGTTCACTGCTATGGAGGTTTTCCTCCTCTATTATTATCGCCTTCTTTTCCTTGTATCACTACTCCTGATCGTTTTCTTCGATCGCTCGTCTAGTACGGTCGATCGGGTTTGTACCCACATCGCTACCATCAAATTATGATGGCGGATGTTTTAAGGAAGAAGAAGAAGAAGAAGAAGAAGACTTCACCTCTCTATCTCCCGTCACTCATTTAAGCCAATAATAAACATTTGTTATCCTAACATTCCCTCTACGGAGTCGCCTTTCGGCCCCTCGTATACCTTCAGCGCGTCAGTCTATTTTACTCTCACGCCCATTGCTTCTCTTTCGACGACCTAACCCTCACCAGTCAATCGACCCACCATCTTGGATTTTCCACTACGGTCAGCGTCTCCTCCATATTGCCTCACCGCATGGTGCCCATTTTTGGTCGCACATGCTTGCCGGTACGGGGATATCCCCAGGCCATATTTATTTGTACCCTATGTGGCACTCTATGTATCCTTACTACAGGTAGATCGAGTGACTTACGATCTCTTGATCTGCCTACTGGTGCACATGTATTAGTACCTAATTTATCACAGGTAGATCGATGGTCTTTATGATCTCTTCATCTACCAACTAGTGCACATTGATTAGTACCTCCTTAGCATTATTACAAGGTACACCAGGGGTATTTTACTCTCGCGCGCCAGTGCGTGTCACTCTCGGCGATCGATCCCTTCCCGGTCAATCGATCCACCATGCTGGATTATGCCACGCCGGTTGGCGTGTCCGTCATATTGCCTGACCGCACGCACCATGTTTGGCGGTACCCGGCTTCCCCGGGCGCATTCTCCTGTACCTTATTTATCATTATTACAGGTAGATTGAGTGTCTTACGATCTCTTGATCTACCAACTTGTGCACACTTATTAGTACCCCATTAGTAACATTTGTCTGTTCCTCATTTATCATTACTACTGGTAGATCGGGTGTCTCTACGATCTCTTGATCTACCAACATGTGCACACTTATTACTACCCCATGTATCGTTATTACAAGGTAGATCGAGTCTCCTGGTGGGATTGGATTTAATAATTTCTCTCCTTTCACGATCGTCGGTACTCGCGCGATTTTGTGCATTTTCGCACAGCTCTCATGTGTTTTTCCCTCGCGACTTTGTTTACTTCTCGCGAGTTGTTGTCAGTGCAATTTCTGGCACTGTCTCCGTGCTCTTGGCCCCAGCTTAATGCACCTATCTCCTCGACATACCTTCTCGGTATTTCTCTGCACACGCCCTTTGTTTATTTTCCACGATCGTACACTCGCCGGTCGTCGGCCGCCATTTTCTCCCTTGCCGGTCATGTTTCCCACCATTTCACCTTGTAGCCGGCCGTACTTCGTACTGGGTCTGCCTCAGACGGGTTTAGTGCTCAATATCTATCGTACTAGTACACAATATCCACTTTAGTGTTAGAACTTTTGTTCTAGTACAAGTTCGTAATACTACAAGCTGATCGAGATTGCTATCTAACATTACTCAGCATTCTCGCTGTTAGTGGCGTGTACGGGTAGTTCGAGTTTTCTGTCAATTTCTCGACTCCTTTACACAACACCACACGGCCGATCAAGATTAATTTACTTCTTCTCAACCATCTTGTCTCCTCTTTGTGGTCGTGTGCTCCGGGTTTGCTCTGCCACCATTGCCCAACATGGTGAAGGACACCGTCGGGTCAAACCACTTCACCACTCAGAAGTCGCTCACATTCCTGGAGAACCCGCGGGTTGATTCCGATCCAGAGCAATCCGTTCTCATGGAAGAACGTACGGTCAGGGTAGATGGAGATGACTTTTCCGCGGAGGGGACGCGTGACCATTCCTCCTCTACCCGACCGACGGACACACGATCGCTGCGTCCGAAGGCTACTAGGCAAGCGGCCGCCATTTCTAAATATCTCTCTTTTGACCTGCCCAGAAAGTCTAAGGGCAAGGCTCCCCTCAAAGGGCAGAGCCAAGTCAAATCTTCTCACCGAAATTCTCCCTCCCCCCCTTCTCCATTGGCCAGCTTGCCCTCTAGCCTCCCGACGCGTGGTGAGACTTCTGTCTATCATGCTGTGTCACACGACCCTCGGCCCCCGGGGAACTTTGCCGAGACGCGGACCAGCACGGGTGACGGGTCTGGGCTGGAATCACCGCCCGTCACTCGCCTTGATGAGCCACATGTCAGTTTTCCCCCCGAACTTGACACGTGGACTCACGGTGCTCTGCCCCACCAGGCACAGGTGCAGCCAACACCTGTGCACGAGGAGCGCCATGACTCCGGAAGCGGTCTTATGGTCACCCCGTGTCACGAACTCGGTGGTGTCCATAATTTTGGGCGTATGGTCACGCCGTGCCAAGAGCTCGGTCGTGTCCATACACAAGGGCGGTCGACCAACCCCGATCGACCAACCCCGATCGACCGTCACATATTCCCCTAGGGGTACAGGACATTGGGGAGTCGACTTATTCGGCTTCCCACTTGGGCAACGTCCGCGGTCCCATTCCTCCGGGGGGAGGATCAACCAGCGGGGCAAAGGGTAACCTGACTTATTCCTCTGGGGAAAGGAACACGGTGCCGCAGCCAGCCCAATCCGCACATAGGCGGGTATGGGGCTCGACTACCGTGTCCTCCTCCTCACCACCACTAAGGCCCCCCCAGGCCCACACCAAGGACGTGTATGCAGCAGTGCACGTCCCTGGGCGGGTACGACAGGCAACGGCCCCTCGATACCCCACCCCGGTGTTTCAGGTTACCCGGGTCCCCGGGGACATTCTGCCCACACCCCAGGGCCGCCACAGCCCGCCTACCTCCCCAAGGACTGGTGGCTCTATGCCCCCGAGAGAGACCAGTGGCTTAAGTCCAACACGCAACACGACCAGCTCCACGGTCGAATGTGGCACCCAGCCTCATCCACCTGGGTTGACCTCGGTCTCCCACCTCGGGCGCTGTCCGATCGGCAGGACGGGCTCCCCCAACCTAGCCTGGCCGCCGATCATAGAGCCACGAGGGACCCGCCCTCGCATTCCCCCACTACCCAGCTAGGGCGGGACCCTCACGCACCCTGGAGTTGCCTCCTGACGAAGGTTCCACCCAACCCTTCCAGGAACAAGACCACCCTGAGGCTGAAGATGAGGAAGAACTAGCCTTCTCCTCATTGTACGATGTGCGCACCCTGGAACAGTGCGCCCTGACCTGGTTCTGAGGGAGGTTCTTTCGCTGACATCACCGGGCCGCCCCCTGCCCAGCGATCTAAACCCAGGATCATCGCCCCACAGTCCCTCACCTCCATCTGGGAAGGTCCGGCAACTCGCGCCGGGGGTGCGCAAGCCGTCCCTCCGCCAGGACAAGGGTCCATCTCGGCCCCTAATGCGGCCCAAGTCAGCACTCTCCTCGGGGACCCCAAGAAGTCCACAGTTGCTTCCTTGTTCTCCGACTATCCTGTACCAGGGAAATGGGCATTTCCCAGGCAGATTGTCGTCTGATTCCAAACATGCCCCCCCCCACCCTACTTCCGGCACCATCTCCTTTACGAACTTAAAGGAGTGGGACCGGGTAGCCAGAATGGGCATCTTACACACCACTGCTGGGCATGCCTTTCTAGGCATGCTCCTGCAGCGGGCGGGGGTACCCTGGCCGGAGGAGGACGGCGCTGTCCCAGTGTCATCAGACTCAGGCTCTGAGACACACCAGGAGACGGACTCTCGCTTGTTCAGCGACCCATTTATGCGACACCTGGTCAACAGGATCTCGCATCACCTTTCAGCTGCGGCGGACAGCGCAGCCAGGAGCCACTTTAACTGCCTGTTGGTAGCGCCCTAATATCCCCTCTAGGCCGAAACCAGAACAACCCCACCAAAATTTTCGGTTCGGCCAGCAGACACGGTCCCGGAGGTGACTGGGGGAGTCGCCCATGGGAAACTCCATCCTTATACTCCCATCTCACAGACGCTACCTACGTCTCGTCTGGCAAGATCGGGGTTCCAGAAAATCTGGGAAGCAGTCTGTACTTAACACTGAAATCTGCTCGCAATGGGTTCCGACAAACGGCCCTAGCCTAGCAGACGACGCTCACCTTGAAGTATTGATTTTTCTCAAGGTCTCGTCCTAGTTTTGCATAGTCTCGTTTCGCGTGAAGACGCGATACTTACATCCGCCATTTTCCCGTCGGTGCTCAAGGCAATCGACATGTCAGGAAAAGGTGCATTCAGGATCTTGGGGTCAAGGTAAGCAGTACTGGTTGCTAAGGATCCCCAAAACAACATTATGTTCTATGTTCTGTGTGCGAAAGATCGCCTCATTTGGCATCTATGGGCTCAAAAACCACACACTCATGCTTACTATGGCCACAAAAAGCGCATGGCTCAGTATCTTAAATACACACGCGTTCGTGTTCCTGTCTTTTCAAGCGGACGGGTAGGGAGAGTGGCACTAGTGCAACCTCTACACTACCCCTCCAACTCGGGCTGTCCCCTTTTGAGAACCCTCATACCTCGGGAGTGTGGGACGCTCAGTGTGGGATGCTCAGTCAGCCCGTCTCCACATCAACGTCCTGGAATTGGAAGCGGGCAGGCTTGCCCTCCCCCGCTTCCAACCCCAGGTCTCGCACCGACTTGTTCTCCTGCCCACGGACAACACTTCAGTGCCTTGTTATGTCAACAAAAAACGGGTGGGGGAAGGGGGCTCGCTCCTTCAGCCTCTCCCTCCATTCCCCCGCTTCCAACCCCAGGTCTCGCACCAACTTGTTCTCCTGCCCACGGACAACACTTCGGTGCCCTGTTGTGTCAACAAAAAAAGGGGTGGGGGAAAGGGGGTTCGCTCCCTCAGCCTCTCCCCCCGAATAGAGGCCCCCTCCACTGTTGCCACGTGCGGGGATTCACCCCCTGCACGACACATATACTATGATATAGCGGGGACCCTCCTCCTCACTGAAGGGACCCTCAGCAGGCTAACCCTCAGCCCAGTGGGGAACAGTGTTCAGGCCCAGGGTCGCACACCCTCCCTGGTCTGGCCTCATAACATATGCCTTCCCTCCATTCCCAGTCCCCCACAGGGTGAGCCCTTTTCCAAGGGGAGAGATGGCCTCCTAGGCTCAACTCTGTTCCTCCATCTGGCCTTCCTATATTCAGATAGGTAGTTCCTATCTCTCCTATCTTGTTCTTTAGGCTCTTGGCTGGCTCCATTCGGGGCTGCTGGGAACCCCGCGCCCCAGGGGCTCCTCCCAGTCCTCTCTAGATGTTTCCAAGATGGGCAGATCGGCCTACGCCCAGGCGTATGAGGATCTCCCCATCTTATCTCCCCGGGCCCATGAGGGCAGGACGCTGGCCACTTCCACAGCGATCCAGCGCTCTGTCCTCTTGCACCACATCCTGGAGGCAGCCTACTGGCATCCGGAAAATCCCTTCATAAGCCTTTATTTTAGGGATGTCCGCAGGACCAGGGCTGATGGTTCTAGGGACTTCTTTTGCGGCTAACACAGCCATATCTATTCCTCTGCTAACCCCAAGAACCATTAGGGCACTAAGCCCTCCTCCGATTCCTTTGAATTCTGCTATGGTCTGACATGGTAAAGTATATGACGCCAAAATGGGGAGTTTGTATTATACTCCCTGTTTGGCTAGTATACTTACCATGTCAGACTCTAATGCCCACCCTACCTTCCCCGCTAGCGCTATGGTTCTCGGGGTTACCTTGTGCATAGGCCTCGTTGAATGAGGAACAGGAAGTTTACACCGGCTTCTCCCCTGGTGGAAGTAGTGTGGGCGTCATGTGATGGTCTTATTACTGCATTAGCCACAAAAAACTCTGCCTGGCAGAGCTGACTAACTGCCGTGGAATGCTATGGTCTGACATGGTAAGTATACTAGCCAAACAGGGAGTATAATACAAACTCCCATTTCTGTTAGACAGAACTGACACAGAAAGAACATGACGAAGAAACGCACGCCTCTACCTTGATATCATGGTCTGTATGTCATGTGTGAGCAATCCACTGATGCCAACACACTTTCTGTCAGACAGAACTGACACACTGTCATAATGCTGAATACTGCGTTCAGAAGTGAATGCAAGCAGCAAGAATACTTTCCTTTTTTCTTTCTTCACTCTTTTCATCCTTACTTTCCTTTTTAATCCAACTGGAAAAACAGAAAATGATAAATCACTATAGAACTGGTTTATCAGCAACAAACCAATGGCATTTTTTTATCTTTGTTTTTTTTTTTATTATTATTCTTTTCCCTTCTCTTTTTGTAATCATGCTCCTTTTCAGAAGTTCTGAAAACAGTAACCTTGTCAAGGTTTGAAATATGTGAACTTAAAAAAAAAAACCACCTTAATAATGTTTAGTATTAATGAATTCTGCATAGCTGTTTTCAAATGGTAGAAAAAGGGATTTAAACAGTGATTGGTTGTCGACTGTGATCAATGTTTACAATGCACATCTGTTTTTTCATTTGTGACGTCACACTACTTCCATTCATCACAAAAAATCTAGTGTTCATCAGATTTTGCCATGGAAAACCTGTGAAGAAGAGAAGGATAAAGAGGTCTGTTGTTCGCAACACACATGACATCCTTGCAGCACAACAATGGGCACACACCACCATATAAACACAAATGTTGGACAATTACAAAATCAATCATTAGGTACACAGTTCTTCAGCATAGTTTCTTTTGTCTCCTGCAATTCTCTCAATATGCTGAATATATTTGTGAAAAAGTAGCACAACTGTTTCCACCATCTTTAACCAAGCACATTCACCAAGGTACATATTTTCCTTCTTTTTGGCAGACAGCAGTGATGTTTATATGTAGTACTGATGGTTACTGTTAGAGGGACGGGCAAACAGAAGTATGGACAGACATACACAGACTAATGAGTTAAAAAAAAAAAAAAAATTCAAATATACCAGAAACTTACCTCAACAACAATGTGACGGCACCAGCCACAACAGGGGAGGCAACACTTGTGCCAGATAGAGAACGACAACCAGACCTGCACAGTCCATAGTTTCCTCCCTTTTACAGTTTGCAACTTCCAAGAACAATCAGTCATTGCTAATACATTATCTTCAGTGTTGTACTGTTAACATCTTGAACAACCCCAGTCTGCTTCTCTGACAAGGTGAGGGATCTGGACCTCTATCTAGATCTAGTTCTTCACTGATTTGTCACATCACAGGAGTCAGACCCAGAACAGACCCAGGAGAATGTATTGCCAAATGTGTTAGCAAAGCAGTTTGAATCTATCTGAATCCTTCCTATTTCGTAGCACTCCACAAGTACACATTATATCCTTCTTCAGAGGTTAATGTTTCTATTACCTTTTCTTTAAAGTATACTTGGTTTCAACTGGAATTTCAATGGGTGTGTGAGTCTGTGCGTGCTTGAATGTGCGCGCGCATGTGGAAATGAGGTACGGTGTGTTTTTACTAGCAAAATTTCTCCAAATGGTGGACAACTTTTACCCCTGATTAACCTTTTTTTCTTTTTCTTTTTTAAAGAGTTGAATATTCTGGTGCTTTTTTTCCCCATGTTGAGTATTCTGGGCACCACAGCCTATTGGAATGCTTATGTCTCCAGTAAAGGGGAGAAAACACTGCTGACATCTTACTTGAGAGCTGACCCCCTGACAGCAGAGCCGTAGGTGACGATGTCCGGCTTCAGGCGGCCATAGCCCCAAGGCAGTTCCTGAAAACACACAGCACACTGAGCTCTTCCCTCCCTCTGCCTGCAGGCTGATGACATGGTTAGGATGCTGGGTGGTGGCAAACACAGGCAAACTTGTGCAGACATACAATCGTTGTTCAGCTCAAAGCACAAATGCTGTTTCAGAGATTAAAAAAAGGCATCGTGTAGTCACTCTTTTTGCCTTTTGCAGCCTCCCAATGGGTCAAATTCTTAAAACACAATAGACAAAACTGAACCAAGAACTTCAAGCCCAAATCAACAAATTTCTAATATGTGACGGCCTCCCACAAAATGATAGATAAGTTGCGCAGGGCTGATCGCCGCTGCGGGCAACAAAGAGTGGTGAGGGTCATTTTGGGTAAAATGAGGTTTTTGCACCAACACATAGCAAAACCATTAAAGCATTTTATGTTTCACTGATTTTACCTAAATTAAGCTAGAAATGTGATTAGATTAATTTTTTTCACTCTATGTCATCGATTTTAAGCAGCACCAATTGCGAAAAGTTACTCATTTTCAACAGATCATTGAGTGCACAACCCTTGCAGAGCCCCTAGTGTGTTGCACATCATTCGAAAGCTCAGCGTGTCTATTTTAAGAATCTGCACACAATTTTCTAAAATAAACCAATCAGAAGGCCCTTAGGAGGCATTCAAAGTCGTACACAATAGAAAGCCTTCCACCCAATCAGCAATCAAATACTGAAGTGGCCTTAGTAACTCAGCAGAGATGCTGCCTTTCACTGGCCACAGCTCAATGGAATCTATTGCGTTTTGCTTTTGTTGTCGCTTCACTCGAAAGCTCATCATCATGGTTCGACGTACTGTAACGCTGTTAAATTCATCAAAATCAGGAAATACTTTCGATTATAAAGGCCAGGGAATTAGTGGCCTTATAAATGAATATTTCGCCACCAGCAATAGCAATGAAAAGGAATATTTTGATTTTGATTCCAACGAAGAAACTGACAGCGAAGCTGACGATGGGATTTTCCCATCGACTTCGACGGGCGGGTGTCAGTCTCAGCCTGTTGGACTCGAAATCGAAGATGAAAAAGAAAATGAGGAGCCAGTAATTGTACGAACAGAAGAAAAAGCAGATCTGTCAGGTATAATGCCGTCGCAATAATGCCAAAAATTTGGTGACAGCGACGTATGCAACAGATACAGATATGAACTGCAGTGGGCAGCCTCTGCCAGATCAACAAATAGCAGAACAGTTTTCCTGTAACTGTATGCAGATCAAAATGATCATTTAATGCATTCCAGCTGCTGATGGCCAACATATTATGTGTGCATGTTTGTGAAGAGGAGAGGGAGCACAGGTTTTGAACGTTGGGATATAGTGCAAGTGTGTGTGTGTGTGTGTGTGTGTGTGTGTGTGTGTGTGTGTGTGTGTGTGTGTGTGTGTGTGAGCATGTGTGTGTGTGTGTGTGTGCGTGTGCAAAAGGACAAGAGAGATTCCACCCAGGCAACTAAAAAGAAAGAAGAGAGAATAATGCACAAGCATTTGTTTTTGATACGGTATGTTTGTTAATTATGAGTATATGCTGTTTTTATCATAGGATGTCATGAATTGTGAGTCCGCTATGTGTTAACACACAGTGCAAGAGAGCTACCTTTTTTCCCTCCAAGACCCACTTTTTTTTAAACACTGGACAAAACGAAACTAGAAAATACATATTAATTCAATCAACTGTGATTAGTGTATCTGTGCTAAGATAACATTAAAAACAAAAGTATCTATTAAATTAAAAAAATCAGATTTTTCATTTTTCAGCACCCTGAACAGCCATCAAATATACCAATATATATCTGACTGGGGATACAATTCAATTATTAAAGTGTTTGCAATGATTATTTTGATGGTTTACCACATTTTCATAAGTTTACAGCAAAATTAAACCTCGGTTGCTAAGGAAAAATGGTTGGAGAAAGTAGGGAAACTTTAAAGCCATTTTCTCAAAATGGCTACCGTGTTAATGGGACACTTTGAAGGGTCATAACTTTTTCATTTTTTAACTTACAGAAATTCTTTATATATAATAATAATAATAAATCGAGCTTATATAGCGCTCTTCGATGAGAGAAGAAGACTCATCCTCAGAGCGCTTCACAATACAGGAAAAATAAAAGTTTCCATAAACATTGCACAATACTGAGAAAAAGGCATCAAAACAATAGGTCACAAAGCAAGCACTAAAACAGATGAACAAGCCACATCCCCCCCACTCTATCCCCCCCCCCCCCCCCCCCCCCCTCCACACCGCCACCCCACACACATGACATTTATATGAACAACGCTCGACAAGAATTTGGGAATAGAAGAAAAGAACCAGCCCCCACCCCCCCCCCCCCCCCCCACCTCCAATTTCGTGAACACTGCACGGGATACAATATAAAACATGCAGAAGGGAGCACCCACACACACACACACACACACACACACACACAAAGGGCAAACTCAACACGAAGCAACAAAAACCCACGCGTGTAAACGCACACACACAAACGCACACACGCAAAAGTACACAAGCACTCAGGCACGGAAGCGCGCGTGCACATACAAGAGGCAAAAGGATGGAGAATGCATGGGAAACACGCATTAACTCGTACGCTATGTAGAAAGACAAAAGGACTTCTGAAAGAGATGCGTTTTGAGACCAGATTTGAACGCAGAGAGAGTCTGTGAAGAGCGGAGCTGGGAGGGGAGGGAGTTCCAGACAAGGGGGGCTTGATAACTGAAAGAACGTTGGCCGAAGGATTTCAGTTTCATGCGGGGAAGCTTGAGAAGTTTGTCACTGCTAGAGCGGAGAGTGCGAGAGGGTTGGTAAGTGACAAGTGTGTTGGAAAGATAAGCAGGCAATGTTTCATCAAAGTGTCGGAAGGCAAGTGTTGCGAGTTTATACTGAATGCGCGCATGAATGGGAAGTCAATGTAGTCTAACTAACAGAGGTGTAGTGTGGGTTCTTTTGGACTTTTGGAAAACAAGTCTGGCTGCGTTGTTTTGTATACGTTGAAGTCGGTTTATATCGACAGCAGGAAGACCGGCAAGAATGCTGTTACAGTAATCGAGTTTTGACATGATGAGGGAACAGCTAAGTTGGGCAGTCCCTTTCTGTGTACAGGGTTCATACCAATTAGTCAGAACAAAATTCCATACTTTTTCCATACCTTTTCAAGACCTCAGCAATATTTTTCCAGGACCACAATCCAGGACTAAACCCACCCCCCCAATCTCACCTCCCACTCACCCGGCACCCCTCAACCTTCATATTATATATGCAGGCTTCACACACACACACACACACACACACACACACACACACACACACACATTATATACACACACACTCGCTTTGCACACAAATGCAAGTGAACACAACAGAATGAACAATTCACTTACCAATCAATGAATCATGGTCACACTGCCAGCACTTGAATCACACTATCATTCAGTCACAGTTCCTTTACCATTAGATGTAATTTTAAAATTTACACAATTCCACTCACACCTGAAAATGTATCTTGATCCCAGTTTTACTTTTTGATTTCTTCCACTTTCTCATTGATCAGACTTGAGCAGGTCTTTCACACAAATTTCCAGTTTCCTCTTCTTTGCTCACACTGCCAGCACTTGAATCACACTATCATTTAACAGTCACAGTTCCTTTACCATGCAAAGAGTAGCCATTTAGACGTAATGTAAAATTTACACAATCCCATTCACACCTGAAAATGTATCTTGACCCCAGTTTTACTTTTTGATTTCTTCCACTTTCTCATTTATCTGGGCCTCAAGAACAGAAACTTCAGCTGTCTTGTCCTTAGCAGATCTACGGAGAGCATTTGACTTTGCTATGAAGGTGAAGTTTTGTGTTCTTTCTGCTTTCTCAGCAAACTCATCAGCAGACTTAAGCAGGTCTTTGACACAAATTTCCAGTTTTCTCTTCTTTGCTTTCACCTCTTCAAGTTCATCAAGCATTGCCTTTCTCTTCCCTGCAGCCTCTTTTTTCTCCTGTTCTTCTCTCTGTTCTGCCAAATACGAATTGTATCTTGATTTAGCACTGGCTGCATAAGCAAGAAGTTTTTTGGTGATTGTCACTTCGCTTGCACCCCCAACACTGGACAAATGATCAGCAATTATTCTTAGAGCTGTGACAGTCCTCTGTTTCATGTTGTCAGCTGCAACCTCCTTGTTAACAGAGAAGCCTCTCTCAACTGATGCCTGACCATGGGACAAAACCAGCACTTTTCTGACAACATTCCAAAGATTCTTCCACTCCTTGCGAGCTGACAGGACAGAGAAGAAGAATGTATCAAGTCTGTCTCTATCTCTGTCAAATGACAGAACATGTTCATTTCCTGCCATCTCAGAAGCAAAGTCTCCATAGTTGCTGAGGATACTGTCACAGTCGTTTTTTTGTATGCTTCCTCTGTCCACCATATAATCCAGGCATTTCATCAAGTTCTGTTTTGCTGCTGTTTTGCTTGCCACAATCTGAGCTGGTTTCAACCAATCAAGAAAGCGAACAAGGCCATAGCGAATAGGGGCTTTTTCAAGCAGTTTTGTCACAAGCTGGATCAGAAACCTCTTGGTATCAAGCTTGATTCTCGCATAGTCTGTTTCTGAAATTGTTCCCTTTCTCCTGAGATCCTTAAGATCTCTGTTTGGAATGTATCCACAATTAATGTTTGCAATGTCCAAATGCAGTTTACTGTCCGAAATATCCTTGATCTCCCTTAACATACTTCCAACACTTTCCACTCTTTTAACAACCTCTGACTTCATGAACCTCTCCAGAATGTTCATCACCAACAATTTCAGGTCTTCAGCCAAAAATGGCAGCATGGGCTTGTCAGTCTGATACTTGGTCAGGAAAGGTTCAATGAGACTGGCAACAGAGATGAAGATGTTCAAGCGCACCATGAACAATGGATCACTGCAGCTGGCTCTCACCTCACTGAATGACTTTGTCTGTGGGCATTTGTTTTTTTTCACAACTTCATTCACAAATGTGATAACATGAGGCCACATTTCCAACGCTCTATTGCAAACGCTCACATTTTCAAGCCATCTGTGAGAACAATTTCTTTGGAAAAACAGAACATCCTGTCAGCTGTGTGAAGTCCTCTCTCTGAGCTGGTGAGTCCTTAAACATCCAGTAAAGAGAGTTTAATTTATGTTCAATGTCCCAGCCTTTGTGTTGTAGGCAGACCTAAATGCATTATGCACAATGTGCAACCCACAGCTGCCAATGTTGTACAGGCCTTTTCCTGTCTCCTTCTCTATGTCATCTTTCAGCTTGTCATAAGTAGCCCAGTTGACATTGGGGCCATCCATTGACAACTGCAAAATTCCTGATTTCCCCAAAATGCTGCAGCAATCTTCAAGTTCAGTATACAGGACATCAGCTGTGGCATGTCCCAGGAATCGTGAAATCAAATAATGAGTTTTTACCTCATTTCCATCCCAAAACCGAACATGCATGTCCAACTGCTTTTGCTGGAGTTGATGACTGAGAGTTTCATCAAACAGAAGAACGTATTCCTCTGCATTTCTGGCCCGGGATGTTAATAGTTCTGAGAAGTACGGTGCAATTCCAAAAGTCGCTAAATACCTGGCTTTGGTTTCACTGCACTGAAATTGTTGTGCAACCTCACATGCTGGAAACATCTTTCTGAAAATGTCTCCTACCCCTCCAAAACTTTTGAAAGAAAAATGTTTTTCCATGGCGAACATGGTCCAATACACCTCAGCTGTAAGCAGGTCATTCTTGGTGACAGCCTTGTCTAGTGTGCCCTGGATGCTGGATAAATCACTTGCAGATGTAGATGGTTCACATCCTGATGCTGAAGTGGACTGCTGAACACCTGAACTGGAAACAGAAAAAAAAGTTCAATGCCATCTGTAACTGTATACACGTTTTCATAATATATACTGTGTGTGTGTGTGTGTGTGTGTGTGTGTGTGTGTGTGTGTGTGTGTGTGTGTGTGTGTGTGTGTGTTGTGTGTGTGTGTAAATCAGTGAGCAAGACAGACAAAGCAGCCAAGTGAGAGAGACAGACAGACAGAGAGAAACAGAGAGAGAGGAGAGAGAGAGAGAGAGAGAAACAGAGAGAGAGAGAGAGAGACAGAGACAGAGACAGAGAGACAGAGGGAGACTGAGAAACAGACAGACAGAAACGGACAGATGAGATACATTTTTATTTTGTTGCATGATGTTCAAAATAATTACACACTAACTACGTTTTTCTTTTTTTTTCTTTTATGATAAAAACGCTATTTTAAATTCTGTATCTTCTTTAAAAAAAAAAAAAAAAAAAAAGAAACTCACCAAACAAACAATTCCTGAATGGATACTGATCATGTGTGTGTGTGGGGTGTGTGTGTGTGTGTGTGTGTGTGTGTTTAAATCAGTGAGCAAGACAGACAAAGCAGCCAAGTGAGAGAGGCAGACAGAGAGAAACAGAGAGAGACAGACAGTGGGAGACTGAGAAACAGACAGACAGAAACGGACAGATGAGATACATTTTTATTTTGTTGCATGATGTTCAAAATAATTGCACACTAACTCCGTTTTTCTTTTATGATAAAAACACTATTTTAAATTCTGTATTTAAAAAAAAAAAAAAAAAGAAACTCACCAAACAAACAATTCCTGAATGGATACTGATCGTGTGTGTGTGTGTGTGTGTGTGTGTGTGTGTGTGTGTTTTACTTATTATGCATCAGCATGTGTCTTGTTTTGCAGATTGATTAGGAAAGTTTAGCAACTAACTCTTCTCCCCTCCCCTGCCCCTCTGTCCCTATCTCCTAACTTCAGAGAGATAGTGACAGACAGAGACTGAGACAGACAAAGATAAAGACCGAGACTGGGGGAGAGATAGACAGACAGAGTGAGTGAGCTAATCAAAAACATGCATCCTATTCCCAGTACAAATACCCGCTTTAAAAAAAAAAAAAAAAAAAAAAGCTAGGAAGCCCCGTTCAAAAAAAAAAAGTAAGAAAACTCGGGAAGGGAAGCGGAGAGAGAGAGAGAGAGAGAGAGAGAGAGAGAGAGAGAGAGAGAGAGAGAGAGAGAGAGAGGTCATTCTGGTCTTCAACTTACCTCCCACTGGCTGTAAAAAAGTCATTCATCGTCATCGTCGACCCTGTCGACTTACTCGCAGCCTGTGCCAGAAACACGTGTTTCTTCCCCAACATGTGGCTTTTCAAGGCCGCTTCACCCATGTTGGACACATCGAAGTCTTTTTGACACAGGCGACAACGGGCTCGAAATTTACTGCCGTCCGATGCTTTTCCGATCCAGTTCTGGTACTGGCTATTGGTCAACCACGCTTGGCTGAATACACACTTCCCCATTTTTTTTAATTCTTGCTGCAGGCGCAAACCACAGAGAAGAAATGATAGAACGGAATTTCGGGGGGGGGGGGGAATTGTGCACATGCGCATTCGACACAAGGGAGACTACTCGGACGGCAAAATAAATAATTCTGCTGTTCGGATGCGCGAGTGTTGACGGGGTGGCAAATCGACATTGACCTTTTCCGAAATTTGATGTAAACAATTTTGTTTCAGAAACAAAAGCAATAGTCCTCCAAAGGGAAGAAAACATAGAAAAATCACAATGCCACTCATCTAATTTTCGGCCACGTGGCCTTTTTCAAGAGAAAAAAACAAAAACAATCCAACAGACAGACAGAGAGAAACAGAGAGAGAGAGAGAGAGAGAGAGAGAGAGAGAGAAACAGAGAGAGAGAGACAGAGACAGAGACAGAGACAGAGAGACAGAGGGAGACTGAGAAACAGACAGACAGAAACGGACAGATGAGATACATTTTTATTTTGTTGCATGATGTTCAAAATAATTACACACTAACTACGTTTTTCTTGCACCCCCCTCCCCCTTCCCCCCCCCCCTTTTTTTTTTTTTTTTCTTTCCTTGTTAATGACATCACATATTATGATGTCAGAACTTGCGCATTATATTTATGACGTCAATTCTTTGCTCTGACCAGTTGCCAAAGATGGACATCACGTAGTTGGATTGTTTTTGTTTTTTTCTCTTGAAAAAGGCCACGTGGCCGAAAATTAGATGAGTGGCATTGTGATTTTTCTATGTTTTCTTCCCTTTGGAGGACTATTGCTTTTGTTTCTTATAGTTGAAACCACTCCTTGAAAAAAATGGATTACGCAATACAACTACGTAGACTGAAGGAGAAAAGGGCAAGGTATGTGTCACATGAATTATTTTTAAACAGTTGTCTTGCAAAATCTTATATTCCGACGGGTTTCTCCATGAAATGGAACAATAATGTTGAATTGGACCAGGAATATTTGCACAAATGTTGGAAAATCAAACAGGACGCATCTCTTTCACTTATGGAAGTAACAAGGCAGGCGTGCACGAAAAAAATCCTTCAACTGAACGCTGAAATTACTTCATGTGAATCTCTCACGGACTCTGAAACATGCGTGTATACAGACAACTGCGAACAATTAGAAAAGTCACGTATGAGGTCGATCAAAGACAAGAAACTACGTAAAGCAGCAGACAATGTCTGGAGAGAAATAAAAATCACTGGCGATGGGAATTGTTTCTATAGGGCATTAAGTTTTAATTTCCATGGCAATGAGATGAAACATGCAGACATTCGTAAAAATGTTGTATCTTTCATGACAGAGCACAAAAGTCAGTTTCAACCCTTTGTAGATGGACATATTGACCAGCATATACAAAACCAAACCTACATGGATGGAAGGACTGAATCTTGGGCCACAGAGGCAGAACTCATGGCGGCATCGGCTTTATACAACGTTGACATCAAAGTCAAAGTCAAGTGTCAGGACAGATTCGTATGGCATGTTTTTACTTTTCACTTGGATTCTGATTCATATCATGTCACTAGAAATGTAATTCCCTATGAAAATAAGGTGTGTCTTGCATTCAGATCTAACCATTATGATCTCATTGTGCGTGAACAACCGGATGAAAAGACGATTCAAGGACTTCAGAAACCGAACTTAGTTTTCAGCAGTGAGGAGCAGATTGACTGGTTTGATTGTGTGCAAAATGGCTGTGACAACAAAACTGATGAACTAAGAACTGTTGATTGTGTGCAAAATGGCTGTGACAACAAAACTGATGAACTAAGAACTGTTCAGACTCGAAAAGACAGTCATGCCCAGACCACAGGTAGCAACATGTGTGGTAACCCTTCGACACGGTTGGCTCCTCATAAAACAGAGACCATTCTCACAGGACCTACCTCGCACAAAAAAGATCAGGGTAGTATAAATCAAGTTGCTAGTAAAGAAAATACTGCACATAGCATTCATAAGCGCACAGGGAGAAAAGTATGCTCTAAGTCACAGAAACATAGAACGAATAACGACAACAGAGAAAATGTTACAAACCTGTCCAATCACACACTTACGAATGCAGAGATATCCCTGCTCTCTAAAGGGCTCAAGTTTGTACCAGATAAATCACAGGTAAATACTACAAAACTTTTGGCAGACTTAGATGAGTGGGAACGTAGGATGCGCCTCAGAGAATACTTTTTTGACAAAGATAGCAATGATGAGGTAGAACAAGAAGAGGAGTCTCATGAGGAAAAGTTTAAAGTAAAAAATAAGAGCACTTTCACACCAAAAGAAGGCAGGGATCATTGGTTAGATATGTACATTGAACTTGTAAAGAATGATATTATGAACAACTTGAAGAAAAATGGTAAACTGAACCTCAGTCGTAATGAAAAAGATGCATTTTATGCACTTCTAAATAATGAAAACATCATCATTCGACCAGCAGACAAAGGATCTGGGGTTGTTGTTATGAACAAAGATGGTTATATTTCTGGGCTGCACAATGAAATGACCAAAAGTGAATCCTACACTATGATAGAGAAAGACCTCACTGAGATAGCAACAAAAAAGGTGAAAAAGATAGTGAATAGAATGTATAGAGAAGGGGTTATATCCAAAGACCTACAACAGTACCTCCTCCCACGCTACCCAAAAGGTGGTAAACTGAAGGGGAACCCAAAACTACATAAGCAAGGTGCACCATTGCGAACGATTGTCAGTGGTATAGACACTCCCACAGAAAAACTTGCAGAAGTCACAGAGCATGAGTTGAATGATTACGTCATTAACTCTCCCACCTACATAAGAGATACATCAGACTTCATAAGTAAATTAAAAGAATGTGCTTGTCCTGTCTCAGACGATGCGATTCTGTTTTGCTTTGATGTAGAGAAACTGTACCCCTCTGTGCCTCGGAAAGAGGGAATAGAAGCATGTATAGAAGCTTTACAAAGCAGACCTAGACCCATCGTACCAACAGACTGTGCAGTTGAAATGATTGAAACTGTTTTAGATTATAATGGATTCAGTTTAGGGGATTCACACTACAGACAGACAGATGGAATAGCCATAGGGTCCAGACTAGGGAGAAACTTTGCTTGTACATACATGCGGAAGTGGGATGAGAAGCTTTTGGAGTTTGAACAGAAACCTTATTTCTACAAACGTTACATTGATGATGGGTTTGGCATTTGGAATGGTGACCTTGACTCCCTTTTACGTTTCACAGATTATGCCAACACCATACATACCAACATAAAAATCACTCTACGATGGAGTAGAGAACAAATTGAATTCCTTGACACTCTGGTTAAGTTAGAGAATGGCCATGTCTACACGGATCTATTCAAGAAAGATACTGATAAACAGTTATACCTCAGGCAGGATTCTTGTCATCCCCCACATACAAAAAAATCTCTAGCATATGGTTTGGGTGTTAGGTTGAGAAGAATCTGTGAAAAAGATGAGGACTATCTAAAACACAGATCTGAACTTAAGAATCAGTTGCGCAAACGGGGCTATAGTAGCAAACTCATAGAAGGTCAGTTGAAAACAGTTGATAACACAGATAGGAACCAACTTCTTCAGAAAAAGAAGAAAGAAAACACTGAAAGAGTACCACTAGTGTTGACATTTTCAAGATTATTGCCAGATGTACAAGCTGTACTAAAGAGACATAGTGATACGCTCTATAAGTCAGAATACATGCGCAAAGTATTCCATAAACTACCGATGCCTGCATACAGACGGGATAAAAATTTATGTGATACGTTGGTTCACCAGAAAACTGAAAGAGCAGTGAAGGGAAAAACAGAAACTTGTGATTGTGACACCTGTTCTTCACTAGTAACTTCCACAGTGTTGGACACAAAGCAGAAATCTTCACACAATGTTATTAGTAATGTGACATGTGCTGATAGAAATTTGATATATGCTCTGTTGTGTAAACGGTGTAATAAGACAGTTTATGTTGGTGAAACCGGACGTTCATTGAAAGAAAGAATAGCGGAACACAGACGTGACATCAAGTTCCAAAGAGAAAAGCCAATAATGCGACATTTCCTTCAGCATTCAGTGGGAGACCTTGCTGTTGCAGTGTTGGCAAAAGCTTATGGTGAAAGCAAAAGCTTCAGACTTATTACTGAAGAAAAATGGATAAGGGCATTAGATACTAGGATGCCAAATGGATGTAATGTTAAGACAAATTTGTAACAACCTTATCCAGATTTACCTACGAACAACACTGATGATTGGCATAAAATTGATATATATATGTATATATATATATATATATATATATATATATATATATTCATATGACAGTTCTTGTATGCCATGCACAGTCACAGACAGGACTATGGTCACATTATTCTATGGTTTCATTTTCATTGTGATTTATGGAGCGTATTGCTATGTTTTTGAAGTACATTGGTTACAGTATAACTACCCCCCCTACCCCCCCCCCCCCCACACCACGCACACACACACGCGCGCACGCACGCACACACCCACACCCACACACAACTTGCACCCCCCTCCCCCTTCCCCCCCCCCCCTTTTTTTTTTTTTTTTTTTCTTTCCTTGTTAATGACATCACATATTATGATGTCAGAACTTGCGCATTATATTTATGACGTCAATTCTTTGCTCTGACCAGTTGCCAAAGATGGACATCACGTAGTTGGATTGTTTTTGTTTTTTTCTCTTGAAAAAGGCCACGTGGCCGAAAATTAGATGAGTGGCATTGTGAATTTTGTTTCAATTCATGACTTGAACGTTCATGATGGAACTCTGGAAATTCCATGACTTTTCCAAACCCTGCTGGGTAAAAGCAAATTTTCCAAGACTTTTCCAGCCCTGGAAAAGCCTTTCCCATTTTTCCAAGACTTTTCCAGACTTCCAGGACTCGGTACGAACCCTGTGTGTAAGATATGAGCGAATTGACGCGATCTTTCTCAAAGCCAAATAGGTTGAACGACACAGGTGACCGATCTGGACATTCATGGACAGCGTACTATCCAAATGGACACCCAGATCCCTCACACTGTCTTCAAAGGGAATTTTGTTGGTTCCAGCTTGAATAGATTTTTCAGAAATGCGATCCAAAACAGAACGAGGTGCTGCCAACAGAGCCTCAGTTTTTTCATCATTTAGCTTAAGCTTATTTTTAAGCATCCATGATTTAACAGATTGGAAACACAGTTCAAATTCCGATACCAAAAGTTGGAATGCAGCAGGTTCAGCAGCGTCGTGCAGCTGGGTGTCATCGGCAAATTTCTGATGAGGAATTCCGTGTTCCTCAATGACCATAGATAGAGGTTGAATATACAGAGAGAAGAGAAGGGGGCCCAAAACGGAGCCTTGGGGCACACCAAAGTCCAGGGGAAGGGGAGAGGAGACCTTGCCACCAACAGACACAGACTGTGTTCTGCCAGTCAGGTATGACCGAAACCATTCTAATGCAGTGTCTGTCATACCGAAAGACACCGACAGTCTTTTTAAAAGAATACTGTGGTCGATAGTGTCAAATGCGGCACTGAGATCTAGCAAAGTCAGAAGCGATGCTTTTTTGTTGTCAGCGGACCGAAGGAGACTGTCAGTCACACAAAGCAACGCTGTTTCGGTACTGTGATTCTGTCTGTAAGCAGACTGGTTAATTTCATACAGATTGTACTGGGACAGACGGCGTTCAAGTTGCACAAAGACAACCTTTTCCAGGAGTTTGGAGAGAAAAGGAAGGTGAGAAACAGGTCTAAAGTTTTTAAGTTCATCAGGACATAGGCCATTTTTCTTTAGAAGAGGAACTACCAGAGCATGTTTAAAACATCCAGGAACAGAGCCAGTAGCCAGAGAAACATTTATAATTCTCGTGAGAACTGGGGCAAGAACGGCAAGATTCTGTTTGGTGAGGTTGGTGGGGATTGGGTCAAGATCACAGCACTTTGTTGCAGACTTGGAAATAAGTTCTGAGACGAACGATTCAGACACTGTGTCAAAACAGCTAAGCTTGGGGCCGTTAAATATTTTGGAGTTTGGTGGGCCAGCGTTTTGGCAATCCAAATCATGCCTTATTTTTGACACTTTCTCATGAAAAAAGCGAGAAAACGTTTCTGGAAGTTGGCATGGGTCAAGGTTGCTTGGGAGGGGGGAAACTTGAACTGTGCCCAAGAGCTGACCAGCCACTGCATACAACTGTTTTGAGGAGGTACAATCTATCATTGGAAAGGTCTTTTTCTCCTCTTTCTGTTAATATGCATATCTTAATAAGTTCAAAATCCAACTAATCTATCATTTTGTGGGAGTTGGTCACATATATGCAACAGTCTTCATAGTCAAGCTATACACATGGATTCAGAAATGTATGCAAACACACGGTGCACATACACACACACAAACACGCACACAGCGATCTCACTCACCCATGTGGTCATGCCCCGAGAAGAGAATCGAGCAATCTGGTTCTCAAAGTTGATGCCCCCCACACCAATGACGTCCATCTGGTCTGCTGGGTTGTTCAGCGTGCTGCAACACAGCCATGTACACACCTCAGGACACTGGGAAGGGGCAGACAAGAACCTTGGCATCGATGTTCATGATGAAAAAAAAAAGAAAGATCAAAATAGCATTAACAGTTGAAGCTTGTCCTGTTCCCATGAAATTACCAGGCAGTTGAAGCCTGTCCTGTTCCCATGAAATTACCAAACAGTTGAAGCCTGTCCTGTTCCCATGAAATTACCAGACAGTTGAAGCCTGTCCTGTTCCCATGAAATTACCAGCATTTGAAGCCTGTCCTGTTCCCATGAAATTACCAGGCAGTTGAAGCCTGTCCTGTTCCCATGAAATTACCAGGCAGTTGAAGCCTGTCCTGTTCCCATGAAATTACCAGGCAGTTGAAGCTTTGACTAAATGAGATACATAAGCTTGAAAACCAGGAAGAATGCAGTCTAGATTTATTACAGTTTTTTCAAAACGCTAAAATCATCCAATTTGACATCCAAACCCTTAGGTCCAAACGGCTAAAAGACTGGAGTGGGAGACTTACAGGTGAGAGTATGCCTTGAAAATACAACACCCCCAACTTTTCTATTCTTCTTTTCTTTTTGTACTCCCAGTTCTTAAAGAACAGGGAGTACTTTAGAATGGGAACGAAGAAATGCTGTCTGTGTGTCCGTCTGTCTGTCTGTCTGTGTGTCCGTGGTCAAAATGTGTTCCACTCGCTCCAGACAAAACTACTGGGCCAATCTTTCTGAAAATTTGTAGGTATATTCATTATGGGTCTCGGATGATGCCCAATGTTTTATTTTACCCCATTATAGCCATTACTAACGGCTGTAACAGCCTGTAACGGTTTTTCTTCATTATAGAATATCTCAAAAAGTACTTGGCTGATCTTTCTGAAAATTTGTAGGTATGTTCATTATGGGTCACAAATAATGCCTGATGTTTTAGTTGACCGTTATAGCCGTTACTAACGGCTGTAACGGTTTTTCTTCTTTATAGAATATCTCAGAAAGCACTTCGCCGATCTTTCTGAAAATTTGTAGGTATGTTCATTATGGGTCAAGGATGATGCCCGATGTTTTAGTTTACTGTTACAGCCATTACTAATATCTCAGAAAGTACTTGGCCGATCTTTGTGAAAATTAGTAGGTGTGTTCATTATGGGTCATGGATGATGCCCGATGTTTTAGTTTACCACGGCTGTAATGGCCTGTAACGGTTTTTCTTCTTTATATAATATCTCAGAAAGCACTTGGTCAATCTTTCTGAAAATTTGTAGGTATGTTCATTATGGGTCACGGATGATACCCAATGTTTTAGTTTACCGTTACAGCCATTACTAACGGCCTGTAACAGTTTTTCTTCTTTTTGGAATATCTCATAAAGTACTTGGCTGATCTTTGTGAAAATTAGCAGGTATGTTCATTATGGGTCACGGATGATGCCCGATGTTTTAGTTTACCCCATTATAACTGTTACTAATGGCTGTAACAGCCTGTAACGGTTTTTCTTCTTTATAGAATATATCAGAAAGCACTTGGCGGATCTTTCTGAAAATTTGTAGGTATGTTCATTATGGGTCACGAATAATGCCCGATGTCTTAGTTTACCGTTATACTGTTGCTAGCGGCTGTAACGGCCTGTAACGCTTTTTCTTCTTCATGGAATATCTCAGAAAGTACTTGGCCGATCTTTGTGAACATTAGGAGGTATGTTCATTACGGGTCACGAATAATGCCCGATGTTTTAGTTTACCGTTACAGCCGTTACTAACGGCTGTAACGGCCTGTAACGTTTGTTTTTCTTCATGGAATATCTCATAAAGTACTTGGCCGGTCTTTGTGATAATTAGCAGGTATGTTCATTATGGGTCTCGGATGATGCCCGATGTTTTAGTTTACCGTTACAGTCATTACTAACGGCTGTAACGGCCTGTAACGTTTTTTTTTTTTTTTTTCTTTATGGAATATCTCAGAAAGTACTTGGCTGATCTTTGTGAACATTAGCAGGTATGTACACTCTGGGTTACGGATGATGCCCGATGTTTTAGTTTACCGTTATACCGTTACTAACGGCTGTAACGTTTTTTTCTTCTTTATGGAATATCTCAGAAAGTACTTGGCCGATCTTTGTGAAAATTACCAGGTATGTTCATTATGGGTTACGGATGATGCCTGATGTTTTAGTTTACCGTTATAGCCGTTACTAACGGCTGTAACAGCCTGTCACGGTTTTTCTTCTTTATGGAATATCTCAAAGTACGTGGCCGATATTTATGAAAATTTGTAGGTATGTTCATTATGGGTCTTGGATGATGCCCGATGTTTAAGTTTACCGTTATAGCTGTTACTAATGGCCCATAATGGTTTTCTTCTTTATGGAAAATCTCAGAAAGCACTTGGCCAATCTTTCTGAAAATTTGTAAGTATGTTCATTACAGGTCACAGATGATGGCCGATGTTTACCAGAATAGCCATTACTAATGGTTACACTGGCCCAAGACGGTTTTTCCTCCTTATGGAATATCTCACGCGTATTCAGGATAAACTGGAAGTACGTTTATATGCTTTGCATCTTGTTTCTCTTTCCAGAGTATGCTTGTTTTTGTTTGTATACTGAAGCAAAATTTTCAACACAACGCTGCCAGGTTCAAATCCCTTCTTGCAGTGGGTTCTTCATTGTGTGCGAAGATTTCAGTATGTGCATCCAAGAGACCTCCAGTTAACGTCTCATCCGAAGAACTAGCACTCATCAGTTACAGTCCAGGGGTGAATGAACACACAGAAGCTTGTCATGCATGGCTACACTCTTACATCATTATCAGACCAACTGCCTCAATGGGTAGAACTTGTCTTTATTGGCACAGCGAGTACTTCATTGAACCAAAAATAGTGCAGTGGACTATACGTCTCACCATCGTTACCTCCCTTTGGGACTGGCTGCCCCACTAAGACTACGACCTAATGCAGATGATTCAAGCCCTCATGCCTGCAGGTCTTACCCATAGAGAGGTCCGTCGTTGCCGATGGCCGACACCATGATCACCTTGTTGGCGGTCAGCTCCCACACCTGGGACAGCATACACAACATCATCAACAACAAACAAGTTTCCTATGTCTAACCCATCGTCCCTCATACCCCTTTGTTGCCCTCCTTTTTCAATCTGTTACTGAACCATCCGTCCAACCTCTCTCATATTCCAGATCCACTTGCTTACTGGCATGCATGATATTTGAAAATCTGATATGACATATGTGTACATTTCATTGATCAAATACATGAAATCGACAGGATGTACATGTATACAGAGATTATAATGTACATGTCACTGTCAATATCTACCAGTTTGGATATGTATTGTGTTTATGTTCCTAATTTTTGGTTTTGACTTAATAGAAAATGAATAAACAATAACATTTTTTTAAAAAATGTTCAAAATAAAACCCACCCTAAAAGAAGAAAATATTACCATTCTCACCTATAGAATCTTGAAAGCCCAAACAGTCAATATAACTTCAATAATAAAATGAAATCATTTACTCAGGTTTTTTCTCTCTTCTCCCTTCACTCTTTCATTTTGATACAAAAGACTGGCCTTATTTCTGCAGTATTTACCAGAATCGACCATGAGTCCATCGAAACAGATTCTTTCGTGTCTCCAGAATTTCTTTTGCATCTCCTTTTTCATGGTGTCCTCCCTGCTCCACAGCTCCATGCTGTGTGTGACCCTCATGTCCCAGAGCCCCTTCTGACAAACATCATCCCCTGGCTCAACGCTTGGTCCAGCACAGAACCATGCAGGGTCACTTCTGACCTATTCTGTGGCAGATGCTCAGTATGACTCTCTTCACTGGTCCACCATTCACCCTTCCATTCTGTCATCTTATCTGCAAAGGGGGCGACCATCGGACATATTTGTGGAAGATGCTCAGTGCAACTCTCTTCACTGGTCCACCATTCACCCTTCTATTCTGTCATCTTCTCTGCAAAGGGGGCGACCATCGTACGTATTTTGTGGTAGATGCTCAGTGCAACTCTCTTCACTGGTCCACCATTCATCCTTCTATTCTGTCATCTTCTCTGCAAAGGGGGCGACCATCGTACGTATTTTGTGGTAGATGCTCAGTGCAACTCTCTTCACTGGTCCACCATTCACCCTTCCATTCTGTCATCTACTCTGCAAAGGGGGCGACCATCGGATGTATTTTGTGGTAAACACTCATCATTTCTATCTTGATTTGTCCACCATTCACCCTTCCATTCTGTTATCTTATCTGCAAAGGGGGCGACCATCGGACGTATTTTGTGGAAGATGCTCAGTATAACTCTCTTCCCTGATCCACCAGTCACCCTTCCATTCTGTCACTTCATTTACAGAGGGGTGATCCCTCCGATGGATTTTGTGGTCAACGCTCATCATTTCTATCTGCATTAGTCCACCATTCACTCTTCCATCCTCTCACCTTATCCAAAAAAGGGGTGATCCTTCAGACCTGTTTGGTGGTAGATGCTCATCATAAGTTTTTCCAACCAGCCAACCATTCACTCTCCACTCTGTTGTCACCTTATCTACTGTGGGATGATCCTTCTGATTTTCAATGTGATAGATGCTCTTCACCAGTCTCTCCACCTGTTCCCCCATTCTCACTTCTATCCTCTCACCTGACTTTCAGTGTGATAGGTGCTCATCATCAGTCTCTCAACCTGTTCCCCCCCCCCCCCTCCTCCTTTCCATCCTCTCACCTGACTTTCAATGTGACAGATGCTCATCACCAGTATCTCCACCTGTTCCCCCATTCTCCCTTCCATCCTCTCACCTGACTTTCAATGTGATAGATGTTCATCACCAGTATCTCCACCTGTTCCCCCATTTTCCTCTCACCTGACTTTCAATGTGATAGATGTTCATCACCAGTATCTCCACCTGTTCCCCATTCTCCCTTCATCCTCTCACCTGACTTTAGTGTGATAGGTGCTCATCATCAGTACTCTCCACCTGTTCCCCCATCCCCCCTTCCATCCTCTCACCTGACTTTCATGTGATAGATGCTCATCACCAGTCTCTCCACCTGTTCCCCCATTCTCCCTTCCATCCTCTCGCCTGACTTTCAATGTGATAGATGTTCATCACCAGTCTCTCCACCTGTTCCCCCATTCTCCCTTCCATCCTCTCGCCTGACTTTCAATGTGATAGGTGCTGATCACCAGTTCTCCACCTGTTCCCCCATTCTCCCTTCCATCCTCTCACCTGACTTTCACTGTGATGGATGCTCATCACAGTCTCTCCACCTGTTCCCCCATTCCCCCTTCCATCCTCTCACCTGACTTTCACTGTGAGGATGCTCATCACCAGTCTCTCCACCTGTTCCTCCATTCCCCCTTCCTATCCTCTCACCTGACTTTCACTGTGATGGATGCTCATCACCAGTCTCTCCACCTGTTCCCCCATTCCCCCTTCCT
Organism: Conus canariensis; assembly: GCA_033310375.1. Lineage (NCBI taxonomy): Eukaryota > Metazoa > Mollusca > Gastropoda > Neogastropoda > Conidae > Conus > Conus canariensis. Next base: position 1,791,796 of record CM065730.1, on the reverse strand, counting down.
ATCCTCTCACCTGACTTTCACTGTGATGGATGCTCATCACCAGTCTCTCCACCTGTTCCCCCATTCCCCCTTCCATCCTCTCACCAGACTTTCACTGTGATGGATGCTCATCACCAGTCTCTCCACCTGTTCACCCATTCCCCCTTCCATCCTCTCACCTGACTTTCACTGTGATGGATGCTCATCACCAGTCTCTCCACCTGTTCCCCCATTCCCCCTTCCATCCTCTCACCTGACTTTCACTGTGATGGATGCTCATCACCAGTCTCTCCACCTGTTCACCCATTCCCCCTTCCATCCTCTCACCTGACTTTCAATGTGATGGATGCTCATCACCAGTCTCTCCACCTGTTCCCCCATCCTCCCTTCCACCCTCTCACCTGACTTTCAATGTGATGGATGCTCATCGCCAGTATCTCCACCTGTTCCCCCATCCTCCCTTCCATCCTCTCACCTGACTTTCACTGTGATGGATGCTCATCACCAGTCTCTCCACCTGTCCTCACCCCCCATCCTCCGTTCCATCCTCTCACCTTATCCACAAAGGGGTGGTCCATGAAGTCGGGCCCCCCGATGCTGAGGTTCAGGACGTTGATCTTCTTCAGGATGGCATAGTTAAAGGCATCCAGGAACCAGGAGGTGTAGGACACCTGCAGCAGCACACATCGTCAGGCTCTGGTCTGTTGGTCAAGTTTCTTCCATGCATTGCTCTCTGAACTGAGGAATATGGTTACCTGATGTGTGTGTATTGTACCTGAAGAAATGTCCAGGTGCACTACAATGTGTATAAATGGGGAGTTTTTTTATACTCCCTGTTTGGCTAGTATACTTACCATGTCAGACCAGAGCATTCAATGGCAGTTAGTCAGCTCTGCCAGGCCGAAGATTTTTATGGCTAATGCAGTAATAAGACAGTCACGTGACGCCCACCCTACTTCCGCCGTGGGCAGAAAGCCGAAGTCTGCTTCCTGTTCCTCATTCTTCTGAGGCCCGCACCAAGGTAACCCTGAGAACCTTGGCACTAGAGGGGAAGGAGGGCGGGCATTAGAGTCTGACATGGTAAGTATACCAGCCAAACAGGGAGTATAAGAAAAACTCCCCATTTTGGCGTCATATACTTTACCATGTCAGACCATAGCAGAATTTAAAGGAATTGGAGGGCGAGTGCCCTAATGGTTCTTGGGGTTAGAGGGCGGAACCGAAATAGCTGCATTAGCCGCCACAAAAGAGATCCCCTTCGAACCATCAGCCCGGGTCATTCGGATGTCCCTCAAATAAAAGTTTGTGAAGGGGTTTTCCGAACGCCAGAAGGCTGCCTCCAATAGATGGCACACGGGGACAGAGTGCTGGAACTCCGTGGAAGTGGCCAGCGCTCTGACCTCATGAGCCCGGGGGGATATGGCCGGGAGATCCTTGTACGCCTGGGCGTAGGCAGATCTGACCGTCCTGGACAGCCATCTGGAGATGGTGCCCGCCAAGATGTCCTTAGAATTGTTGGGGTTAATGGAGATGAGGAGGCATCTCTGGGATGCGCGCCTGGGGCGCGAGCGTTCCCAGTAGTATCTAAGGCACCTAGACGGGCACAGGTCCATGTCCCCCCCTTTTTCTTGTCTGCCGAGGATATCCGCGAGTGAGCGGATGACGATGGAGGGAGAGGAAGAGCCCGGATCCTGATTTTTAGCTAAGAATTCAGGGAGGAACTTCAGGGAGACAGAGCCGTCCCTGTGGAAGGCAATGTCTCTGGGGTCCCCGCTGAGGGCATGGATTTCGCTTCACCTTCTGGCCGAAGCCAAGGTGAGGAGAAATGTAGTCTTCATGGAAAGGAGGTCAAATGGGATGGTAGCAATAGGCTCGAAAGGGGGTTTTGAGAGTGTCAAGAACAATAAAGAGGTCCCAAAGGGGTACACGCCTAGGGGACTGGGACTCCCGTAGGGCCACCCCCCTGGAGATCTCTCTGAGGAGGAAGTCATTCTCAAAGGATGGTCCGCCTAGTTGGCGGATAGTGGTGCAGATAGCTGACCTGTAGCCCCGGATGGAGCTAGCAGATAGCTTACGTGCCGAGGATAAATGGGATAAGAAGTTGCCTATCTGGATATTGGATGGGCAATCACGGGGAACAGAGTTGTCCGAGCACCAGGAGACCCATCTCTCCCAGCGGTAATCGTAGAGGGACTCCGTGCTGGCTCTGCGCGAGGCCGAGGCTAAGTCTCGCAGGTCTTGCGAGGCCCCAGCCCCCGCGAGGATGTCTAGGACGGACCGGGCTCTGTCCGAGTGGGAGACAGGGGCAGATGCTCGCACCCGGGCGGGCACAGTAGCCAGGCGTGGAGACAGAGCATCTGGGGGTTGGAGTGAGGGCGTCCGGAGCGGGGTTGCCTGAGCATGTCCCACCTGGGGTTTAGTTGAAGAGGGGGAACATGGGAGAGGGCTCTGAGGTCCGGAAACCAGGACTGGGTCGGCCACCATGGGGTTATGAGGATCAGCTTGGGTCTCTCCAGTCTCGCCTTCCTGATCACTATGTGGAGGATCGGGAAGGAGGGAAAGGCGTAGGCTATGAGACCCGACCAGGGCAGGGAGAGGGCATCGATTGCATGTGCCTGGGGATCGGGAAAGGGAGAGACATAGACTGGCAGACGATGGTTGAACCGGGTGGCGAAAAGGTCGACCATCGGCCTGAACCAATGTTCCCACACCGCCGCTAGGGTTAGCATATTGAGGGTCCACTCTGTGTGTAGGAGAGATTTGGACCGGCTGAGGGAGTCTGCCAGGATATTGCGTGTCCCCGCTATGTGTCTCGCCCGGAGCGTGACTCCGTGCGAAAGACACCAGCGCAGGAGAGCCTGAGGGAGAGGCTGATGGAGTGAGCCCCCCCCTGTTGACATAGCACGCTACCGAAATGTTGTCCGTGAGGAGGAGAACACATCAGTGCTCGACCTGGGACTGGAAGTGGAGGAGGGCCAGCCTGACCGCTTCCAATTCCAAGACGCTGACGTGGAGTCGTGCAGTCTGCGCGTCCCACACTACCGAGGCGTGATTGTTTTCCAAGTGGGCACCCCAGCCCGAGTTGGAGGCGTCTGTGAAGAGTTGGAGGGGCTGGGTTGGGAGCGAGACAGGAACTCCCGGGGTGAAGGTGGCAGGGCTGAGCCACTCCTCCGTGGCCCACAGGAACCAAGGTCCGAGGGGAATGGTCTGGTCCCATCGGTCGGAGGTCTGGGACCAACGCCGACGGAACTCCCTTTGGGGTTGACTTCCGCTCAGCCTAGCGAGAGGACGTGTTTTGTGAGCTCTCGCCGAGCATGCATGCGTTTCAGTGTATGTTCAGTGAAATGGCTTTAACTGGTCGGGAAAGTTTAGGGAGACAGGTTTCTATGGATAAGTGACAGCAGTTCTTTTCTTTTTGTTTGTTTGTTTTGATTTAAGTCGAAATGTGTTGTTGTTTTTTTTCCAGAAATAAATATCCCTAAGCATGCTTAATATGAACGGACAATAGTTTATTCTGTGGATGGAAACGCGCTGAATATTAGTGCTGGTGCCTTGAACCTGTTGTAATATGACATCCACTGTGTCGAAATATTTTCCGGGAAAGGGGGAAGGAAAAGACAATAAAAGCAAAAGGAAACCGTCTTCTACCTCCTCAGCAAGTGACCTGGGTTTCAGTCCCACTGAAAGCGGTAAGTGTAAGCAAGAGAAAAAGAAACAAAAGCACGACAGTGATGAAAACTCGGACAGCAATATGGAGATTAGCGAGTCTCTTCAAGAGATTAAAGATACCCTCTTGTCCACAAAAGAAGACATTCAGTTTTTAACCCGTTCGCTGCTTGAAGCTGCTTGAAAATGTTACAAACAAAGGCTTTCCCAGTGCCAGGGAAATCTAATGATTTGGGGGTAATAATTAACAAAAAATTCTAGCTCAGAAACTACAAAAGATATAACAATGAAATATATATGATTTTTGAAGGAAATTGAATGAAGATTTTGAATCTGGGCTTCTTTTGTTTTAATTTTGATAATAAAAAAGTATTTAGACAATTAGATTTGGATAGATTTTTTTGCACGATCAAAAGCATATGTATTTACCACTACATCTTCACATCCAAACAAGAACACAAAGCAAAAAAGTTGAAAATAAAGTTTGTATTGTCACACTACACCTGTAAATGAAAGTAAAACAGTTTAGAAGTCTATCAAGACGCTCACACTCTATGCAGACAGGTCAGTCCACGACCACGCCCCCCTCTCCCCACCACGCCCCCTTGCTGGACTTCAACCCTCTCTTTCACTGCTCCTCTTCCCCTACCTTTCCCTCTGCCCTGTGCCGCGCCGCGAGCAGGCCGCGCTCCCCTCTCACGCTGACTACCACGTCACTGACCACTGGCACGCAGTGCAGAGTACACACTAGGCGAGCTCGTTCGACGCTGGCAAACCAGTCAGCTGAACACACATTGAGGTCACACAGCCCGACACAATAACTGACGAATACGGTTGGCAATTCCATCACTATCATCATCTCACCTTCATGCTCGAGTGAGTCGTTGAATAAAAGATTATTGTCTTTGTCAAAAATCATTAGCAGAGCCTGCTCAGCTGTGTAAATACGTTGATTTGGTCGCTGCGCTTGTCGAAGGTTGCGCCGCCATCTTTGCAAGCGAGACGAAGTGCTGGCTGGTCATCCAGTCAGTGATGAGAATAAATGGGCTTTCCCCTCACGTGTGGTCATTTACATATCATTTTAATACTACAGACATATAAGGCTTACTACGCACACTCTATTTAAGTCCGTTGATAGAAATAGTAACGAATGAAAATTCAAGAAAAATGCATGACGTCAGTGGACGGCCCATAGGCACTGGGAAAGCATTTTTAATGCGGCGTCAGCTGACGGCTTAAAGGCACTCTACGGGTTAAAAGAGGAGATGATTAGACTCTCAACAACGCTGTCTACACGTATTGATGTGCTTGAGGGGAGTGTGTTTGAACTGCAGTCAAAAAATGATAAACTGTCCAGTGAATTGGATAAAGTGAGGGGTGAAAATAGTGAACTTAAAGACGTGCTTAAACAGAAAGAAAAAGAATTAGCTAAAGTGAACGCGGATATTAATGATATTGAACAACACGGACGCCAGTGGAACATTAGAGTGTTTGGTGTAAAGGAAAAACAAGGTGAGACTGTGGAGGAGTGTGCTAAACAATGTGTGGACCTGTTTAAAACAAAGGTTGGTGTGGCTTCTGTCAGTGTGTCTGATATTGACACTGCGCATCGCACGGGCAAGAGGGGTGAGAACGGAAAACCTCGCCCCATACTAGTACGGTTTGTTTCTCGACGCAAACGTGGTTTAGTGTTGTCTGAGAGACGACGATTAAAGGGTACAGGCTTTTCTCTTGCTGAAGATCTAACCCGAGCCAACTACCAGATACTCAAAAAAGCTGCAGACCATTCAGCCTCGATGTCCGCATGGTCTTCCAATGGAAGGGTACTGGCCAAACTAAAAAATGGCAAAATAGTCCGACTTGATGTGGGGTCAGACGTTGATTCAGTCCTTCAGAGGGAAATGAAATGAATGTTTTGTTGTCACAATTCGTGTTTCGATTATATTGATTTTGAGTAAAATGTTTTCATCATATGCAATTTTTTTTTTTTTTTTTAAATTTCCGTATGTTCATTTGATGCCCCAAATCTTTTTGTGCTTTGTGTAATGTTTAAAGTATTCATAGTGTCACACACAGAGTAGTATGGGGGGAATTTTTGTGTGTTTTGTGTAATGGTTAAAGTGTTCACACTGTCACACACAGAGTGGTACGGAGGGAATTTTTGGTTTGTTTTTGTGCCTCTCCTACCTCTCGTCTCTCTCCCTCCACCCACTCCCCCTACCCGTCCCCACCCACCCTCTCCCTCCCCCACTCTTCTAGAGGCGGTGGCTACTTTTGCCCAGATACTTTGGATGATTAATTGAAAATTATGGTATTGTATATTTATATGATGATTCAGAGCGCTGGGAGATAGCGTGGAGGTCCCTCTCTTTCTCACTCTCCTTTTTTTCCCTTCAAGTGATAAAATGATAAAAGAAGAGTTCTAATGTGGCTCAACCATTTGGAGTGTGTGTGTGTGTGTGTGTGTGTGTGTGTGTGTGTGTGTGTGTGTGTGTGTGTGTGTGTGTTGTGTGTGTGTGTGTGTTGTGTGTGTGTGTGCGTGTGTGTGTGTGTATATAAGTTTGTTGTGCGATTAAAAAAAAATTATCATTTTTTTCCCCTTCTCATTGTTATTTTATTTATTTATTTTTTACATGGTTGGCTGTGTCCGTGCCTGTTCCAACTGGGCCACATCACCACCTTCATTGTGCCATCATTTCGTGCATTGGTCCATTGAAGCTTGGTGGTGCTGTTTCTGCCCCCCCCCCCCCCCTCTCCCCTCTACCCCCCTCCGTTCCCACCCCCGCACTTCAGCAAATATACAGGTAGTCTTGGTCATGGCAGGGGTGGTGCCTTATTTCAAGCGAGGGGTGTGGAGGGAAATCTTTCAAATCCTTAGCTTGTGTCTTTGGCGATGTGTGTGTTTGTGTGTGTGTGTGTGGGGGGGGGGGGGGGGATGTGTGTGTTGTCTCCTTTTCTGTTCACTCAGTTGGCTTGGCTAGCTGTTACTTGTGAGACCCACGACTTTCTAGTATTGCTGTATTGAACTTTTACAAAAACCACTGTAAACGCTGTAACTGAACGCACGTATGGATGGCATACCACAATACTTCAAGTATTAAGAGAAAAGAGGAAAAGAAAGGAGAAAAAAAATGGTGATGTTACAGTGTTTGTGTGATGAAGACGGTGTAATGAATACGTGTTGAAAATGTTATATGCTCTGTAACCCATGCAATTGTTACCACATTTCATGCCTGGACTGTGTTGTTTTATGCATACTTTTTCACTCAGTTTCCTACCAATTGATTTTCTTTTTCTCCATCTTCAGCCAGCTTTCAGTCCCCGCCAGATTTGTCAGAATCAAATATCACCATGAGTTAATGTTTGTGTATGCCTGCATATCTATTTTCAGATGTTACATTCCTGGTTGATGCATCTGTTATTACTTGATACATAATGATATTCTCTCCCTCTCTCTCTCTCTCTCTTCGTACCGTGATCGTGTATCTCTGATCGATGCATTGGGAAAATGGACATGAGCGAGTGAGAGAAGGGAGCTGTATTCATGAAAACTATAATCTGTCATTCCAGTCAAAAGTTCTGATTTTCTTTGATGTGTAACATTATGTGATTTTCAATGTCAATTGATTGATTGATCTATCCATTTCTAGCGAGAGAAAAAATTGTACAAATTGTTGCCTTCACTGTCTCGATGGAATTTGTGTGGGAAACGTATGTAATTGACTGTCCCCGTTGGGATGCCGGGGGCTCCTTCGGTTCAGGTAGCTCCTCCGCCTTCTGTGTACCTCTCTTTGACTTTCCCTTTTTTTTTTTTTTTCCTGTCGTCTGCTGTTTTTTCTGTCTTTGTGGACGGTTCTCCTGTCCCTGTTCTGGAGGTTCTTTTTGTCTATGTCTGTTGGCGGTTTGTGACATGCCGGCTTTATTGTTGTCTGGTGATTGGGTGGTGAGAATTGTGAACACTTTTTTTATTTTTTATTTTCCCGTACCACTTCCCCTTCCTCACCCCTCTTTCCTTCTGCCCCCCACTTTATCCCCTCCCTACCCCCATGACCTCCCTGTTCCCCCCCCCCCCCCCCCGCTGTCCCCTCCGCCCTCTATCCCTCCCCCGTCGTGGGCGCATGTGTGTGAGCCCAAACATGCGGGGCCGCGCGCGTGTGCGTGGGTGCGCGGGCGCTCGTGCGTGCTCGTGCGACGGCGGCCACGGCCGCGCGTGCGTGCGCGCGGGTGCTTCTACGCAGGTGGGTGTGCGCGTGCGCGCGTGGATACATAAACTCACGCATACGCGCATGAGCATTTATTTACGGACACACGTGATGGGCGGGAGCGGGGGTGGAATTCCAGTTCCGCTTTCATTCTTTTTTGGATGGATTCTGTTGTTCATTGTTTATGATTGTTGCAGATATGATAAATAGTTAACTCATTGATTTATTCTTTTTATTTTATTTTATTATTATTTTTTTTTTATTAGTATTATTATTGTTTGTTTGTGATGAAAAGATCTTAAATTTTAATTCCTCCCTCCATCCCCACCTCGCCCCCCCCCCCCCCTCCTCCCCCCCCCTCCCCACGCGCACACACACACCTTTCTTTTCTCTCTCTCTCTCTCTGTCTCCTTACCCCACGCCCACCCCGCCCTCGATGTGGCGGGGCAATGTATTATCTAGATAGCTTATGTTGGCTTTAATTTTTCATTTAATTGTTCTTTTTGTGTGTTAAGTTTTTCTGTAGGTCACCTGTAAATATTGCATGAATGTTTTCGTAGCGTGTGCAGAAAATGCTGTCTGTCCTTTGCTCCCGATAGCGGTTGTCAACTAGATTAAGTATTTTTGTCTTTCTTTTAAGTGTCTATAACACTTGTGCTCCTTTATTTGTTTGCTTATTATGTTTTTCATCTCTTTCTTCTTTTTGGTTGGTTGGATGTTCTTGAATTTATTTAATTGATAAATATGAAAATGAATAATAGCTTATCTATTCTTTCAGTTAATTGTCAAGGCCTCAATGATTCAAAAAAGAGGCGTGATGTATGCCATTACTTGAGAAACAAGAAATATTCTATTTATTTCCTACAAGATACACATTTTGAAGAAAAGATTGAAAAATACGTTTTAGCTGAATGGGGATATAAGGGTTATTTTTCAAATTACACGTCTAATTCAAGGGGGGTGGGAATATTGTTTAATAACAATTTTGAGTTCAAAGTCAAACGTGTCATCAAAGATAACTCGGGAAATTATATCATGCTACTTACTGAAATTCAGGAAAATGATTTCCTTTTTGTAAATATCTATGGACCAAACAGAGATGATCCGGAGTTTTATAACAACCTGAAACAAAAGATTAATGAGCTTGGTATTGAGAATGTTATAATAGCTGGAGATTTCAATATAGTCCTTGATCCAGCAAAAGATTATCATAATTATAAACATGTTAACAACCCTAAGGCAAGAGAAGAGCTCGAAAACATGATTGAAAATTTGGAATTAAGTGATATATGGCGAGAACTAAATCCAGAGTGTTTGCGGTATACATGGAGAAGAACAAATCCTTTCCAACAGGCTAGATTAGATTTCTTTCTGATTTCAGACAAAGTAGTAACATTTGTAGATTATGTGGACATTGAATGTGGATATAGATCAGATCATTCGAGTATACTGTTGAAACTAAAATTTAGTGAAAGCTCAAAACATAACACTTTTTGGAAATTTAATTCATCTCTTTTAAAAGACAACTTATATCTAAATGAGATAAATTCTGAGATAATATCTGTTATAGATGAATATGCGATAAATGCAAATATTAATGATATACCTGATGAAGAACTACGTTTTTCTGTTCCCGATGATACTTTTCTAAATTTCCTTCTTATGAAGTTAAGATCAAAGACGATTTCATTTGCAACAATGAAAAAGAAGAAAATACTGGAAGAGGAAAATCGACTAGAGTCTGACATTCGAAGATTAGAAACAACAAAGTCTATAAGCGAGGACGATATTAGAGCTATAGCAACAAAAAAAGAACAATTAAAACATATGAGAGAAAAACGAATGGAAGGTGTTTTGCTACGATCAAGAGCTAGGTGGATAGCTGAGGGTGAGAAAGTAAGCAACTATGTTTGTCATCTTGAGAAACGTCATTTTGTAAGTAAAAATATGGCTAGGATCACGGATCAGCAAGATAATGTTTTAACAACCAGAAAGACATTCTTCTAGAAGCTCAGAACTTTTATAAATTACTTTACGCAGAATCCGAAGTAGAAGATAGTGAAATAATGGATCTAGTAAACAATACACCATGTCTAAATGAAACAGAAGCAAACGAGTTGGAGGGAGAAATTACTCTTGAAGAAGCTACTGATGTCTTAAAGAATATGAAAAATAACAAAAAGCCCAGGCTCTGATGGATTTTCGACGGAATTCTTTAAAGTTTTTTGGAAAAAAATTGGATTATTTGTTATTAGAGCGTTGAATGCTAGTTTTAAAAGAGGAGAACTGTCTAGTGTGCAAAAAGAAGGGATTATTATATGTATTCCCAAAGGAGACAAGCCAAGACAGTATATAAAAAACTGGAGACCAATTTCACTTTTAAATGTAGTGTATAAAAATTGGATCATCATGTGTTGCAAATCGCATAAAAAATGTACTGCCAAGACTTATTAATGAAGACCAGACGGGTTTCATTAGGAACAGATACATTGGTGATAACTTAAGATTGATATATGACACAATAGCTTATTTAGATCAAAATAAGTTACCTGGATTGTTATTAAATATAGATTTTGAGAAAGCTTTTGACTCGATTAACTGGGGTTTTATGTCGAAGGTATTAAAGAAATTTGGTTTTCAGAAAGACATTTGCAGATGGATAGATACATTCTATAAGAATATTAAATCTTGTGTTGTTGTAAATGGTCAGGTTTCAAGTTGGTTCGAAATTAAAAGAGGTTGTAGACAAGGAGACCCTATATCCCCATATCTATTCATATTCTGTGTAGAAATATTAGCTATAATGATAAGAGAAAACACAGATATCCAGGGAATAATGAAGAATGATGTTGAACATAAACTTTCACAATATGCGGATGACACAGAATTTTTGCTGGCAGGTGATAGAAAATCTTTTGAAATTTGCGTAGATGTTCTGTTTAAGTTTGGATCTGTTTCAGGTCTCCACATAAACTCTAGCAAAACAAGTGCAATTTGGTTAGGAAGTAAGAAGAATTCTGAAGTTAGATATATGAATCATTTAGGAATGGACTGGAACCCACTAAAATTTCGTGTATTAGGAATACGGTTTACTAATGATTTAAAAGACTGTGTAAACATAAATTATCCGGACAAATTGGCAGATATAAAACATCTGTTCAAAGTATGGGTTAAACGTCAACTAACGCCTCTTGGTAGAGTAGCAATTTTAAAATCTCTCATACTTTCAAAACTGATACATCTTTGGTTACTTCTGCCAAATCCACCTGATGTGTTTTTTCGAACATTACAAAAGATGTGTTATGAATTTGTCTGGGGTAAGAAACCAGACAAAATTAACCGGAAAACGGCGCATAAGAGTGTAAAACTTGGAGGCATCGGTATCCCTGAATTAAAAACATTTGTTACCTCTTTAAAACTGTCGTGGTTTCGTAAAACTGAAAAAACAACCCACAAGTGGAAACATATTCTACTAGCTAATTTTCCTCAATGGCCGCTTATTAATAAATATGGTCCAGAATTTGTTTCCAGGTTTACGAAATATAACCAGTTTTGGTCAGACGTCATTGAAGCCTATAAAATTTTTTACTACAAATGCATACCAGGAAATTCCGCTGAAATTTTAGCTGAACCGATTTGCTATAATAATAGAATCCAAGTTGGAAACTCATACGTTATCTCTAGAAAACTTGGTAACAAGAATGTACATTGTCTTGCGGACTTTTTTGATGATAAAGGTCAGTTTCTTTCTTATACGCGTTTCAAAGAGAAATATAATATTAATGTCGATTTTGTCACCTTTGCTGGGTATAAATCTGCAATAATCGACTACATTAAACAATGTAGTATTTCTGTAAAGAACAATAAACATACCGATACAACTTGCTGTTTGAAGAAGGTATTTGCTATTGACAAAGGTTCAAAGCTTTATTACGATATACTTATTGAAAATAATGTTCGACCAAAATGCTGCGACAAATGGGATTTGAAACTGATGGTACATCATGACTGGAAATCATGCTTTCTATATACCAGCAAAATAAACGATATTAAACTAAAATGGTTTCAGCTGAAGCTATTGCACAGATGTTTAGGTACAAATGTTATTTTAAAAGAAATGGGAGTTCGTAATAATGACAAATGCAGTTTTTGTGGTATAAATAAAGATACTATTGACCATATGTTTTGGAAATGCAATTATGTCAAATTCTTTTGGAATGTACTTACAGATTTGATTAGAGAAAAATGTGCCAATGCAGAAAACCTAAGACTGACTGAATCGCTGGTGCTTTTAGGATTTGATAAAAACGTTATTGTGGACAGTGTCCTTTACTTCATTGTACTATTTGCAAAGTATTATATATATTCATGCAAACTGAATGGAAACCATCCACGAACAACTGTATTTTTGAAGAAACTAGAGTGGCGATACAAAATTGAAAAATACAATGCCTTACTTATCTCTAAATATTCAGATTTTTGTGTAAAATGGATGATATATAAACCATTGATAGAGGGTTCTTAAATGTATTTTACTTTTGTATGATTTATCCGATTGCGATTTGCCACAGTCCTAAGTTGAATTTTGAACAGTCTTTCGCGTGCCAATGTTACCTATATTGTTGATGTATTCGAGGCCTCTTTAAGATGTCTCTCTAGATAGAACATTCAATGAAAACGCCATTGATAACATCCATCCACCACACACATCTCTCTCTCTCTCTCTCTCTTACCTCTGGCTGTTAAAACAATTATTTCTCGACTGTGGATGGACAATGCCCTTTTGTTTTTTCCTTTTTATGTTTGTGTTTCATGTTACTGAATGCAAATTAAAAAAAAAAAAAAAAAAATTAAAAAAAAGAAAAAAAAAAAAGAACTCCCTTTGGAGTTGGCGCTTGGGGACCCGACCTAGGGGAATAACGGACGAGAGGGACTCCATCATCCCCAGGAGGGAGGTCAGGGTTCTGGCCGAGGTGTGGGTGGATTGGCGGAGGCGGGAGATGAGGTCCACTATGCGGGTGGACCTCTCTTGGGTCGGGGAGACTAGCATGGAGACAGTGTCGAAACTCATACCCAGAAAGGAGAAGCGCTGACTGGGGTTGAGTTCGCATTTGTTGGGGTTGGTGACAAACCCCAGCGTGGAACAAAGGCTGAGGAGGCGGCTAGTGTAGGATAGGCATTGGGCGTGGGAGGGCGCCAGGATGAGCCAGTCATCCAGGTACACCAGGAGGCAAATGTCCTCCTGTCTGGCCAGGGAGGCCATCTCCTTGACCACCTTCGTGAAGAGGAAGGGGGCCAGAGAGAGGCCGAAGGGGAGCGCCTGGAACTGGAACACCCTTCCCTGCCAGACGAACCGTAGATAGCGTCTGTGGGATGGGTGTATGAGGATCTGGAAGTATGCGTCTTTCAGATCTATGGAGGTTGCCCACTCCAGGTGGTGGATGGAGTCTCTGACCTGAGTCGGAGTGTCCATCTTGAACTTGGTGGGTCTGAGGAACTTGTTGAGGGGGGAGAGGTTGAGGATGGGTCTCCACCCTCCCGTGGGTTTGGGGATCACGAAGAGGTGGGAGTAAAACCCCGGGATGGGGTGGGAAATCTCCGTGATGGCCCCTTTCTGGAGGAGTTCCTCGACTTCCAGGCGAAGTGCCTCCGCTTGGCCCGGGGAGGGGTGGCTGGGGGAGGGAGGGGGTGAACGCATCGCGGGGGGGGGGCGTTCGGAGGCCCAAGGCAGGCGAAACCCCTCTTGTAACACCTCCACTATCCAAAGGCTGAGACCCAGACGTCTCCACTGGAGGGCATGCCGGGATAGGCTTCCTGCCAGGGGGGCCGACGGGCAGGGCAGGGGCGAGGGGGCAGGCGGTGGGGTTAGAGGTGAGGGTTGCCCCTGCCCTAGTGAGCCCGGGGGCAAGTGCTCCAACCACCTCCGGGGTCGTGCCTGTTGGCCAAACCGAAAATTTTGTGTGCGGCGTTTTGGCTTCGGCCTAATGGGCTTATAAGGGCGCTTGTCGGGCCGAGTGGTGCGGGATGGTGCCTGTTTGGGGTAGGGCAGGGGTCTGGCCTGGGCAGTGGGGGAACGCCAAGGGGTTTGAGCAGGCCGAGGATTTAGAGGTGGAGGTCTGGCCGTGAAAGAGGTGACCTGCTTGCGGTCCTCGACTGCGTGGGATATGTCCGCAGTCGAATAGTCGCCAAACAGCGACTGGTCCTGCCCAGGGATGCACCGCAAGGCCGATTTGAGCGCCTGGGAGAGGTTGGACCGTGACAGCACAGCATCTCTCCCTGCCAAAAGGAGATTGAAATGAGTCCTAGCTGCGCTGTCCGCCGCAGCCGACAGGTGATCCGAGATCTTGTTGATCAAGATCCGCATCAATGGGTCGCCGAAAGGGCGAGGTTGCGTCTCCTGGTCTGTCTCCGAGTCATCCGGGGACCCAGGGATGCCGCCGTCCTCCTCCGGCCAGAGTTCTGCCATCCGCTGCAGGAGCATGTCCACAAAGAGGTGTCCCGCCGTGGTGTGGAGCAGGCCCATCCCGACCATGCGGTCCCACTCCGCCAGGTGCTTCATGGAGATCGTGGCGGAGTGGGGAGGGGCGAGGTTGGGGATCAGCCGGAGGTCATCCTGGGAGATAGCCATCTCCCTGGTCGCGGGGTTGTCCGAGAACAGGGAGGCAATAGCAGGCTTCCGGGGGTCCTTAAGGAAGGAGCCGACCGGGGCCGCATTGGGGGCCATGAGGGCCTCCTTCCCAGGTGGAGGGACAGCTTGTGCACCCCTGGCACGCGTTGCCAGACCTTCCCAGAGTGAAGAAATCGTTTGCGGGGCGCGAATTTGGGGATGGGGTTGTGAATGTCGGGCTGGGCGCAGCCCAGCGAATTTCGCAAGTGAAAGGACTGCCGGAGGGGGGGATCCTTCACGACAAGGTCTAGGCGCCACCGTTCCAGGGCGTCCAGGTCCCCCAATGAGGAGACCAGGACTTCTTCCTCGTCGTCAGACTCAGGGTGGTCGTGTTCCTGCCGAGGTTCCGAAGAACCTTCCACAGGCGGCAACAGCCGGGGTGCATGAGGGTCCCGCCCTGGCTGGGGAGTGGGGGAAGGCGAGGGCGGGTCCCTCGTGGCTCTATGATCGGCAGACGGATTGACAGGGGGAGGACCGTCCTGCCGGTCGGACAGTGCCCAAGAGGATGCGGGGCCAAGGTCGAGCCAGCTGTTAGAGGCTGGATACCACAGCCGACCACAAAGTAGGTCCTGGTGTAAATCAGAACGTAGCCACTGATTCCTCTCGGGGGCATAGAGCCACCGGTCCCCGAGGAGGCAAGCGGGCTGTGGAGGCCCTGGGGCAGAATTTCCTCAGAGGCCGGGGTATCCTGCAACACCAGGGGAGGGGGTAGCGAGAGAGCGTGTCGTGACGTACCCCCCCCCCCTCCCCCCAGAAAGTGCACTGCCCGTGCACTTCCCTGGTGGGATCCATGGAGTCCCCCTGTTCGACAGGGGGAGCGGTGGAGGGCATGGCTACCGAGCCCCCTACCCGCCTGCGCGCGGATTGGAGTAGCTGCGGTGCCGTGGCCACCCCTTGGTAATGATCACGCAGGACACCCTTGGTCCCACGGGTAGATCCCCCCCCCGGGAGGAACGGGACCGTGGACGTTGCCCAAGTGGGGGGCGGAATAGGTCTGCCCCCTAACGTCCTGTACCCCTAGGGGAGAGTACGACGGTCGATCGGAGGTGGTCGACCGTAGGGGGTCTGGGCGACACAGGTCCGGGCGAGGCCGTGCCACAGGCACGGCCAAGACCCGGAGTTATGAACAGTTTGGGCGTCCCAGAGACTGTCCACAACTCCGCCGCCGGAGTAAGGACGCTCCTCGTGCGCAAGTGGTGGCTGCATAGGGGCACGGTTGGGGAGAGCGTCTTGAGCATGTGAGAGCCTAGTGGGGGGAAGACTAGGATCCGACAGCCCATGGAGGCGAGTGACGGGCGGCGATTCCGGGCACATCCCGTCACCCGTGCTGATTCGTGCCTCGGCAAGGGTCCCTGGGGGCCGAAGGTCACGCCACTCAGCATGATAGTGAGAGCTGTCACCATGCGTCCGAGGTGAAGGAGGCAAGCTGTCCGAAGGGGAGGGGGAGGGAGAGATGGAATGGGATTTCTTAGCTCGGCTCTGCCCTTTGAGGGGGCCTTGCCTTTAGATCTTTTAGAACTCTCAAATGAGAGACATTTAGCAGCAATGGTAGCAGCTTGCATTCTTCCCTTCGGACGCAGTGATCGTGCATCCGCCGGTCTGGTAGGGGAGGAACGGTCATGTGTCCCCTCTGTGGACCCCCCCTCTACGCCGACCGTACGTTCTTCCACGGGAGGAATGGATTGCCCCGAGGAATCGACCGGCAGGCCCTCCGGGGCAGCGAGCGACTTCAGAAAGGCGAAGTGGCTCGACCCGACCTGGTCCTTCGCCATGTTGGGCACTGGCGGCAGGGCAATCACGGCACGCACGACCACAAAGCGGAGACAAGTCGGTCGATTGAAGATCAAACACTAAATCGATCAACCTAGTGCTACAGCACCGTGATAACACACCTGGTAGTGGAACGAGAGATCATAAGATGCTCAACCACAGTACCCTCGATCGAGGATGTGACAAAAACTCGATCACCGTAATGGAAGCTAACTAAGGGATAGCAGGTAATTACGGGAATGCGAGATTGCGAGGAACTTGTGAGTGCATGTGCCTGCCTTTGCTTGCTGATATGTTTCATGTACATGCCTATGCATGTGTGCGTACATGCGTGCATGTGTGTGTGTGTATATGTGTGTGCATGTGTGTGACTGCATGCATGTACACTTTCACAAGCAAATGGCGAGTGGTCGCATGTGCAACTGCAGGCATGTGTGTGTTCTTGTATTTCTGCTGTATGCACCACCATTCAAACAAGCATACATGTGCAAATCACCATATGTGACACTAAGACAGTTTACAGCAGAAAAAGTTATGGTACCAAACAAACAAACAATCAAAGTCATCATCATGGATATCCATCGTGGTTGACAAAGACGTCAGTGACTCCACATGAGTGAGCGCAAGCCAAACAAACAAACAAAGTAAGTCACCTACTTCATAAAAACACACTGAACATATCGAGTTCCAGACACAAAGAGAATCACACAGAAATGCACAGACCACCCCACAGAGCAGCCAGCTGCTTTACCTGGTTGTTGGTGAACACCCTGAAGACAAAGATGTCAGCGTCCGGAGCAAAGCCCAGGCACTCCTTGTGACTGGAGATCACCCCCGCCACAAATGTCCCGTGTCCCAGACCTGCATGCACACACACACACACACACAACACACACACACACACACACACACACAGCGGCAACATCACTGCTCATGTCTATTACAACACCTCAGTGACTGACTGCATATGGGAATAACGAAAAACAACACAATTAGATCCCAAAGTTATGACAACTTTGATGTTCCAAATGACCTATACGTCTGTCCTTTGACCTTACAACATCTCTGACTGACTGGTTATGGGAATAACAAAAAACAACAACACATTTATTTCCCTAAGTTATCGCAACTTCGATGTACTGTATGACAATACATTTGCCCTTTGACCTATGGTAACTACCGTCATCCAGGGTTTTCTCATTGGTCCAGTTGGAGCGGTCTTTGACACGCCCCTTTTTGAAGTGAGGATGGTCAGCCGCCAGCCCTGTGTCGAACACGGCCACTTTGATGCCACCCCCTGCACACACACACACAATACCATTGTGTCAAACACTGCCCCCTGCACACACAACATCACTGTTACAGCCAGCTCTGTGTCAAACACTGCCCCCTGCACACACACCACTGTTACAGCAAGCCCTGTGTCAAACACTGCCCCCTGCACACACACCACTGTTACAGCAAGCCCTGTGTCAAACACTGCCCCCTGCACACACAACATCACTGTTACAGCCAGCCCTGTGTCAAACACTGCCCCCTGCACACATAACACCACTGTTACAGCCAGCCCTGTGTCAAACACTGCCCCCTGCACACACAATCACTGTTACAGCCAGCCCTGTGTCAAACACTGCCCCCTGCACACACACCACTGTTACAGCCAGCCCTGTGTCAAACACTGCCCCCTGCACACACACCACTGTTACAGCCAGCCCTGTGTCAAACACTGCCCCCTGCACACATAACACCACTGTTACAGCCAGCCCTGTGTCAAACACTGCCCCCTGCACACACACCACTGTTACAGCCAGCCCTGTGTCAAACACTGCCCCCTGCACACATAACACCACTGTTACAGCAAGCCTGTGTCAAACACGCCCCCTGCACACATAACACCACTGTTACAGCCAGCCCTGTGTCAAACACTGCCCCCTGCACACACACCACTGTTACAGCCAGCTCTGTGTCAAACACTGCCCCCTGCACACATAACACCACTGTTACAGCCAGCTCTGTGTCAAACACCGCCCCCTGCACACACACCACTGTTACAGCCAGCCCTGTGTCAAACACTGCCCCTGCAAACATAACACCACCGTTACTGCCAGCCCTGTGTCAAACACCGCCCCCTGCACGCATAACACCACTGTTACAGCCAGCCCTGTGTCAAAACACTGCCCCCTGCACACACACCACTGTTACAGCCAGCCCTGTGTCAAACACTGCCCCCTGCACACATACCACTGTTACAGCAAGCCCTGTGTCAAACACTGCACCCTGCACACACAACACTACTGTTACAGCAAGCCCTGTGTCAAACACTGCCCCCTGCACACATAACACCACTGTTACAGCCAGCTCTGTGTCAAACACTGCCCCTGCACACACAACACCACTGTTACAGCCAGCTCTGTGTCAAACACTGCCCCCTGCACACACAACACTACTGTTACTGCCAGCTCTGTGTCAAACACTGCCCCCTGCACACACAACACCACTGTTACAGCCAGCCCTGTGTCAAACACTGCCCCATGCACACATAACTGTTACAGCCAGCCCTGTGTCAAACACTGCCCCCTGCACACATAACACCACTGTTACAGCCAGCTCTGTGTCAAACACTGCCCCTGCACACATAATACACTGTTACAGCCAGCCCTCTGTCAAAAACCACCCCCTGCACACACAACACCACTGTTACAACCAGCCTGTGTCAAACACCACCCCCTGCACACACAACACCACTGTTACAGCCAGCCCTGTGTCAAACACTGCCCCCTGCACACATAACTGTTACAGCCAGCCCTGTGTCAAACACTGCCCCCTGCACACACAACACCACTGTTACCAGCCCTGTGTCAAACACCGCCCCCTGCACACGTAACTGTTACAGCCAGCCCTGTGTCAAACACTGCCCCATGCACACACACCACTGTTAAAGCCAGCCCTGTGTCAAACACTGCCCCTGCACGCATACACCACTGTTACAGCCAGCCCTATGTCAAACACTGCCCCCTGCACACACACCACTATTACAGCCAGCCTGTGTCAAACACCGCCCCCTGCACACACAACACCACTGTTACTACCAGCCCTATGTCAAACACCGCCCCCTGCACACACAACACAACTGTTACAACCAGCCCTGTGTAAAACACCGCCCCCTGCACACACAACACAACTGTTACAACCAGCCCTTGTTAAACACACGCCCCCTGCACACACAACACCCCTGTTACAACCAGCTCTGTGTCAAACACCGCCCCCTGCACACACAACACAAATGTTACAACCAGCCCTGTGTAAAACACCGCCCCCTGCATATACAACACCCCTGTTACAGCCAGCCCTGTGTCAAACACTGCCCCTGCACACAACAACCACTGTTACAACCAGCCCTGTGTCAAACACCGCCCCTGCACATACAACACCACTGTTACAGCCAGCTCTGTGTCAAACACCGCCCCCTGCACATACAACACCACTTTTACAGCCAGCTCTGTGTCAAACACCGCCCCCTGTACACACAACACCACTGTTACTGCCAGCCCTGTGTCAAACACCGCCCCCTGCACACACACCACTGTTACAGCCAGCCCTGTGTCAAACACCGCCCCCTGCACACGTAACTGTTACAGCCAGCTCTGTGTCAAACACTGCCCCCTGCCACACAACACCACTGTTACAGCCAGCTCTGTGTCAAACACCGCCCCTGCACACACAACACTACTGTTACAGCCAGCTCTGTGTCAAACACTGCCCCCTGCACACACAACACTACTGTTACAGCCAGCTCTGTGTCAAACACTGCCCCCTGCACACACAACACTACTGTTACAGCCAGCCCTGTGTCAAACACTGCCCCCTGCACACACAACACCACTGTTACAGCCAGCTCTGTGTCAAACACTGCCCCTGCACACACAACACCACTGTTACAGCCAGCTCTGTGTCAAACACCGCCCCTGCACACACAACACCACTGTTACAGCCAGCTCTGTGTCAAACACTGCCCCCTGCACACACAACACCACTGTTACAGCCAGCTCTGTGTCAAACACCGCCCCCTGCACACACAACACCACTGTTACAGCCAGCTCTGTGTCAAACACTGCCCCCTGCACACACACTCACTGTTACAGCCAGCTCTGTGTCAAACACTGCCCCCTGCACACACAACACTACTGTTACAGCCAGCTCTGTGTCAAACACTGCCCCTGCACACACAACACTACTGTTACAGCCAGCCTGTGTCAAACACTGCCCCTGCACACACAACACCACTGTTACAGCCAGCCCTGTGTCAAACACGCCCCCTGCACACACAACACTACTGTTACAGCCAGCTCTGTGTCAAACACCGCCCCCTGCACACACAACACCACTGTTACAGCCAGCCCTGTGTCAACACCGCCCCTGCACACACAACACCACTGTTACAGCCAGCTCTGTGTCAAACACCGCCCCCTGCACACACAACACCACTGTTACAGCCAGCCCTGTGTCAAACCGCCCCGCACACACAACACATGTTACAGCCAGCTCTGGTCAAACACCACTACTGATGACAGCCCCTGTTTACACAACTGTCAGAAGTCTCTTTGTTGCTTTTATTTTATTTCATTTTTTATTTTTTTTTGCTAAAGATTTCTTAATTTGCTGCCACAACTGAGGTACATTTCTGAAAAACCTGACCACTGTAGACTGAACAAAATTCTAAAGGACCTTTTCTCCATACTGAAATTACAACCAAAAAAACCCCAAACCCCCCTCTTTTTGACAGGATGTGTAGACAAGAGTGGTAGGGATGGGGAGGACGCAGAAGAAGGGTCCTTAATAACTAACAAACACTGTGACAAATGCTTAAGTCTTTATGCTCCCAGGTTTGATGATTGTTCAGGCCTAAGGGCAACGACGACACATGAAATACACTGTTGAGGTTTTCTTTTGTTGTTGTTGTCTTTTTATGTTTTTCTGTTGGGTTTGGGTAGAGCAGAAGAGTATGAGAGAGAAGGATGTTTCCATGCCACAATCAATCTGGCACCATGAAACCTGACAGGACTTGCCTGTTCAGCATTTTGTCGCAGAATGAAAGTGAACTAATGCAGCACTGAGGACCCAAAATATAAGATAGTTTGTGATGCAGCCGAGTGCTGTGTAAACTAAGAAATTCTGACTAAACAGAGTTAGCAAACTGGTCACTGCTAGCAAAGAGTTTGATGTGGTGTAGTACGTAACGCCAAAGAGCAATCATGGGTTTCTCCCTTTCTGCAATTACAGGGTATGTTTTCTTCGTTTATGATTGCGTGAAAAAGAGGTATGGGCAGTTCTTTAATTCTCTCACTGTTTCATGCCAATGTACAAAGGTGAACAAAGTGATTACATTAACCCTCTTCAGTATGCACTTACCTGAGCTTAGTTACGCCGAAAACCATCGGCAAGATAAGTAATTCCGTAATTTGAACATGGTTACCCAATTTAAAAATTAATTCAAAAGAGAGGAAAGGAAATAATGAAAGGAAAATCATTAAAAAAATTCCTACAAATATATATGTTGCTATATCATAAGTTTGAAGAATGTCACATGAGCCATTTACTCGGGAAAAAAAAAATCTTCTTCTTCAGAACTTTCTTCCGAATCGTTGTTTATCATATCTGGAACCTCATCCCAGTCGAAATCTAGGTCACTGTGAGCTTCATCACCCAGCACTTTCACTAAGTCTTATGCCGTAAATCCCACAAATCACAATATCTTCATTGCTAAATCTCATTGTAGAACGGCAGAAATGAAGGTTAGCCATGGTGAAAAACAGCATTTCGACCACAAAACTATAAAAATTCATAACTCGAGAACTACGGCACGTATCGACTTGCGGTTTCTTGCAAACGGAAGTGAATGGCTACAGGAAGAAGTAAGTCACATTCTCGCGAGACTTCCTTTTCTACAAGAAACATGGCGGCGCCCATTGTTGCCACGTGTTTTACCGGGCGCTGGCAGGTGCTCAGCCTTTTGGCTGTGTGATTTCCGGTTAGGCGCTAGCGGGCGCGTACTTGTCAAGAGAGTTAACACCAGTCATAACAGCAGACTGTGTGCCCTTCAAGATGGCAAGCACGTGTCTGTGATTGTGTACGCACGCAGATGTGAACAACATTATGCATTTTCTACATTTAGACAAGCAAAACCCAGCTGTATCAAGTTCTGTTTCATGCAGAACCTTTAATTCATGTGAGAATACACAAATGGGACACAAAGACACCCCAACACGCAGTCATAACCACACACACAAGTTCCATGTCTGATTACTCTTTGACACTATTTTGAACCTGGAGAATAAAAACTCCAGAACACTTACCAACATCAAGAACACACACACACACACACACACACACACACACACACACTTATACACAATCTCACAGCATACCTGAAAAGCCCAGTCCCCACAACATCTCAGCCTGCAGGGCGTTGGTGATCTGTTTGGGTACAGCACGCATCAGTCTTCGTGACTTGTGGCCGTTGGCCGACATCCAGTAAGTTGCACCCTAAAACCACACACCATGCCCAAACATCATAATCACCTTGGCAATACACGTCTCAGGAATGCTAAATCCTTGTGAAAAAGAAAAACAGGAAAACTGGTTTACACATGAGGCCAGCAAAAGCAACCGACATGTCAGCATACAAAACTGGACTGGATGGGGTGGATGGGAGGGATGGGGATTGCTCAGTCTACCTTTATCGTTTTCTATCACATTCATTTTCTTACTTTTGTTACACGGAAGGCACATCAGATTTCAAGACAAGTTTAACTTCGATTTTTTTCCACAGTTAATCAAATTGAGAGCATAAGTGTTCTAGGATGAGTCTTTGCTTCAGTCTGTCTCATGAAGGAGGTGTCACTGCGTGCAGACTAGTCCATGCACCGCATCTGCTAAGTCTTGAGACAACACTGCGCATGATACACACTACACCACATCTGCTAAGTCTTGAGACAACATTGCGCATGATACACACTACGCCACAACTGCCAAGTTTTGAGATCACACTCCGCACGATTTACAGCTAACAGATAAACGAATTATGCCACATATGCTAAGTTTTGAGACCACACTGCGCACCATTTACGGCTAATGGATAAACGAATTATGCCACATCTGCAAAGTTTTAAAATCATGTTGCACATGATTTACAGCTAATGGACAAATAAACTGACAAAGATGAGATGATTTACTATGAGAGTCTGATGGATGTGACTTAGCAGATGTCTGATTGGTGCATTAGCCTGCCTCACTGGTCAGAGCTTGGGTAGCTACCCGACATAGTCTGCACCACTACTATCAGACGAGAGTTTGTAAATAGTAGGTGACTTTTTTTCATATTCTTTGTGATGGTATTATTTTTTTAGTTGTAGCTGATGTTGTTAGTTCTTTCTGTATGTGTGTGTGCGTGTGTGTGTGTGTGTGTGTGTGTGTGTGTGTGTGTGTGTGTGTGTGTGCGCGCGCGCGCGCGCGTGTGTGCGTGTTTTGTTTGTGTGTGTGTGTGTGTGTGTGTGCTGCGTAGTGTGGAGTGTGTGTGTGTGTTTTATGTTGTGTGTGTGTGTGTTGTGTGTGTGTGTGTGTTGTGTGTGTGTGTGTGTGTGTGGTGTGTGAGTGTGAGTGTGTTTTTATGTGTGTGTGTGTGTGTGGGGTGTGAGTGTGTTTATGTGTGTGTGTGTGTGTGTGTGTGTGTGTGCGCGCGCGCGCGCGTGTGCGTGTGAAAGGATGGCAGTGGGTGTTGTTGTGGGCGAGTAAGGAGCAGAGAGAATGATGAAAGTGGATTTGGACAGGGGATAAAGAGGGGAAAGGAGTAAAGACAGAAAGGGGGGGGGAAGCTGACAAACCAAAGGACAGAGAAATACATCTGTCAGAATAACCCACATCTTTTGGGTATTTACTTTCTGCACAACCCAAAGGACAGAAAAATTTCTATCACTGTCAGGAAGATAACCCCACAGCACATCTTCTACACAAACTGAGATGGTACGCTCTGCACAAACAAGACAGAAACAATTTTCAACAAAACTGTGTGGTACATCTGCACACACAACAGGACAAAAACACATCTTCTACACAAACTGTGAGGGTACACCTGCAAACACAACAAAAACCATCTTCTCACAAACTGTGAGGGTACACCTGCAAAACACAACAAAAACCATCTTCTACACAAACTGTGAGGGTACACCTGCAGAATCACAACAAAAACCATCTTCTACACAAACTGTGAGGGTACACCTGCAGGAAACACAACAAAAACCATCTTCTACACAAACTGTGAGGGTACACCTGCAGAAACACAACAAAAACCATCTTCTACACAAACTGTGAGGGTACACCTGCTGAAACACAACAAAAACAATCTTCTACACAAACTGTGAGGGTACACCTGCAGAAACACAACAAAAACCATCTTCTACACAAACTGTGAGGGTACACCTGCTGAAACACAACAAAAACAATCTTCTACACAAACTGTGAGGGTACACCTGCAGAAACACAACAAAAACCAATCTTCTACACAAACTGTGAGGGTACACCTGCAGGAACACAACAAAAACAATCTTCTACACAAACTGTGAGGGTACACCTGCAGAAACACAACAAAAACAATCTTCTACACAAACTGTGAGGGTACACCTGCAGAAACACAACAAAAACCATCTTCTACACAAACTGTGAGGGTACACCTGCTGAAACACAACAAAAACAATCTTCTACACAAACTGTGAGGGTACACCTGCAGAATCACAACAAAAACAATCTTCTACACAAACTGTGAGGGTACACCTGCAGAACACAACAAAACAATCTTCTACACAAACTGTGAGGGTACACCTGCAGAAACACAACAAAAACAATCTTCTACACAAACTGTGAGAGAACACAGCCACATACACACACTCACCAAGGACAGGCTTCGCCGGCGAGGGTTGAAAGTGGGTGACTCATACGACTGAGCCTCTTTTCCCTCCGTGTCGTTGCACAGCTTGCGGAGCAGGTTCAGGTGTGCGGCTTTCCTTCCCTGGGCTTCATCCTCCACTAGAAACAGGTGGTTAAAAAAAAAAAAAGGTAAAACAGGTCCCACATTGGAACTTCCTAATAATGGTCGCCTTTGAATGACCTCCCTTTCAAGACTTTTTTTTGGGGGGGGGGGGGGGGGGTATGAAATTAGCTACCCATCAAAGACTGCCTCCCACTATAGACCAAATGTCTACTCTGTAAGGATTTCTGAAGGCAGCTGTTCAGAATTCTACTAAATAACGTAGTGGTTCATTTTATATGTCTAGGTATGTAGGTTGGAGGTCCCCTTATTTGTCAAGACTAATTGTCATGAATCGGCCACATTTCCACTTCATCCCGCAGCTGCACAAGATGACCACGGCTTCGGGTCAGAAGAGTTTTGACATCCATGATTCCCTGTTTTCGATACTTCAGTTCCTTAACCCATTCCCTGCCTGGAACGAGTAACGCTCGTCCAGAAAACCGAAAAGTGCTATCGCCCCGGACGAGAGTGTCTTGCCGTAACTTCGTAACAGAAAGCAGAAAAATCTACTTGGGAGACAACCCTCTAAAATGTTCTCACCTCTTCTACTGGTGTCGAGGAACGGCCCCTTTCCCTTCACGCGAGCAGCCAGCTGACCACATGTTAGCAAACTGCGAGTTGAGAGGTTACAGCTGATAAGATATTCAAGATGGCAGCTCACCCTAGCACTTCGTTGACGCCTCCCATTTTCAAGCGTTACACTGCGCTTGATGTTTTAGATGACGATCAAAATGATACAGAAAGTTGTGGAAAAGACCTTTGAGGATCGGATCCTGATACCAGCGATGAGGAGGAGACGGATGGGAATCAGCACCATTCACTTTTATCGGAGATATGTGCTGACGTGGCTTCATTGTTAGTTGCACATGACAGCAGTGAATACAACGCCGCGAGCGAGGGTGACGAAGCGGAAATAGCCGAACCCATGCCATCAACGAGCACTGCACGCCCTCCTGTCATGACCGTAGAGGGTCGTGGACATGGTAGGGGCACAGGACGACGGCGAGGGTCCCGTGGAAGCGGCCGGGGGCGTGGCATGGGGCGTGGTCAGTCCCAGCCTTGGTGGTGTTTTCACTGGGAATACTGGTGTGGAAGTCAGCTGTGCCCATTTTAGGCTGCACAGAGCTCCAGTCTTCAGTTCCTTCATGACCAGAAACCGGATTCAGGCAAGTAGCTCTATTTTTTTCTTTTTTTTCCTTTTTTCTTTGTTACTACTTGATTCTTCATTCCTCCACTATTTATTTTCTGTATTTCTCTTCTTTGCCATATTTCCTACTGAAATCACATACTTATGGCAAATAATGACTGTATGGATAGGTGGGACTGTGTGTGTGTGTGTGTGTGTGTGTGTGTGTGTGTGTGTGTGTGTGTGTGTGTTTTGTGTGCATCTGTGTGCGCACATGTGTGCCTAAGCATTGTTTATTTCTGTATGCAAGTTTTCCAGATAAGTTTGTTCATTTTGTAAAGCACAGAAGCACTCATCCACAACAGCTTTTTTTTTTTTTTCGTGCCATTGTGGTGTTTTTACATTCATGTGTGTGTGATACTGTTGGTGTGTGTTTGTGTATATGTGTACATGTGTGTGTGTGTGTGTGTGTGTGTGTGTGTGTGTGTGTGTGTGTGTGTGTGTGTAGGCTGTTTGTGTGTATGCGTATGTGCGTGTGTGTGTGTGTGTGTGTGGGGGGGGGGGGTGGGGGGTAAATTGTGTGGTGTGTGTGTGTGTGTGTGTGTGTGTGTGTGTGTGTGTGTGTGCCCAATTGTGGGTCTGCTTACTGTGTGTGTGTGTGTGTGTGTGTGTGTGTGTGTAGTGTGTGTTGGTGTAAATGTGTGTGTTTGTGTGTGTGCATTGTGGTCGTTTGTGTGTGGTGTGTGTGTGTGGTCTGCTTGTGTGTGTGTGTGTGTGATGTGTGTGTGTGTGTGTGTGTGTGTGTGTGTGTGTGTGTGTGTGTGTGTGTGTAGGCGCGCCCAATTGTGGGTCTGCTTACTTATCTTGAAACTTTTATTCTGTATTTCAGATTCTTCTTCAGTTTCTGCATTTCAACACTAATGCAGCCTTGCCAGTCGAAGGTGATCCAGGGTACGACTGGCTCTACAAGATCCAACCCATTCTGGATCATCTGCATGAAAAGTTCGGGGCAGTTAGTGTTTTCTAAAGTGTGCGTATGTTCATGATTTTGTCAATGCTGAGACCAGACTGAGTGCCATCAGTGAAAGAAGACCAAGTGGTGAATCTCAGTGTGTTTCTTTGAACCAAGATGTGGACAGACATAAAAAAAAGAGCACCATCCCCTAAAATTATGAAGCAGGGAATGCAGACAACCTGAGGATTATGTCCAAGACTTCGTACGGCAAGTGATGGATTCCTACATTGAACAGCCTGGCAGTAATGTAAGTATTTGTGTAAAAACTAACACAGTTCCTACAGTGTTTTGTGTAATAACAAATGCATGCAATGTGTGTGTGTTTTTCTTTTTTTTTTTCAACAGACAATTGTTTATTTTTTCCTTCAGACTTTTTTTTCCATGGTTGTCATTTTGAACATTTACCGATAAGTATTATACTAGGTACCGGCAGCCAAAATTAGCATACTGTTTTTCATACTTAAGATCTGTATCATTGCAAAGTAAATGGAAAAACATACAAAACACAACAAGAATGAAGTCTCTATCTTCAGTCGTTTTCGAGATATTGCAGTTTAAAGTTGCAACATTTTTATGCACCTGACAAAATGAGATATCTTCCAAGTTTGAAAGCCAATAGGATCATACATGATTGATACATCTGGTTATAAATTGGTGTTCTCAATCTATACAACTTACCCTCTTTGAACAAGTAAGTTCCATGGTATCAGTTTACATGGCTTTTGTGTGATAAAGTGTCAAACTTGTAATAAATCGCAATTCAGCGCTTTTCGAATTTGCATGATGTGGCTACTTTGAAGCACTACAGCACAGTAAGAATGGAGATTTCAGAGTTTCCAGTGGTTTGGGCAAACTCTCTAAGTTGTACTAAGCACAGTCATTTTTTTCTGAGGTATCTGCTATAAAACATTTATGAAAACTTCTGTGCTAAAAACTGGAAATATTGCAATTTGGACGGCGGAAAAATGGGGGTAGAATCACCCGCCACACTTAAAATTGCTATAACTTCTAAACTACTTCATGAACTGTTTCCAAATTTTGTATACAGTTTCTGTACAGTATTTCCTGTAAATCAAAGTGTACATTTTTGTTATTTTGTACCTAACATTTTATTTCCTGTACTAGAATAGTGGCCAACAGGGGCGGAATGATGATGATGTCCGAATTAAAACCGACAGTTTTTTCAAAACTTATTGACAGATTTCAACAAAAATTTGGTATGATGTTGTCTGTATTGTTATTTATAAAATCATGTTATTTTTGCTGTTTCTGAGAAGTGTTGGCAGCCACCAAACAAAAGATCACTTACGATAAGGGTTGGAAGTGCACTCTTGGTAGTGCACTCTTGCTGACGGGCAGATTGGGTTGACTATGTATATAGTTCTTTTTGTATGCAGCATACTTGAGGCAGAGTTCATTGTTAACTGGAACAGACCAGGCATGGCCAGTAGTTGTTTTGGAGACTATGTTGAAGTCACTGGCAAACACAAATATGCTTTGCACTAAATCTGTGTCTGCCTTGGTTGGCCACACAAGCATGTTGTTTACAAGAGCAAATTAATTTCCTCAGAAAATTAACGTCTGCTTTCTCAGGAGAGTGGATCTGTGACACACTGCCAATTCATCATCATAGAAAACTACATTCTGGCCAATTTTGGTAAAGGTAAGTCTTCCAGAAGGCAATCAGTGGCATGTTCACAGATTTCATCATTGATGCAACATGACTGCATCCTCAAAATGGGTGATAACTTCTTATGTCTCCATCTCTTCCTCGGTCACCATCACTTCATCAGTCCCCAAGCCCAACTGCTCTGCTTCAGGAAAAGTTGAAGTGGAGACACAGCTCACACCTCATTCACTTTATCCTGGTCTGGTGGTCCTCCAACTGACAACACAGCCAATAGTGAACACCGACATATGTGGTAAAGACAGTGGCCTATATAAAGGTTTTGGGTGACCAGCCACCCACGAACCCTGGCATGTCTGGTAAAGGCTGTGGCCTATATGAAGGTTATGGGTGACCAGCCACCCACAATCTCCAGCATGTGAGAATGCTTAATTGGTATGGGTGACATGCCACCCACAGTATCTGGCGAGGATTATAAGCTTTTATAATTTTCTCCTTTATTTACCACCAAAACACCACAATATTTAACGGGGGCAAGCACAAATACACAATAAACAAAGTCATAAAACTTTAGTTACATGTTATGAAAACTGAGTGAGTTATGAAGATTTAAACGACAGTGGGTAATTTTTCACCCACAAGCTCTGGCAAAGGTTAAACAAATATAAAAAATGTGGATGTGTATTCTCAGTTAAAGAAAAAACAATGAAAAGAAAGAAAAAACATTAAAGCATGGCACAGGACCACTTAACTGAACTATGAGTGAATGCTTTATGTAAATTTCCCTGTCTGTTTCTTCATCATTGTGCGATATCATGTGGTGTGTGTGTGCGTGTGTGAAATTACTGGAAAAAAAAATTAAAGCATGGCATAGGACCACTTAATTGAACTATGAGTGCATGTTTTATGTAAATTTCCCAGTCTGTTTCTTCATCATTGTGCGATATCATGTGTGTGTGTGTGTGTGAGTGTGCGTGTGTGAAATTACTGGGAAAAAAATTAAAGCATGGCATAGGACCACTTATCTTAACTATGAGTGCATGCTTTTATGTAAATTTCCCTGTCTGTTTCTTCATCAATGTGTGATATCATGTGGTGTGTGTGTGTGTGTGTGTGTGTGTGTGTGTGTGTGTGTGTGTGTGTGTGTGTGTGTGTGTGTGTGTGTGTTGTTACTGCTCACTGTCCATTCCTTATAATTAAATTTTAGTATCGGTTGTTCTTTGTAAGCAAAAATGTATTGCATGTTCTTTGTAAACAAAAGGTACATCCTCTGCAACACATTATTTTGTCAACAGGGTGTGATTTAAGCATTGCCAATAACATGTTAAGTATTTCATCATTATGATTCTGAATTAACTTGTTGATCTTATCATTGTGAATGTAAAAGAACATAAATATACATTATAATGCTTTTTTTAAACAAAAGGTAAAATTAAAGAAAGATTTAACTTTATTTTGGACTCTACCTTTTTAATATTTTTATCAACTACTCATTATTCAGTATGTTTGTGCTGTTACAGCAATATCTTACCTTTTTAATATTTTTATCAACTACTCTGTTTATTCAGTATGTTTGTGCTGTTACAGCAGTATACATAACTGTGGAGCATAACATACAATCACCATAAATATCATAAATGTTACTGTCACAACAGTGTAATGTCTTGGCAATGCAATGCCACTGTAGTTGAATTCTAGCAGTTTTACTTGAAAGCAATCACTAAGTGTTCAAAGCCTTGCTGTATTTGCCAGTAAGGAGGGAGGGGTGGGGGTGGGGAAAGAAAGCAAATCTTTACAGTTAAATTACAGAAATTTCAAATACACTAGGGAAAAAGATTAGATTGCTAAACCAAACTTCATTGGGTCGGATTGACTCGACAGTGACACCCCCCCCCCCCCCCCCCCTTACACCCTCCTTACTGTCCAACTTCAGACTCCGTTCTCTCTCTCTCTCTTTTTTTTTTTTTTTTTTTAATCCCCAAACACGTTTTGCACATCGAGTATGACAGTAATGATCGGTGTTTCGATCGATGGTCATTATCAGAAGACAGTGCTTTCAAAGCCTCGGACCGTCTTGTACGCGCGGTTGTGTCTTCCGGTTTGAATATCTGTCTCAAACAGATGTTTTTAACAACGATTTTCTCTTTAATCGTGTAATGGAACCATTAACCAGTTCACTAATACATGAATCGACATAAGTGAAGCCCATTACTGATATCTATTTTCATTAATTTGTCTTGTACAAAAATACGATCGCTTCGAACGGCGCAACGCGTGGGCCTTTTCCGACCTGTTTAATCTCGACGAACACCAGCTGAATTACGAATAAAATAACTAAGCATTGGCATGGTATTAAACGAAATAAAATAATTGAATCGTTTCATTAATGTTCTGGTTTGTTATTATATGCGTTATCTTACCAAGTGCATCTTGCAATTCAACAACGATAAGCGCATTCGACTCGGTCATTGTCGGATCTCGGCTTTGTTCCGCCATTGTTGAAATCTTTGACAAGGAGCGAATGTTTGCATTTGATACCTTCGCTTTGATTGGCTTGCGCTTTTCGAGCATTCAACCAATCGCTTAGCTTGATACACCCATGAATGCGGGAGAGAACGGCCTTTCTAGCGCATCGTTAATGTGTATGTTTTTTTCACAACTTTTTCAACAACGACGTTGGAAAGACAACACTTGTAACAAGCCTCATAAAAACTTTGATTCAAATTAATTTAAACACATCGTACTAAAAAGAAAAATAGACTGAAATAAAGCTTGAAATATGCTCTTTATTCTGACCTATTTAAACGCCAATGAATGGAATGAACACATTGTATGCGTTGATTTTCAACACCGTGTAGCTCGAATGCTCGGCCAAATGCCGCCTGCGGTGCATCGGGATGTGTGACGCGCTACGTTTTCGTGTGAACGGATGGGTTATTTGGAATAAAACTATCATCATACCGTATGTTGCAAACACAAATAAACAACACAGAGTTCAAAAGGAAACTGTATTCTTTATTCATCATAATTTTCATCTGATTCTAAACGCGTTATTCATAGACACTGCCTATTGAAAACAAGCATTTTTTCACTCGGCTGAACTTTCCCGTACGCTGAAAGAAGGGCTGCCGGTACCTAATTATACTGTAACAATTAGGACCACACTGTATACTTACAGTGATGCTGAGTAAACACTATAAGAAGTTTTTGTCACTGTTTTACAGGTTTTATGTAATGTAAGATGTGTACGTGTGCAGAAACTGTTCTTTTTTTGTAAAACCACTATTGATACATCCCTGTCCAGCCCTGATATGACCCTTTGCGGTCGGCTGGGCTATAAGCAACATTATCTTATCTTATCCCCTAATGTGAAATTGTAGACAAGGGTATAAAGAAGTAATTCACAAAACATCTAACAAATAACTCAATAAATGGATGAGTAATATACATGTTAGTGATCATACTGTGAAAAGCATGATTATGCCCCTTTTTACCTAAAAGATAGTACCCCCAATTATGAGCAGATTATCATCAAGAACAACATTCCCTGGGATTTATATGACTGTCATGTGTTAGTTCTGATGTTGAATAATTAGTCACACCACTTTTTCAGCGTTTTGACTCATTTCATTTGGCACAATGTGTTTGTGTATACTCGAAAACTGTTATTTTTGGTAAAATTTTTATAATTATGTCACTTTTTGCTACACTAATTATCAACATAATCAAGTCATTTTGACAGGACATTATAGAGCAATGCATAACAACAAAACATGCCAAAAATCTGAAAGATTTGTCAAGAAATAAGGGAGCAGTAACCATTTTACTGAACCTACCCAAAAAAGCAAAATTTTACCTTGGCACACAGCTATTCAAATGTGCTATTATACTGTGGCAGTGATGGGGTTAAATGTGTTTTCACATCTCCAGTGGATTTCTTCCTGGAACAGCCTACCAAGATACAGCTCTGTGGACTGCTCCACCATGACAGTCTAGCTCTGTTGACTGCTCCACCATGGCCACCATCACAGTCTAGTTCTGTTGACTGCTCCACCATCACAGTCTAGCTCTGTTCACTGCTCCACCATCACAGTCTAGCTCTGCTGACTGCTCCACCATGGCAGTCTAGCTCTGTTGATTGCTCCACCATGGCCACCATGACAGTCTAGCTCTGCTGACTGCTCCACCATTGCCACTATCACAGTCCAGCTCTCTTGACTGCTCCACCATGGCAGTCTAGCTCTGATGACTGCTAAACCATGACAGTCTAGCTCTGTTGACTGCTCCACCATGGCCACCATCACAGTCTAGCTCTGTTGACTGCTTCACCATCACAGTCTAGCTCTATTGACTGCTCCACCATGGCCACCATCACAGTCTAGCTCTGTTGACTGCTCCACCATGACAGTCTAGCTCTGCTGACTGCTCCGTCATGGCCACCATCACAGTCTAGCTCTGTTGACTGCTCGCTCCATCATGGCCACCACGACAGTCTAGCTCTGTTGACTGCTCCACCATGGCCACCATGATAGTCTAGCTCTGTTGACTGCACCACCATGGCCACCATCACAGTCTAGCTCTGTTGACTGCTCCATCATGGCCACCATCACAGTCTAGCTATGTTGACTGCTCCACCATGGCCACCATCACAGTCTAGCTCTGTTGACTGCTCCACCATGACAGTCTAGCTCTGTTGACTGCTCCATCATGGCCACCATGACAGTCTAGCTCTGTGGACTGCTCCATCATGGCCACTACGACAGTCTAGCTCTGTTGACTGCTCCACCATGACAGTCTAGCTCTGTTGACTGCTCCATCATGGCCACCATGACAGTCTGGCTCTGTTGACTGCTCCACCATGACAGTCTAGTTCTGTTGACTGCTCCACCATCACAGTCTAGCTCTGCTGACTGCTCCATCATGGCCACCATCACAGTCTAGCTTTGTTGACTGCTCCACCATGACAGTCTAGCTCTGTTGACTGCTCCATTATGGCCACCATGACAGTCTAGCTCTGTTGACTGCTCCATCATGGCCACAATCACAGTCTAGCTCTGTGGACTGCTCCACCACGGCCACAACACAGTCTAACTCTGTGGACTGCTCCATCATGGCCACCATGACAGTCTAGCTCTGTTGCCTGCTACACCATGACAGTGTAGCTCTGTTGACTGCTCCACCATCACAGTCTAGCTCCGTTAAATGCTCTACCACGGCCACCATCATAGTCTAGCTCTGTTGACTGCTCCACCATGGCCACCATCATAGTCCAGCTCTGTTGACTGTTCCACCATGGCCACCATCACAGTCTAGTTCTGTTGACTGCTCCACCATGGCCACCATCACAGTCTAGCTCTGTTGACTGCTCCACCACCACAGTCTAGCTCTGCTGACTGCTCCACTATGGCAGTCTAGCTCTGTTGACTGCTCCATCAAGGCCACCATCACAGTCTAGCTCTGTGGACTGCTCCACCATGGCCACCATGACAGTCTAGCTCTGCTGTCTGTTCCACTATGGCACCACCACAGTCTAGCTCTGTTGACTGCTCCACCATGACAGCCTAGTTCTTTTGACTGCTCCACCATGGCCACCATCACAGTCTAGCTCTGTTGACTGCTTCACCATCACAGTCTAGCTCTGTAGGCTGCTCCACCATGGCCATCATGACAGTCTAGTTCTGCTGACTGCTCCACCATGGCCACCATCACAGTCTAGCTCTGTAGACTGCTCCATCATGGCCACCATCACAGTCTAGCTCTGTAGACTGCTCCACCATGGCCACCATCACAGTCTAGCCTGTAGACTGCTCCACCATGGCCACCATCACAGTCTAGCTCTGTAGATTGCTCCATCATGGCCACCATCACAGTCTAGCTCTGTTGACTGCTCCACCATGGCCACCATCACAGTCTAGCTTTGTTGACTGCTCCACCATGGCCACCATCACAGTCTAGTTCTGTATGATAGTGAGAGGTGTCGCCATGCATCCGAGGTGCAGGAGGCAAGCTGTTCGAAGGAGAGGGGGAGGGAGAGAAGGAATTGGATTTCTTAGCTCGGCTCTGCCCTTTGTGGGGAGCCTTGCCTTTAGATCTGTAGAAATCTTGAATGAGAGACATTTAGCAGCAATGGTGGCAGCTTGTCTTCTTCCCTTCGGACGCAGTGATCGTGCGTCCGCCGGTCTGGTAGGGGAGGAATGGTCACGTGTCCCCTCTGCGGACCCACCCTCTACGCCGACCGTACGTTCTTCCCTGGGAGGAACGGATTGCACCCGGGAATCGACCGGCGGGCCCTCCGGGGCAGCGAGCGACTTCAGAAAGCGAAGTGGCTCAACCCGACCTGGTCCTTCGCCATGTTGGGCACTGGCGGCAAGGCAATCACGGCACACACGACCACAAAGCGGAGACAAGTCGGTCGATCGAAGATTAACCACTAAATCGATCAATCTAGTGCTACAGCACCGTAATAACACCCCTGGTAGTGGAACGAGAGATCGTAAGATGCTCGACCACCGTACCCTTGATCGAGGATGGGACAAAACTCGATCACCGTAATGGAAGCTAACTAAGGGTAGCAGGTAATTATGGGAATGCGAGATCGCGAGGAACTCGAGCGATCTGCACTAGTGCATAGACAATGGGTCTATAAAGGTGCCGACGGAGATAAACCTCTGTAACTATCCCAGGTACAATGCACGTGTAACAGTAATACTGCGTACTGCTAGATCGAAAAACTCGATCGGTGTGTACTAATACGAGGGCGATGAAGGAGGCAGGGCAAAGACTCTCGATCTACCTTGTAATAATAATACCTGGGGTTGTAATAAATGTGCACACGTTGGTAGATCAAGAGATCGTAGAGACACCCGATCTACCAGTAGTAATGATAAATGAGGAACCATAAATGTTACTAATGGGGTACTAATAAGTGTGCACAAGTTGGTAGATTAAAACCAGCCGCCGTGGCGAAGTGGTCAGCGTCGCGGACTCCCGGCTGGGAGGTCGTGGGTTCGAATCCCATCAGAAGTCATGTGGGTTTTTCTGCCCCGACCGGCTCCTACCCAGAGTTGAGTTGCTGCGGACTCAGTTGGGAAGACTGGGACCACACAGTCGAGTTTCATCCACTTAATGGATGCGTTTCTGAGAGTGTTGCTCAAATTCCCTGACCAACACTGCAGGTGCCTGTATCTCTCGGGCCTGGTTGACGCCGGGATATATTATGAAAGGAAGCGTAGAGTACAGCCCTGTCATGTAGTCTCAGACCGAAATGGAAATCCGCAGCATCATCTTAATCATCCTCATTCTCATCGATCAGCATAAAAAAAATGTCTCAAGTTCTGTGGCCCTTCATGCCCTGCTCTCATGGTGACCTCAATTTCGATGTCCTCTCCACGTCTGTGGCCTTGGTTTGGTTCCGTCGGGGTCACCGGCATTGGCGGGTCCATGGGGGCTGTCGTTGGACGGACGTGGTGGCGCCCTCCGGAGGGAGAGCTCACTCACGCCGGCTCGCGACTAAGCAATTATTGTCGTCAGTAGGGGGCTTAGTAGGTGGTGTCCTGCATATGTTTGATCAGAACAGGCGCCACTGAACACCACCGAAGTGACTCGGCGGCAGTGCAGTGTCTCCTCCGGTGGGTTGCCTCTTGACGACTTGACATTGACTGCTCCCAGTGGATTGCTGGTGCCGGGGCTGCGGCGGGGCCGACCGGGCTGTGGCTGTGGACGGGTGTCGGAATGAGCGGCGTGGGTGCACTGCCTCTGAGGTGGCGCAGACGTTGGTACAGCAAAAAAATAAAAATAAAATAAAAATTTTTTTAAAAAAATTAAAAAAAAAAAAAAAAAAAGTTGGTAGATTAAGAGATCGTAAGACACTCAGACTACCTGTAATAACGATAAATAAGGTATATGAAAATGCGCCCGGGGGAGCCGCGTACCTCCAAACAAGGTGCGTGCGGTCAGGCAATATGGCAGACACGCCAACAGGCGTGGCACAATCCAAGATGGCGGATCGATTGACCGGGAAGAGATCGATCGCCGAGAGTGACGCGCAATGGCGCGCGAGAGTAAAATACCCCTGGTGTACCTTGTAATAATGCTAAGGAGGTACTAATCAATGTGCACCAGTTGGTAGATGAAGAGATCGTAAAGACCATCGATCTACCTGTGATAAATTAGGTACAAATAAATGTGCACCAGTAGGCAGATCAAGAGATCGTACAGTCACTCGATCTACCTGTGGTAAGGATACATAGAGTGCCACATTGGGTACAAATAAATGTGGCCTGGGGAAATCCTTGTACCGGCAAGCATGTGCGACCGAAAATGGGCTCCATGCGGTGAGGCAATATGGAGGGGACAGCCAACCGCAGTGGAAAATCCAAGATGGCGGGTCGATTGACCGGTGAGGGTTCGGTCGTCGAAAAAGAAGCAATGGGCACGAGAGCAAAATAGACTAACGCGCTGAAGATACACGAGGAGGCCGAAAGGCGACTCAGTAGAGGGAAATTTAGGATAACAAATGCTTGTTAAATGAGTGACAGGAGATCGAAAGGTGAACTCTTCTTCTTCTTCTTCTTTCTTAAAACACCCGCCATCCTATTTTGATGGTAGCGATGTGGGTACAAACCCGATCGACCATACTAGACGAGCGATCGAAGAAGACGATCAGGAGTAGTGATACAAGGAAAAGAAGGCGATAATAATAGAGGAGGAAAACCTCCATAGCAGTGAACAGGAACGACGAACGAGGACGACCACGCCGGGGTCGGCCGGAATGGCGAGAATAAAGATGGCGGCTCGAGCGACCGACGAAGATCGATCGTCGAAGTGAATTACCAAGATGGCTAGCGAGGATAAACAAGGCGCCGAGATCAATGAAAATCGAAGGATAAGGGGAAGAGAATAATGAGAGAGTGGGGAACACGTTACTACAAGGGTGACGTGTTCCCACACCCGGCGAGTAAGGGATGAATGGAGAACAATGGGTGAAGAGAAATCGTGAGCCGTCATGCCGTAGAACGTGAATAAAATGAAACAAAGCGCCATCCATAAGCCTCACACAGCAGAGGTACCCATGGTCTAACGTAAGCCACAACAGAACAAGTAAAGAAGGCAAGCACACAAGCAATCTCTACAAAAACAGAAGTATAGGCGAGACAGAGCAAAAAACCTGTCCTTGTTAGGCAGGAGGCCGAGGTTGAATGGGGAACAGGAAGTTTACACCGGCTTCTTCCCTGGCGGAAGTAGTGTGGGCATCAGGTGATGGTCTTATTATGGCATTAGCCACAAAAAATCTTGGCCTGGCAGAGCTGACTAACTGCCGTGGAATGCTATGGTCTGACATGGTAAAGTATATGACGCCAAAAATAATTTTTGATAACCCCTTTTTTTTGTCAGTAAATGTGTGTATGTGCTGGCATAAATTCATGATTTAACACAACCAGTGACTATAATTTACACATTCTATATATTTCTAATAATCTACAAGGCATCTCTGCTGCTTTTTTTTTTATTGATCACTAACATCTGCAGTGCACTGATTTCTGTGACGCACTAACTGACATATGTTAACACTGTTTGAAGTGCATGATACAAAATCAACTCCAGCCAAGTTGGTAACATCAAAATTACCTAACTTAACACTAATCAAACAAGGTATAAACCAAACACAACGTGCCTTTGACATATTTCAGCGAGCGGACGACTTTGCGGTGAGGCGTGACTCGTTTGATCAGTGGATGCTCCTCCAGGGCGTCCAGCCCTGACTTGGGTTTCCCGTGCATCTGTTCACAAATACTGCTGGTTGCAATGAGAGTGGTGCATCAACATGCAGGTGAACATTTACCACCCAAACGAAGGAGCTTTAAACAAAACAACAGAAAACAAAAAACAAACAAAGAGCACCAAAACTCTTTCTCTGCCTGGCTGGTTATCTGTAAATGATATGACATAATCTGTGTATGTATGTATGTACATGTCGATGTAAAATTGAAAAAAAAAAGAAAAAAAAGAAACCAATTAGCTAAGAAGTTTGATTGCTACTGGACAGCAGAATGCAAAAGGTGGCTCCAGGGGTGAGTGGGTGCTTCTGCATGTAAATCATTATAATTTCACAAAGCTTTAGGCAGTTGGTGCCCACAAAAGACCATTAGAACCAACATTTTGTTCAGTAGCATCAGCAGCAGCCATCTAGCAGGAAATGTCGGGACAACTATGCCTAGTCACTGTTAGCTTTTGATACCCTCAAAGGTTGCTGCTTCAAGATGAATCTAAATCTTCAACTGGAAGTGCATTGCATCTAGATCTTCTGTTTCAATTGGCTGTTAATTCTATCGCCCTGGAAGTGCATTGCATAGATCTTCTGTTTCAATTGGCTGTTAATTCTATCACCAATCAGTAAGCTGTTTGTTTTTTTTTCCCCCTAGAAAGATAGGTTTAGAAAACTGGAATCTCTCTTCCAGTCACTAGACTTAAAGTTGTCAACAACCCATCTTTTCCTTCATAAACACACCTAAGCATGAGAACAAGCCATAAGTCATTTGACCCTGACAGCTCAAATGTTCAATCAAAGCTCTGGCAACTTATAAATACAACACTGGAGCAACAAAAACAAATCACACTGCACTGTGAAACGGAATGGCTTATGAAGCAGTAAGCCACATCATCCTGTAACTGGCTGATACGGAATGATCCCTGATGATTATCAGCCAGCAGTCTCACCTGCACCACGTCGAAGTCGCTGGGGTAGTTGTGGGCGGGGTTAAGGCGGGGCAGGATCTGCCAGGACAGGCCCGACTCCTGCAGGGCGGCACTGATGAACCTCCTCCTGGTGCCCGACTTGTAATAGCCATTGAAAGAGATGATGTATTCTGGGGAAAAACAAACCCACACACCGCATGCTCTGTAGTCTGATCCATTAACGAAAACAGTGTCCAGTTCCTCCCTCTGTCTTTCCAACTCCCTCTTTTGCCATTCTGCTTGTCTCCCAGCCCCTACCCCTGAACGAACAAAACAAAACCAGTCAATGCTTCTTTCCATTACAAGGTGGGAGAAGGACGGTAAGACTAAGAGGTGTGTGTGTGTGTGTGTGTGCAGAGGGGGGAGGGGGGGGGGAGCTAGCTCAGCTGTGTAGCCAGAATCTGCATGTCAGTTTGGTTTGCTTTTTTCTTTTAGTTTCAGAGAAGGGAAAATGTCTTTTCTTAATTTATATATAGATTCGACACCCTTTCTTTTAGATTTTAATGATGAAAAGGCAAAACTTCCGAGCTGATGTCAGACTTACCAATATAGTCACAGGTCTGTCAGCTGATGTTAGACTTACCAATAGGGGCATGTCACAGGTCTGTCAGCTGATGTTACACTTACGAATAGGAGCATGTCACAGGTCTGTCTGCTGATGTTAGTCTTACCAATAGGGGCATGTCACAGTTCTGTCTGCTGATGTTAGTCTTACCAACAGGGGCATGTCACAAGTCTGTCAGCTGATGTTAGTCTTACCAACAGGGCATGTCACACGTCTGTCAGCTGATGTTAGACTTACCAACAGGGTATGTCACAGGTCTGTCAGCTGATGTTACACGTACCAATAGGGGCATGTCTCAGGTCTGTCAGCTGATGTTAACTTACCAACAGGGGCATGTCACAGGTCTGTCAGCTGATGTTAGACTTACCAACAGGGGCATGTCACAGGTCTGTCTGCTGATGTTAGACTTACCAATAGGGGCATGTCACAGGTCTGTCAGCTGATGTTACACTTACCAATAGCGGCATGTCACAGGCCTGTCTGCTGATGTTGGACTTACCAACAGGGGCATGTCACAGGTCTGTCTGCTGATGTTAGTCTTACAACTAGGGGCATGTCACAGTTCTGTCTGCTGATGTTAGACTTACCACAAGGGGCATGTCACAGGTCTGTCAGCTGATGTTAGACTTACCAATAGGGGCATGTCACAGGTCTGTCAGCTGATGTTACACTTACCACTAGGGGCATGTCACATGTCTGTCAGCTGATGTTAGACTTACCAACAGGGGCATGTCACAGGTCTGTCAGCTGATGTTACACGTACCAATAGGGGCATGTCTCAGGTCTGTCAGCTGATGTTAGACTTACCAACAGGGGCATGTCACAGGTCTGTCAGCTGATGTTAGACTTACCAATAGGGGCATGTCACAGGTATGTCAGCTGATATTACACTTACTAATAGGGGCATGTCACAGGTCTGTCAGCTGATGTTAGACTTACCAATAGGGGCATGTCACAGGTCTGTCTGCTGATGTTACACTTACCAACAGGGGCATGTCACAGGTCTGTCTGCTGATGTTAGACTTACCACTAGGGGCATGTCACAGGTCTGTCTGCTGATGTTAGACTTACCACAAGGGGCATGTCACAGGTCTGTCAGCTGATGTTAGACTTACCAATAGGGGCATGTCACAGGTCTGTCAGCTGATGTTAGACTTACCAATAGGGGCATGTCACAGGTCTGTCAGCTGATGTTAGACTTACCACTAGGGGCATGTCACATGTCTGTCAGCTGATGTTAGACTTACCAATAGGGGCATGTCACAGGTCTGTCAGCTGATGTTAGACTTACCAATATATAGGCATGTCACAGGTCTGTCAGCTGATGTTAGTCTTACCAACAAGGGCATGTCACAGGTCAGTCAGCTGATGTTAGTCTTACCAACAAGGGCATGTCACAGGTCTGTCAGCTGATGTTAGACTTACCAATATATAGGCATGTCACAGGTCAGTCAGCTGATGTTAGTCTTACCAACAAGGGCATGTCACAGGTCTGTCAGCTGATGTTAGTCTTACCAACAAGGGCATGTCACAGGTCTGTCAGCTGATGTTAGTCTTACCAACAAGGGCATGTCACAGGTCAGTCAGCTGATGTTAGTCTTACCAACAAGGGCATGTCACAGGTCTGTCAGCTGATGTTAGTCTTACCAACAAGGGCATGTCACAGGTCTGTCAGCTGATGTTAGTCTTACCAACAAGGGCATGTCACAGGTCTGTCAGCTGATGTTAGTCTTACCAACAAGGGCATGTCACAGGTCTGTCAGCTGATGTTAGTCTTACCAACAAGGGCATGTCACAGGTCAGTCAGCTGATGTTAGTCTTACCAACAAGGGCATGTCACAGGTCAGTCAGCTGATGTTAGTCTTACCAACAAGGGCATGTCACAGGTCTGTCAGCTGATGTTAGTCTTACCAACAAGGGCATGTCACAGGTCTGTCAGCTGATGTTAGTCTTACCAACAAGGGCATGTCACAGGTCAGTCAGCTGATGTTAGTCTTACCAATAGGGGCATGTCACAGGTCAGTCAGCTGATGTTAGTCTTACCAACAAGGGCATGTCACAGGTCTGTCAGCTGATGTTAGTCTTACCAACAAGGGCATGTCACAGGTCTGTCAGCTCGTGAAATGAATGATGTGCTGTTTCTAACAGCTTTTGTCAATCTGCTATCTATACATATCATTATCTGCTGCACAGGTTTGGTGTTTAATTCCATCTTTGTGTGTGTATTATTATCTGCTGCATAGGTTTGGTGTTTAATTCCATCTTTGTGTGTCCATTATTATCTGCTGCATAGGCTGGGTGTTTAATTCCATCTGTGTGTGTGTATTATTCATATCTGCTGCACAGGTTGGGTGTTTAATTCTACCTGTATGACTGTATTATTCATATGCTGCACAGTTTCATCTGTGTGTGTATTATTCATATCTGCTGCATAGGTTGGGTGTTTAATTCCATCTGTGTGTATTATTCATATCTGCTGCACAGGTTGGGTGTTTAATTCTACTGTATGTGTGTATTATATATCTGCTGCACAGTTCGATCTGTGTGTGAATTATTCATATCTGCTGCGAAGGCTGGGTGTTTAATTCTATCTGTATGACTGTATTATTCATATCTGCTGCACAGGTCTGGTGTTTAATTCCATCTGTGTGTGTATCATTCATGCTGCCTAGGATGAGTGTTTAATTCCATAGATCTGTGTGTGTATCATTATTATCCATATCTGCTGCATAGGCTGGGTGTTTAATTCAATGTGTGGTGTGTGTGTGTGTGTGTGTGTGTGTGTGTGTGTGTGTGTGTGTGTGCGTGTCATGTGTGAGAGAGTGATCCACATCTGCTGCATAGCTTGGGTGATTAATTCCATCTGTGTGTGTCTAGTATTGAAGTTCTAATTTCATACACATGCCCATGTCAGATCCAACTACATCTACCAAGCTCTGTTCCTGAATTGGCCAAGAGGGTACCAGAAATTGTGATAAAATTTCATTCGAAGAGACTGTGAACAGAAACGGTCTAGGAAATCTGACCAAGGAAGACATAGCATTCCATTTCTTGACTTTTGAAGCCCTGTGTGGGTGTGTTGGTGGGTATGTGGGTGAAGGTATTCACAGTAAGATCCAGCATCCAGTATCAGTACTATCACACTGTAAGCAGGCTGAGTCACGAGTGAGTGAATGACGCTGACAAAGAGTCCAGGCTTGTGACATTCAATGTGATCATGTTGTACTTTTTCACTTGTCTCAAGAATGTTTTGATGTCAAACTATTGTCACAG
Organism: Conus canariensis; assembly: GCA_033310375.1. Lineage (NCBI taxonomy): Eukaryota > Metazoa > Mollusca > Gastropoda > Neogastropoda > Conidae > Conus > Conus canariensis. Next base: position 1,748,090 of record CM065730.1, on the reverse strand, counting down.
TCCTTATATTTGAATGCCATAATTTGATCTTTGTTTAAGGAAGGAAACAATCAGTCAAGAAACATTTTCGACTAATGAAACATCTGCTATTGTGGGCATAATCAATTGCTATCGTCTAGGTTAACAGGTTAACCTCTGTTTACAGCGTTATGTTAGGGTTATCACACACTCATTACTCACATCTAAATTAATGCTATATATGAAAATGTTCTCAAAGTCGGAAGGCCTTAAAATTAAATACCATGAAAACAGTCTAAAACACTGACATCCTTACCAGTCCAGAATTTGACCAATCAAATCACAGATCCTATATACATGATGTCTGTGTACATACATATATCCATACTTATTTTCTTCTGTTTTCACTTATATTGTTATAACTTAAAACGAATACTATGAATATGCATTTTTGTGTCTTGCACAGTTATACTTATAGGTGTGTGTCCCTTGTGAATTGAAATCTCTGCGCACTGTCTTCTTTTGGTGCATCTGTAATTTCTCAACTTATCTGATTAAGATTTGATTTAAAAGAAAAAAAAAAGAATCACAGATCTCTGCATTCTAAACTTTGAATCTAGATACAAATCACTGTGTACTGAGAGTGAGACTACATGATTGGGTCACAACGTGTGTGCATGTGTGCAAATTTCCTGTGTGCAAATTTGTGTGTGTGTGTGTGTGTGTGTGTGTGTGTGTGCGGCGCGCGTGTGTTGCGCGTGTGTGCGAGACATGTTTGTGAGTCTGTGTGTGCCAGTGTTTATTCATGTGTGTGTGTGTGTGTGTGTGTGTGTGTGCATAATAAGTGTGCAAGCGCCTGCACATAAACATGTGTTTATAAATATATGTGTTTATATAGTGTGTGGATGTATGTGCATACATGTGTATTTCATGTCTAGCGAATGCATACACAGATCTGAGTGTCAGTGTCCATGCACATGTTTGTGTTTACATTATATTACATTCATTTTACAAGCATCTGGTCATGGAAACATGTGACCCATGTAAAAAATGCACACATGTGTATTTACTTTCTATGTTACGTACATGTACAAATAACACATGAGCGTGTGATGTACCCTGTTCCTGCAGCCACATGTTACATACGCAAGTGTGATGAACAATAATACATGTATACGTAAGATCACAGGCATACTTACCGTTGTCGACAATAGAACTGGTAAAATCCACCTGAAGACGTTCTGTAGGCATGGATGCAGAAAAATTACAACTGCTGGCACTGGCACTAGGATCGCTGCTACTCAACCCTGCATTTAGATGATGATGTTGATGATGATGATGACTAGCTGAATTGGAACTCGGAGGGATGTATGTCTGTGACACTGAGATCTGGTGCATGAGCTGCAGAACTGCTGTCAGCAGCAGCAGAGTCCAAGTCCGGGTCTTGGAGGATAGCATTGCGGTTCTCACAGTTAATTCACACACCACGTTCTGATCCAATCACTGGCATTCGATTCTAATCTACGCACTTGATGAATTCCTTTTCAAGTCACATTCTCTGCAGAAAGTTGGGCACATTCAGGATCTGATGTGAACGAGGTGATGCGAAGTCACGACTGCGGTCGCAACTATGATACACAACTTCTTTTTAGTACTGCTTGCCTGTTTGTTACAGTACATGGCTAGTCTTCACACCAACATTGTACAAACACATTCTCCGCAACAGATCTGATCAACAGACTTTCCTCTTCTCCTAAATTCAGCAACTGAGAATAAAAACTGAGTATTACAAACGAGCTGAATTAATGCCAGAATCACATGTGTGATGTTCAAAACTTTATAATATTCTTCAGCTTGATTACTAACTGATACTTGTAAATTTTATAAACATCTTTTCATAGTGATTGCTTTCTTTTGCCGGCAAAGACAGGTTTTATGATCAGTAAATACCTTACATGAAAAAAGAGCCTAGAAATACTTTGTGTGAAAAAAGAGGCTACGTAGTGTAATTTACTGTGATTGTGATTCACGTGTTGTGCACAGTGTTGCTCTTTGATGATTGTTGACGCTCCTTTTGAGGCAGTCCTTCCAGGTGTTTCACTCTGCACCAGTTTTCTGTCTAAACCTGGAAGAAAGAAATCACATATGATGTGTGTGAATGTATAAAATTGCTAACAATGGATCTGGATCGGGATCTGGATTGGTACGTCGCTGACATCCATTTACTGGCATAGGCCACATTTGTATTCTTCATCTTGGAGTGCGGAAAAGCAAATTTCTTGAAAATTGCGTGTACCCCGTCCCTGGTATTTTACAATGTGGAAAATGCTTTTCCATACTTCATGCAGAGCACACGGGATTCAATATGGATATTGCCCATTTGCTTTTATTTAGTTAGTCACTTTCCTTTTGTGAAAACCCCATGTCCACAGAACAGGCGGTATTATTATTATTTTTGGTTTTTGCTCTTTTTCAATGTTACCTTTAGTCATATACTTGCGTGTAAAATGAATCATCTATGTATGTATTAAACACATATTTCAAATCAACGCCATGTATATCACTTGTAATAGGACGTCAATGAACACTACATAACGACATCAACATGGTTAAAAAAAAAAAAAAATGAAAGATTACCATCGTCATTCCGCCATCTTGTTTTCCTGAGGCATGTGCTGTGCCAAATACGGACACGAACCATTTGAATATCGGAAATGAAATGAGGCAGGGAACAGTAAACGATAAACAGTAAACAAGTGGGGTATTTTTTGCTCCCATAAGAAAACCTAACACAAAGTAACTTTTATTCAAGACTGGCACAGCCTTTTAAACTTGAATAAAGTCAGACAAATACATAGACGAACAATCTAATAGTGGGGGGAAAAAACAAACGCAGGCCAACAACTGAACTGTCTTCGTACTGATAGTAATGACTTGGCAAAGGTTTGGACTTAAGGGGGGAGGGGATTTGAAAAAGGAGAAATTGGGAACATGAAATTAAGAAAATATGTTACAGATATAAAAACTCTTCACTATCTGCATAGGGGAACCATCGCAATCCCTTTTGAAGGCTGATATATTTGTATTGCCTGCTCCGAGGCCTTTCGTCGCTGGGTCGGAACTCATCAGGGAGACACAGCTGGTTGTGTCTGCACTCTGGCGTCAAATAGAGACACACCACAGTCCATAATACTGTGGTGTTCTCACACCAAGGGTGCAAAAAAAATCCAATAGCACCCCCAAAGCAGCCAGCGAAGAGTAGTAAATGAAACCAAACGAAAGTGTGGGGAGGAAAAAAGTTGCTGAAAAACTAAAGACATTATGCAAATAGTATAAAATGTAGGGGACAATCTTTGAGCCTACGCTTGAGGATCCACCCAAAGATGCAAGGGAGATCAAAAGACAAACACACAGACAGACAGAAACAAATACAAATAACCTCAATTTAATCAAAACAAAATCGGAAATGAAATGAGGCAGGGAACAGTAAACGATAAACAGTAAACAAGTGGGGTGCTATTGGATTCTTTTTTGCACCCTTGGTGGTGAGAACACCACAGTATTATGGACTGTGGTATGCCTCTATTTGACGCCAGGAGCGCAGACACAACCTGCCGTGTCTCCCTGATGAGTTCCGACCCAGCGGACGAAAGGCCTCGGAGCTGGCAATACAAATATATCTGCCTTCAAAAGGGATTGCGATGGTTCCCTTATGCAGCTAGTGAAGAGTTTTCATATCTGTAACATGATTTTCTTAATTTCATGTTCCCAGTTTCTCCATCTTCAAACTTCCCCCCCCCCCCCCCCCCCCCCCCTTAAGTCCAAACCTTTGCCAAGTCATTACTATGAAGACAGTTCAGTTGTGGCCTGCGCTTGTTTTTTCCCCCACATTAGATTGTTCGTCTATGTATTTGTCTGACTTTATTCAAGTTTAAAAGGCTGTGCCAGTCTTGAATAAAAGTTACTCTGTGTTAGGTATTCTTATGGGAGCAAAAAATACCCCACTTGTTTACCATTTGAATATCGTCAAAGGGAAGTAATCCTTTTTCCCTTTACAGGTGCAATTGTACAGTTACTGCCCATGTGACTCTTCATCCGAGTAGTAAAGTTAGGCCTGACCCTGTTCTTTGAAGTTGCGTCAAAGAGCGAAGAGAGGTCAGAAGGAAGAGAAAGACGTAAAGACAGAGTTGACCCAGCCAGGGGTAGTTTTGGGGTAGAGTTCTCTGGAAGGCTTCGGCAGACGGAACTCGGACTTGGTCTGATTACTTACGAAAAAAAAAAAAAAAAGAAAGAAAAAGTTTGTAATCAAGTCTGAGCCGAATAAAATAAAGATATGCTTTGGAAAAGGTTAACGGAAACACTAATAAGTTTGTTGGATGTCAGAGAGAGAGAGAGAGAGAGAGAGAGAGAGAGAGAGAGAGAGAGAGAGAGAGAGAGAGAGAGAGAGAGAGTCCGCCTACCACGAATAAACGTAATACCTGCATCTGTAAAAGTGTGCACTCACACACCACACACATGCACGCATGCAGGCATGGACGCACACACGCACTTAAGCGCATGCACACAAATGCGCACACTGTAACACACACACACACACACACACACACACACACACACACACACACACACACACACACACAACGGCCAACAGGTTGTTTAAAGTAAAATATGTTTTTTGTTTGAGAGTGCGAATACACTTTGATTTCGGCTCTGACTTTCAAAATGATCAAAACAAAATAAAACAACATCGAAAATACATAGAGCAACAGTAATGCCAAACTGAATGCACACACACACACACACACACACACACACACACACACACACACACACACACACACAACACACGCACACGCACACACACACGCACACACACATGCTCACGCGCAGCGAGAGAGAGAGAGAGAGAGAGAGGAGAGAGGGGGGATATAATTCATGAATTATGAAGGCCCAATTCAGGAGGGGGGGGGGGGGGGGGGGGGGGGGGGGGGTTACAGCATGTGATGATTGAAGATGAGAACAGGCTCATGGTAGTCACAAAGCAACAAATCGATAGCTATGGTCATGCCATGAAGACAGATTTTTGTGACACTTCTAAAAGTCTGTGTGAGACAACGGGGTTCTTCAAGTGTAACACTACTGTTTCTGAAATTCCTCACTGTCGGTCTTGGCTTTACCTAGCTAAAAATGAATGATTAATTAAAGCGGAATTCAAACCATACTTTTTGTGTCAGGGGCGTTTGAGAAAAAAACAAGATGCAAAGCATATAAACGTACTCCCAGTTTATCCTGAATACGCGTGAGATATTCCATAAAGAGGAAAAACCCTCTTGGGCTGGTGTAACCGTTAGTAATGGCTATACTGGTAAACATCGGCCATCATCTGTGACCTATAATGAACATACTTACAAAATTTCAGAAAGATCGGCCAAGAACTTTCTGAGATTTTCCATAAAGAAGCAAACAGTTATGGGCCGTTAGTAACGGCTATGACGGTAAACTTAAACATCGGGCATCATCCGTGACCCATAATGAACAAACCTACACATTTTCAGAAAGATCGGCCACGTACTTTCTGAGATATTCCATAAAAAGAAAAACCGTTACAGTCCATTACAACCGTTACTAACGGCTCTAACGGTAATCTAAACCATCGGGCAATATTCGTGAACCATAATGAACATACCTACACAATTTTCGATATTCCATAAAGAAGAAAAACCGTTACAGGCCGTTATAGCCGTTATTAACGGCTATAACGATAAATTAAAACATCGAGCATCATCCGTGATCCATAATGAACATACCTGCTAATTTTCACAAAGATCGGTCGAGTACTTTTTGAGATATTCCATAAAGAAGAAAAACCGTTACAGGCCATTACAACCGTTAGTAACGGCTATAACGGTAAACTAAAACATCGGGCATCATCCGTGACCCATAATGAACATACCTACACATTTTCAGGAAGATCGGCCCAGTAGTTTTGTCTTGACCATGGACACACACACACACACACACACACACACACACACACACAGAGCATTTCTTCGTTCCCATTCTAAAGTACTCCCTTTCTATAAGAACTGGGAGTACAAAAATGACTAATCCCTTTGTTTAAACAAGTTTTCTTTATATTTCTCTAGGTCAGACATGTTAAGTACAAGATACTCAGAACTTGTGAAAAGCGTCGATTCCAAGACATTTATCCCGTGCCCGCTTAGTTCCGTTTTCTACTGGGTAAATCTCTTAGCGTAGATCACCGAAAGGTCTACGTTGGACACACAGATCTATGACGTCACTGATTGTGTGGTGGAGCTGGTGGATTGGAGACACAGTTGGCTTAGTCGCATTCGATTACACTTGCTTTTTGATATGAATGATGGGAATTTACTGTACACGTTGTCTGCTTTTGTATATTGAATTGTTTGTAATGAATGTGTGTGTGTGTGTGTGTGTGTGTGTGTGTGTGTGTGTGTGTGTGTGTGTGTGTGTGTGTGTGGCGCGCGCGCGCGCGACCACGATGCTGGTGTTTGGAACCATGACTGTGAATAGTTATGTTTTCGGGTTCGTTTGTTAGTCTCTCTCTTGTTTGTCATGATCGTCCACAATGTAAATATTTGATTTTCTATGTTTGAGATGCTTTCAAAGAAAAAAAAAAGAAAAGAATTTTTACTTTACAATGGGAATGAAGAAATGCTGTCTGTGTGTGTGTCTGTCTGTCCGTCCATCCGTCTGTGGTCAAAATGTGTTCCACTCGCTCCAGACAAAACCACTGGGCCAATCTTTCTGAAAATTTGTAGGTATGTCCATTATGGGTCACGGATGATGCCCGATGTGTTACTTTACCGTTATGGCCGTTACAAACGGTTTTCGTTCTTTATGGAATAGGGATGGATCTTCTCGAATTGTTTGGCAAGACATACTTGGCCGTTGTGGACTATTATTCCAGACAGATTGAGGTCAAACTTCTTAGCAAAACCACAACTACTGAAACAATCCTGAGAAAGTACTTGGCCGATCTCTCTGAAATTTTGTAGGT
>CM065730.1:1733590-1736090 GCA_033310375.1 Conus canariensis | reverse complement strand
AGAACACCACAAGAGGTATGGTTTATTTCAATGCCTGACAGGGAGGAAACCACACACAGAACACCACAAGAGGTATGGTTTATTTCAATGCCTGACAGGGAGGAAACCACACACAGAACACTACAAGAGGTATGGTTTATTTCAATGTCTAATAGGGAGAAAATGACACACAGAAACACTACAAGAGGTATGGTTTATTTCAATGCCTGACAGGGAGGAAACCACACACAGAACACTACAAGAGGTATGGTTTATTTCAATGTCTAATAGGGAGGAAACGACACACAGAACACTACAAGAGGTATGGTTTATTTCAATGCCTGACAGGGAGGAAACCACACACAGAACACTACAAGAGGTATGGTTTATTTCAATGTCTAATAGGGAGGAAACGACACACAGAACACCACAAGAGGTATGGTTTATTTCAATGCCTGACAGGGAGGAAACCACACACAGAACACTACAAGAGGTATGGTTTATTTCAATGTCTAATAGGGAGGAAACGACACACAGAACACACAAGAGGTATGTTTATTTCAATGCCTGACAGGGAGGAAACCACACACAGAACACCACAAGAGGTATGGTTTATTTCAATGCCTGACAGGGAGGAAACGACACACAGAACACTACAAGAGGTATGGTTTATTTCAATGTCTGACAGGGAGGAAACGACACACAGAACACTACAAGAGGTATGGTTTATTTCAATGTCTACAGGGAGAAAACGACACACAGAACACTACAAGAGTATGGTTTATTTCAATGTCTGACAGGGAGAAAATGACACACAGAACACTACAAGAGGTATGGTTTATTTCAATGTCTAACAGGGAGAAAACGACACACAGAACACTACATGAGCTATGGTTTATTTCAATGTCTGACAGGGAGAAAATGACACACAGAACACTACAAGAGGTATGGTTTATTTCAATGTCTAACAGGGAGAAAACGACACACAGAACACTACAATGAGCTATGGTTTATTTCAATGTCTAAAGGGAGAAAAGACACACAGAACACTACAAGAGGTATGGTTTATTTCAATGTCTAACAGGGAGAAAATGACACACAGAACACTACAAGAGGTATGTTTTATTTCAATGTCTAACAGGGAGAAAATGACACCAGAACACTACAAGAGATATGGTTTATTTCAATGTCTACAGGGACAAAATGACACACAGAACACTACAAGAGGTATGGTTTATTTCAATGTCTGACAGGGACAAAATGACACGCAGAACACTACAAGAGGTATGTTTATTTCAATGTCTGACAGGGACAAAATGACACGCAGAACACTACAAGAGGTATGTTTATTTCAATGTCTATAGGGACAAAATGACACACAGAACACTACAAGAGGTATGGTTTATTTCAATGTCTATAGGGAGAAAATGACACACAGAACACTACATGAGGTATGGTTTATTTCAATGTCTAACGGGATCAAAACTGACAGCACAGAACACTACAAGAGGTATGGTTTATTTTAATGTCTATAGGGAGAAAAATGACACACAGAACACTACAAGGGTGTGGTTTATTTCAATGTCTATAGGGAGAAAATGACACACAGAACACTACAAGAGGTATGGTTTATTTCAATGTCTATAGGGAGAAAATGACACACAGAACACACAAGAGGTATGGTTTATTTCAATGTCTGACAGGACAAAACGACATACAGAACACTCAAGAGGTATGGTTTATTTCAATGTCTGACAGGGAAAAAGACATACATAACACTGCAAGAGGTATGGTTTATTTCAATGTCTGACAGGGAAAAACAATACACTGGACACTGCAAGAGGTATGGTTTATTTCAATGTCTATGACAGGGAGAAAAACAATACACTGGACACTGCAAGAGGTATGGTTTATTTCAATGTCTACAGGGAGAAAACAATACACTGGACACTGCAAGAGGTATGGTTTATTTCAATGTCTAACAGGGAGAAAACAATACACTGGACACTGCAAGAGGTATGGTTTATTTCAATGTCTAACAGGGAGAAAACATACATGACACTGCAAGAGTATGTTATCAATGTCTAAGGAAAATACAGACATTTCAAGAGGTATGGTTTATTTCAATGTCTAATAGGGAGAAAACAATACACAGGACATTTCAAGAGGTATGGTTTATTTCAATGTCTAATAGGGAGAAAACAATACACTGGACACTGCAAGAGGTATGGTTTATTTCAATGTCTAATAGGGAGAAAACAATACACAAGACATTTTAAGAGGTATGGTTTATTTCAATGTCTGACAGGGAGAAAACAATACACAGGACATTTCAAGAGGTATGGTTTATTTCAATGTCTAACAGGGAGAAAACAATACACAAGACATTTTAAGAGGTATGGTTTATTTCAATGTCTGACAGGGAGAAAACAATACACAGGACATTTCAAGAGGTATGGTTTATTTCAATGTCTAATAGGGAGAAAACAATACACTGGACACTGCAAGAGGTATGATTTAT
>CM065730.1:1721090-1728590 GCA_033310375.1 Conus canariensis | reverse complement strand
GAAATGGAGGAAAACCGAGATGTCTTCCAGTGAATGTTTATTTTAACTTGAATGTGTGCAAGAGAACCGGACATGTGCCCCAGCGTCTCCCTCCTCTCTCTCTCTCTCCTCTCTCTCTCTCTGTATGCACGTGTGTGTGTGTGTGTGTGTGTGTGTGTGTGTGTGTGTGTGTGTGTGTGTGTGTGTGTGTGTGTCCACGTGTGAGTGTAAGTGTGTGTGTGTGTGTGTGTGTGTGTGTGTGTGTGTGTGTGTGTGTGTGTGTGTGTGTGTGTGTGTGAAGAAATGGGATGAATTGGTGTGTGGTGTGGGGTGTGCGTGTGGTGGGGGTGGGGGTAGGGGTTCTATCTCGATTTAAGAGAAATTGTGGCGAGAGAACCCATAATTGTCCGTCGCTGTGTAGAATTTCATTTGATTTTGTTTAAGAGGGAGACATATCTGTCAATGCTCCTCTCCGTCGGTGTGTCTGTCTGTGTGTCTGTCTCTCTGTCTGTGTCTGTCTGTCTCTGTCTGTCTGTCTGCCTGCCTGCCTATCTATCTCTCTTCCTGTCTCAGTCTGTCTGTATGTCTGTCTCTGTCTGTCTGTCCGTCTATGTCTGTCTGTCTGTCTGTCTCTGTCTGTCTGTCTGCCTGTCTATCTATCTGTCTGCCTGTCTCAGTCTGTCTGTCTGTCCGTCTCTGTCTGTCTGTCTGTCTCTCTCTCAGCATGAAAGGAGACACAGACGGATGGGTTTCGATGAGAGTTGGTGTGGCGAAGGGTAAGAGGGGGTGGGTGGGGGTGTCTGTTGATCTCCTCTCCTTGTGTCTGAATCGGTGGGAGTTTTTTTTCCATTCTCTCTCTCTCTCTCTCTCTCTCTCTCTCTCTCTCTCTCTCTCTCTCTGGGTGTGTGTGTGTGTGTGAAAGCACCCGCGTGTTAAACGTGTGTGTGTATATTATGTTGTGTGTGTGTGGTGTGTGTGGTGTGTGCGTGCGGCGCGCGCGCGCGCGCGTGTGTGTGTGTGGTGTGTGTCGCATTTTCTCCCTCCTCCCTCCCCCCCCCCCCTGTCTCTCCCTCTATCCTTTTTCTTCTTTTGGGGTTAAGATTCATGTCGCAAGCATAGCAGTCTGACAGCATGACCGCTTGTTATGGGTAAATACAGACCAGACCACAGCATCACTATAATCATGCCCATGAGAAGCTGGGAGGCTCCACAGGTCAACCATGGCCTCCACAGGAATCTCTACTCTGGTTCTGTGTTTTCATGTCTCTAGATATTGCACACGGTTTGAACTCATGTAAACTACTGCTTTGAAACTAACTAACTAGCATCGATCAGATAATCACCACACCGGGAAAAAATAAGTGAACACATATGTGTTTCTGACAGTTCTTTGGGATAAGAAGAGAAGAAAAAGAGACCTCCGAAGGTGACAGTGAAGGGTATAGAAAAGTACTGTCCTCAGCTTCCCTAACCAGCCAACCGGGAGCAGTCCTGCGCCGCCCTGTTAGCTTACTGCTGCGTTCACACAGTGTGCAAGCACGCAAAAGACAGCATGGGCCATAACCGCACCCTGGCAAATGCCATCGCGCGACCGTCGGACATGACGACAACAGAACCTTCATGCAAACGTCCCCATCATGAGTGCACCACGAGCCCGTAGTCCATGCCTGCAAAGCCCACCGGTAGAAGACGCCATCACCCAGTGAACTTGCTGCGTGCATCCTGCGGTTGCACTCTTTGCTGTTTCGCGGACAGGTGAAGACAGTACAACTCCAGTCGCAGCCATGCTTTTGCTACACGGTCTGACGTGCCCTCTGAAGAGGATGGCAGGTTTCTGACCGTTATTGTGGAGACATGAACTAACAAACAAAATATTCAGCTTCTAGAAAATCGAGGAACGACTTTTGCAACTAACAGAGAGAAACAAACTAAAGAGGAAAAAAAAAAAGGAAGAAGCAGAAGAAGAAGAAGAAGAAGAAGAAGAAGAAGAAGAAGGAGGAGGAGGAGGAGGAGGAGGAGGAGGAGGAAGACGATGACGACGACAACGATGACGACGACGACGACGACGACGACGAAGAAGAAGAAGAAGAAGAAGAAGAAGAAGAAGAAGAAGAAGAAAATGAAAGGGGAATGATAAGGAAAAGGAGAAGGAAGAGGACGGCAACAACGAGAAGGAGGAGAAGGAGAAGGAGAAGGAGAAGGAGGAGAAAGCAAAGAAAAGGCAGAGAGGACACTGACAGACAAAGTGTTGGTTTCAGTGTGTGTGTCAAAGGCAGCCAACGCCTGTCACTCACCTGTCACTCACTTGTCACTCAGCGGACTGGCAACTGACAACACGTGCCGGTTAACTAAACACAGAACCATAAAATGCGAGATGCAGATGCATGTCACTCTGATCGATGCAGATGGATTGAGGGTGAAGGGGGGAGGGGGGGGGGGGAGGGGAGGAGGCAGAGGAGGGGGAACGAGGAAGAGGAGGGGGAGGGGGAAGAGAGGAGGAGGGGAGTGGGAGACGGGTTGTATATTGCAATCTAAATCTACGATCAAACAAAACAAAAAAACAAAAAACAACAACAAAAAAAAAAAAGTGAAGGTTAAAGTCTCATTGTCCAATGGCGGCCTCGGGGAGCAGTGAACCGTCAGAGGTTCACCGTGCATGCGGCATGGCATGATAGAAGGCGGCGCCCATCTCTTTCCTTCCGTTGTCTTTACCCTTCCCTGAACTGAATCAAATACCCTGTTTGCTGTCGGGTTGAAAAAGGGTTTTCACGCTGAAATAAAATTTAAAAAAAATATCGCCCCACGAATGGTTCAAACTCACGACCGCGTTCTCTGAGCCAGTAATATTAAATGGTCCAGGCCATTTTCTATTATATACCATCACACTTCCTTTCCCTTTGCCACTTTGTACCCGGGTAGAGTGTGGACCAGGTTGGGGGTGAGGGTGGTGGGGGTGTACTTTGGCCTGAAGCCCTGACCTTGAGGTGGAGAATTCATTGTCCGGCTGTAAGAGAGAAAACACCAACGACTCTCCCTACCAATCAAAAGATGTTACTATTTTTTTTTTTTTCAACCAAGCAGCTGATCATGATCGAGCTCACGGTGCCATATGAGAACAGAATGGAGGCAGCTCAAATCTACAAGACTGAAAAGTATGCTGATCTGGCAAACAGCCTGAGGAGAGAAGGCTATCAGGTCAAAGTCCTCACTGCAGAAATTGGAGCTAGGGGGTTTGTAGGAACGTCTGCATACAGCCTCATGAAACAGCTCTCAGTTGCAGGGAAGGAAAAAACCAGAGCCCTGAAAGCAATGGCAGAAGCGGCGGAGAGGTGTTCAAGCTGGATCTGGTCAAGGAGGAACAAAAGTGAACTTCATAAGGCTTAATTTCCCGACAAATATCAGGTGTCCCTGTGGCTCAGTGGTTAAAGCGCGAGTCATTAAGTGGAAAATGAGCATGTCCAGAGGGTCATGGGTTCGAATCCCAGCCATGGCTCGTCCCAAGATGGGGAAAAAAAAAAAAAAAAAAGGGGGCAGCAGAGGGACATCCGGAGTCATGAACCGGGTGTGGCCCAACCCCCCTAGAGTGTCAGGAGATAAGGGCCGAAACACTTGCTTGAAGGGGGCTTCTCTTCTGAGGACTCTCTGCTGCCACGCTCTCCACGAGTTTCTTTCTACTTTAGTGCTGGGGATGACAAGTCACAAGTAGAAAAGATATTCCTTTAAACCACTAGGCTATCAAGACAACATTTATCTGGTCTGTGCCGAAGGTGGAGTAGATTTCAAACCGAAAGAAGCTAAAGTAGAAACTAGATTTTTTAAAATTGCCTTTGCGATTCATCTCTTGTCTCTTTGATATATGAACATGGGTATAATATGAGTCGGGCTACTTGATTCGCCAAATTTTGTAAACTTCTTTGTGATTGGTAGACAAAGATGCCGGCATTCACCTGTGGCATTGGAGCCTACACCCAGAAATTATTGCCTGAACAGGGGGGCCGGAATAGCTCAGTGGTAGAGCGTCGGACTCGTAATCTTGGTGATCCTGGGTTAGCGGGTTCGAATCTCTGCCGGGCCGTTCCGGTACAGGGGTCTTTTTCCCTCGGAGTTAACATTGGTTCTGACTCCATTTCTCATACAGTCCTTCGAGTGAGACTATAAACCGAGATTCCGTGTGTGAACGCACGCATAACATCTTGCACACACGGTCAAATCCCATCACCAACTTCCGGAAGGGAAGGCCAGTTCGGCCGTTGGTATGGATGACACGTTACACATAGCATGCACCTTCCAGGAAGTTGGAGTATGGCTGCCTTAATGGCGGGATATAAAAAACGGTCATACACACAAAACTCCTGGTTGGGTAGATGGGATTAATCCTTGCCTGTCTATACAGGGAGCGTCCGCAGGAGACTCAACCTGCGTACGTAGAAAAAAAAATCCCTGAACAGAAAACGACCATGACAAGGTGTAGAGAACATCTTTCAGACGTAGGCCTCAGCATACATTCACACACAGGTGCGCACACGTGCTCGCGGAGCAGTTGAGTGGATAATTTACATGTGTTGACGCACGAGCGCCACTCTAGGCGTTGATGATATTGGACGTGTGCATATTTATGTCTGACGTCCATGTGGCTTTTGTCTTTCCTGTGCTAGCAAGCACAGTTTTGTTGTCGTTCGTTTTATTCTATTCTCTCAGTCTGTCTGTTTCTCTGTGAACTGACTCCGTATGTCGGGCGCCTGTCTCAATTGATTGGCATATGTTGACGTCTGTCTGTTTCTCTGTGAACTGACTCCGTATGTCGGGCGCCTGTCTCAATTGATTGGCATATGTTGACGTCTGTCTGTTTCTCTGTGAATTGACTCCGTATGTCGGGTGCCTGTCTGAACTGATTGGCATATGTTGACGTCTGTCTGTTTCTCTGTGAATCGACTCCGTATGTCGGGTGCCTGTCTGAATTGATTGGCATATGTTGATGTCTGTCTGTTTCTCTGTGAATTGACTCCGTATGTCGGGTGTCTGTCTGAACTGATTGGCATATGTTGATGTCTGTCTGTTTCTCTGTGAACTGACTCCGTATGTCGGGCGCCTGTCTCAATTGATTGGCATATGTTGACGTCTGTCTGTTTCTCTGTGAATCGACTCCGTATGTCGGGTGCCTGTCTGAATTGATTGGCATATGTTGACGTCTGTCTGTTTCTCTGTGAATTGACTCCGTATGTCGGGTGCCTGTCTGAATTGATTGGCATATGTTGATGTCTGTCTGTTTCTCTGTGAATCGACTCCGTATGTCGGGTGTCTGTCTGAACTGATTGGCATATGTTGATGTCTGTCTGTTTCTCTGTGAACTGACTCCGTATGTCGGGCGCCTGTCTGAATTGATTGGCATATGTTGACGTCTGTCTGTTTCTCTGTGAATCGACTCCGTATGTCGGGTGCCTGTCTGAATTGATTGGCATATGTTGACGTCTGTCTGTTTCTCTGTGAATTGACTCCGTATGTCAGGTGCCTGTCTGAATTGATTGGCATATGTTGATGTCTGTCTGTTTCTCTGTGAATTGACTCCGTATGTCGGGTGCCTGTCTGAATTGATTGGCATATGTTGACGTCTGTCTGTTTCTCTGTGAATTGACTCCGTATGTCGGGTGCCTGTCTGAATTGATTGGCATATGTTGACGTCTGCCTGTTTCTCTGTGAACTGACTCCGTATGTCGGGCGCCTGTCTGAATTGATTGGCATATGTTGACGTCTGTCTGTTTCTCTGTGAACTGACTCCGTATGTCGGGCGCCTGTCTGAATTGATTGGCATATGTTGGGCCTGTCTGAATTGATTGGCATATGTTGACGTCTGTCTGTTTCTCTGTGAATTGACTCCGTGTGTCGGGCGCCTGTCTGAATTGATTGGCATATGTTGATGTCTGCCTTTGTCTGTTTCCCTCCTTCATTCGCTGCTTCATTCCTTCTCTCCCTTCTTCCCCCTCCCTCTCTCTCTCACTCACTCTCTCTCTCTCTCCCCCTCTCTCTCACGCTCTCTCTTTCACTCAATCTCTCACTCATTCTCTCCCCCCCCCCCCTTTCATTCTCTCTCTCTCCCCTTCTTTCTCTCACTCAGTCTCTCTCTTTCACTCACTCTCTCTCACCCATTCTCTCTCTCCCTCTTCCCCTCTCTCTCACTCATTCTCTCTCTCTCTCACTTTCTCTTTCACTCTCTCTCTCCCACTCATACTCTCCCTCTCTCTCTCTCTCCCCCCCTCTCTCTCTCTCCTTCCCTTCCACCCTCTCTCCCTCTCCCCTCTCTCTCCGAACCTTTTCCATTGTGTTTTCTTTGAAGCCCTCAGACACCTGCTCTGTAGATTTGCACCAGTTCAATTTGAGCGATAGGTTATCCCAAAATACAGCAACGGACTGAATCCATTTTTTGGGGGCTTCACAAGGGGAGTATTGTTCATGTTGTTGTCTGTACTGTTTATTTTTTGTCGCTGAGGAAGGCATATTGCCGAAAATTTCTTGTCCTGTTTTGTGTCGTGCATTAAAACTGCGTTACTTCACACTTTGTTTTGTGTGCTCTTCTGCTTTTTTGTCGTGTTCCAGTAACGCTGCAGTTTGTTTCTTTTGCCTTTTTTTTTTTGTTTTGTTAGAATTCTCAGTATTTCTATCACCCGTTTCTTACCTCAGATGGAGAGAGAGAGAGAGAGAGAGAGAGAGAGAGAGAGAGAGAGAGAGAGAGAGAGAGAGAGAATGTTGATTAAAGCCACAGCTGAACTTAAGTGGACAGAAGGAAACAGCCTCTCAGATCTGGATGTTGCCGATGACATTGCCGCTCTTACAAGCACCACTCAAGATCTGCAGGTGCTTGTAGACAATATCACCAAGTTTGCAGGCAACATTGGCCTCATTATCAGTGCCAAAAAGACTAAAAACATGCTTACCGGTAAACACCAAGGGCCAACAGACGTTCTCATCGACCAAAAGCAAGTGGAAGAAGTAGCGAACTTCATATACCTGGGCAACTCCATCAACAACGCCAATGACCTCGACCATGAACTGAAGTGTCATATTGGGAAAGTAACATCAGCATTCAATCAGCTGAACAAAATATGGAACAGCAAGAAATTCTCCCTTAGAATCAAACTAGAATTTTATAACTCCAGTGTGATTTCAACGCTGTTATATGGCTGTGAAACATGGCAACTGAAGACCACCCAGGGGAAGAAACTCGACGCTTTTGATACTAAGTGCCTACGCAAGATCTTGGGCATCAAATGGTCAGACATTCTACCAAATAAAGACGTCAGGGAGAGGTCCAAACAGCTCCCCGTGTCAACCATCGTCGGCAGACGGCCCCTCCACTGGCTGGGTCATGTCTTGAGATTACCCACTTCAAGACCTGCAAACCAGGCCATTAAATGGACCACAGCAGGCCAGAGAAAAAGGAGGACGACCCAGGATGAGCTGGCGACAGACAGTGCAGAGAGACCTCAGACTCGTTGACAGAGGATGGAGTGACACTAGCAAACTGGC
>CM065730.1:1706090-1713590 GCA_033310375.1 Conus canariensis | reverse complement strand
ATAACTAGTTGTAATGGGTTGGAGAGGACGGGAGATAACTAGTTGTAATGGGTTGGAGAGGACGGGAGATAACTAGTTGTAATGGGTTGGAGAGGACGGGAGATAACTAGTTGTAATGGGTTGGAGAGGACGGGAGATAACTAGTTGTAATGGGTTGGAGAGGACGGGAGATAACTAGTTGTGTCATGAACTTGTACAAATGGAGAAAAGTGTGTGAGAAAAGGGTGGGGGTTGGGGGGTGGGTGGGAGGGAAGAGGGGAGGTAATTAGTTGTATCATGAACTGTTGAAGGAGGGGAGCTGAGTGAGAGACAATGGATGCGGTTTGGTGAGGAAGTGGTGAGGGGGGGGGGGGGTGTTAAGGTAAGGTAATGTTGCTTATAGACCAGCCGATCGCAGAGGGCCATATCAGGGCTGTCACCCCGTTGAAGACAACTCAAGTTATTAAAAAAAAAACAGCAAAAAACAAAAACAAACAAACAAAAACAAAAAACAAATAAACCCCATTCACACATCTTTTTAAAATACACCTTCTTAAAACGCACCCGAGTCTGCGTTAAACAATCTTTCTTCCATAAAATCTTAGATCAGATGAAAAAATGTTAATCTCTTTCAGAAATTCAAAAGATCACGGCAGGTGGGACATCTAGGAAGGAGGGGAGGAGGAGGAGGAGGAGGAGGGGGGGGGGGAGGCGGGTAACTGGTTGTGTGAATGAAGTGTTAAAACTGCGAACTGTGTGCGAGAAAGAACGGATACGGTTTGGAAAGGAAGGGAGGTAACTAGTTGCCTCATGAACTGATGAAAGTGGAGAGCTGTGGACAAAGAAAGGGGGTGGGGGTGGGTGGAGGAGTTGGAGAGGAGGAGGGGGGGGGGGTAACTAACTGTGTCAAGAACTGCTGAGAGTGGAGAATTGTAGGTGAGAAAAGGTGAGAAAGTGGTCGCAGAGGAGGAGGAGGGGGTAGGGGGTGGAGGGGGAGGTAACTAGTTATTTCATGAATTGGTAGGAGTTGGGAACTGAGAAGGAGGGCGGGAGGGAGGGTGGGGGGGGGGGGGAGTTGAAAAAATTAGGGAGGGGAGAGGGGCGGGGGGAGTGCAACTTGTTGAGTCATTAATTGGCAAGTGTGGAGAATTGTTAAGACAGAAGGGAAAGTAGTCGGAGAGGAAGACTCTCTCTCTCTCTCTCTCTCTCTCTCTCTCTCTCTCTCTCTCTCTCTGTATGTGTGTGTGGAGGGGGGAGGGTAACAAGTTGTGTCATTGACTGGTAAGAGGGAAGAATTCTGGATGAAAAGGTGTGTGTGTGTGTGTGTGTGTGTGTGTGTGTGTGTGTGTGTGTGTGCGTGTGTGTGTGGTGTGTGTGGTTGGGAGGGAGGTATTAAGGGCTGGAGAGGATGGAGCGGTAACAAACCAAGCAAGATTAATTTGAAGTGTCTCATTAGGGACTCCTGATTTCATAATTTAGCTGTCAAGTGTTCCCCATTTTCAATCATGAAAAGAGGAGATATCCATGAACAGGTTTAAACGAGTGCCACGCGGGCGCGCGCGCGCGTGTGTGTGTGTGTGTGTGTGTGTGTGTGTGTGTGTGTGTGTGCGCGCGTGCGTGCGTGTGTGTGTTTTGTGTGTGTGTGTGTGTGTGTGCATGTGTGCGAGTCTGTGTGTCACAGTGTTGGGTGCTCTCTCTCTCTCTCGCTCTCTCTCTGCGTATGCGTGCTCTCTGTCTCTGCCTCTGTCTCTCTCACTTAAGGTGCGCGCGCGGGTGTGTGTGTGTGCACATGCCTGTGCGCGTGCAAGCGCCTGTGTGTGTGTGTGTGTGTGTGTGTGTGTGTGTGTGTGTGTGTGTGTGTTGTGTGTGCGTACGTGCGTGCTTGCATGCGTGCGTATGTGTGTGTGTGTGTGTGTGTGTGTGTGTGTGTGTAAGCGCGCGCGCGTGTGCGTGTGCATGTGGATGTGCACGTGTGTGTGTGTGTGTGTGTGTGTGTGTGTGTGCGTGTGTGTGTGTGTGTGTGTGTGTGTGTGTGCACCTACGCGCGCCTGTGTGTGTGTGTGTGTGTGTGTGTGTGTGTGTGTGTGTGTGTGCGTGTGTGATCTTCCTTTATTGCGATTATTCGTGACTGTCCTGAATTGTTGAGGTGTGTGACGTTCTTCCCTCGCTGACGAAGAGGATGGCGACTTCCGGAATGACTGAGCGTTGCGTGGGCAAAGGAGGCACATCACTCTAGCCCGCGCTCTGAACTGTCTGTAGCAAGGGAGACAATCGATAGATGAGGGCCAGCCAGGTCGGGGCAAAGTGCTAGTTCTGCTTTTCCTTCACCAGCGCTGTTTTTTTTTCTTTTTTCTGCTGGTCGAGTCGTCTCCCCTCACGGCCCATTAGCTCACAGTTGATCAGGGTTCGTTGGGCGAGCCGGCTTCGCGCCAATTCTTCCCAGGACCAGGTAATGGGGTGGATGCTGTGGTCTACAGCGTGGACATATGACAGGATGTAAGAACCAGAGTTAAATTATAACTCAGCTAGGCACACACGGCCCTGTCAGGACTTCTGCAATTCAATTTGAAAAAAAAAAAGGTACTGTCATGGGACATAACTGTCTGTGACAATTCATGGTATAATGGCTTAGCTTATTGACATCAGTACGCATCTTTGTGTTTCAATCGAAATAGGGTGGGCTATAGTCACTCATGTATCAGTAATGTTTTGAAAACCCCTTTTTTCATTTTCTTTCTTTGTTTTAACCGTGTGTGTGTGTGTGTGTGTGTGTGTGTGTGTGTGTGTGTGTGTGTGTGTGTGTGTGTGTGTGTAACTGATACTGCAAAACCGCCTGTCCGCCACGTTTTTACCCCTTCTGTCTCTTTGCACCCTCCTGAGTGGCGAGAACGTGAATTATTTTTATTAACAACTTGAAGCATTTCTCAGTGCTGTTCTGGCAAACATGGGCTGCCCTTGATGGTTATGTAGAAAAAATGGTTTATAAGAGAATCACTGGCACCAAAGATCACGGAAAGCTGCTACGCACGGT
This sequence comes from Conus canariensis, assembly GCA_033310375.1. Classification (NCBI taxonomy): domain Eukaryota; kingdom Metazoa; phylum Mollusca; class Gastropoda; order Neogastropoda; family Conidae; genus Conus; species Conus canariensis. The sequence goes on along the minus strand of CM065730.1, from coordinate 1,710,580 downwards.
GAAAAACAATAAAACAAGAAGATAAATAAGCAAGGGGAGTAATTCAGTATGGGGGAATAACTCGAACCGACATTTTCTTCTCCCTCTCTCTCTCCGTGTGTGTGTGTGTGTGTGTGTGTGTGTGTGTGTGTGTGTGCGTGTGTGTGTGTGTGTGTGTGTGTGTGTGTGTGTGTGTGTGTGTGTGTGTGTGAACAGTTGTGAATGCGTGGTTAGGTGGCCAGAACTTGACCTCAAAGCCATATAGGCATTTAAAGTTCATTAACTCCGAGTGGAGGAAGCTGAAAAAAAGGCGAAGCTACCGAATTATCAACAGAGAGAGAGAGAGAGAGAGAGAGAGAGAGAGAGAGAGAGAGAGAGAGAGAGGGGAGAGAGAGAGAGAGTGCGACAGAAGTAAGTGAGTGACGTGAGAAATCTGGGACTGAGTCTCCTTGACACTGAATTCCATTACTGATGTAGGCCAAGCGGAGATAACTCTGGCGCCATGAAGATGTCTGCAGAGGACCCGTCCTTCTCAAGATTGTTACTTCATGTTCCTCCAAAGTTCGCACTTCTGCCCTTTTGGAATATTGTTTCGCAACTATTTTTATTTTGAATTGTTTAGTTTTATTTAGTTAAAAAAAAGTAATTTCAAAGGGGGAGACATCAGCTAATAAGAAGAAAGTTATTCTGATTCTTTGTTTTGTGACTTTCTTTGTTCATGGTCATGATCTTTGTCAGTCACCACCACCACACTGCCTTCATCATCATCTCATCACCTATTTCAACATGAACTGACAATGAAAGTTGAATGTTCTTTTTTCTTCATTTTGTTTTACTTCATTTTCTGCCTTTTATAATCTCTTCATCCTATTCTTCCTCCTCCTCCTCCTCCTCCTACGTCCTCCTTCTCCTCCTCATCATCATCATTGGCCCCATTATCATTTAGTTGTAGTCCGTCACCAGTGTGTACTCTGCGATGACGATGACAGCGCATGTGACTCTGCAGCCCGAAGCTGGAAGCACACAGGCGCCCACAGGTGTCACATCGATGGTCTGAGTTTGGGACTGAGGAGGACGAGGCCCTGTGTCGTCTGTCGCTTTCAGCGGCGAGATGCAGTCTTCTGTCCTCTTCGAAGGCAGCTGCTGCTTTGAAGGTGAGGGACCTCCGAGATGATCTGTCAGCAGCAAGGGTTTGGAGCTCGCAAGGCTGGATGCCGCACCATCTGAGATGACTCATTATCATGAAAAGGAAGAAAAAGAAAATGAGAACGATGATGATGGAGAATTCCAAGATGAAGACAGAAAGGAGAGTGGACTGAGAAGAAAATGAATAGGGGGAGGAGAAAAAACAAAGGTAGAAAAGAAGGGGGAAAAGTGAAGAAAAAGAACCGTGGAATTGATCTGAGCTGTGTGTCGGCTGTTTCTTTAGAATTAAGTTGTGAGCTGACCACACAGAGGTTTTCAAGGCTGTCAAACTGTTACAGGAAAACTAAATAGCATCCTGAACAGGTTAGATCGTAAAAACATTGTATGCCGAAAATTAACCATCATCATCATCATCATCATCTTCGTTCTTTTTCTTCTTCTTCAATCATCATCATCATCTTCTTCTTCTTCTTCTAGAATTGAACTGAATATCATCGACTCCCCACTCCCCCTTCTCCTTTGTCTTCACATCCTAGTCCTAGCACCCACCCACCACGACCCAGCCGCCTCCTGCCCTCTCCTCTTCCTCCCCCATCTCCACACCTGCTTTTCTTTCTTCATCGTCACAACCATCCTCTTCTTCTTCTTCTTCTTCTTCTCCTTCTCCTTCTCCTTCAACACGTTCTTCGTGGAACTGAACATGGCTGAATTCTCTTTCTCTTTCCGTTACGACCTCGTCTGACTTATGCCCCCTTGTCTCCCTCTTCATCACAGTCGTGTTTCCTTTTCATCGACTTCTCCAGCCCCTCTTCGCCTCTTAGTGTTTCGCTCTTCTTTCAGACTGGCGAGCGGTTTGCACGTGACCCACGTTGTGCTTCAAGTGCCGTGGCTGTAGTGACGAAGAGGCCGTGTCTGAGCGATCAGTCGTTTGGCTAAATGAGTCGTCATCACTCCACCTAACCTCACCCCTCCGCCTACTCCATCTGCCTCCCCCTTCTCACCCCTCCCTGCTCCTTCTCTTTCAAGCCTGTTGCACGTGTCATTAAAATCTTCGTATGGCCCCCCATCGGTGTTGTGGCTCCGGCTTTCTCAAGGAGTCAGGTACTCGGTTATCTCCCTCTTCTGCTCTCATGGCTGCCTGATGGTTTCTCTTCAGACTGAAGTCAACGAATTACTGTCAGCCATCCACTCTCTGAAAGCTGTTGATGAGCTAGAGCTGAACAACTGCAATGAGACACAGCAGCAGCAATAACAGCAGTGTGTGTGTGTGTGTGTGTGTGTGTGTGTGTGTGTGTGTGTGTGTGTGTGTGTGTGTGTGTTTGTTTGTGTTTGTGTGTGTGTGTGTGTGTGTGTGTGTGTGTGTGTGTGTGTGTGTAAGTGTATGTATGTATATGTGTATGCGTGTTTGTGTCTGTGTATATGTGTGTCTGTGTGTGTGTTTGTGTGTATGAGCATGTGTGTGTGTGTGTGTGTGTGTGTGTGTGTGTGTGTGTGTGTGTGTGTAAAAGTGTGTGTATGAATGCATATGTGTTTATGCGTGTTTGTGTCTGTGTATATGTGTGTGTGTGTGTGTGTGTGTGTGTGTGTTGAGTGTGTGTGTATGTGTGTATGTATGTATGAGTATGTATGTGTGTGTGTGTGTGTGTGTGTGTGTGTGTGTGTGTGTGTGTGTGTGTGTGTGTGCATGTATGCGTGCCCCCTTCATTCCCAAGCACATTCCCGAGTGGCAAGATCGTGAATTATTTTGATTAGCAGAGAACGATTTCAAGCATTTCTCTGCACTGTTCCAGTAAACATGGCTGTCCTTGACAGTAAAGTTTCATAAATCCGGTTTAAAAAAACAATCACTGATATCAAAGATCACGGAAAGCTCTGTCCTTGACAGTAAAGTTTCATAAATCCGGTTTAAAAAAACAATCACTGATATCAAAGATCACGGAAAGCTCTGTCCTTGACAGTAAAGTTTCATAAATCCGGTTTAAAAAAACAATCACTGATATCAAAGATCACGGAAAGCTCTGTCCTTGACAGTAAAGTTTCATAAATCCGGTTTAAAAAAACAATCACTGATATCAAAGATCACGGAAAGCTCTGTCCTTGACAGTAAAGTTTCATAAATCCAGTTTAAAAAAACAATCACTGATATCAAAGATCACGGAAAGCTCTGTCCTTGACAGTAAAGCTTCATAAATCCGGTTTAAAAAAACAATCACTGATATCAAAGATCACGGAAAGCTCTGTCCTTGACAGTAAAGCTTCATAAATCCGGTTTAAAAAAACAATCACTGATATCAGAGATCACGGAAAGCTGCCACCAACGCTGAAAAACAATAAAAGAAGAAGCTAAATAAGCAAGGGGAGTAATTCAGAATGGGGAAAATAACTAGAACTGACATTTCTTTCTATCTCTTTCTGAGCAGTGGTGAATACGTGGTTAGATAGCGAGCACTTGACCTCAAAGCATGTAGGCATTCAAGTTCATTAACTCGGGAGAGGAGGAAGCTGAAGAAAATGCGTAGCTACCGAATTATCGACAGAGAGAGAGAGAGAGAGAGAGAGAGAGAGAGAGAGAGAGAGAGAGAGAGAGAGAGAGAGAGACTGGGACAGAAGTAAGAGAGTGACGTCAGAAATCTTGGACCCAGTCTCCTTGACACCGAATTCCATAATTGATGATGGCCAAGCGGAGATAACTTTGACGTCATGAAGATGTCTGAAGAGGATTCGTCCTTGTCTAGTTTGTTACTTCATATTCCTCTAAAGTTTGCACTTCTACCTTCTTGGAATATTGTTTTAGACCTTTTTTCAATCATAAATCGTTTTGCTTTATTTAGTTTTATCATAAATAGTTTTGCTTTATTTAGTCAAAGAAAAAAGTAATTTTGGAGGGAGAGATATCACATAATAGAAAGAAAGATATTCAAAATGTTTCTATTGTGACTTTCTGACTTTCTTTTTTCAAAGTCATGACCTTTGTCGGTGACTACCAGCGCACTGCGTTTACCATCATCTCCTCACCTGTTTCAACATGAACTGACTCTGAAAATTTACTCTTCTTTTTCTTCATTTTCTTAACCTCATTTTCCTCCTCTTCTGTTCTCTTTGTCCTGTTCGTTGTAATCATCATCAATGTATTTTCATCACCATCTTCATTATCATCATTATCACTACCGTCATCGTTGGGCCTATTGTCATGAAAAAGAAGAAAAAGAAAATAAGAACGAAAATGATGGGAAATTTCAAGACGAAGACAGAAAAGAGGTTGGATGGAGAAGAAAATGAATATGGAGGAGGAGAAAAAAGAAGTAAGAGGGAGAGAAGAATGGGAAAATGAAGAAAAAGAACTGTGGAATTGAACTGAGCTACGT
>CM065730.1:1701090-1703590 GCA_033310375.1 Conus canariensis | reverse complement strand
CGGAGATAACTTTGACGTCATGAAGATGTCTGAAGAGGATTCGTCCTTGTCTAGTTTGTTACTTCATATTCCTCTAAAGTTTGCACTTCTACCTTCTTGGAATATTGTTTTAGACCTTTTTTCAATCATAAATCGTTTTGCTTTATTTAGTTTTATCATAAATAGTTTTGCTTTATTTAGTCAAAGAAAAAAGTAATTTTGGAGGGAGAGATATCACATAATAGAAAGAAAGATATTCAAATTGTTTGTATTGTGATTTTCTGACTTTCTTTTTTCAAAGTCATGACCTTTGTCGGTGACTACCAGCGCACTGCGTTTACCATCATCTCCTCACCTGTTTCAACATGAACTGACTCTGAAAATTTACTCTTCTTTTTCTTCATTTTCTTAACCTCATTTTCCTCCTCTTCTGTTCTCTTTGTCCTGTTCGTTGTAATCATCATCAATGTATTTTCATCACCATCTTCATTATCATCATTATCACTACCGTCATCGTTGGCCCTATTGTCATGAAAAGAGAAGAAAAAGAAAATAAGAACGAAAATGATGGGAAATTTCAAGACAAAGACAGAAAAGAGGTTGGATGGAGAAGAAAATGAATATGGAGGAGGAGAAAAAAGAAGAAAGAGGGAGAAAGGAATGGGAAAATGAAGAAAAAGAACTGTGGAATTGAACTGAGCTACGTTTTGACCGTTTCTTTTAATTTTACTTTTGAGCTGACGACACAGAGTTTTTCAGGCTGTCAAACTGATACAGGAAAACAGAATAACTTCCTGAACAGATTAGATCAGAGAGAAATCGTATCCCGAAAAATTAATCTTTATCATCGTCATCTTCTTCTTCCTCCCTCTTCTTCTTCTCCCTCTTCTTCTTCTTCCTCTTCTTCCTCCCTCTTCTCCTCCTCCTCCATCATCATCATCATCATCATCATCATCGTCATCACCCTCCTCCTCCTCTTTTCCTTTTTTTTTCTTTCTTTGTTTTCTTCATTTATACCATCTTTGTCTTTGTCCTAGAACTGAACTTGATATCATTGATTCCACCCCTGCTTTCTTTTTTGTCTTCACATCCTAGTCCTAGCACCCACCCACCACGACCCAGCCGCCTCCTGCCCTCTCCTCTTCCTCCCCCATCTCCACACCTGGTTTTGTCTTTCTTCATCGTCACAACCATCCTCTTCTCTTCTCTCCTTCTCCTTCAACGCGTTCTTCATGGAACTGAACATGGCTGAATTCTCCTTCTCTTTCCATTATGACCTCATCTGACTTCTCCTTCAACACGTTCTTCGTGGAACTGAACATGGCTGAATTCTCTTTCTCTTTCCGTTACGACCTCGTCTGACTTATGCCCCTTGTCTCCCTCTTCATCACAGTCGTGTTTCCTTTTCAACCTTGTCATCGTCTTCTCCAGCCCCTCTTCGCCTCTTTGTCTCTCGTTCTTCTTTCAGGCTGGCGAGCGGTTTGCACGTGACCCACGTTGTGCTTCAAGTGCCGTGTCTGTAGTGACGAAGAGGCCGTGTCTGAGCGATCAGTCGTTTGGCTAAATGAGTCGTCATCACTCCACCTAACCTCACCCCTTCTCTCCCTTCCCTGCTTCTCGTCTTTCAAGCATGTTTCACGTGCCATTAAAATCTCTGTACGCCCCCCCCCCCCTCACCCCCTATCGGTGCTCTCAGCTCCGCCGTTCTCAAGGAGTCTGGTACTCGGTTATCTCCCTCTTCTGCTCACATGGCTGCCTGATGGTTTCTCTTCAGACTGATGTCAACGAATTACTGTGAACCATCAGTTGTCTGCAAGCGTTGATGAGCTAGAGCTGAACAACTGCAATGAGACAGCAGCAGCAGCAGTAGCAGGAGCAGCAGCTGCAGGAGCAGCAGCAACAGCAGTAGCAGCAGCAGCAGTAGCAGCAGCTGCAGCAGCAGCAGCAGCAGCAACAATAACAGAAACAAGTAAACAAGAAGAAGTAAACAACAACAACGATGACAGTTTCTTTACTTTGGATTCTCTACCTGATACAGATTCCTTTAAACGGTCCACCTAACCTCTCTCTTGTCTTCAAACATTAAACATGAAAACGAGCAAAACAACAACACCCTCCCCCCTCCTCCTCCTCCTCCCTCCGCACCCAAAGAAAGCATTGTGTATGGCAGAAGCTCCTGTTTCAGGTGCCCGAGTTCTTGTCGTCGAAGATCACAGATAATGATGACGACTAGATGAGTAGAGTATTAATTAATTACCTCCTGACAAGGCCTTCTGATCACTTCTCTGAATATGTCCTGCCTATGCTTCTACTGTCAGCATTTGCCATTTTTTTTTGTTATCATCATATGAGCTACTTACTCCTTCCATTTAACTGTTACATACCTCCATACTCCTGTTGAATATTTCATGTCAATATGGCGTCATCCACATGAGGTATAATTTGAAAGTTGAAAGTGCGTTTTTTTGTGTGTTTTCTTTGTTTTTAGCTTACATCAAGAGCATCGTCGGTGAGGTTGACT
>CM065730.1:1696090-1698590 GCA_033310375.1 Conus canariensis | reverse complement strand
GGGGGGGGGGGGGGGAGGAAGAGGGCAGAAAGTGAAGTACAGGCTTATCTTTGCTGGCTATAAAGAGTCGTGGGACACGCTAGGCGGAGGGTATAGTCCTCAGTGCGTCCGAGAGTGGTGGAGGACTTGGAGAAGTGATTGTGGGGAAACAAACTATACTATTACACCACGTTGTTTTCTGGATTAGATGAACGATTGTGTGATGAGGGTGAGTACCTGGCTTCTGAAAGTGATTGAATTCGGTGTTTCTGGTTCTAATTTCTGCTCGAATGGAACATCATATTCTTTTTCTTCTGCTATATTTTCATTTGCAAGTTGTTCCTGGCAATTTGAATAAATGATTTTTTTTCGCACCCCGTATAAACGGCAAACAAAACCCTGTGCTTTTGGACTGTTCCTATTTTTGTTGTGATCGTTGTTTGACGACGAGGTAAGGAGAGAACCGTGTCATCAAATAAAAAGTTCCACTACGGTTTGATGTGTAAAGTGATCGCACGTGACAAAGTAGAAGTGAATGTTGGCGGTCACAGAGTAAATGATTATTGTCCTTTTTTTCCCTTTCAGTGTGAGTGAAATCATTGTGGATGCTGAGTGAGTAGTACAATACCTTCAAAGGACTTGGTGTGCGTTGATGAATATTGTCACCGGGAGTTTCTGAACCGGTGTAACATTCGGTTCTGTCCAATTCTACCGACATCGGACGGAGTTACACTATATTTGTCTTCCGCCGTAGTCAAAGAGCAACTCATTTCAAGCAAAAAACAAAACAGTATAGGAATCGTTTACACGATAAATGAGTTAAAAAAAATTCTGAGTGGACCTTCGCAGCATATTCATATTATGTCAGGTCGGTCATTTTTAGGAGCTGGAAGATACACGTGATGAAACACCAGTTAATCAACACTGGCATTACTTTGAGAGTGACCGCGTGGTGTGTGTAATACTGGATGAGTGCAATCTGTTTTCGCCGTGGAATAATCTCTGTGTGTCCGTGTGTGATACTGGGTGCGCAACCTTCGGGAGATCAGAGTCGACTGTGGTCGGTACTTACAGAAACAAGATCAGGACGGACAGGCTCCAGCGGTCAGCTCTGACAGAAAATGCTGCGGCGATAGTTTCTGAAGACAGCACCGACCAAAAAGGAATGTTGCAGTAATACATTTGTTGTTGCTGTTGTGGATAACATTGTAAACAACAACAAAGAACAGTGCAGTGATAACATTCTGGAAAGAATCCTGTTTCACTGATAAAGTTCTTGCAGAAACAGTGAGCGGGGAAAAAAAAAGAAGCCACAGTGATCAAGTTCTGGCAGCCGACATTGAAAGAACCATTTTTCATTGATACACTTCTCGCAGACAACAGTGAAAAAAAAAGAAGCCACAGTGATCAAGTTCTGGCAGCCGACATTGAAAGAACCATTTTTCATTGATACACTTCTCGCAGACAACAGTGAAAAAAAAAAAAGAATGTGGCAGCGATAAAATACCCGCAGCCGACATTCTTAGAATCGTGTTTCATCGATAAAGTTCCTATAGCCGACATTCTTAGAATCATGTTTCATCGATAAAGTTCCTATAGACAACCCTGAACTGAAAAACAGAACGTTGCAAGTGATAAATTCATTCTTAGAATCATGTTTCATCGATAAAGTTCCTATAGACAACCCTGAACTGAAAAACAGAACGTTGCAAGTGATAAATTCATTCTTAGAATCATGTTTCATCGATAAAGTTCCTATAGACAACCCTGAACTGAAAAACAGAACGTTGCAAGTGATAAATTCATTCTTAGAATCATGTTTCATCGATAAAGTTCCTATAGACAACCCTGAACTGAAAAACAGAATGTTGCAAGTGATAAATTCATTCTTAGAATCATGTTTCATCGATAAAGTTCCTATAGACAACCCTGAACTGAAAAACAGAATGTTGCAAGTGATAAATTCTTGCTGACAGCATTGCAAAGAACAAAACAAAACAAAAAAAGAGTGTTTGAGCGATAAAGCGGTGACAGACGATGTGGCGGCGCCGTTAGCGCGGGGTGTGAGTGATTGACACGGGCTGGCGGGAAAGAAAGCGTCGTCGGGCGGTCGGGCTGGGTGGCACAAATCGAGCACGGCCCTGATGTGGAGGCCGCGGTGTGGCGGGCATTGATCGGCGCCCTCACTGTCTTGGCGGCGGCGGGCGGCTAACCAGAAAAGACACTGTCACCAGGAGGGACACTGAGACAGTCACACGCCCACGACACACACCATCCTCTCCCCCTCCCTCTCTCTCCTCCTTTGTCATCCTGCGCGCGCTTAGCACGTGACTGAGTGACGCTGGCGTCGCTGCTGTCGCCCTCGGTGGCGGGTCTGTCTCCCCCTTCCCCCTGCCTGTGCCGACCGTCCCCCCCGGGGTCCGGGCCTGTCAACCTCGTCATGACCCAGGAAGAGGACTTACTTCCGGGCATGCACGCGGCGTCCAGTCTGCAGCGGCTGTCCGGACAGTCCGGCTGTTTT
>CM065730.1:1683590-1688590 GCA_033310375.1 Conus canariensis | reverse complement strand
CAGACAGACAGACGGACGGAGGGACGCACGGACGGCCGGCCAGCCAGCAAGCCAGCCAGCCAGCCAAACACACCAGCCACACAGCCAGACAGACATACAGAGCGACAAAGAGAGAGAGAGAGAGAGAGAGAGAGAGAGAGAGAGAGAGAGAGAGAGAGAGAGAGAGAGAGAGTGAGTCAGAGTGACCGAGATAGAGAGAGATGACGTGAAGTTAATCAAGCGGCCGGGATTGTCTGTGGACGGCTGTATAATGAAGCACTCAGCGGGACCACAAGGGCCGTCATCTTTCATTCTGATGGTCTCTAGAGGCAAGACAAGCTTTGGTGTCCGCGCGTGATCTGGGCTTTTTGGTCCTGTCAAGTTCTTCGTGTTTAGTCCAGGGTGTGCGTCGATGCTGTTAGTTTTGGCTTTAAAAAAAAGGAAAGAAAGAAAGAAGGAAAAGAAAAGAAAAGTTAGAAAGAAAAGAAAGAAAGGAAGGAAAAAGGGAAAAAAAAGAAAGAGGGAAAGAAAGAAAGAAAGAAATGAAATACAGAAAGGGAGAAAGAAGGTAAGAAAGGAAGAAAGAAAGAAAGAAAAAAGAAAGAAAGAAAGAAAGGAAAAAAGAAAGAAAGGAAAAAAAAGGAAAAAGAAAGAAAGAAAGAAAGAAAGAAAGAAGAAAATCCAAGCGATACTAGCTTAAAATCACAGTAATGAGGAGTGAGATTTTAAATTAAATTTCGACTAGCTTGTATTGGGAGAAAAAAAAGGCAGTAACAACAACAACAACAACAACAACACAACAACAACAACGAATTCAGTCTGAGTTCATTGGATTTTCTGGAGTGAGATTCCAATTGAACTTTTGATTTAGAGAGAGAGAGAGAGAGAGAGAGAGAGAGAGAGAGAGAGAGACAGAGACAGAGAAGGAGAAAGAAAGCGCGTGAGAGGAGAGAGAGAGAAGAGAAGAGAGAGAGAGAGGCGGGGGGGGGGGGGGGGGCAAGCATCGTACAAACCTAGCCACCCAAGTCAGCCAGACAGGGAACCGACCAATTTAGCCACCCACCTACCAGCCCACCAGCGCATGGCTATTTACACTCGTCATCAAGGGTGGAGAATTCATTACCGTGAGCCCAGACAGGACTCTCCATGTTGAGACACTGCGCGTAATACACGCGGCGAAATTGTAATAAACCGGAAGGGCTTTTGGGGACAGCGCAGACTCCTGTCCACGTTGAATCGTTCTCTTGACTTCAATCCAACGCTTCCCCGATCCATCGCACATCTCTTTTATTATATATCTCCAGAACTGTCATAAACTACATCAAAACCGGTTGCTGCTATTTCATTTATTTTTCTTTTTAAAAATGGAATCATAAGCTAAACTCGGGTGGATTTCAAAGTGAGGCGAATGCAGGTGGAAAATTAAAACAAACTTTAAAGGAAAAAAACCCAAACTATCCGCCGGACGAAAATGACAAACAAATAACAAAACAAAACAACACGACGCGTTTCGATCTCTAAGGTCTTCTTCAGGCAAGGTAAAGAACATTCTGGAACAATCAGAGCGAAGAACGGGCAATCACTCGGACGCCAAATGGACAGTTGAATGAAAACCTAAACTTTGGTGATAGCTGCAGGTTTCTGGCTTAGTTTGTTATTGTGCAGACATCAAATAAAAATCCCATCATCACCTTCAACCCAAACCCCTGCCTAATGAATGGTTTATTTTGTCAGCTGGATCTAGATTGAAAAACCAGATCTGCACCAGACCATTACAAGTTCGTGAATATCAACACTTCTGGGTCTGTTGTGGGTGCTGAGATTTTGACGTCACGGTATTAAAGTAAGTATGAAGTGAGGCAGGGAACAGTAAATAATAAACAATGAGCAAGTACGGTAACTCTTGCTCCCACAAGAAAACATATTCAGTTCTCCAAAGGAATGCTGCTTGCGACACCGAATCGTCTAGCAGACATGACAACACAGAGCAAACAGAACAACCAAGGAAACATCCCCAAAAAAGGATGCTCCAAGCTTGCCCATATATACCCCATACTGAACACATCTACACAGCAACAAGAACTGGAGAAATGAATAAATATACAGTAACTTTTATTCAAGACTGGTACAGCCTTTTTCTTAAAAACTTGAATAAAGTCAGACAAACACAAAGGCGGACAGAAACAAATACAAAGAACCTGGATTTAATTGAAACGAAAGTAAATATGAAGTGAGGCAGGGAACAGTAAATAATAAACAGATACGGTAGCTCTTGCTCCCACAAGAAAACATATATCATTCATCTCTGCAAAGGAATGCTGCTTGCAACACCGAATCGTCTTGCAGACACGGTATTAGCTTCTTAGCTCAGGAATCCCGTGCTAATCACCACCCCCGCAGGAGGCCTGTGGTCCTGGCTGTATGAAACCAACACAGCGTTTCCCTGCGAAGCAGATCCTCGTAAATTCCAGGCACTCGTGGGGTTGGATTTTTGATGGTTTCAAACCCTTTGTGCCGACTCAGCAGAACATGGATTAACCTGATTCAGGTCAGGTAAAGTTGAAGCTGTGGAAGGAGAGAAATATGATCCACTTTCGCATCGTGCCATGTCCCGGTTTACTGCCCCCCCTCCCCCTCCCCCTCCCAGCCCTTCTTCCTCTTCCGGGTCATCAGGTTTTAATCATACTTTAACCAAAACCGTGTGTATGAACCCACAGGTTCAGCAAGTTTTTTTTTTTTTTTTTTAAATACAAAGTTTGACAGTAAATGAAATGAATTTTAAAACCTTTTTCGTGTCGACACATTATGTTTCATCAAAGTGATTGTTGAATGCACAGAAGTTGTGAAGACCAGTTTGCGTTTTTCTTTCGATAAGCTCGACTTAAGACTTTCAGTCACTGGTTGGGGGACGAAACCTTCATAAAGCAAGAGTTTGAATGTCAAAGGGAAAGCACCCTGTTCGCAGATTTCCGGATGTCGAAACAAAACCTACGCGTCGGTTGCATTTGTGATTACGAAACAGGTTGTTCCGCAGAACCTAACATATTTTTAGTAATCCTCACACGCGCGCGTGGACATCACACACACACACACACACACACACACACACCCCACACACGCACACACACGCACACACACCACACACACACACACACACACACACACACGCACGCACGCACGCACGCACACACACACACACACACACACACACACACACACACACGCACGCACATACCACACACACACACACACAACACACACACACACACACACACACACACACACGCACGCGCGCACACACACACACACACACACACACACACACACACGCACACACACACACGCGCGCACGCACGCACGCGCACACACACACACACACACACACACACACACACACACGCACATACACACACACACACACACACACACACACACACTCACACATCACACACACACACACACACGCACGCGGGCGCACACACACACACACACACACACACACACACACACACACACACACACACACACACACACGTATGCACGCATGACAATAATAGATCAAGTTTCTCTCCCCAAAAGTAGGTCAAGGAAGTGTTTGGTGTGTTTGTGTCAGTGGTGTGACTCGTGTGTCCTGGTGTGGAGACACTGACGTTAGTCGCAGCACTATTTCAGGCTCAGATTAAAAAAAAAAAAAAATCAAAATGTGTGAACTTGAGGTCTGACTTTTTAATGAATATTTCATTATATTCATTGTTTGCATATTTGTTTGTTTGGGTTTGCCTTTTTTTTTTTAGTGCGAAGGTAACTTGAAATATTTGCACAATACTGCATTTTTAATTGTTGGTATCCATTTAACACTTTGGGGACCAAGGATTTAGGGTTGAAAACTTCGGTCACACAGGATTCTGTTTATTGTGGGGAAAAAAGGAAAACGCCTAATGTATGTTTCTAGGTGTTTAAACTGCACTAATTTTGATTTTTTTTTTTCTCTACATAAACAGCGACAGAACTGTTTATAACTAATGAGGCGACAAGCATTACAAAACACCCCAAAACGTAGAGGGACTTGCAGAATGCAGTGGTACCGGAAACTGTGGCGAGTGCAGAGCGGCTGGCCGGCGGAAAGAGTTAACCCGACCGTTCAGGATTGATTGACTTTCCTCACACTGTTTATTACAGCAGCTGGTGCTGTACATGAGGTGGTCGTGTCGACCGTTCAGGATTGATTGACTTTCCCTCACACTGGTTTATTACAGCAGCTGGTGCTGTACATGAGGTGGTCGTGTCGACCGTTCAGGATTGATTGACTTTCCCTCACACTGGTTTATTACAGCAGCTGGTGCTGTACATGAGGTGGTCGTGTCGACCGTTCAGGATTGATTGACTTTCCCTCACACTGGTTTATTACAGCAGCTGGTGCTGTACATGAGGTGGTCGTGTCGACCGTTCAGGATTGATTGACTTTCCCTCACACTGGTTTATTACAGCAGCTGGTGCTGTACATGAGGTGGTCGTGTCGACCGTTCAGGATTGATTGACTTTCCCTCACACTGGTTTATTACAGCAGCTGGTGCTGTACATGAGGTGGTCGTGTCGACCGTTCAGGATTGATTGACTTTCCTCACACTGGTTATTACAGCAGCTGGTGCTGTACATGAGGTGGTCGTGTCGACCGTTCAGGATTGATTGACTTTCCCTCACACTGGTTTATTACAGCAGCTGGTGCTGTCATGAGGTGGTTGTGTCGCGCGGAGATGGGGGCGGGGGAGGTGGGAGGGGGGCAGAGGGAGGGGGATGGAAAGGGGGGTGCAGTGAGGAGGGGGGTGGGGTGGGGCAGGAGGAGAGGAGCGAAGGGGTGGCGGGGGGGGGGGGGGGGAGGGAGGGGGGGAGGCGCCGTCCTTTTTCCTTTTCTTACATGAAGATAGAGGGACTTCTTTCATTATTTTTTTACCGGTTCAGATTTTGTTGAAACTCGCCCCATCCCGTTCTCTCTCTCTCTCTCTCTCTCTCTCTCTCTCTCT
>CM065730.1:1676090-1678590 GCA_033310375.1 Conus canariensis | reverse complement strand
CCAGAAAACTGTTTTCAAACCACCAGTTGAGACGACTTTGATGTTGCTTCATCTATAAAGTGCGTTGGCTGCATTAAGTTCTATGTTGTCCTTTAAACGAGAAAGTCTATCCAGAAAACTGTTGTCAAACCATCAGTTGAGGCGACTTTGATGTTGGTTCATCCACAGAATCCGTTGGTTGGATTTACTTCTACATTTTGCTCCGACACTCATTTGAACTTCAAAGACTGCAGACAGCAGTCACGCTCCGGCAAGGTCCAGCAAGCCGTATCGCCTTCATTCAAACCACATCCAAATCAATCATCCATGTCTTGACACAACTCCAACACTGCCAGGGACACACTAGTACTGCTCGCAGCCTTGATGAGTTCTCAGTGTTTGACCTACATTTTGGCGCTACTTGCAGGGTTTTTAGTTCATTTTAATTATGTAGCGAACGAATAACACCCTCCCCTCCCCTCCCCTCCCCCCCCCCCCCCCCCCCCCCACTCCCTCCGTTATGAATGTTATAATGCGCTCTGGATTCGAGTCGCCATCATGCTGTGCATAACCTCTTACAAGTTTTAGCATCTTAAGAGTTTGGGCACGCACCATACAGCCATCCGCCGGGGAATGCTTTGGGTCGTAGGCTGATGACGGCACGTGGCACACGGGATGTCTGTGTCACTGGGATGGTAGTGACTGTCCTGCACAGGGTACATACTGTATCTACCTGTCCCGTGACATGGGACTGAAGAGAACAACATCGCCATCTCCACAGAGCAGCTCAAGTCATCATCTTCAGGCATGCCAACAGGACACTGCCAGCTCCTCTCCCATCTCTCACGTCTCTCTCTCTCTCTCTCTCTGTCTCTCTCTCTCTCTCTCTGTCTCTCTCTCTCTCATACTAACCAGTGCCCTTGTGGCACAGGCTTCCAAACTGCCCACCCACCCACACCTTAACAGTCCTGCCCCTCCTTTGAAGCCCTGAGACGCCAGACGTGGCCCAGTCCAGTTGAGGTCCAGGAGAAGTTGTGGGGACCGGTGGGGTCTCTGCGACGGACTGTGGACTTCGCCTTACTGACCGGATTGAGGATCTAGCATAGCCGGGAACCGCCAAAGCAAAGAGAAAAGAAAGTCCCGTGAAGTAGGTGACAGGGTTGTCGTGGCGGTCATCTGGGCGGTCAGGAGTCTTCATCGACCTCTGACCTCCATCATGAGCAACAGGGTAGAGGTAGGATCAGTATATTTGGCGACGGGTTTCCGAAAAGATAGGAGAGGGTGTGGGAATGGGGTGGGGAGAGAGAGAGAGAGAGAGAGAGAGAGAGAGAGAGAGAGAGAGAGAGAGAGAGAGAGAGAGAAGACAGAAGACAGATAGACAGAGGGACAGACACGACAGACAGACAGATCATGAAGAACTCAAATTCCGCTTCAGGCTAGGGGTCGGAAAGGAAATCGTTTTCTTTTTGATGAGTCACCACTCTCACCTTCCTCCCCTCTTCTCTCCCCCCCCTTCCCCCACCCCTCCCCAATACACCTGTAATGGAAGAAACGTCATCTGATTGGTACAAAATTTTCGCGGTGTTTATGTTCTCTCGGCTCGAAACGCTTTACTAAGACGGGTAAACCGTTGGTTTCGTATACCAATCGCGTGAGAAAGTTGACAGAATTCACAGCCAATCGCGTAACCCAATATGTGTGTTAATGCACAGACATAGAAGAATGCTCCAAACAAATGTGTAAAAACAAAATTTAAACAAAAAAAATAAGTTTACACTATTTAGCCTCAGATTTTGCCTCCTTCCGTGAAAAATCCACTTCATCATCAACAGACGTAAAAAAAATGTTCTCTGTAATAAAGGGTTTAAGACCAGACAGGATTAAAAAAATAAAACAACAACAACAGCAACAACAACAACAACATTCTTTTCCTATGGCGTGCATCGGAACTCAGGGCACTCTGTGATTGGTCCACGAAACAGTTGGGATTCTCATTCGTTACTGCTGAATTTGCAGAGAAGGATGCTGACTCGCACCACTTTCAAGTATTTTTTTTTTTGTTCTTAAATTAATTCGATCTTTCAAACGTCAGATTCTTGCTCCGTTGACGCTAATTAGATTCTCTGGGCTTCCCCTCAATCACACATTCAACAGCGTTTTCCTTTTGAAGCCTGTTACACACGTTCCGCTGAATTCTCAAAACTCTTGATTCCATGTCTGTCTCAGGCATCATGATCTCTGCCGAAATACGGTGGAGTAAAAAAACCTGCTGGAGTGGGGGGGAGGGGGGGGGAGAGGGGGGATGGGGATGGAGATGAGCGAAACGGGTGGGGGGGGGGAGGGGGGGGGGGAGTGAGCGGGCGGAGGCGGAATGGCGGAGACGGGACCAAAATCAATTATAAAGTGGAAGGCTGAACTAGTTTGACAGAAGGTGAACTCCCGGCCAATTAGAAGCGGAAGACAACACACATTTTACTGACGGGGTGCCAAAACTAATTTCAGGTTGCAGAATGGGGACTCT
>CM065730.1:1668590-1671090 GCA_033310375.1 Conus canariensis | reverse complement strand
TAATGTAGCATGACAGTTCCTCCATTTCTCTGTGGTAATGTAGCATGACAGTTCATCCATTTCTCTGTGGTAATGTAGCATGACAGTTCATCCATTTCTCTGTGGTAATGTAGCATGATAGTTCATCCATTTCTCTGTGGTAATGTAGCATGACAGGCCATCCATTTCTCTGTGGTAATGTAGCATGACAGTTCATCCATTTCTCTGTGGTAATGTTGTAGCATGACAGTTCATCCATTTCTCTGTGGTAATGTAGCATGACAGGCCATCCATTTCTCTGTGGTAATGTAGCATGACAGTTCATCCATTTTTCTGTGGTAATGTAGCATGACAGTTCATCCATTTCTCTGTGGTAATGTAGCATGATAGTTCATCCATTTCTCTGTGGTAATGTAGCATGACAGGCCATCCATTTCTCTGTGGTAATGTAGCATGACAGTTCATCCATTTCTCTGTGGTAATGTTGTAGCATGACAGTTCATCCATTTCTCTGTGGTAATGTAGCATGACAGTTCATCCATTTCTCTGTGGTAATGTAGCATGACAGTTCCTCCATTTCTCTGTGGTAATGTAGCATGACAGTTCCTCCATTTCTCTGTGGTAATGTAGCATGACAGTTCATCCATTTCTCTGTGGTAATGTAGCATGACAGTTCATCCATTTCTCTGTGGTAATGTAGCATGATAGTTCATCCATTTCTCTGTGGTAATGTAGCATGACAGGCCATCCATTTCTCTGTGGTAATGTAGCATGACAGTTCATCCATTTCTCTGTGGTAATGTTGTAGCATGACAGTTCATCCATTTCTCTGTGGTAATGTAGCATGACAGCCATCCATTTCTCTGTGGTAATGTAGCATGACAGTTCATCCATTTTTCTGTGGTAATGTAGCATGACAGTTCATCCATTTCTCTGTGGTAATGTAGCATGATAGTTCATCCATTTCTCTGTGGTAATGTAGCATGACAGCCATCCATTTCTCTGTGGTAATGTACATGACAGTTCATCCATTTCTCTGTGGTAATGTTGTAGCATGACAGTTCATCCATTTCTCTGTGGTAATGTAGCATGACAGTTCATCCATTTCTCTGTGGTAATGTAGCATGACAGTTCCTCCATTTCTCTGTGGTAATGTAGCATGACAGTTCATCCATTTCTCTGTGGTAATGTAGCATGACAGTTCATCCATTTCTCTGTGGTAATGTTGTAGCATGACAGTTCATCCATTTCTCTGTGGTAATGTAGCATGACAGGCCATCCATTTCTCTGTGGTAATGTAGCATGACAGTTCCTCCATTTCTCTGTGGTAATGTAGCATGATAGTTCCTCCATTTCTCTGTGGTAATGTAGCATGACAGTTCATCCATTTCTCTGTGGTAATGTAGCATGACAGTTCATCCATTTCTCTGTGGTAATGTAGCATGACAGTTCCTCCATTTCTCTGTGGTAATGTAGCATGACAGGCCATCCATTTCTCTGTGGTAATGTAGCATGACAGTTCATCCATTTCTGTGGTAATGTAGCATGACAGTTCATGTTATTTGTTGCCAAGCAGACCTCGGTGACCATGTCAGGACTGTATAAAACAACAACAACAACAACAACAACAACAACCGCCACCACCACCACCACAACACTAATAATACTAAAGCTAATAGTAATAAACAATGACGATAGTTATAATGATAAGGAATATTACAATGATAATGATAATAATGACGATGATAATAACAATAAAAAAAAAAATGATGATAAAAATGATGATACCAATAATGATGATAATAATCATAATAATGATACCTTCATTCTTCACCCCCTCCCCCCCCCCCCCCATCCCCCGCCACGCTATCGCCCACAAACCACCCATCTCTCCCCCCCCTCCCCCACCCCCATTACACATACCAACGTTTTTGACAACCCAGACATAAGGACTACCTTACCATCATCATCACCCACCCCTCCCCTCCCCCCCCCCCCCCACCCCCATTTCCCCCAAACCTCATCACTGTCAAGCAAGAACAAAAATCATTGCAGGCAGAAAAAATACAACAACAGAAAATAGAACGAAACAAACAAGAAAACAATGACTACCATGACATACAGAGATTAGTGTGTAGGCCTTAGTTAAGCCTATCCACAGACACACGATCTCTGATGTTCTGAGGGAGATCTTTGTTCAGACAGTGGGCTGCCTTAAATGCCAGAGAAAAAAAAAAAACAACAGATTTCGTTCCTGCGGTTAGGATCCAAGACATATGATCGTCAGCAGAAGAATGAAGCTAATACTTGAGGGAGGGGGTGAACATGAAGAGAGAGGGGCGGGGAATTGAGGTGGGGGTGTAAATAAATATTAAGCTGTTCTCTGACAGGGGTTGGCGCTATGGAATTCCGTCTGGGGGTACAGAGCTGTGTGCTTCACCGTTAGGGAGGAGCAGACTCTGGTCTTCAGTGAGATCTCCTGAATGATCTTATGGAACTGATTCTCTCTCTCTCTCTCTCT
>CM065730.1:1641090-1658590 GCA_033310375.1 Conus canariensis | reverse complement strand
TTTTACCTCTCCTCCTTTTTCTCTTTCCTTACTTTTCCATTTTTACCTCTCCTCCTTTTTCTCTGTCCCTCCTTTTCCATTTTTACCTCTCCTCCTTTTTCTCTGTCCCTCCTTTTCCATTTTTACCTCTCCTCCTTTTTCTCTTTCCTTACTTTTCCATTTTTACCTCTCCTCCTTTTTCTCTTTCCTTACTTTTTCCATTTTTACCTCTCCTCCTTTTTCTCTTTCCTTCCTTTTCCATTTTTACCTCTCCTCCTTTTTCTCTTTCCTTACTTTTCCATTTTTACCTCTCCTCCTTTTTCTCTTTCCTTACTTTTCCATTTTTACCTCTCCTCCTTTTTCTCTTTCTCTCCTTTTCCATTTTTACCTCTCCTCCTTTTTCTCCTCCTGTCCATTTTTTTCACACCTCTTTCTTCGCCTCTTGGTTTTTTTTTTTTTTCATCCACGTCCATTTTTTTTTCTCTCCTCTCTCTTCCTCCTCTTTTTCATATTATCATCTCTCATTCTTTTTCTCCTCTTGCTCTATTTTTTCATCTTCTTTCTGCTCTTTCCTTCTCCTCCTACTTCTTCTCTTGTATCTCTTCCATCTTTTCATCCTTTTTTTTCTTTCCCCCTCCTTTTTATCTTTTCTTTCTGCTTCTGATCCTGTCTATCTTATTCATCCTCATTTTTTCCTCTTTCCTGTTTTCCTATTCCTTACCTCTCCCCCTCCCCCCTCCCTTCTTTTATCCCTTCTTTTCCGTCCTTTTTCTTCTACTCCCCTCCGTCCCCCCCCCTCCCCTCCCCCAGTCCTTTTCATCTTCTCACTCTGTCCTTTTTTCTCCTCTCCCCATCTTCATTTGTCCAATTTTTTTTCTCTCCTTTTTCTCTCCACTTTTCTTTTCTCCTCCCCTGTGTCCTCTTCCTTCTTCTGCCTTTCCCCCTTTCCCTCTTCTTTATACTTCCTTTATTCCTTCCTTCTTCTGCCTTTCCCCCTTTCCCTCTTCTTTATACTTCCTTTATTCCTTCCCTTCCTTCTTCTGCCTTTCCCCCTTTCCCTCTTCTTTATACTTCCTTTATTCCTTCCTTTTTCTGCCTTTCTCCCTTCCCTTTCTCTTTATACTTCTTTATTCCTTCCTTTTTCTGCCTTTCCCCTTCCCTCTTCTTAACTTCCTTTATTCCTTCCTTTTCTCCTTTCCCCCTTTCCCTCTTCTTTATACTTCCTTTATTCCTTCCTTCTTTCCTTCCCCTCTTTCCCCTTTCCTCTCTTCTTTATCACTTCCTTTATACTTCCTTCCTTCTTCTGCCTTTCCCCCTTTCCCCTTCTTTAATTCCTTTTCCTTCTTCTTCTGCTTTCACCTTTATCTTTCTTCCTTTATCCTTCCTTCTTTCCTTCCTTCTCCTTTTCCCCCTTTTCCCCTCCCTCTTCTTTATACTTCCTTTATTCCTTCCTTTTCTGCCTTTCCCCTTTCCCTCTTCTTTTATTCCTTTATTCCTTCCTTTCTGCCTTTCCCCCTTTCCCTCTTCTTTATACTTCCTTTATTCCTTCCTTTTTCTGCCTTTCCCCCTTTCCCTCTTCTTTATACTTCCTTTATTCCTTCCTTTTCTGCCTTTCCCCTTTCCCTCTTCTTTATACTTCCTTTATTCCTTCCTTCTTTCTGCCTTTCCCCCCTTTCCCTCTTCTTTATACTTCCTTTTTATTCCTTCCTTCTTTCTTTCCTTTCCCCCTTTCCCTCTTCTTTATACTTCCTTTATTCTTCCTTCCTTCTTCTGCCTTTCCCCCTTTCCCTCTTCTTTATACTTCCTTTATTCCTTCCTTCTTCTGCCTTTCCCCCTTTCCCTCTTCTTTATACTTCCTTTATTCCTTCCTTTTTCTGCCTTTCCCCCTTTCCCTCTTCTTTATACTTCCTTTATTCCTTCCTTCTTCTGCCTTTCCCCCTTTCCCTCTTCTTTATACTTCCTTTATTCCTTCCTTCTTCTGCCTTTCCCTTCCTCTCTATCTTCCTTTATCCTCCTTTTCTGCCTTTCCCTTCCCTTTCTACTTCTTTTATTCCTTCCTTCCTTTTCTGCCTTTCCCCCTTTCCCTCTTCTTTATACTTCCTTTATTTCCTTCCTTCTTCTGCCTTTCCCCCTTTCCCTCTTCTTTATACTTCCTTTATTCCTTCCTTCTTCTGCCTTTCCCCCTTTCCCTCTTCTTTATACTTCCTTTATTCCTTCCTTTTTCTGCCTTTCCCCTTTCCCTCTTCTTTAACTTCCTTTATTCCTTCCTTTTTCTGCCTTTCCCCCTTTCCTCTTCTTTATACTTCCTTTATTCCTTCCTTTTTCTGCCTTTCCCCCTTTCCCTCTTCTTTATACTTCCTTTATTACTTCCTTCTTCTGCCTTTTCCCCCTTTCCCTCTCTTTATACTTTTTCCTTCCTTTCTGCCTTTCCCCTTTCCCTCTTCTTTATACTTCCTTTATTCCTTCCTTCCTTTCTGCCTTTCCCCCTTTCCCTCTTCTTTATACTTCCTTTATTCCTTCCTTTTCTGTCTTTTTCTTTCTCTCCCTTTCTCCCTCTCTTCTTATTATTGCTTCTTTTCCTTTATTCTTTTTCTGCTCTTTGTCTCTTTTTCTTTTCCCTCTTTTTCTCCTTACTTTTTCCCTCTTCTGCCTTTATCTTTCCTCTCTTTTTCTCTTCTTATCTTTTTCCTCCTTTCCTCTCTTTTATCTTTTTATTCCTTTTCCTTTTTCTTGCTTTCCGCCTTTTCCTCTTCTTTAACTTTCCTCTTTTTCTTATCCTTTTTCTGCTCTTTTGTCTCTTCTTTTTTTCCTCTGTCTTTTATCTTTTCGCTTGTTTGTCTCTCTTATCTTTTTCTGCTCTGTTTCTCTCTTTTATCTTTTTCTGCTCTGTTTGTCTCTTTTATCTTTCTCCTTTTGTCTCTTTTTTCTTCTTAATCTTTTCCGCTCTGTTTGTCTCTTTTATCTTTTTCGCTCTTCTTCTCTTTTCTTTTTTCCGCTCTGTCTGTCTCTTTTATCTTTTTCCGCTCTGTTTGTCTCTTTTATTCTTTTTCCGCTCTGTTTGTCTCTTATCTTTTTCTGCTCTGTTTGTCTCTTTTATCTTTTTCCGCTCTGTCTCTTTATCTTTTTCCGCTCTGTTTGTCTCTTTTCTTTTCTGCTTGTTTCTCCTTTTTATCTTTTTCTGCTCTGTTTGTCTCTTTTATCTTTTTTCGCTCTTTGTCTCTTTTATCTTTTTCTCCGCTCTGTTTGTCTCTTTTATCTTTTTCCGCTCTGTTGTCTCTTTTATCTTTTTCCGCTCTGTTTGTCTCTTTTATCTTTTTCCGCTCTGTTGTCTCTTTTATCTTTTTCCGCTCTGTTGTCTCTTTTTCTTTTTCGCTCTGTTTGTCTCTTTTATCTTTTTCCGCTCTGTCTCTTTTATCTTTTTCCGCTCTGTTTGTCTCCTTATCTTTTTCTGCTCTGTTTGTCTCTTTTATCTTTTTCGCTCTGTCTCTTTTATCTTTTTCTGCTCTGTTTGTCTCTTTATCTTTTTCTGCTCTGTTTGTCTCTTTTATCTTTTTCCGCTCTGTTTGTCTCTTTTATCTTTTTCCGCTCTTTTGTCTCTTTTATCTTTTTCCGCTCTGTTTGTCTCTTTTATCTTTTTCCGCTCTGTTGTCTCTTTTATCTTTTTCCGCTCTGTTTGTCTCTTTTATCTTTTTCTCGCTCTGTTTGTCTCTTTTATCTTTTTCTGCTCTGTTTGTCTCTTTTATCTTTTTCCTGCTCTGTTTGTCTCTTTATCTTTTTCTGCTCTGTTGTCTCTTTTATCTTTTTCTCGCTCTGTTTGTCTCTCTTTATCTTTTCACCGCTCTGTTTGTCTCTTTTATCTTTTTCCGCTCTGTTTGTCTCTTTATCTTTTTCGCTCTTCTTCTCTTTTATCTTTTTCCGCTCTGTTTGTCTCTTTTATCTTTTTCCGCTCTGTTTGTCTCTTTTATCTTTTTTCCGCTCTGTTTGTCTCTTTTATCTTTTTCTGCTCTGTTTGTCTCTTTTATCTTTTTCTGCTCTGTTTGTCTCTTTTATCTTTTTCCGCTCTGTTTGTCTCTTTTATCTTTTTCTGCTCTGTTTGTCTCTTTTATCTTTTTCTGCTCTGTTTGTCTCTTTTACTCTTTCTCAGCCCGCCTCGTTTTCAATAAAATGTTGTTTTTTTTTTTCTCAGGACACCAAAGACACGGACAAACAGACACATACAGACTGACAGACAGACAGGGAGGCAGACAGACACAGACACACCACACGCACACACACACACACACACACACACACACACACACACACATCACACAAACACACACACCTCTCTCTCTCTCTCTCTCCTACTCCCTCTCTCTCTGTCCTACCAACTCCCCCCTCTCCTCCCCTCTGTCTTTGTTTCATTCTCTCTCTCTCGTATCCTCTCTCTCTCTCTCTTTGTCTCTGTACTACCTACTCTCTCCCTCTCTGTATCTGCCTGTCTGTGTGTGTCTCTCTCTCCCTCTCTCTCCTACCCACTCTCTCCCCCCTCTCTCTCTTCTCCCCTCTCTCTTCCCACTTCCCCCTTCCCCACAGCAAGGAGACAGTCTGTGCGGCCCAATCTGATTAGTCTACAGAGGACGCCCCAATCACAGCTGAGGCTGAGGAACCGTGCACAACATTCATCATAGTCATCTCCAGACTGACAACCTCCTCCCCAGGCAACACACACCCACCCCCCACAGACACACAAACACAGACAGACAGACACACACACACACACAGACAGACACACATACACAGACAGACAGACAGACACACATATACACACACTTACACATACATACACACACACACTTACACCAAGACACACACACTTACACCTAGACACACACACACACATATACACACACACTCACACACATAGACAGACACACAGACACAAACACATACTGATTGAAATATTATGAGCAAATTCTCTTCTCTCTCTCTCTCTCTCCTCTCTCCTCTCTCTCTCTCTCTCTCTCTCGATGTTATATGTATTGGACATTTTGCACGATAGATGATGTCAAGCCGCATTAGAAAATTGATTTACACAAACATCTGGAATTTATAATGACAAGGTTTAGATGTGGTGTTTCAGAAATTGCTGCCCTCATCCGTTGGGGATTTCGCTCCGCCTGCCTGTCTGTCTGTTTGCCTCTTTGTCTGTCTGTGTGCCGGTCTGTCTGTTTGTCTGTCTCTCTTGTGGTCTGTGTGCCTCTGTGTGTGTGTGTGTGTGTGTGTGTGTGTGTGTGTGTGTGTGTGTGTGTGTGTGTGTGTATCTGTCGGTTGGGCTGTCTGTGTTTTTGTTCCTTCTCATCCTTCTTTTTCTGTCTGCGTCCATCTCCATCTCCCCTCACTACCCCCACCCCCCTCTCTCCCTCCCCTTCAACTCTTCCCCTCTCCCCTCTCTCGTTTTATCTTCCGTAATTCCCTCTTCCTGGTTTGATTTATTTCTTTGTTTTAATCAATTTCTATCTTCTTTCTGTCTTTATGTCGTCGTCGTTGTCGTTATCGTCGTAGCAGTTAAGTTGTCAGTGGTATTTTTGTTGTCGTTTTTCTTCATAATATTATTTTCTGTTTGCTTCTTCTTCTTCTTCTTCTTCTTCTTTTACTTCTTTTCTGGTTCTTTTGTATTCTTCTGTTTACTCATTTTCTTTCTCCTTCTCCTCTCCCCCCATCTTCTCCTCTTTTCCTTCTTCTTTGTACTTGAGCAGGGACAGATGGAAAGAATACTCTCTGCCTACACTCCTCATCCTTGAACGAATAAAAGTGTTCTTAGTCCTCCTGTTCATGTTCTTGTTCTTGTTTCTCCTCCCCCTCCTCCTCCTCTTCCTCCTCCTCCTTTCTTTTCTCTCTTTGTTTAAGTACATCATCATCATCATCATCATCATCATCACCATCACCATCATCATCATCGTCGTCGTCGTCGTCGTCGTCATCATCATCATCATCATCACCGTCGTCATCATCATCGTCATCATCACCATCATCATCATCTTTACTAGTTTTTCTTGCTATAGTTCTACTTCTTCCTATAATTCGCTGCTTCGTCTTCTTCGACTTCCTCGTCTCCTCCTCCTTCTCCTCCTCCCTCTCCTCCTCCTCCTCCTCCTTCTTCTTCTTCTTCTTCTATGGTGCGTAATTCTTGTTCCGCTGTGATAGGAAGTCCCCCTTCTCACCCCAGCACAGCCTAGTGTTGACCAGCCTTAACAATATCAATGATTTGTATATCATGTACATCATTCATTAGGGCTGAAACACTGTCTTCCTGGTTTACTTTATGTTTCAATGCAGGACTTTCTCCCCGAAACGATGACAGCCTTGACAGACGCCCAGTGTGGTCGCTCAGACTGTAATGACAGAACAGAACCAGTCCCTCAACCCTCTCTTCCCTCGCTCTTTCTCCAGTGTCCAGTGTCTACATATTACCCCCTTCCCTCGCTCTTTCTCCAGTGTCTACTATATTACCCCCTTCCCTCGCTCTTTCTCCGGTGTCTACATATTACCCCCTTCCCTCGATCTTTCTCCGGTGTCTATATATTACCCCCTTCCCTCGCTCTTTCTCCGGTGTCTATATATTACCCCCTTCCCTCGCTCTTTCTCCGGTGTCTACATATTACCCCCTTCCCTCGCTCTTTCTCCGGTGTCTATATATTACTCCCTTCCCTCGCCCTTTCTCCAGTGTCTACATATTACTCCCTTCCCTCGCCCTTTCTCCGGTGTCTATATATTACCCCCTTCCCTCGATCTTTCTCCGGTGTCTACATATTACTCCCTTCCCTCGCCCTTTCTCCAGTGTCTACATATTACCCCCTTCTCTCGCCCTTTCTCCAATGTCAACATATTACCCCCTTCCCTCGCCCTTTCTCCTGTGTCTACATATTACCCCCTTCCCTCGCCCTTTCTCCAATGTCTACATATTACCCCCTTCCCTCGTCCTTTCTCCAGTGTCTACATATTACTCTCTTCCCTCGCTCTTTCTCCTGTGTCTACATATTACCCCCTCCCCTCGCTCTTTTTCCTGTGTCTACATATTACCCCCTTCTCTCGCCCTTTCTCCTGTGTCTACATATTACCCCCTTCCCTCGCCCTTTCTCCAATGTCTACATATTACCCCCTTCCCTCGTCCTTTCTCCAGTGTCTACATATTACTCTCTTCCCTCGCTCTTTCTCCTGTGTCTACATATTACCCCCTCCCCTCGCTCTTTTTCCTGTGTCTACATATTACCCCCTCCCCTCGCTCTTTTTCCTGTGTCTACATATTACCCCCTTCCCTCGCTCTTTTTCCTGTGTCTACATATTACCCCCTTCTCTCGCCCTTTCTCCAATGTCTACATATTACCCCCTTCCCTCGCTCTTTCTCCGGTGTCTACATATTACCCCTCCCCTCGCTCTTTCTCAGGTGTCTACATATTACCCCCTCACCTCTGACCGTTGTGGCACTGCCCTGATCCCCCTGGCAGAGTACTGTTATCGAATGGTACCAGCCGCTGCCGTTTCTGGGTGAAAACAGGTTCCCTAAGCCGCTTGCAGTCCTCCTCCCTGGAAGCGGGGCTTTAATTACAGACGGACCCACGCGGCGCCAGACTCCGCAGCGCCAGAGATCCTCCTCTCTGCCCCCTGCCTCTCCCCCCCTCCCCCAAACCCCCCACCCCTTCCTCCCCGCTCCCTAGGCACCGCCTGGACCCAAAGCAGCCTCCGCATAATCCGACAGCATGGAACCGCAGTTTTAATTAGAACGACCTGTAACACAGTGGAACCTGTCTTCTACTAGTAGCAAAAATGAAAATTCAGGAAATCTTCAGTTCACTTTTTCAGGGATCCGTCATTGGGAATGAGGGATACAAGGCAGGCATCCTGTCGAAGGGCAGAATTGTCCACATTAAAACCTGTTAGGAAGGACAAGAACATCGCTGTGAAACACAGTTTCAGGTTGCTGCACGCACTGGTATATTTCATCTTTCTGTGTGCATACAAGACATGGACCTCCACAGCGCAGGCTACTGCACGCACTGGTGTGTTTCATCTTTCTGTGTGCATACAAGACATGGACCTCCACAGCACAGGTTGCTGCACGCACTGGTTATATTCATCTTTCTGTGTGCATACAAGACATGGACCTTCACAACGGTTATGGAAAGGAGAATGTAAGCCATGGACATGAGATGCTACCCGCTAAAGGCTGGCATCAGACACACCGACCATGTCACCAAGGGACAGGTGCCTCAAACCATCAGGCAGCGCAGCGGTCCATACGAAGATCTACTGACATCAGTCAAGAGAAAAGGAATTACGTGAAGTATGGCCATGGAATAAGATTCCATGGCCTTGGTCAAACAGTCCTCCAGGAAACTGTTGAAGGAAGGAGACGGAGAGGAAGACAGCAAAAGAAATGATGGACTGACAACAGTGCAGAGTGGATGGGGAGGACATTGGCAGAGACTCTCAGGCCGTGGCACACAGCTGACAAGAACTGGAGGAAGCTGATGAACTGTTCTTCAGTGTGATGTCCCAGAGCCTCCCCACGGAGCTAAGGACATAGAAGTTGAAGAAGAAGAAGAAGAAGAAGAAGAAGAAGAAGAAGAAGAAGAAGAAGAAGAAGGAGGAGGAGGAGGAGGAGGAGGAGGAGAAGGAGGAGGAGGAGGAGGAGGAGAAGGAAGAAGAAGAAGAAGAAGAAGAAGAAGAAGAAGAAGAAGAAGAAGAAGAAAAGTCCAAAGCCTGGTGTGAAGGTGCATGGGTGCATGAAAGATACGTAGAGAGGTCTGTGGTCCAGCGGTCAGAGCGTTCGGCTGGGGAGCAGCCAGTCGTGAGTTCGAACCACCCGTGGGTGTGGGATGTTTACGGCTTGAACACTCTTGTCTGTCCACCCAGCAATATGGGCACCTGATTCAACTCAGGTAAGGTTAAGGGGGGGGGGGGGGGGGGGGGGGGGGGGGGGGGGGGGGCGGAAGGAAAGGGGTGGGCACCGTCTTTCGTAATGCCATGCCTTAGACACGGTCAACCTTTGACACCTTACACAATACCCTGCGGCCATTAGGTTATGGCAGTTTCACCTATTTTCCTTACAGACATACACTTTGCTATCATCACCTCCCCCCTCACTCCTCCCCCCCCAAAAAAAAGAAAAAAAAGTGTCACTGATCCCTCAGCCTACCAGGACCATACATAGCAAGCACTGCACCATCTGTCTCCATCTCCGACAGTTGTGTGCAAGTTTGGGATTGCGGCCAAGCTCGTTTGAAGTCCACTCAGCCATGCTGTCTGTTTGTCCACCTCTGTCTGTGTCTGCCCTGTCTCCCCTCTCCCTCTGCTCTGTTGCTGTCTGTCCACCTCTGTCTGTGTCTGCCCTGTCTGTCCTCTCCCTCTGCTCTGTTGCTGTCTGTCCACCCCTGTCTGTGTCTGCCCTGTCTGTCCTCTCCCTCTGCTCTGTTGCTGTCTGTCCACCTCTCTGTGTCTGCCCTGTCTGTCCTCTCCCTCTGCTCTGTTGCTGTCTGTCCACCTCTCTGTGTCTGCCCTGTCTTCTCTCCTCTCCCTCTGCTCTGTTGCTGTCTGTCCACCTCTGTCTCTGTCTGCCCTGTCTGTCCTCTCCCTCTGGTCTGTTGCTTTGGAGGACGGGCTGGGAAAGTCTGCTTGATGTTGTGTGGCCTGTCCTGTATCAATTCAGTTGTGAGGAATGTTGTGGCCTGTCCTGTATCAATTCAGTTGTGAGGAATGTTGTGGCCTGTCCTGTATCAATTCAGTTGTGAGGAATGTTGTGGCCTGTCCTGTATCAATTCAGTTGTGAGGAATGTTGTGGCCTGTCCTGTATCAATTCGGTTGTGAGGAATGTTGTGTCCTGTCCTGTATCAATTCAGTTGTGAGGAATGTTGTGGCCTGTCCTGTATCAATTCGGTTGTGAGGAATGTTGTGTCCTGTCCTGTATCAATTCAGTTGTGAGGAATGTTGTGTCCTGTCCTGTATCAATTCAGTTGTGAGGAATGTTGTGTCCTGTCCTGTATCAATTCAGTTGTGAGGAATGTTGTGTCCTGTCCTGTATCAGTTCAGTTGTGAGGAATGTTGTGGCCTGTCCTGTATCAATTCGGTTGTGAGGAATGTTGTGGCCTGTCCTGTATCAATTCGGTTGTGAGGAATGTTGTGGCCTGTCCTGTATCAATTCGGTTGTGAGGAATGTTGTGGCCTGTCCTGTATCAATTCAGTTGTGAGGAATGTTGTGGCCTGTTCTGTATCAGTTCAGTTGTGAACTCCTCAGTGTGGTCACCAGGGACGGGCTGAGACAGTCTGGTTGATGTTGTGGCCTGTCCTGTATGAAAGTGTGGTCACCAGGGACGGGCTGGGACAGTCTGGTTGATGTTGTGACTGTCCTGCATCATAGTGTGGTCATCAGGGACGGGCAGGAAAAGTCTGGTTGATGTTGTGACTGTGCTGTATCAGTTCAGTTGTGTTCTCCTCAGTGTGGTGGGTCCACGGGTCTTCACAGCGACTGGCCTGTTGGTGAGGGTTCTGTAGACGTTGTGGCTTTTTTCTCGCTCATCATGGAAGATGGTTAATAGCTTTAGCTTCAACATCATCAAGAATAACAACAACAACAACAATTATAACAACATCAACAGCAGCAGCAACAACAGTAACATCATTATCATCATCAGCAACAACAACAACAGCGATAATAATAACAGCATCAACAGCAGCAACAACAATAACAACAACAACAGCAGCAGCAACAACAACAACGACGACAAAAATAATAACAACAGCAATACTACTACTACTACTACTGCTACTAACAAGACCAATGAGTGCTTATATCGGGCAACATCTCCAAAAGTAAATGGAACTCTTTGCGTTTTACATACAGTAGTATCAGACCAAAAAATACATGAATATCTTTAAGAACAATATTTCATAACCCTCTATGCACAAAATGTACATACATTTCTTTAGGAACAATATTTCATAACCATCTATGTACAAAATGTACACGATTTTTTTTAGAAACAATATTTCATAACCATCTATGTACAAAATGTACATGGATTTCTTTAGGAACAATATGTCATAACCATCTATGTACAAAATGTACACGGATTTCTTTAGGAACAATATGTCATAACCATCTATGTACAAAACGTACACGGATTTCTTTAGGAACAATATGTCATAACCATCTATGTACAAAACGTACACGGATTTCTTTAGGAACAATATGTCATAACCATCTATGTACAAAACGTACACGGATTTCTTTAGGAACAATATGTCATAACCATCTATGTACAAAATGTACACAGATTTCTTTAGGAACAATATGTCATAACCATCTATGTACAAAATGTACATGGATTTCTTTAGGAACAATATGTCATGACCATCTATGTACAAAATGTACATGGATTTCTTTAGGAACAACATGTCATAACCACCTATGTACAAAATGTACATGGATTTCTTTAGGAACAATATGTCATAACTACCTATGTACAAAATGTACACGGATTTCTTTAGGAACAACATGTCATAACCACCTATGTACAAAATGTACATGGATTTCTTTAGGAACAATATGTCATAACCACCTATGTACAAAATGTACATGGATTTCTTTAGGAACAATATGTCATAACCACCTATGTACAAAATAAAAGAGAAGAAAAGACTTCATCACAGTTCCGAGAGAACTTTTTACATCACAGTCTGTCTGTCTGTCTGTCTGTCTGTCTGTCTCACACACATACACACCCACCCACACACACACACACACACACACACACACACAAAACCACACACACACACACTCACACACAAACACACACACACACACACACACACACACACACACTCTCTCTCTCTCTCTCTCTCACACACACACACACACACACACACACACACACACACACACACACACACACAGGAGGGGGAAAGAAGGGTGGGGATCGGGGGAAAGAATGGGGGGAGGATAAAGGAGAATCCATGTTATTTGTGGTCAGGACATCAACGGCTGACCGCCTCGCTGTATCATGAGCTGTCTGGGCAAATAATGTGTTGGCGCCTCCTCGGCTGACGAGCGTGGCGTTGTCATCTATGTGGGTGGGGAACGTCAACTCGCTGTGGGTCATTTTTCTCGCCTCTGGTACAAAGGTGGTGTGGCGCCCCAGTGGTCTTCAAGTCTCCAGGACAGGTGACAGGTGACAGGTGATAGGTGATAATTGTGTGGGTCGTTGTCCTCACGGCGTTCTGGTTTTTCCTCCAAACGGACGAATTTAGGTCGTAGCTGTTATAGTAAGTCAGCTGTTGATCAACTCAGTTTGTTCATTCTCACTCGAAGAATTCATGTCTGGAGAACTCAGCTGGAAATAGACACGAACGGCAAAAATTACGTCACCCCCCCCCCCCCCCTAACTTTTTGTCTGGGCCACTTCAGTGGCATCACCCACGCCGCTCCTTCCAGCTCCCCGTCCACAGCCACACCCTGTCCCGTCCCGCCGCAGCCCCGGCATCGGCAATCAACAGGGAGCAGTCAGTGTCAAGTCGTCATCAGGCAACCCACCGGAGGAGACACTGCACTGCTGGCGAGTCACTTCGGTGGTGTTCAGTGGCGCCAGTTCTGATCCAACATAAGCAGAGCACCCACCCACTAAGCCCCCTACTGACGACGATAACTGTTCAGTCCATGAGGCGGATGAGTAGAGTGAGCGTGCCCTGGGCGCCACCACGGCCGTCCAATCACAGTCCCCGTGGACTTGCAGATACTGGCAGCCTCAACTGGAACTCATCAAAGCGTATTTTTTGAGTGGGTGAAGATCATGACCATATTCTCAAACATCATCACAACAGATAGTGGAAATGGAAAATGAGGTCACCATGATGGCCGGGCAAAAAAAAAAAAAAAAAAAAAAAGACCACGGAATTTGAGACTTTTGTTCTGCTGACTGATGAAGATGAAGGTAACGAAGATGAAACTCAGAGTTCCATTGTGGTCTGAGACTGCGTGACAAGGCTGTAGTCTACCCTTGCTTTTATGACATAGCTCGGCGTCAACCAGCCCCGAGAAACACATACACCTGCAGTGTTGGTCAGGACATTTGAGCAACGCTTCCAAAGGCGCATCCATGAAGTGGATTAAACTCAACTGTGTTGTTCCAGTCTTTCCAGTGGAGTCAAAAGGAACACTCAACTCTGGGTAGGATCATATCAGGCCGGCAAAATCCCAGAAAGAAATGGGTCTGATGGGAATGGAATACACAACCTTCCAGCCGGGAATCCGCGACGCGAACCACTATGGCATGGGTACAGACTATGGACATATTTTTTTAACTTTTATCAATTAATGTTTGTTTGGGGATGGGGCGTTGACTGGTTGGCGCAGAGGGAGACGGAGGTCCCTGAGGCTGGTGTGTCATTTTTGGTACATGGGGACTAAAGCAATATTCACTGAACATTCTCAAATAGTGATACTGTAGAGGTATTTTCGGTGCTCTTCGACCAGAGACATGTTCACAAAGATCAATACTTAGAAAGAAATAAACAACCCCCCCCTCCCCGAATCCTACCCTCACCCCCTTAAAAAAATCACAAACAGTAATATGGGTAAATATGTACTAAAGCGTTAACACCATATTTCAGTGCATTTGAATAAATAGACACTAAAGCTTAACACGATATTTTTCGTCACATAAAAGATGCAGTCGTTGTGATCTTGGCTCGTTAAGACTCCAGCTGTATTCCACAGCACAGGTTTTTCAATATCAACACGGAAGATGTCACGACGATGTCGCTTCAGCACATAAACACCAACGACATTTACTTATCGAGGCGTGTTTTAGTGCATGAAGGGCACAAATATATTCTCAAACATCATTACAACAGAAAATATTTTAGGCAGACAGACACTAAGGATATATTCTTCGACATCAACACGCGAAGACATATTCTCAATCATTGATTCTACAGACAGTATTTGGGGTAAACAGACAATTAAAGACATGTTCTTCAGCATCCATGCTGAATTTGATATATTTAGTACACGACCACTAAATTGTTATATTTTCGGCATAGGAAGTCTCCAATGTATTTTCAAACTTCAGTTCTAAAGACACTGTGTGGGCGAGATATGATCACTTGAAAAGTATTCTCAAACAAGAGCCGTAGGTACTCTGTATGCTCAGTGTATGAACGCGAAATAAGTGTTTTAAAATACTAACATTAAATGCATTGTGTGCTCGAGATGATCACAAAAGGATAGTATTTATAGATTTTGGATGACAGGCACAGGGACGGTGAAGAAGTATTCTATAATTATCAGATATGGTAAGAGAGAGAGAGAGAGAGAGAGAGAGAGAGAGAGAGAGAGAGAAGAGAGAGAGAGAGAGAGAGAGAGGAAACAGTCACATACACACTAACAGACACAGACACAAATACGGACTCTCTCTCTCTTTCTCTCTCTCACACACACACGCACGCACGCACGCACACACGCACGCACGCACGCACGCACACACGCACACACGCACGCACGCACACACACACACACACACACACACACACACACACACACACACACACACACACACACACAAGTCACAGCATCTCATTTCGCTCATAATCCCTGGTGAACCGCATACCATATGCAACGTGTACGTGATATCCCTCTTCATATTACATGTTTCATAATTAAGCCGTCCGTGAATCGTTCTCTCCTTGAACAGACCCACCCCTCCACCATCATCCCTTCCTCCTCCCTACCCTCCTCACCCACACCCCTCTCCTACAAACACGCACGCACGCACGCGCGCACGCACGCACGCACACACACACACACACACACACACACATACACACACACACACACACACACACACACACACACACACACACACACACACACACACACACTTTTCCTCTGCCATGCAAAACTTCCCGTATGTCATAGTCTCTTTAGCTTGTGTCCACACATGATCGTAATAGACCTGCAACCACCATCATTTTATAGTTCCTTTGCTTGGGTCCAAACGTAATTATGAAAGACCCCCGACCACCACCGCCGTCGCCCCCACCACCGCCACCGCAATTACCACCACCACCACCAACGCCGTCACCATCACTATTTCCGTCACCACCACCACTACCACCACCACCACCACCACTATCACCACCATCATCACCACCACCGCCACCACCACCACTACCACCACCACCACCACCATCACATTCCTTCCCTAATCTTCCCACATTCCTGAGCCCCCTACACCCGCCCCCCCCCTCCTCGATCTCCCCCTCCGTCCCCCTCATCCCTCCACTACTCTCCAGGCTACCTTTTTCCAGGTATTATTATTATTATTATTCTCATCATTATATTTTGGGAGCTGTGAAAAGAAAATCGATAGTATGGCGACAGGGCCCAGCAGCTGTGGTCGGTGCAGCAGATGGCTGTGATGGGGTCGTCACTGCTGTACACAGTCTTCCCTCCATGCTGCCTGTGATGGTGTCTGTCACTGCTGTACACAGTCTTCCCTCCATGCTGCCTGTGATGGTGTCTGTCACTGCTGTACACAGTCTTCCCTCCATGCTGCCTGTGATGGTGTCTGTCACTGCTGTACACAGTCTTCCCTCCATGCTGCCTGTGATGGTGTCTGTCACTGCTGTACACAGTCTTCCCTCCATGCTGCCTGTGATGGTGTCTGTCACTGCTGTACACAGCCTTCCCTCCATGCTGCCTGTGATGGTGTCTGTCACTGCTGTACACAGTCTTCCCTCCATGCTGCCTGTGATGGTGTCTGTCACTGCTGTACACAGTCTTCCCTCCATGCTGCCTGTGATGGTGTCTGTCACTGCTGTACACAGTCTTCTCTCCATGCTGCCTGTGATGGTGTCTGTCACTGCTGTACACAGTCTTCCCTCCATGCTGCCTGTGATGGTGTCTGTCACTGCTGTACACAGTCTTCCCTCCATGCTGCCTGTGATGATGTCACTGCTGTACACAGTCTTCCCTCCATACTGCCTGTGATGATGTCACTGCTGTACACAGCCTTCCCTCCATGCTGCCTGTGATGGTGTCTGTCACTGCTGTACACAGTCTTCCCTCCATGCTGCCTGTGATGGGGTCTGTCACTGCTGTACAGTCTTCCCTCCATGCTGCCTGTGATGGGGTCTGTCACTGCTGTACAGTCTTCCTTCCATGCTGCCTGTGATGGGGTCTGTCATTGCTGTACAGTCTTCCCTCCATGCTGCCTGTGATGGGGTCTGTCACTGCTGTACAGTCTTCCCTCCATGCTGCCTGTGATGGGGTCTGTCACTGCTGTACAGTCTTCCCTCCATGCTGCCTGTAATGGGGTCTGTCACTGCTGTACAGTCTTCCCTGCATGCTGCCTGTGATGGGGTCTGTCACTGCTGTACACAGTCTTCCCTCCATGCTGCCGTGATGGTGTCTGTCACTGCTGTACACAGTCTTCCCTTCATGCTGCCTGTGATGATGTCACTGCCGTACACAGTCTTCCCTCCATGCTGCCTGTGATGGGGTCTGTCACTGCGGTACAGTCTTCCCTCCATGCTGCCTGTGATGGGGTCTGTCACTGCTGTACACAGTCTTCCCTTCATGCTGCCTGTGATGGGGTCTGTCACTGCTGTACACAGTCTTCCCTCCATGCTGCCTGTGATGGTGTCTGTCACTGCTGTACAGTCTTCCCTCCATGCTGCCTGTGATGGTATCTGTCACTGCTGTACACAGTCTTCCCTCCATGCTGCCTGTGACTGCGTCTGTGACTGCTGTACACAGTCTTCCCTCCATGCTGCCTGTGATGGGGTCTGTCACTGCTGTACACAGCCTTCCCTCCATGCTGCCTGTGATGGGGTCTGTCACTCCTGTACACAGTCTTCCCTTCATGCTGCCTGTGATGGGGACTGTCACTGCTGTACACAGTCTTCCCTCCATGCTGCCTGTGATGGGGTCTGTCACTGCTGTACACAGTCTTCCCTCCATGCTGCCTGTGATGGGGTCTGTAACTGCTGTACACAGTCTTCCATGCTGCCTGTGATGGGGTCTGTCACTGTAAACAGTCTTCCCTCCATGCTGCCTGTGATGGTGTCTGTCACTGCTGTACACAGTCTTCCATGCTGCCTGTGATGGTGTCTGTCACTGCTGTACACAGTCTTCCCTTCATGCTGCCTGTGATGTGTCTGTCACTGCTGTACACAGTCTTCCCTCCATGCTGCCTGTGATGGGGTCTGTCACTGCTGTACACAGTCTTCCCTCCATGCTGCCTGTGATGGTGTCTGTCACTGCTGTACACAGTCTTCCCTTCATGCTGCCTGTGATGATGTCACTGCCGTACACAGTCTTCCCTCCATGCTGCCTGTGATGGGGTCTGTCACTGCTGTACACAGTCTTCCCTCCATGCTGCCTGTGATGGTGTCTGTCACTGCTGTACACAGTCTTCCCTCCATGCTGCCTGTGATGGGGTCTGTCACTGCTGTACACAGTCGTCCATGCTGCCTGTGATGGTGA
>CM065730.1:1633590-1636090 GCA_033310375.1 Conus canariensis | reverse complement strand
AAGAAACAACAAAACATCTCTCTCCCACTCCCAATAACACTAAACAAACAAACAAACAAAATAAAATAAAGTAAACAAACAAATTTATTTTGCAGCCAAGACAAAGTAGCATACCACATTGAGAAAAAAAAAGAAGAAAAACAAAAACGGTAGAAGAGAAGGCGGAAGGGGGGGGGGGGGGTGTGGGAAGAGAGAGAATCTCTCTTATTATGGCATCAAATTCGGCTGTGGAACTGACAAGATGAAGCATCTTATCATGCCAACTACTGCTACCATCGCGGCCAGATTGCCTCTCTGAAAAGAGGCAGGGAGTTTGTGCCCTTCCTCCTCCCCCCCCCCCCCCCCCCCACTGATAGTGCCAGAGTGGGTTTGTGCGGCGCACAGGTTACAGAGGTCGCCTGTTATCTATCTCCAGCCAACTTCAGATTTCATTCACGGAAGCCACTTGGCGGCTCTTGCTGTCGGCTTGTGTTCAAGTCAAAGGTGATATGAATAGCTGGAATCAGAGATGTATGTCTAGGCTAATTCAAGAACACGGCCACAGGAGACAGCATTTCTCGTCTTTTTGGCGACCAGGAAGCTGAACAGTGAGAGAAATGCTCAACGCTGGATTCCAATATGAAAGCCTCTGCCATTATTTGGTGGTTCTATACTATTACAGAAATCGTTCTACTATGGTGCTTCCCCAAGTTGACTTGATCTAAACCCACCGCGTTACAATCTTTTTTGTTTACAGTCCTGTGGCCATGGAAACCATATTCCGGCTGGCTTGGTGTTCCTAATACTGACTATAATTAAGTTATTTAATTTGATGTATATATTGAAAGAGGAGAGTGTAAAAAGCTTGCACACACACACACACACACACACACACACACACACACACACACACACGCACACGCACGCACGCACGCACACACACGTACACACACACACACACACACACACACACACACCCCCTACACACATGCACGCACGCACGCACGCTCACACACACACGCACCTCTCTATCTATCTATCTATCTTGTCTGTCTGTCTGTCTGTCTGTCTGTCTGTCTGTCCATCCCTCCCTCCCTCCCTCCCTCTCTCTATCTATCTATCTATCTATCTATCTATCTAGTTTGTTATTTTTATTTCCAATCAGTTCCCACGAAGATGTGACTGCTTGTTATAGAGTTATATTTGTGAGATTTATTTATCTATCTATCTCTCTTTCTATCCATCCATCCATCCATCTATCCATCTACCTATCTATCCATCCATCTATCTGTCTACCTACCTAACCTACCTATCTATCTATCTATCTATCTATCCATCCATCCATCCATCCATCCATCCATCAGCCTGTCTATCTGTCTCCCTAGTTTGTTATTTTCATTTCCAATCCATTCCCACAAAGATGTGACTGCTTATTATGGAGTTATATTAAAAACAAATTTGTGAGATTTGTCTTCCCATGATTGGCCCCTGCTCATAGCGGAGTTTGCTTCGAGCTCAGCTGGCAAGACTGGGACCTCCCACACCAGCTTCATCCCCTTCATGGATGCGTCTGTGAGAGTGTTGCTCTAATTCCCTTACTGACACTACAGGTGTCTGCATCTCTCGGGCCTGGTTGACTCCAGGAAATATTGACTAAGCGTAGAGCACAGCTTTGTTCGTGCAGGCTCAGACCGGATTGAAACTTAACAATGTCATCCTTATCATTCTCTTTGGTTAGCATTTACAAAGTCTCAAATTTGGTGGCGCTTCATGCTCGGCTTTCGTTGTGACCTCAGTGTTGATTTCTTCTCTCTGTCTGGGTCCAAAGTGTGTTCACCTTGTTGAGGTCGCCGATATCGGCCAGTTCGTGGGGGACTGTTTTTGTGACGGACGTGGTGGCGCCCTCTGCAGGCTGTTTGTGGCTTTGGGTGTCTCTACGTGTTCACTCAGGACTTCATTTTGTGTGTGTGTGTGTGTGTGTGTGTGTGTGTGTGTGTGTGTGTGTGTGTGTGTGTGTGTGTGTGTGTGGCGCGCGCGCGTGTTTCTATAGGAAAGACTGACACCCAGACCACCAGTCAGTGAAGGTCCAGTGATGAAGAGGAGAATAAACCGACACTGTCCCATTCGCCTTGTCTTTGCAGAGGTCCTAGGTGAGCGTCTTGTCCTCTGTTTCACCTGTCCTCTTATCGAGTCTAATCGCCAACAAGAGCACACAAACAACCTACATGCTTCCCTCTCTCTCTCTCTCTCTCTCTCTCTCTCTTTCTGTCTGTCTGTCTGTCTGTCTGTCTGTCTGTCTGTCTGTCTTCTCTCTTCTCTCTCTCTCTCTCAACATCATCCAACACACACACACACACAACACACACACACACACACACACACACAAAGAAACAAACCAAGAATAAAGCAATGTAAAGAAAGACAGACAGAAAGAAAGAAAGAAAGAAAGAAAGAAAGAGAGAAAAAAAGAAAGAAGAATGAATGAAAAAATAGAAAGAATGAATGAAAAAAATAGAAAGAA
>CM065730.1:1616090-1623590 GCA_033310375.1 Conus canariensis | reverse complement strand
TTATAGCCGTTAGTAACGGCTATTCTGGTAAAATAAAACACCGGGCATCATCCGTGACCCATAATGAACATACGTACACATTTTCAGAACGATCGGCCCAGAAGTTTTGTCTGGAGCGAGTGGAACACATTTTGACCACAGACAGACACACAGACAGACACACAGACACTCAGACAGCATTTCTTCGTTCCCATTGTAAAGTATTCCCTGTTCTATAAGAACCGGGAGTACCAAAAAAGGATGCTCCAGGCTTTGCTATACACTCTGAGCCTGGCACAAGCACACGGCAACAAGAAATGAGGAAAAAGGAACAAGCAGAAACCAACATTCATTCCAGACGGTCATAGCTTTTGGATTCATTGTCAAGTTGCCCATAAGCCCCTACATATACACAATTCCTCTGTTTATGTCATCCGATTTCTCTCTGTCTCCCCCCCCCTACCCCCCCCCCCCCACTCCTACCCCAATCAATCCCCGAATGAGTCTGTCTGTGTGTCGGTCTGTCTTCTGCCTTCCTATCTGTCTGTTTGTCGGGTCTATCGGGTCTGTCTGTCTGTCTGTCTGTCCGTCTCTCTGTCTGTCTGTCTGTCTCACACCCACACACACATCAGTACACACCACACCACACACACGTACACAACACACACACCACCACCACCACCAAATGCACAATCTCTCCTCTATACACACACACGCGCGCGCGCGCGCGCGCGCGCACGCACGCACGCACGTACACACACACACACACACACCACACACACACACACACACACACACATCACCACTACCACCACCACCATCACCACCAGCATCACTACCACCTAATGCACAATCTCTCCTCTACACACACACACACACCACACACACACACACACACACACACACACACACACACACACACTCATCACTGTGACCACCCTTATAGGCACACAAACCATCACATTATAACGCACAGACATAAATACACGCCCTATCAGCCACAAAACATGGTTCCATCACACCCACAGAACACGCACTCCTATTGGACTTTCCGATAGTCACACCCAGTGGCAATAGCCAATCCACAGAATCAGAAGCAAAATATTTCCATCTATTTTCTTATCATCCCAGAGCGAACTCATCGCTGAATCTGTCAGCATTGAGCAAAACATTTGATGCAACACAGAGGGTTAATACAATCTGTTTGCAGCGGACGAAGCCAAATGATGGCACTGTGGAAGAGTCGGCCTACTGTGGTTGGATGAGATTCTCGCTGGTCAGGGCTGCTGAAGACAGCTTTGCTGTTGCCACGTGTAGCTTCTCATCTCATGGAGGTTGATGTGACGTGACAGCCACTGCTGCTGCGGCTGTCAACAGCCTGGCGGGAGGCGACGTGACCTTGTGCCCTTTGTCTCTCAATTCACAGCACTGCAGTGGCTTGCACGTGCTAATAATATTGTCCAGGTGTCGTGCTAGATCATTGGCCGCTTTTCCACTGGAGTCCTTCTTTGTCGTCCCCTAGCTCTTTTCGTTCTTCTTCTTGTTCTTCTTCTTGTTCTTCTTCTTGTTCTTGTGCTTGTCTCTTTCTTGTCTTGTCTCTTGTGTTCTTGTCTTGTTCTTCTTGTTCTTGTTTTTCTACTTCTTGTTCTTGTGCCTGTTCTTGTTCTTCTTGTTCTTGTTCGTCTTGTTGTTCTTGATCTTGTTCTTTTTGTTGTTCTTGTTTTTCCTACTTCTTCTTGTTCTTCTTGTTGTTCTTGTTTTTCTACTTCTTTTTGTTCTCGTTCTTCTTGATCTTGTTCTTCTTCTCCTCCTTCCTTCTTGTCCTTCTTATTCTTCCCTTCTTCTCGTTCTTGTTCTTGTTCTTCTTCTTCTTCTTCTTCTTCTTCCTCCTCCTCCTCCTCCTCCTTTCTTTCTTTCTTTCTCTCTTTCTTTCTCTTTTTTATTTGCCTTCTATCAACGGTTTGCGGTATGGTGTGTGGAACCACAAGGTCACTCCAGAGACATCCCGAACATAGCTGTAGATCTGACAGAAAGGATGAAAGACACTGAGTCACTCCAGAGATATCCCGAACACAGCTGTAGTTCTGACAGAAAGGATGAAATACAAACATGAGTCACTCCAGAGACATCACGAACATAGCTGTAGATCTGACAGAAAGAATGCAAGACACTGATGTAGAGGACGTGGCCGGTGAAGAATAAAGAGAGACACTTACTTGTTATGACCACTGACACAGCTTTAGGTTGACAAGCTATATCATCTCATTCCCCCCTAGAGGTTCATTCCATGTGGCAGATTCTGCTGCTGCTGCCAACAGGCTGACCAGAAGAGACGTGAACTTTTGCCCTTTCCCTTCTGTTTTTTTTTTATCCATAGCACCAGGCTGCTTGACTGATGCTGCAGGTTGAGGTTCTGCACTGTCCACAGCTTCTTTGTAGTTTCAGCATTGCCAGGTCTGGAACACCTTGTTTTTCTTGGCAGGTGGGGGTGGTAGGATGTCTTGAGTTGCAAGGACTTTTCAGAAACGTGATCAGTTATCTGTAAGTTTGCATTTTCCCGCGAAGAGGCGGCAAACGTGTAGATCTTGTACGGGCAGTGATAAGGGACATGAAAAGTGTTTAAAACGTCAAGCGCAGCTGAATGCTTTGTTCTTTGATATACTACTCTGAATTTTGTCATCAAAGTTTCAGATTTTGGCATTGATTCTCATGAATTATTACTCTACTTGAACAATTGTCTTTAATTTTTGAATTTCAATGGTCCTTTCTCAATTCAATTCTTCTTAAACTGTGAATTCCAAAGTTCAATCAAGAACATAAATATTTAAACTTATCGTTATTATTGCCCTACTCTCTGTGTGTGTCCGCCTGCCTGTCTATCTGTCTGTCCTTTTCTCTCTGTCTCTGTCCCTGTCCGTCTGTCCGTCTGTCTGTCTGTCTCTCTCTGCATATGTGTGTGTAACTACTGCCTGAATGAGGTGATGTGTAAATACTCTGCACTGTAAGTAGATGACAACAAGGATGATACTCATCGTCTATTTCTTTTCCACTTATCACCCCTAGATGAGCCGGAATGAGCCACAAGGGAATATAGACAAACCACCTCATTTTTGGGATCATAGCTTTGGCAAGTATTATTTACACTTTGTTACACTGGCGTTTTCCACTTATGATGAATGCTAAGTTACTGATGGAAAGTCATATGATGAATGCTAAGTTACTGATGGAATATAGAATCATATGATGGAAAGTCTATATGAATGCTAGTTACTGATGGAAAGTCATATGATGAATGCTAAGTTACTGATGGAAAGTCATATGATGAATGCTAAGTTACTGATGGAAAGTCATATGATGAATGCTAAGTTACTGAT
Organism: Conus canariensis; assembly: GCA_033310375.1. Lineage (NCBI taxonomy): Eukaryota > Metazoa > Mollusca > Gastropoda > Neogastropoda > Conidae > Conus > Conus canariensis. Next base: position 1,620,237 of record CM065730.1, on the reverse strand, counting down.
GGAAAGTCATAATGAAAGAATTACGAGGAAAGTCATAGATGAATGCTATTACTGATGGAAAGTCATATGATGAATGCTAAGTTACTGATGGAAAGTCATATGATGAATGCTAAGTTACTGATGGAAAGTCATATGATGAATGCTAAGTTACTGATGGAAAGTCATATGATGAATGCTAGGTTACTGATGGAAAGTCATGTGCGTGCACAACTAAGTTTCATTCTCTCATAACCTTTTCAGGTTTGGTTCTGGCATTTCACCTGGAATGTACATCACAGAGTCCTGCTGACCTGTGCAACCAGCATCACCCACAGACCTTAACCTCCCAACAGTCAAAATGAAACCAATGTACATCACAGAGTCCTGTTGACCTGTGCAACCAGCATCACCCACAGACTTTAACAGCCCAACAGTCAATAACCAATACATCACAGAGTCCTGCTGACTTGCAACCACATCACCCAGACTTAACCCAACAGTCAAATGAAACCAATGTAATCCAGGTCCTGCTGATCTGTGCAACCAGTATCACCCACAGACTTTAACCCCCCAACAGTCAAAATGAAACCAATGTACATCACAGAGTCCTGCTGACCTGTGCAACCAGCATCACCCACAGACTTTAACCCCCAACAGTCAAAATGAAACCAATGTACATCACAGAGTCCTGCTGACCTGTCAACCAGCATCACCCACAGACTTTAACCTCCCAACAGTCAAAATGAAACCAATGTACATCACAGAGTCCTGCTGACCTGTGCAACCAGCATCACCCACAGACTTTAACCCCCCAACAGTCAAAATGAAACCAATGTACATCACAGAGTCCTGCTGACCTGTGCAACCAGCATCACCCACAGACTTTAACCCCCCAACAGTCAAAATGAAACCAATGTACATCACAGAGTCCTGCTGACCTGTGCAACCAGCATCACCCACAGACTTTAACCCCCCAACAGTCAAAAAACGAAATCATTTTCATCACATTTTCATTCAGTCCTGGAAACTTGCAAACTCAGCAAAGTACATACTGACGTAATCAATGAAGCAAAGAAGCTGGTTATCATGCAAATGATGAAAGAAAACATATGCGATGTGACGGGAAGAATGCAGGGATAATCTCCCTTATTATGACGTGTGTAACAGCCTCAGAATTGACAACGGGAGTCCTCCCATCATCCGTAGGATTAGCTTCTGTGATGGAACCTACTGCTGCTTCCTGGAGCCTGTCGGAAAGAACTAGCCCCCCCCCCCTCCACTTGCCCCCCCCCCCCCCCCCCCCCCCCCCCCGCCTCCCCTTTTTCCCTAGTCCAATTGTCTCCGGGCCGGTCTCTCCATGTTTTTCAGTGGCCAGATTGGGCTGTGCGTGGCACGTTGCTGTTTTCTGACAGCGGGCCGATGGTTCAGTGTCTGAAGACAATTTAGCCACGTGTTTGGAATTGGCTGTTGCTGTCTTTACTGACAGCTGGCGATGGTACAGTGTCTTGAAGACACATGACACTTCAGTCACGTGATGAGCATTTTTACAATTGTCTCTGTCCTGATTGTTTGGAAGACATATGGTACTTCAGTAACGTGATGAGCTCTTTTACAATTGTCTCTTTCTTTCCTGATTGTCTGGAAGACACTCTATACTTCAGTAACGTGATGAGCTCCGCTACAATTGTCTCTTTCCTGATCATCTGGAGACATCTATAAATAATGCATGAGCAGTGGGAACAAGCGTGATAGCTATTTGACTGAAAGATGAGTTGCCTGAGTTCTTTGGCACATTACACTTCAACTTTGGATTTTGTCGTTTTTATGTTGATAATGATTCAATTGTTAATCTAGTCTTCCCCTCCCATATCTATACATTTGTACAAATTAAAGTTTTGGAATTTTACTTAATTTTGATACCCGCTTCTTTATATATATTAACTGATGCAAACAACACCAGAACATAATCAACGAAGATACATACATACAAACATACATACATGCAAACATACATACATACACACGAACATGCATATAACATACATACATACATAGGCCTACATACATACGTACAGTCATTCATACAGATATACATACATAAACATACATACATACATACTCTCTTTCTCTGTCTCTGTCTCTCAATATGTGTGTGTGGTGCGTGCTGCGTGCGTGCGTGCGTGCGTGCGTGCGTGTGTGTGTGTGTGTGTGTGTGTGTGTGTGTGTGTGTGTGTGTGTGTGTGTGTGGTGTGTGTTCGTGTATATGTGTATATTAATAGAAAACACATGACTGTACGGGTCCTAATAATTTGTGATTTGTTGTGTATTGTGAACAGGTGACGTAAACTGAGATAAAAAAAAAACAAATTTTTCAACCGTTTTCATGTGGACTGGTTGGGAGTACTTCTAAACGGCTTGAAACAACGATTACATTCACTTATACAGGTGAATTGCTTCGTGTCTGAAATTGTATTGTTTCAAGTGTCCTTTTTTTGGTACGCACTTCAGTTAAACTCTGAACACTACATTGACGCCGAGTGTTGTGAAACATGCAAAACTTTTCACAAAAGTTTGGAATCATTCTGTTCTTTCCATCTTGACATTTCAGCGACAATGTTTGTAACAGACACTAAGCTGCGCCGGACTGCCAACATTGGCAACACTTGATTCCACCAACACCCTTGGGTCTTCTTCTGATCAATATAGCCATAGCTCTACTCCTCACCCCCTCCTCACATGTACACCCTTCCCTCTTCTTCTCTATCAATATAGCCATAGCTCTACTCCTCACCCCTCCTCACATGTACAACCTTTCCCCTCTTCTCTATCAATATAGCCATAGCTCTACTCCTCACCCCATCCTCACATGTACACCCTCCCCCTCTTCTTCTCTATCAATATAGCCATAGCTCTACTCCTCACCCCCTCTCACATGCACACCCTTCCCTCTCTCCTATCATATGCCATACCTACTCCACCCCCTCCTCACACCCTTCCCCTCTTCTTCTCTATCAATATAGCCATAGCTCTACTCCTCACCCCCCTCACATGTACACCCTCCCCTCTCTCTACAATATAGCCATAGCTCTACTCCTCACCCCCTCCTCACATGTACACCTTCCCCTCTTCTCTCTATCAATATAGCCATAGCTCTACTCCTCACCCCATCCTCACATGTACACCCTTCCCCTCTTCTTCTCTATCAATATAGCCATAGCTCTACTCCTCACCCCTCCTCACATGTACACCCTCCCCCTCTTCTCTATCAATATAGCCATAGCTCTACTCCTCACCCCCTCCTCACATGACACCCTTCCCCTCTTCTCTATCAATATAGCCATAGCTCTACTCCTCACCCCCTCCTCACATGTACACCCTTCCCCTCTTCTTCTCTATCAACATAGCCATAGCTCTACTCCTCACCCCCTCCTCACATGTACACCCTTCCCCTCTTCTTCTCTATCAACATAGCCATAGCTCTACTCCTCACCCCCTCCTCACATGACACCCTTCCCCTCTTCTTCACCCAAACCTTGCTTCCGCGTGAGGGAGAGGAAAGGTCACTGGAGGTGTCAAGATCACACTGATATCAAACTCTTTACATGAACGTTATTCAGTTCATTCTACTTTGCATGGAAACTTTCATGATAAACGCTCAATTTCAAGCAGACACACACACACACACACACACACACACACACCACACACACACACACACACACACACACACACACACACAATGAAGCCACCAAAAAAGCTGATCCAACGGGAAACTGGAAATAACTTTCGGTGACGAGAGGGGAAAGAGCGAAGTAAGAATCTTGCTGTATATAACTTCTTGAGGAGTTGAATCACCCCCATCAACCATGGCATCATTTTCTCTTCTGGCTGATTCTGCTGCTGAATCACCCCCCCCCCCTCCCCCATCAACCATGGCATCATTTTCTCTTCTGGCGGGTTCTGCTGCTCCGCCCAAGAGCGTGTCAGACAGAATCGTGCACTCCTGCCCTCCCCCTTCCCCCCACGTTTATTTATAGCACCGGAGTGGGTTGCACTGGCACAAAAAGTTCAGGTGCCCCTAATACGTATCGTCAGTCACTTCGGGGTTTCAGTGTCGGCAGACTGCTCAGTTCCAGAGAAATGGAAGGGACCCTCTTCGCCACTCCAT
>CM065730.1:1591090-1603590 GCA_033310375.1 Conus canariensis | reverse complement strand
TGTGTTCAGAACACCTCTGAGGAGGACCTGTTGCACAATACACAGAGGCAACCCCCTCCTCAGATTTGGAACCGTCGGTGAAAATTCTTGTTGTTGCGCTTGGACCGTCCCTCAAGGTCATCCGTTTTCCTCTCCAAGACGTCGAGGTTCCTCGTCAGATCCTGTTCCTCAAGCAGGTCGTCGTTTTGCTGACGCAGATCCGTGACCTCACCTCGTAATGCCTTCAGCTCTTCTTGCATAGCCCTGTACTCCTGTAGGACGTGGAGGTCTTCCTTCCTCTCACCAAAGCCGGTGTCCGTCTTCGAGCTCAAGTCCCGGATCATGCCCACCACGCCAGACAGAGTGGGCGCATTCACCGTTTCACTGGAGATTCTTCCGGAAGTGATGTCCGCTCGCTCCATACTCGTTCTTGAACCGCCCGATTTCAACCGTGTCTGCCTCAAGCTGTCCTTGCTTTGCGAGGAGTTAGGTCCTGGGCTGGTCTCCACGTCATCTACAGCGGAGCAGAAGACTCCCCGGAATAAATACGAGAGGAGCAAATATACTAGTGCTGCACCGTCCGCTCTCCATTTCAGTTTTACCATGGCGACGTAGCTGTTCTTCTTCTCCCTCGCCCGGTTCAACATGAAGGCCAGGTACAACCGCGTAACAGCGGCCACAACAGGCCCTTAAAGGAGTTGCAGAAGAAGGCATAATCTCTTACAAATTCCCCTGCTCCATTCCGGGACGCAAATTGCACTGTAGTCACAGCACTTGGGGGCTGACTATAAGAGGCTAAAGTCGCGGCTGCACACGGTGATTCACAAGTCCCCCCCCACCCCCCCAAGGAGAGAGAGAGAGAGAGAGAGAGAGAGAGAGAGAGAGAGAGAGAGAGAGAGAGAGAGAGAGAGAGAGAGAGTCGGAGTCGGATGAATTTGTTCACAATAGGCCACGGCTCCTTGTGAAGGGGTGTGTGAGCATCATACATGCAATTTATCAAGACAACCAAACAAACAAACTGAGCAAGAATTTCAAAGGAAAATAAATGTAAGCACAACAACAAGAGGAAAGCAAAAAAGGAGGAGAGAGAGAGAGAGAGAGAGAGAGAGAGAGAGAGAGAGAGAGAGAGAGAGAGAGAGAGAGAGAGAGAGAGAGAGATGTCAGCGGGCGACAAGAGCAGAGGCACCAAGAACAAGACAGAAGATCAAGAACCATTCCGTCTTGCCAGAGGCCTTGGCGGACTATGGAACTATAGCACACACACACACACACACACACACACACAACACACACACACACACACGCACGCACGCACGCACGCACGCACGCACGCACGCACGCACGCACGCACCACACACACACACACACACACACACATACACACACAACACACACACACACACACTTCCCCCAGAAACAGCAAATCGGATTAATCTGTCCCCCGATTGCTAAAACCAACATGAAATCTCCGATTAATTCTTTCGAAATGAAATATCACCGTAAAGCATCATATTCTTAAAAACAGGAAAAAACAAATACCCCCAGAATAGATGGCAATTCCAGACAGCAATTCCAACACCGCTTCCACCACTATCCTCTCCCAACATCAATTCCTCTTCCCTTTGAATTTCCCTTAAGGGGGCCGGAATAGCTCAGTTGGTAGAACGCCGGACTCGTGATCATGGGGTTGCGGGTTCGAATTTCGGTACAGGGGGATTTTTCCCTCGGAGTTAACATTGGTTCTGACTCCATTCCCCATACAATCCTTCGAATGAGACTATAAACCGAGGTTGCGTGTGTGAACGCACGCACATCTTGCACACACGTAAAATCCCATCATTAACTTTCGGAAGAGAAGGCCATTTTCGCCGTTGGTATGGAAGACACGTTACACATAGCATGCATCTTCCCCGAAGTTGGAGTATGGCTGCCTTAATGGCGGGATAAACACACAAAACTCCACTGCCTGTCTACAAGGCAGTGTCCGCAGGAGTATCAGCCTGCGTACGCAGAAAGAAAGGAAAGAAAAAAAGAATTTACCTTAAGAAAACTGACGTATTGTATAAAGGATTAAAAAAAAAGACGTACCGTTGTGATGATTATGCAATTGAAAAACCCAGACAAAAACAAGCGGAGTGATGAATTATGCACCGAATATGACACAAAAGACAGAGAGAGGAGAGAGAGAGAGAGAGGAGAGAGAGAGAGAGAGAGAGAGAGAGAGAGAGAGAGAGGAGAGAGAGAGAGATCAAACAGCCAAAGAGCTAATCCATCAATAGCCAGAGATGAAAGCTCCCAAATCAAGTGTCCATAGTGGAATATGCGAACACTACGTACAGCTGCAAAATGCTCATGGCTGTCTGTGTGTGGGGATATGCAGGGATGAAGGGTTAGTGTTTACAGAAACGCAGACTGTCTTGCTATCAGGACGAATTTGTTTGAGGAAGGGGAAGGAATAAAATGATAATAGCCAAGGAACTCGCGTTTCATGGCTTCCGCGCATAAAGAACAAACAAGAAGAATAACTCTTGTTCCATCGGTGAGACAACCCCCCCCCCCCTCCCGTAATTCTAAACGTAAGCTGCTGATGGCGCTCTCTCGCTAAGCACAAGTAAATACAGACATTAAAGAGCACAGAAGAAACAAACATGTGTCTTTAAGCATGGATGTTCTCAACAGTTCCGTATACTCTGTGTTTTAGATGTGACATAGCAACAAGAAGTGAAGAAAAGAACCAACACACATTCACATTGATTGAAGATGGGCTTAGCCTTCTGATCCTCTGTCAAACCGCGCTTAAGGCGCTTATGTACACGTTGTCTGTCTCTCTCATTGTCAAATGATCCCTGTCTCCTTCCCCCCCCCAACTCTGTCTGTCTGTTGGATCTCTTCTCTCTCTCTCTCTCTCTCTCTCTCTCTCTCTCTCTGCTCTCTCATCTCTGATGTCATCACTCATAGCAACTCTGATCGATAAGATTTTCTAGATCTGTCTCCTAAAACAGTGAAAACAAAAGGCATCTTCATCACACACAAACAAAAAATCACATTGATAGCAGACGCTTCTCATAAGTGCAGTTTGAATCCATTCCTGAACTAAAAAAAAAACCAACAAAACATTCTGTGCTATAACGACCAGTTTTGAAAAAAAAAGTATTAGGATTACTCTGACTGAAGGAGCCTGGTATGATAAAATACGATGAAAAAAAAAGTTATATGAGATTGGATGGGAAGAACGGAGAGATAATCTTGTTTGTTAGGAGTTCTAAAAACAGCCTTGAAGTTGACAAGGGGAACCCTCCCATCAGCCGTAGCATCATGTCAGCGGATGATCCTCCTGCTTGTTCCCAAGAACCTGTCAGAGAGAAACGTGAACTCTTACCCCCCCTCCCCCCCGCCCCTTCCTCCCACCCCACCCCCTTCCCCGTTCTCCCTCCTGCCACGTTTATTCATAGCACCAGAATAGTTTGTACGTGCGAAGCTTCACGTCTCGCGCTAAGACGAGCCTGGTTTGGGTTCCAGTGCTGGCAGTTTGCCTTGTCCTTGTGCCTTTCGCTTTCATCCTGGAGAGTTAACTGACAGTGGTACGGTGTCTTGAAGTTTAAGGATGCTTCAATAATGCGATTAGCTCTTCCATAGTTGCTCCCGTTCCTGACTACAGTGGGAAGTATCTTTGGATAATGCATCAGGTTTACGAACGAACATGATAAACAGTCAGCTGAAACAATCACAGAAATCTTACTTCACTGTACTCTTTGACCGAATACTTGCTCTGATTTGGTCATCGTCGCTTTGAACGTTGACAATGATTCAGTGGTGATTTTTTTTCTGAGAACTATGCACGTGAACAACGTTTTCAGTGTCTATGGCTGCTTTTTAATGTGTCTTTACTAAATCATGAACGCCAAAACTTAGCAACGAACGATGAATATGGTTAAGTTTCTATTTAAGGACATGTATCAGCATTCTTGTAATGATATTCAATGTCCTATTTCCCGATTGTTGAGTTCCTAATAAAGGAGGAACTGAGTCTCTCTCTCTCTCTCTCTCTCTCTCTCTCTCTCTCTCTCTCTCTCTCTCTCGCTCGCTCTCTCTCTATGTGTAAATATATATATATATATATATATATATATATATTTCTATATCTATATATGTATAATTTTGTTGGTGTGTGTGTGTGTGTGCGTGTGCACGCGCGCACCACTGTGCATGCGTGTGTGCGTGCGTGCATGCGTACGTGTGTCTGTGTCCTTATGTATGTGTGTGTGTGTGTGTGTGTGTGTGTGTGTGTGTCTCTGTGTGTGTGTGTGTGTGTGTGTGTGTGTGTGTGTGTGGTGTGTGAGTGAGTGAGTGAGAGAGAGAGAGAGAGTGCATGCGTGTGTGTGGGTATGTGTGTGTGTGTGTGTGTGCGTGCGTGCGTGCGTGCGTGCGTGCGTGCGTGTGTGTGTGCGTGCGTGCGTGTGTGTGTGTGATGTGAGTGTGTGTGTGTGTGTGTGTGTGTGTGGAGTGTGTTGTGTGTGTGTGTGTGTGTGTGTGTGTGTGTGTGTGTGTGTGAGAGACACATTGGGAACACTGGATTCTGCAAGCTCTTCAGTATTCTCATGGATATAATCGTTGCCGCCCCCCTCCCCCCACACCTCTCCCCCACTGCTTTCTCAAGAAAGAAACGTAAATTCATTCGATTTGAAAAACAACACACTAGTATCAAACTTTTCTAGTTAAGACACTTCAATTCCTTCCCCTTTCTAAGTGAACCCTCAGAATAAGATATAAATCTAATACAATCATCAGCAAACAGAAAACGTGCAGCCATTAAAACATGCTGGTGTAATCATAGAAGTCTAGAAAATAATTCAAGTTAATAGGAGGAGGAGGAGGGGGGGGAAGAGTGAAACTAGAATCTGACTTATGATGACTTACGACACAGACCGCTTTGATGCTGGCAGAGGGGGGAGGGGGGCATCCAATCAACAAGGATGTCAATTTCTACCCTTGGTTCAGCAGCTCCGTCTAAAGGCCTGTCAGAAAGAAACGTGGACTCTGCCCCCCCCCCCCCCCCCCCCCGTTTATTTCTGGCACCAGAGTTGCAGACCAGTGCAGGAGGTTCAGGCCTTGATGTGTATCATCGGCATCAAAGACACTGGAGTGGAGAGGACGTGTGGAAACTGAGGGCACCTCGACAGCTGCGCAGGCATCACCCCAGAGAATGAGACTCCTGACTGTGGGATCCCTGGGGATACGATAGGTGAAGATGATGCCATGGAGTATCAGAATGGTTCAGGTGATGCCATGATGTATCAGAATGGTTCAGGTGATGCCATGGAGTATCAGAGTGGTTCAGGTGATGCCATGGAGTATCAGAATGGTTCAGGTGATGCCATGATGTATCAGAATGGTTCAGATGATGCCATGGAGTATCAGAATGGTTCAGATGATGCCATGGAGTATCAGAATGGTTCAGGTGATGCCATGGAGTATCAGAATGGTTCAGGTGATGCCATGGAGTATCAGAATGGTTCAGATGATGCCATGGAGTATCAGAATGGTTCAGGTGATGCCATGATGTATCAGAATGGTTCAGGTGATGCCATGGAGTATCAGAATGGTTCAGGTGATGCCATGGAGTATCAGAATGGTTCAGGTGATGCCATGATGTATCAGAATGGTTCAGGTGATGCCATGGAGTATCAGAATGGTTCAGGTGATGCCATGATGTATCAGAATGGTTCAGGTGATGCCATGGAGTATCAGAATGGTTCAGGTGATGCCATGAAGTATCAGAATGGTTCAGGTGATGCCATGGAGTATCAGAGTGGTTCAGATGATGCCATGGAGTATCAGAATGGTTCAGATGATGCCATGGAGTATCAGAATGGTTCAGGTGATGCCATGGAGTATCAGAATGGTTCAGATGATGCCATGGAGTATCAGAGTGGTTCAGATGATGCCATGGAGTATCAGAATCGTTCAGATGATGCCATGGAGTATCAGAATGGGTGATGCCATGGAGTATCAGAATGGTTGAGGTGATGCCATGGAGTATCAGAATGGTTCAGGTGATGCCATGGAGTATCATAATGGTTCAGATGATGCCATGGAGTATCAGAATGGTTCAGATGATGCCATGGAGTATCAGAATGGTTCAGGTGATGCCATGGAGTATCAGAATGGTTCAGGTGATGCCATGGAGTATCAGAATGGTTCAGGTGATGCCATGGAGTATCAGAATGGTTCAGATGATGCCATGGAGTATCAGAATGGTTCAGATGATGCCATGGAGTATCAGAATGGTTCAGATGATGCCATGGAGTATCAGAATGGTTCAGGTGATGCCATGGAGTATCAGAATGGTTCAGGTGATGCCATGGAGTATCAGAATGGTTCAGGTGATGCCATGGAGTATCAGAATGGTTCAGGTGATGCCATGGAGTATCAGAATGGTTCAGGTGATGCCATGGAGTATCAGAATGGTTCAGGTGATGCCATGGAGTATCAGAATGGTTCAGATCATGCCATGGAGTATCAGAGTGGAAACTGAGGGCACCTCGACAGCGGCGCAGGCATCACCCCAGACCATGAGACTCCTGACTGTGGGATCCCTGGGGATAAGATAGGTGAAGATGATGCCATGGAGTGTCATTCATGTCTGGGGCTGCCAGTGTTGTTACTTCATTTCCTGCCTATTCCGGTGCCAGCTAACCCCGCCCCCTCCCCCCGAGAGATGATACACACACACCTGACGTTTCGGGGGCAGACAACTTGAGCAACTCTCCTAGCTTAGGAGCATCCAGTAAGTGGATGAAACTCATCTGTGTGGCTCCAGTCTTCTCACTCGGCCCCACAGCACACCTCTCAACTTGAGATAGAAAGCTAATTTGTCCAAAAAAAAAATCCCAGTAGTGTTTGCCTCTGATGGGTAATCAGCAAGAATTCTAATGGCTACTTTTGCATAATGACGCCAGTATACACTGGTATCTGTATACAGACTCTGAAAGTTAGGTATTCCTGATTGTCAGAATTCTAATGGCTACTTTTGCATAATGACGCCAGTATACATTGGTATCTGTATACAGACTCTGAAAGTTAGGTATTCCTGATTGTCAGAATTCTAATGGCTACTTTTGCATAATGACGCCAGTATACACTGGTATCTGTATACAGACTCTGAAAGTTAGGTATTCCTGACTGTCAGAATTCTAATGGCTACTTTTGCATAATGACGCCAGTATACACTGGTATCTGTATACAGACTCTGAAAGTTAGGTATTCCTGATTGTCAGAATTCTAATGGCTACTTTTGCATAATGACGCCAGTATACACTGGTATCTGTATACAGACTCTGAAAGTTAGGTATTCCTGATTGTCAGAATTCTAATGGCTACTTTTGCATAATGACGCCAGTATACATTGGTATCTGTATACAGACTCTGAAAGTTAGGTATTCCTGATTGTCAGAATTCTAATGGCTACTTTTGCATAATGACGCCAGTATACATTGGTATCTGTATACAGACTCTGAAAGTTAGGTATTCCTGATTGTCTGTTGTGCTCATGGAAACTAAAGGATATTGAGGGATGGGGGGTGGGGGGGAGAAGAGAGAGAGAGAGAGAGAGAGAGAGAGAGAGAGACAGAGAGACAGACAGACAGACAGAGAACGGTGGGGGTCGGAGGGAGAGAGAGAGAGATATATAGACACAGAGAGAGACAGAGAACAATGAGACAGAGAGATAGAAGGGGAGAGAGAGAGAAAGAGACAGAGAGAGAAGAGGGGGGAAGTGAGACAGAGACAGAGACAGAGAGAGAGAGAGAGAGAGGGAAGGGAGAGGGAGAGAGACAGACAGAGACAAAGACAGAGATATAGAGAAACAGAGAGAGACAGAGAGACAAACAGATAGAGAGATAGACAGACAGTGAGACAAAGGGTGGGAAAAGGAGGGGTGGGTGGGGGGGGGTATATGACATGAGAAATACAAAGACCACCCTTCAAAGTCACCGGGAAAGGTTTCCAGCACTTCTCACAGACTCTCGGGATTTCGGGATGGAAACTGGGAAACGGTAAAGTAACAACATGACATCACAATTCTCTCAGAAACCGTCTGACAGCTTTGCATCATGTTTTTCTTTTCATAACAGGTTTGCTTATCTGTCTATGCGTTAATGTGTCTGTTTCTCTGTCTGTCTGATTGTCTGTCTGTCTATCTGTCTGTCTGTCAGTCTGTGACAATGTTTGTATGCATGTATGCATGTGTGTCTCTGCCTCTTTCCTTTTCCTCTGTGTGTTTTTTTCTTCTTGTTCCCTGTCTCTGTTTGTTTAGCGGGGTTTTCTGGTTTCTTCGGTAGTGTTCCTTTTTCTTTCTCTGTTTTAATTTCCTGAACTTTTATTTCAACGTTTTTCTTTCTCTTTCTTTCAATTTCATTTGTATTCGGTATCGATTTTTTTTCTTTTTGTCTCTGTTGCATTCTCTCTTTATCCCTCCCTCCCTCCCCCCTCTCTCTCTCCCTCCCCCTCTCTCTCTCTCTCTCTCTCTCTCTCAGGACTATGGCCTTTACAAAATATATTCGAGTTCGAGTTCGAGTTCTCTCTCTCTTCTCTCTCTCTCTCTGTCTCTCTCTCTCTCTCTCTCTCTCTCTCTCTCTCTCTCTCTTCTTATGCTTTCTCCTACCCTTCCTTTTCCGTATTTGCTTCTTTTCTCTCTCTCTCTCTCTCTCTCTCTCTCTCTCTCTCTCTCTCTCTCTCTTTCAGTTCTCTCCTTAATCAATCCCATCCCAGCGTTCATTCACACTTTGCTTTCTTCAGTACTTGTCCACAATAACTTCTCCTCCTCCTCCTCCTCCTCCTGCTCCTCCTGCTCCTCCTCCTCCTGCTCCTTCTTCTTCTTCTCCTCCTTCTTCTCCTCCTTCTCCTTCTTCGTCCTCTTCTTCTCCTTCTAAGCTTTTTTTTTTTTTTTTTTTGACCGTCGTCCCATAGACACATTTAGCAGCAGGAAGGAAGATGGACGGCCACTGTCATGAGGGGAACCCTATCTGGATCGATCCCGTCAGACCTCATTAATACAAACCACAACCCTATCTGGATCGATCCCGTCAGACCTCATTAATACAAAACACATGCACAAGAGGGGCCGCCACAGAAAAAAAAAAAAAAAACCCAAACCCACCACACCTAAAAATAGCTGATCCCACAAGGCCTCAGTCACCGGAAGGAAGCGGTCAGTGCTGTCATGGGCGGAGCGGCCTGATTGATCCCTTAAGGTATTAATAACAGCCAGGGAAGGGGACAGCATTGGGGGCGAGGCCAAAAAAAGGCAGATTGGGTTTTTATCCTGACTCATGACGCCAGGGGGTTTTGACCGCTTTGTCCGTTCGTCTCTGCCCGTAGCTTCTCTCTCTCTCTCTCTCTCTCTCTCTCTCTCTCTCTCTCTCTCTCTCTCTCTCTCTTAGTTCGTCTTTCACCACCTTACTTCTCCTCTTACCTCTTTCATGTATTCCCTTCCGTCATCCCACGTGTACATCCTTCAGAACCTTTCCATCACGATTTTTTCCCTTCCTTCCCTCGCCATCGTCAGTCTTCTTCTTTCTTTGAGTGTCCACCTTCATCCAGGTGAAGATTCTGGCACTTTTGTGTGTATGACCGTTTTTTTTAATCTCGCCATTAAGGCAGCCATACTCCAGCTTCGGGGAAGGTGCATGCTATGTGTAACGTGTCATCCATACCAACGGCCAAACTGGCCTTCTCTTCCGAAAGTTGGTGATGGGATTTGACGTGTGTGCAAGGTGTTGTGCGTGCGTTCACACACGGAACCTCGGTTTAGAGTCTCATTCGAAGGACTGTATGGGGAATGGAGTCAGAACCAATGTTAACTCCGAGGGGAAAATCCCCTTGTACCGAAATTCGAACCCGTAACCTCAGGATCACGAGTCCGGCGCTCCACCAACTGAGTTATTCTGTCAAAGGGAAGCACAGTGGACAGAGTTGTCAGGAGGGAAACACAGCTTGATGTATCCATCCCAGACATGTGCAACGCCGCCCTGGACATGCTGAAAATGGCTGCCTGATCCCAAGAGGCATCGCTCACCGGAAGGAAGCGTTCAGTCCCGTCAGAGGAAAAGGAGCCTGGAGTGATCTCCCTTTGGTGTATTGGTAACAGGAAGTAAAAGGGAGAGTACTGTGGTGGTGGGGGGAAACTGACGGCCTGAGTTATCCACCCTTGTTCCATGGACTGGGGCAGTGAGGTTGGAGAAGACAGAAGGTGGTTGAAGCTTGGTCTGGTTTGGGTTTTCTCTCTGTGTCTCTGCTGTCCTTTCAGAGTTTGAAACTTCTTCTTCTTCTTCTTCTTCTTCTTCTTCTTCTTCTTCTTCTTCTTCTTCTCTTCTCCCCTCCTCCTCCTCCTCCTCCTCCTCCTCCTCTCTCTCTCTCTCTCTCTCTCTCTCTCTCTCTCTCTCTCTCTCTCCTGTTTTACTCCTTTTTCAGAAAGTAATTTATTTCACGCAAACCAAAAATTTCAAATTTCAAGTACACCACGTCTCACAGTCTTTCAACAGGTCTGTTGAAACATTTGGCCCCCTCCTCCTCACACACACACACACACACACACACACACACACACACACACACACACACACACACATATATATATATATATATATATATATATATATATATATACACACACCTCCACTGCAAAAGACATTCACACCCTTTCCCAGTCCTGACAAAGGGCAAATGTTGACAAAGAGAAGACGTCGAGAAAGTCAAAACAAACAAACAAAAACAAACAAAACAAAACCCCCCTAAACATTCTGAGAATGTAAACTTCCTTTCAGTCTCCAGCGCACGTTGTTATTCCTTCTCTTTTCCTTGTTATGGGCTCAGTATACCTTCCGGAGACAGCGAAAGTTTAAAGTGCAAGCTGACGCATTAATCAACAACAGGAGGGAAATAACCATAAACAAATCCAGTCCCCTCAATCAAATAGCCGTAACAATCGGGGGACAACACCAGCGTGTCCTGTACCACGACAACAAGTGGAGTCGCAAAAACAAAAACAGTAGGAACAGATACCATCATCGTCACATCTCCTATTCACTGATTCTAACAAAGTTTATGTACAGAAGCCGTTTCTTTTTCAATGCACTGTTTCCACATATGTGTACACATATGGCTGCCTTAATCCGACTTCTTTCATGGACATTTGTACCGAGCGTTTTGTTTTGTCAATTCTCATTGTATATGTACAATTGTCCACGTATAATTATCTGACCGAATACTTCATCCGTTTTGTGTTATCCTCGGCGACCAAAGGATCAATGTAAAAACAAACAAACAAAAAGTCTGTGATAGTTTAGGCATTAATTTCATCTCTCTAAAGACTTACCAGTAGCATGCAAAAGAAACTGTAAGACAACACAGGTGTATAAACAAAGCTGTACAGTATAAACAGAGCTGTACAGTATAAACAGGGCTGTACAGTATAAACAGGGCTGTACAGTATAAACAGAGCTGTACAGTGTCTTTTTTTATCGCAAAAGTTGCTCAACAGATTCCATTATTCTTAAAACCAATGTTTGTTGCTAAAATGAAATAACAGATTTTTAATTTGAAACCGTGTTCATTTCATTTCTTCAATTGTTCCCTTTTTGTTTTTCTTTTTTTATATGTGTTTCCAAATCCAAAGGTGTACACAATTTGGCTGTGTAAAGATAGCTTAATGTTTAACATTTCTATTTTTTTCGATAAGATATCATAATATCATTCTGATTCTTTACCTATTGCAACTATTGTTTGCACTGCTTTTGTATTTGCGTTTAAAGTATTTGGTAAGTTTTCATGTTGTTTTACCTTTTCATCTTGAAATTCGTTTTCTTGCTCAGCATCATCGTTATTCTGTTCTTGTAGTCATTCATCATCATCATCATCATCATCATCATCATCATCATATTATCCTCCTCCTTCTCCTCCTCGTCGTCGTCGTCGTCGTCATCGTCGTCGTTGTCGTCGTCGTCAATATCATCATCATCGTCGCCGTTATCATCATCATCATCATCACTTTAATTTCTTTTGTTCTTGTTCGTGTTGATGTTGCTCATTGTCATCGTGTTAGTCATCAGCATCTTGTTCGTTGGCGACGGGTGTGGCAGTGGTGTTGGTGCTTGCGTGGCATTCCTTCTTCCTGCTCCCACTCCTCAAAATGACTCTCGTCTTCATCTTCTTACTCCTCGTTCCTTTTGCCTCTCCTCCTCCTCTTTCTGCTTCTTCCCTTCCTCCTCTCTTCTCCTCCTCCTCTTCTCCTCCTCCCTTCTCCTCCTCCTCTTCTCCTCCTCTCTCTCTCTCCTCCTCCTCTTCTCCTCCTCCTCTCCTCCTCCCTCCTCCTCTCTCCTCCTCCTCTTCTCCTCCTCCTCCTCTCTCCTCCTCCTCTCCTCCTCCTCTCCTCCTCCTCCTCTTCTCCTCCTCCTCTCCTCCTCCTCTCTCCTCCTCCTCTCCTCTCCTCTCTCCTCCTCCTCTCTCTCCCCTCCTCTCCTCCT
>CM065730.1:1583590-1586090 GCA_033310375.1 Conus canariensis | reverse complement strand
CTGGTCATGTACACACCGTACTGTGTCAAACCAGCTGGTCATGTACACACCGTACTGTGTCAAACCATCTGGTCATGTACACACCGTACTGTGTCAAACCATCTGGTCATGTACACACCGTACTGTGTCAAACCATCTGGTCATGTACACACCGTACTGTGTCAAACCATCTGGTCATGTACACACCGTACTGTGTCAAACCATCTGGTCATGTACACACCGTACTGTGTCAAACCATCTGGTCATGTACACACCGTACTGTGTCAAACCATCTGGTCATGTACCACCGTACTGTGTCAAACCACTGGTCATGTACACACCGTACTGTGTCAAACCATCTGGTCATGTACACACCGTACTGTGTCAAACCATCTGGTCATGTACACACCGTACTGTGTCAAACCATCTGGTCATGTACACACCGTACTGTGTCAAACCAGCTGGTCATGTACACACGTACTGTGTCAAACATCTGGTCATGTACACACACAACCATCTGGTCATGTACACACCGTACTGTGTCAAACCATCTGGTCATGTACACACGTACTGTGTCAAACCATCTGGTCATGTACACATCGTACTGTGTCAAACCATCTGGTCATGTACACACCGTACTGTGTCAAACCATCTGGTCATGTACACACCGTACTGTGTCAAACCATCTGGTCATGTACACACGTACTGTGTCAAACCACTGGTCATGTACACACGTACTGTGTCAAACCATCTGGTCATGTACACACCGTACTGTGTCAAACCATCTGGTCATGTACACACCGTCTGTTCAAACCTGGTCTGTCACAACCGTACTGTGTCAACATTGGTCATGTACACACCGTACTGTGTCAAACCATCTGGTCATGTACACACCGTACTGTGTCAAACCATCTGGTCATGTACACACCGTACTGTGTCAAACCATCTGGTCATGTACACACCGTACTGTGTCAAACCATCTGGTCATGTACACACCGTACTGTGTCAAACCATCTGGTCATGTACACACCGTACTGTGTCAAACCATGTCATGTACACACGTACTGTGTAACCCTGGTCATGTACACACCGTACTGTGTCAAACCAGCTGGTCATGTACACACCGTACTGTGTCAAACCATTGGTCATGTACACACCGTACTGTGTCAAACCATCTGGTCATGTACACACCGTACTGTGTCAAACCATCTGGTCATGTACACACCGTACTGTGTCAAACCAGCTGGTCATGTACACACCGTACTGTGTCAAACCATCTGGTCATGTACACACCGTACTGTGTCAAACCAGCTGGTCATGTACACACCGTACTGTGTCAAACCATCTGGTCATGTACACAGTACTGTGTCAAACCAGCTGGTCATGTACACACCGTACTGTGTCAAACCATCTGGTCATGTACACACCGTACTGTGTCAAACCATCTGGTCATGTACACATCGTACTGTGTCAAACCAGCTGGTCATGTACACACCGTACTGCCGACAGAGCGAGAGGACAGTGCAACAGCTGCTTAGTAGGATAGGACAGAGAGAGAGAGAGAGAGAGAGAGAGAGAGAGGAGAGAGAGGGAGGGAGGGAGGGACAGAGAGAGAGGCGGGAGAGAGCGAGAGAGAGGAGAGAGAGAGAGGGGGGGGGAGAGAGAGAGGGGGAGAGTAGGGAGGGAGGGAGAGAGAGAAAGAGAGAGAGAGAGAGAGAGAGAGAAGGGGAGAGGGGAGTGCGGGAAGATTTGGGGGGCAGGGGGGGGGGGCAGGGGGAAGGGAGAGGGTGAATGGGGCCGGGGGCGAGGAGGACCGGGGTAGGGCAGGGGTTGGAGGGAGGTGGATGTCTGCTGAAGGTGGTTGAAAAGGGATATAGAAGCAGGATTGTGTATGATCATTACCCTTGGAGTCCGTTGGGGAACAGGCGTATGGTGCGTGGGCTGCTTCGATCAGCGGTGAGTGTGTGGTGTTTTTACTGAGACGTATGAGAGAGGGACAGATACAAAGGCAGGCAGACAGACAGACAGTGATGATTCAATACTTCTCTTTCGGTTTCTCTCTCTCTCTCTCTCTGTGTCTCTCTCTCTCCCCCTTTCTCTCTCTCCCTTTCTCTCCCTGTCTCTCTCTGTTTCTGTCTCTCCCTCCCTCTCTCTCACCCTCTCCGTGAGTGTATGTATGTATGTATGTATGTATGTATGTGTGTGTGTGTGTGTGTTAGGCTGACATACAGTAATCAGAAAAGGAGCAGATAATAGACTAGGTAGACAGACAGACTGAAGTACATGTGCACACACACACACACACACACACACACACACACACACACACACACACACACACACACACACACACACACAAGTCGATTGCCATATCACGATTTGAGAACAGCTTCAGAGCGAGCGGCTGAGACGCTCTTTCGTTCAGAAACAGCACATGGTTTCTATTTTAGGTATGTCGGAAAATTCCAACATCCCTCTGACATTATCGAAGCAAACACACACACACACACACACACACACA
>CM065730.1:1573590-1578590 GCA_033310375.1 Conus canariensis | reverse complement strand
AACATCTCTTACAGCTGTGCTGCGCTGCTGCTGCTGCTGTTTCAACATTAACATTGTTAACAGCAGTTGATTCTGTTTCTACATTAACATCTGTCAACAGCTGCTGCTGTTTCTACATTCACATCTGTCAACAGCCGCTGTTGTTTCTACATTCACATCTGTTACAACTGCTGCTGCTGTTTCTACGTTAACATCTGTTACAACAGTTGCTGCTGTTTCCACATTAACATCTGTTAACAGCTTTTGCTGCTGTCTCTACATTTACATCTGTTAACAGCTGTTGCTGCTGCTGCTGTTTCTACATTTACATATGTTAACAACTGCTACTGTTGCTGCTGTTGCTAGATTTACATATGTTATAGCTGCCACTGCTGCTGCTGCTGCTGCTGTTTTTTTTACATTCATACCTGTCAACAGCTGTGGCTCTTGTGAAGATGTTTTTTTCTTTTTCTCCATGAGCGAGTGACCGCTTCGTCCCGTGCGTCCTTGACCTTGGTCAGAGAATGACCGGTTGTGGAGGAGCTGACGTAGTTGCCTCAGCCCATGGGGAGAGGGGCTGTTGGGGGCGTGGGTGGGGGGAGGGGACGACGATGGAAGGGAGGTAAAAAGGGGGGAGGGGGAGAGTAAGAGGTGGGGATGGGGGTTGGGCGTTGAGGGGGGGGGGCAGCCACCGGCACTGGCTGCTGCTAATCTGACAGGGGAAAAACTTCTTCAAGACATGCAAGAATGAGACAAATTGGAATGGGAGGACAAGGAGGCTGTTTGTCTGTGTGTCTGACTGTCTGTCTCTCTCCCCTCTCTCTCCCTCCCTCCCTCTCTGTTCCCCCTCTCTCTTTCTCTCCCTCCCCCTTCTCTCTCCCTCTCTCTCTCTCTCTCTCCTCTCCCTCTCTCCTCTCTCCTCTCTCTCTCTCTCTCTCTCTCATTTCTATCCCTCTTCCTGTATCTCTCTCAATGTCTTTTCTTCTCCCCTTCTCTCTTTTTCGATTTGTTCGTGTGCGTGCATGCGTGCGTGCAAGTGTGCATGTGCGTGTGTGCGTGCGTCTGTGTGGGCGCGTGTGCACGCAGCGTGTGTGCAGAAAAGAGACAAGGTGAGTTCTGGATGAAATAACATAAAGACAAAAACAAAAACAAAGGAGCACATTTGCCTATTCGAATTACGTGCCACGAGTGTCATTGTAGCCGGACGTAGGACCAGAAAGAAAACGGAAAGAAACGTTAGAAAACTAAAAAGTATGTCCACATTTCTGACTCTGTTTCCACACGTTATCCACCAGCATTCTTGGAGTCCATCTTCCAGCCGGTTTTTGTTAATAATGTGAAATAATACAATGAAAAAAAGGTAAATAGAACAGTAAACGGTTAAAAAAAAGAATTAGAGGAGAGGGAAGAGAAGGAAAAGAAGAGGATGATGATAATGAAAAAGGAGAGCCAAAGCACTAGAAGAAGAAGAAGAAGAAGAAGAAGAAGAAGAAGAAGAAGAAGAAGAAGAAGAAGAAGAAGGAAGGACTCTGGTGAGGTGGGTGAGAATGAGAAAGAAGAGAAAAAGACTAAGGGAAAAGAAGGAAAGAAGATGGGTGGAAAAATGCGGACACGTATTGTTCCTGGGGAAAAAAAAACCACGAACAACAACACACAGCCAAATACAGACGCACAGATAGACATACAGACAGACGGACCGACAGACACACACAGACACACACAGCCACACACATGCGCGCACGCGCAGGCACGCACGCACGCGCACAAACAAACAAACAGAGGAACAGACAAAATGTAGAAAGGCACTCAGATGAAAATCGGAAGACCCCTCTGTCGAACAGTTTTGTTGACTTCAATCAACCCCCGTCTGAAACCCTCGTGTATCCCATTTACCATTTCACTCCAACGTGACTTACACACAAACTATCAACCCCTGTCTGAAACCCTCGAGTGTCCCTCTTACTATATCACTCCGACGCGACTTATACATAGACTGGTTTCCTGAACCTACTCTTCATTCTCTCATCAACACTTGTAGGTAGTTTCAGGCCCCTGGGTCACTTTGCTGCCCTGCCGTGAGTGCGTAGACCCTCCCCTCCCCTCCCTCCCCCCAGGTCAGCCCCCACCTCCACCTCCACGCCCCATTATAAATGTTATTTGGCTCACAAAGTCAGGGCTGTGCACCGGATTAGCTCCATCACCCACCCACCCTCCACCCACCTGTCTTTGTTTTGTGTTTGTTAGATAGCACACCGAACAAAACCGCATTCTTCTCACTGACGTCCATATATCAATTCTGGAGAAATAAATTACGAAAATCTGACATCCTTCTCCTGCTCCCAAACAAAGCGACAGAAAAAATCCATCTGTATGTCAGTGATAAGGGAAGTCAAACAAACAAACAAAACAAACAAATGAACAAAGAAACAAAGAAAAAGCTGAATCGGCTTTTGACCTCGATCCGCATCCGATTTCAAAGGGCCGTTCTTTGGCCTGTTTCTGCCTTGCTGTGTGGTTTCATGTATTTCAAAGGGCCGTTCTTTGGCCTGTTTCTACCTTCCTGTGTGGTTTCATGTATTTCAAAGGGCCGTTCTGTGGCCCGTTTCTACCTTCCTGTGTGGTTTCATTTATTTCAAAGGGCCGTTCTTTGGCCTGTTTCTGCCTTCCTGTGTGGTTTCATGTATTTCAAAGGGCCGTTCTGTGGCCTGTTTCTGCCTTGCTGTGTGGTTTCATGTATTTCAAAGGGCCGTTCTTTGGCCTGTTTTCTGCCTTCCTGTGTGGTTTCATGCATTTCAAAGGGCCGTTCTGTGGCCTGTTTCTGCTTCCTGTGTGGTTTCATGTATTTGAAAGGGCCGTTCTTTGGCCTGTTTCTGCCTTGCTGTGTGGTTTCATGTATTTCAAAGGGCCGTTCTTGTGGCCTGTTTCTCCTTCCTGTGTGGTTTCATTATTTCAAAGGGCCGTTCTTGGCCTGTTTCTGCCTTCCTGTGTGGTTTCATGTATTTCAAAGGGCCGTTCTGTGGCCTGTTTCTGCCTTGCTGTGTGGTTTCATGTATTTCAAAGGGCCGTTCTTTGGCCTGTTTCTCCTTCTTGTGGTTTCATGTTTTTTCAAAGGGCCGTTCTTTGGCCTGTTTCTGCCTTGCTGTGTGGTTTCATGTATTTCAAAGGGCCGTTTCTGTGCCTGTTTCTGCCTTCTGTGTGGTTTCATGTATTTCAAAGGGCCGTTCTTTGGCCTGTTTCTGCCTTGCTGTGTGGTTTCATTATTTCAAAAGGCCGTTCTTTGGCCTGTTTCTGCCTTGCTGTGTGGTTTCATGTATTTCAAAGGGCCGTTCTGTGGCCTGTTTCTGCCTTGCTGTGTGGATTCATGTATTTCAAAGGGCCGTTCTTTGGCCTGTTTCTGCCTTGCTGTGTGGATTCATGTATTTCAAAGGGCCGTTCTTGGCCTGTTTCTGCCTTGCTGTGTGGTTTCATGTTATTTCAAAGGGCCGTTCTTGGCCTGTTTCTGCTCTTTGGCTTCTGTATTTCAAATGGCCGTCTGTCCTGTTTCTGCCTTGCTGTGTGGTTTCATGTATTTCAAAGGGCCGTTCTGTTGGCCTGTTTCTGCCTTGCTGTGTGGTTTCATGTATTTCAAAGGGCCGTTCTGTGGCCTGTTTCTGCCTTGCTGTGTGGTTTCATGTCATTTCAAAGGGCCGTTCTGTGGCCTGTTTCTACCTTCCTGTGTGGTTTCATGTATTTCAAAGGGCCGTTCTTTGGCCTGTTTCTGCCTTCTGTGTGGTTTCATGTATTTCAAAGGGCCGTCTTGGCCTGTTTCTGCCTTGCTGTGTGGTTTCATGTATTTCAAAGGGCCGTTCTGTGGCCTGTTTCTGCCTTGCTGTGTGCGTCATGTATTTCAAAGGGCCGTTCTGTGGCCTGTTTCTGCCTTCCTGTGTGGTTTCATGTATTTCAAGAAGGCCGTTCTGTGGCCTGTTTCTGCCTTCTGTGTGGTTCATGTATTTCAAAGGGCCGTTCTGTGGCCTGTTTCTGCCTTCTGTGGGTTTCATGTATTTCAAAGGGCCGTTCTGTGGCCTGTTTCTGCCTTGCTGTGTGGTTTCATGTATTTCAAAGGGCCGTTCTTTGGCCTGTTTCTGCCTTCCTGTGTGGTTTCATGATTTCAAAGGGCCGTTCTGTGGCCTGTTTCTGCCTTCCTGTGTGGTTTCATGTATTTAAAGGGCCGTTCTTGGCCTGTTTCTGCCTTGCTGTGTGGTTTCATGTATTTCAAAGGGCCGTTCTTGGCCTGTTTCTGCCTTCCTGTGTGGTTTCATGATTTCAAAGGGCCGTTCTGTGGCCTGTTTCTGCCTTCTGTGTGGTTTCATGTATTTCAAAGGGCCGTTCTGTGGCCTGTTTCTGCCTTGCTGTGTGGTTTCATGTATTTCAAAGGGCCGTTCTGTGGCCTGTTTCTGCCTTGCTGTGTGTTTCATGTATTTCAAAGGGCCGTTCTTTGGCCTGTTTCTGCCTTGCTGTGTGGTTTCATGTATTTCAAAGGGCCGTTCTTTGGCCTGTTTCTGCCTTGCTGTGTGGTTTCATGTATTTCAAAGGGCCGTTCTTTGGCCTGTTCTGCCTTCTTGTGTTTCATGTATTTCAAAGGCCGTTCTTGGCCTGTTTCTGCCTTGCTGTGTGGTTTCATGTATTTCAAAGGGCCGTTCTGTGGCCTGTTTCTGCCTTGCTGTGTGGTTTCATGTATTTCAAAGGGCCGTTCTTGGCCTGTTTCTGCCTTCCTGTGTGGTTTCATGTATTTCAAAGGGCCGTTCTTGGCCTGTTTCTGCCTTGCTGTGTGGTTTCATGTATTTCAAAGGGCCGTTCTGTGGCCTGTTTCTGCCTTCTGTGTGGCTTCATGTATTTCAAAGGGCCGTTCTGTGGCCTGTTTCTGCCTTGCTGTGTGGTTTCATGTATTTCAAAGGGCCGTTCTGTGGCCGTTTCTCTGCCTTGCTGTGTGGTTTCATGTATTTCAAAGGGCCGTTCTGTGGCCTGTTTCTGCCTCTGTGTGG
>CM065730.1:1563590-1568590 GCA_033310375.1 Conus canariensis | reverse complement strand
TGTGAACTGCGTTTCTCCTTTTCCTCCTGGTTGAGGATGAAGGCCGAAGGACAGGGCTAAAGGTTAAAGGTTACGTGTCAGTTTGGCTGCAGCGGACAGGTCTGAGATAAAGGCCAAAGGACAGAGGGCTAAAGGTTAAAGGTTATATGTCACTTTGGCAGCAGTGGACAGGTCTGTATTGGCTCTCTATCTCTCTGCTCGTTGGAGATAAGGCCCCAAGACGGCTTCCGGGTCCATTGGGTCAGTAGCAGAACGACTGTATTCCTTCAATTCCTGCTGATAAGAGCTACAGTCTTAGGGACTCATTCTACATCAACTGGGTCAGTAGCAATACGACTGTATTCCTTCGTTTCCTGCTGATAAGAGCTACGGTCTTAGGGACTCATTCTACATCAACTGGGTCAGTAGCAAACCGACTGTATTCCTTCGTTTCCTGCTGATAAGAGCTACAATCCTAGGGACTCATTCTACATCAACTGGGTCAGTAGCAATACGACTGTATTCCTTCGTTTCCTGCTGATAAGAGCTACAGTCTTAGGGACTCATTCTATATCAACTGGGTCAGTAGCAATACGACTGTATTCCTTCGTTTCCTGCTGATAAGAGCTACGGTCTTAGGGACTCATTCTATATCAACTGGGTCAGTAGCAATACGACTGTATTCCTTCGTTTCCTGCTGATAAGAGCTACAGTCTTAGGGACTCATTCTACATCAACTGGGTCAGTAGCAATACGACTGTATTCCTTCGTTTCCTGCTGATAAGAGCTACGGTCTTAGGGACTCATTCTATATCAACTGGGGCAGTAGCAATACGACTGTATTCCTTCGTTTCCTGCTGATAAGAGCTACAGTCTTAGGGACTCATTCTACATCAACTGGGTCAGTAGCAATACGACTGTATTCCTTCGTTTCCTGCTGATAAGAGCTACAGTCTTAGGGACTCATTCTACATCAACTGGTCAGTAGCAAACCGACTGTATTCCTTCGTTTCCTGCTGATAAGAGCTACGGTCTTAGGGACTCATTCTACATCAACTGGGTCAGTAGAAGACACGCTTGTATTTCTTCTTTCCCTGATGGTTGGAGATAAGGACTTTCTGATGGTTGGAGATAAGGACTTTCTGATGGTTGGAGATAAGGATTTCTGATGGTTGACTTTCTGATGGTTGGAGATATTGACTTTCTGATGGTTGGAGATAAGGACTTTCTGATGGTTGGGGATAAGGACTTTCTGATGGTTGGAGATAAGGACTTTCTGATGGCTGGAGATAAGGACTTTCTGATGGTTGGTGAGAAGGACCTTCTGATGGTTGGAGAGAAGGACTTTCTGACGGTTGACTTTCTGATGGTTGGAGAGGACTTTCTGATGGTTGGAGATAAGGACTTTCTGATGGTTGGAGATAAGGACTTTCTGATGGTTGGAGATAAGGACTTTCTGATGGTTGGTGAGAAGGACCTTCTGATGGTTGGAGAGAAGGACTTTCTGATGGTTGGTGAGAAGGACTTTCTGATGGTTGACTTTCTGATGGTTGGAGATAAGGACTTTCTGATGGTTGGAGATAAGGACTTTCTGATGGTTGTTGAGAAGGACCTTCTGATGGTTGGTGAGAAGGACTTTCTGATGGTTGGTGAGAAGGACTTTCTGATGGTTGGTGAGAAGGACCTTCTGATGGTTGGTGAGAAGGACTTTCTGATGGTTGGTGAGAAGGACTTCTGATGGTTGGTGAGAAGGACTTTCTGATGGTTGGTGAGAAGGACTTTCTGATGGTTGGTGAAAGGACTTTCTAATGGTTGGAGAGAAGGACTTTCTGATGGTTGGGGATAAGGACTTTCTGATGGTTGGAGAGAAGGACCTTCTGATGGTTGGTAGAAGGTCTTTCTGATGGTTGGAGAGAAGGACCTTCTGATGGTTGGAGAGAAGGACCTTCTGATGGTTGGTGAGAAGGACTTTCTGATGGTTGGAGAGAAGGACTTTGTGATGGTTGGGGATAAGGACTCTCTGATGGTTGGAGAGAAGGACTTTCTGATGGTTGGTGAGAAGGACTTTCTAATGGTTGGAGAGAAGGACTTTCTAATGGTTTGAGATAAGGACTTTCTGATGGTTGGGGATAAGGACTTTCTGATGGTTGGGGATAAAGACTTCTTGATGGTTGGAGAGAAGGACTTTCTGATGGTTGGAGATAAGGACTTTCTGATGGTTGGGGATAAGGACTTTCTGATGGTTGGGGATAAGGACTTTCTGATGGTTGGAGAGAAGGACTTTCTGATGGTTGGGGATAAGGACTTTCTGATGGTTGGAGATAAGAACTTTCTAATGGTTTGAGATAAGGACTTTCTGATGGTTGGGGATAAGGACTTTCTGATGGTTGGGGATAAGGACTTTCTGATGGTTGGTGAGAAGGACTTTCTGATGGTTGGGGATAAGGACTTTCTGATGGTTGGGGATAAGGACTTTCTGATGGTTGGTGAGAAGGGCTTTCTGATGGTTGGAGATAAGGACTTTCTGATGGTTGGGGATAAGGACTTTCTGATGGTTGGTGAGAAGGACTTTCTGATGGTTGGAGATAAGGACTTTCTGATGGTTGGAGATAAGGACTTTCTAATGGTTGGAGATAAGAACTTTCTAATGGTTTGAGATAAGGACTTTCTGATGGTTGGGGATAAGGACTTTCTAATGGTTTGAGATAAGGACTTTCTGATGGTTTGAGATAAGGACTTTCTGATGGTTGGAGATAAGGACTTTCTGATGGTTGGGGATAAGGACTTTCGGACTTTTCCTTGTTTGACTGGGTCAGTGGCAGAGGTGGTTTGTTCTTTGTTTGCCGTCTGCTTTAGGTAAGGGCCGCGGGTATCTCTTTGGTCAGTTGGGTCAGTGGCAGAGGTGGTTTGTTCTTTGTTTGCCGTCTGCTTTAGGTAAGGGCCGCGGGTATCTCTTTGGCCAGTTGGGTCAGTGGCAGAGGTGGTTTGTTCTTTGTTTGCCGTCTGCTTTAGGTAAGGGCCGCGGGTATCTCTTTGGTCAGTTGGGTCAGTGGCAGAGGTGGTTTGTTCTTTGTTTGCCGTCTGCTTTAGGTAAGGGCCGCGGTATCTCTTTGGCCAGTTGGGTCAGTGGCAGAGGTGGTTTGTTCTTTGTTTGCCATCTGCTTTAGGTAAGGGCCGCGGGTATCTCTTTGGTCAGTTGGGTCAGTGGCGGAGGTGGTTTGTTCTTTGTTTGCCGTCTGCTTTAGGTAAGGGCCGCGGGTATCTCTTTGGTCAGTTGGGTCAGTGGCAGAGGTGGTTTGTTCCTTGTTTGCCCTTCTGGTTTAGGTAAGGGCTGTGGCTATCTCTTTGGTCAGTTGGGTCAGGGCCAGAAATGGCTGGTTTCTTTCTTTCTCTGCTGATTTGAGATATAGATTGGGCGCCTTTTTTTTCTTCAGGAAAGAAGAATGGTGGGTGAGTTTTCTTTCACCTTTGTCTGCAGCCGTTTCTTGCAGAGAGATGTTGGAGAGTAACATGGGCTCAATTTGTTCTCTCTCTCTCTCTCTCTCTCTCTCTCCTCTCCTCTCTCTCTCTCTCTCTCTCTCTCTTCTTCACAGGAGGACAACAACAGTATCGGCTGCTTGAAGCTGTTGTTCACTTTCTTGACGTTGATCGTCATCGTGGTTCTTCATCTTCTGTTTGTTGTCCGTGACGTGGCTGTGGATTTCCTCGTCCAGTCGTGGTGTTTGATGTCGTTGATTAGATTTCTTCGGATGCTTGTTAATTTCTAAGGAAAATGAGCCTTTCTGGGATGGTTGTTGATTTACAAGAAAAGTAATCTTCATCTTTCTGCTGTGGATACGTCTGATGGGCTTATGTTTGTGCCGCTGCGTAAATGATAAGAATAGTTCCATAGGAACTCGAAGGTGCCATAATGTTTCGTCTCTTTGAACACCTTGGACAATTTTTTTTTTCGCAGAAAGGACATTCACCTTTCTTCATCATCATTTGCTCGGATCAAAGAGTGTCACTCAAAACTGTCTCGTTGCAGACTCACTGTCAGAGCACTTCTGCGTCACGCAAGCACAAGCTGGAGGTGTTGTACAAGCGACAAGCTTGATGAGTTGTGCAACTACAGCGATCAGTGATGTTGGAACCAGCGATAGCTGATATGTTTGTGAACTCTCGGGATAGCTGGATGTTGTCAATCTAGCGGTAAGTGGTGGTTGGCAACCTCAGCGATCAGCTGATGATGTTGCACTCACCGATATTCCCGTGAATGGAGAGTCCAATGTAATTTCTCGAGCCTAATCAATTGATTTAGCGTTGCAAGTGATACTGACTTAACGTATGAAGATGTCTCATAAGCAGTTGATGCAGATGGCACTATGAACTTTAAGCAGGTGGAATGTCAATTGAATTTTAGCAGTAGCAATGTCTACTGAATAACGTGTGCAAATGCGCTACTGACTAACAGTTGTGACAAATGCACTACTGAACTAGAGCGTTAGAAGATGCTATGATTTAAGCGTGAGCAAGAGTTTATGATTTTGACAGTTGAGATGTCGCAGACTGACAACTTTATGAGCATGTTGATGGTCAATGTGTACACTCACTGAACTGTAGGCAGGTTGATGACAAGATGATGTCTACTGCTCAGGTAGCAGGGTTATCACGGGCAATGATGGGTGTCACCTAGCGATACTAAGCATGGATGATGATGGTTTGTGACTCCGCTAATTGAACTTAGCGGATCAGGTTTGGGCAGATGTTTCGTACGAACTTCTACAGCAGGATCAAGACTTCGACGACTAGACAGGTTTGTGGCAAATTATCACACAACTTAGAGCAGGTTGATGGCAAGAGTCGTCACTATTAACTTAGACAGGTTATGGGCAAGATGTGTCGCCTAAATCCAAATGAGCGTACAGTATGAACGGCACATAGAGAAAGAGCGACATGCAGACTGGCAACACTAACACGTGTAACTGAGATGAAAATAATCAAATATAAACTAAAAACAATATCACATTATCACACACGCC
>CM065730.1:1541090-1543590 GCA_033310375.1 Conus canariensis | reverse complement strand
GAGAGAGAGAAGAGAGAGAGACGAGAGACAAGTAGAGAGAGGGAGAGAGAGACATGAGAGACAGAGAGAGAGAGAGAGAGAGAGAGAGAGAGAGAGAGAGAGAGAGAGAATAAGAGACAGAGAGAGACAGAGAAAAACAGAGACAGAGACAGTGACACAGAGAGAGAGAAAGACAGAGACAGACAGATAGAGACAGAAACAGGGACAGAGACAACGACAGAGAGACAGAAAGACTAGAGACAGAGACAGCGACAGAGACAGGGACAGAGAGACAGAGACAGACAGACTGACCGAAAATGGCTTTGGTATTGTTTGGCTGAAGCAAGCAGTTGGTTAGGAATATGCTTCTATGGCAGAATTCAAAGACAGACTCGCATCCTGTTCCAAGGAAAACTGCCATGCAGAAATAGACGGTAATGGTAAATTCAACCATTTCCGTTCTTTTAAAAGCTTTTTTTCCCTTTCAGGCAGAAAAGTACCTCACACTAGTTACAAATAAATGACACAGAGACAGTTTCATCAGATTCAGATTGAGGCTTGATGATCAGAATCAGTTTCATCAGATTCAGATTGAGGTTTGATGATCTGAAACATTGTAAGCAATGGGTTTTAAAGTCACGAAAGTTTAGACGACATGATCTCTCCATCTTGCAGAAGCGAATTTGAATCTGAAGAACACTTTTTGTTTCATTGTACTGCTTATGCTGACAAATGTAAAGGCTGCAGTGTGTTAATTCTGTTTCTACTAGCAAACAGCTAAAGCGTTGCTATGTTGTTTCTGATTGTGATGAAGGGTTGTCAAGAACTAGCTAAACAGCTAAAGCGTTGCTATGTTGTTATCTGATTGTGATGAAGGGGTTGTCAAGGAACTAGCCAAACAGCTAAAGTGTTGCTATGTTGTTATCTGATTGTGATGAAGGGGTTGTCAAGGAACTAGCCAAACAGCTAAAGTGTTGCTATGTTGTTATCTGATTGTGATGAAGGGGTTGTCAAGGAACTAGCCAAACAGCTAAAGTGTTGCTATGCTGTTATCTGATTGTGATGAAGGGGTTGTCAAGGAACTAGCCAAACAGCTAAAGTGTTGCTATGTTGTTATCTGATTGTGATGAAGGGGTTGTCAAGGAACTAGCAAACAGCTGAAGTGTTGTATGTTGTTATCTGATTGTGATGAAGGGTTGTCAAGGAACTAGCCAAACAGCTAAAGTGTTGCTATGTTGTTATCTGATTGTGATGAAGGGGTTGTCAAGGAACTAGCAAACAGCTAAGTGTTGCTATGTTGTTATTGATTGGATGAAGGGGTTGTCAAGAACTAGCCAAACAGCTAAAGTGTTGCTATGTGTTATTGATTGTGATGAAGGGGTTGTCAAGGAATAGCAAACAGCTAAGTGTTGCTATGTTGTTATCTGATTGTGATGAAGGGTTGTCAAGGAACTAGCCAAACAGCTAAAGTGTTGCTATGTTGTTATCTGATTGTGATGAAGGGGTGTCAAGGAACTAGCCAAACAGCTAAAGTGTGCTATGTTTTATCTGATTGTGATGAAGGTTGTCAAGGACTAGCCAACAGCTAAAGTGTTGCTATGTTGTTATCTGATGTGATGAAGGGGTTGTCAAGGAACTAGCCAAACAGCTAAAGTGTTGCTATGTGTTATCTGATTGTGAGAAGGTTGTCAAGGAACTAGCCAAACAGCTAAAGTGTTGCTAGTTGTTATCTGATTGTATGAAGGGTTGTCAAGGAATAGCAAACAGCTAAAATGTTGCTATGTTGTTATCTGATTGTGATGAAGGGGTTGTCAAGGATAGCCGGCTTAATACTCAGCTGAAGCTATGCATGTGAGAACGAGCATTGGTTCATTTCGGGATGATCCAATGTGTTAGTTGTTGTTCTTTAGTTAACGTCTATTCACTTAGTGTTATTAGACGGGAAAAAACCAACAAACAAAAAACAACATATGATTGTGTGTGTGCGTGTACGCGCGCGCGCGCGCGCGCGCGGTGTGTGTGTGTGTGTGTGTGTGTGTGTGTGTGTGTGTGTGTGGTGTGTGTGTGTGTGTGTTGTGTGTGTGTGTGTGTGTGTGTGTGTGTGTGTGTGTGTATGGTGTGCTGTGTGTGTGTGGGGGGGGGGGAAGGGGGGGTGCAAGAGAGAGAGAGAGAGGACTGTGTTAGGGACAAGAGGGGAAGGTTGGGATGGGTGGTAAGATAGGTAGATATTTACTTATCTAGCCTTTAGTGTATGTTGATCGGGGGAATTAAAGTATATCAAACGAAACAAGTTTAGTAGAATTGGAGCATAATGCAAGGGGGTGGGTGGGGAGAGGAGAAAGTTTGCGGGTGGGGATGGGGGGCATCAGGGTGGAAAGGAGGACGGAATAGAGGAAGGGAGTGGGAGGGTGGGGGTGGGGGGGTGGATCCAATGTGTGTGTGTGGTGTGTGTGTGTGTGTGTGTGTGTGTGTGTGTGTGTGTGTGTGGTGCGGCGCGTGCGTGCGTGCGTGCGCGTGTGTG
>CM065730.1:1518590-1521090 GCA_033310375.1 Conus canariensis | reverse complement strand
GCTAGAGACCAAGCTCTAAGCACTTTACAATCCACACTCGTTTACACAACAGAATGCCTACCTGGGTAGTGCCGACTGAAGAGCTGCCAGCTGGCGCTTCATTCAGTCGTTTCCCGTGTGATCCAGACAATGTCGTTCAATATCGTTCACTCAATTTCCTTATTTCCTTCATTCTTTCCATTTCTCACGCAGGGTGCATGCTATGTGTGACGTGTCATCCATACCAACGGCCACACTGGCCTTCTCTTCTGAAAGTTGGAGATGGGATTTGACGTGTGTGCAAGATGTTCTGCGTGTGTTCACACACATGGAACCTCGGTTTATAGTCTTACTCGAAGGATTGTATGGGGAATGGAGTCAGAACTAATGTTAACACCGAGGGAAAAATCCCCCTGTACCGAAAACAGCCCGGCAGAGATTCGACCCCGCAACCCAAGGATCACCAAGATTACGAGTCCGGCGCTCTACCACTGAGCTATTCCGGTCCTTGGCCAGTCCGTCCGCCTCCTCATCTCCACGGATCCAACGATGGGCGGGGGGCCACTGGAGGACAAGTTCTGCATTGTTCACCAAGGTTTTGCTGAGCAGACATGTCCTGATGCCCGACCACCCCTCCACATGTCTGATTGCAGCCAGTAGTCCTCCACATGTCTGATTGCAGCCAGTAGCCCTCCACATGTCTGATTGCAGCCAGTAGCCCTCCACATGTCTGATTGCAGCCAGTAGCCCTCCACATGTCTGATTGCAGCCAGTAGCCCTCCACATGTCTGATTGCAGCCAGTAGCCCTCCACATGTCTGATTGCAGCCAGTAGTCCTCCACATGTCTGATTGCAGCCAGTAGCCCTCCACATGTCTGATTGCAGCCAGTAGTCCTCCACATGTCTGATTGCAGCCAGTAGTCCTCCACATGTCTGATTGCAGCCAGTAGTCCTCCACATGTCTGATTGCAGCCAGTAGTCCTCCACATGTCTGATTGCCGCCAGTAGTCCTCCACATGTCTGATTGTAGCGAGTAGCCCTCCACATGTCTGATTGCAGCCAGTAGTCCTCCACATGTCTGATTGCAGCCAGTAGCCCTCCACTGATTGCAGCCAGTAGTCCTCCACATGTCTGATTGTAGCGAGTAGCCCTCCACATGTCTGATTGCAGCCAGTAGTCCTCCACATGTCTGATTGCAGCCAGTAGCCCTCCACTGATTGTAGCCAGTAGTCCTCCACATGTCTGATTGTAGCGAGTAGCCCTCCACATGTCTGATTGCAGCCAGTAGTCCTCCACATGTCTGATTGCAGCCAGTAGCCCTCCACTGATTGCAGCCAGTAGTCCTCCACATGTCTGATTGTAGCGAGTAGCCCTCCACATGTCTGATTGCAGCCAGTAGTCCTCCACATGTCTGATTGCAGCCAGTAGCCCTCCACTGATTGCAGCCAGTAGTCCTCCACATGTCTGATTGCAGCCAGTAGCCCTGCCACATGTCTGATTGCAGCCAGTAGCCCTCCACATGTCTGATTGCAGCCAGTAGCCCTCCACATGTCTGATTGCAGCCAGTAGTCCTCCACATGTCTGATTGCAACCAGTAGCCCTCCACATGTCTGATTGCAGCAGTAGTCTCAATGTCTGTTGCAGCCAGTAGTCCTCCACATGTCTGATTGCAACCAGTAGCCCTCCACAGGTCTGATAGCAGTGAGGATTACGATGACGTAGGACGTGGGGGTGAATGACGTCTGGTATGGATGACGTTTCGTTGTCTTTCTTCGTTCAATTGAAGGTTGTGGCTGACGCAAGTGTCTTTCAGTGTGCTGCAAGTGTGAAAGTAGTCCCTCCGCGGAATAGTTCTGTTTTTTTGTTTGTTTGTTTTTTTTAGCAGAAGAAAAAGAAGGGGTGGGGGTGGGGGGGAGGGGAGGGGGGAGCCAACTGTTGCTCAAGCTACAATGAATCAAATTTTATGTTGCAAGTCAATAGTGAGATAACAACAAGAAAAACAACAATAACAAAAAAAAAAAAAAAAAAAAAAAAAAAAAAAAAAATGAAAAGAAAAAAGAAAAAGAAAACGAAAGAACAACAACAACAACAACAACAACAACAACAAAACGACAAATGTGTTTTTCGTCTAGTCATGATTGATTGTCAGAGGTGTTTTTTTGAAAATTTGTAATTTCTTTACACCACTCTTGTTATTTGATACAATGTCTGTTGTTTCGTGTTCTTGTCTTTCTATGCTTTAAGTGGGTATCTGATTAAAAGAGGGTCTGTCTTTGTCTCCCCCTAGAAAGCAAAGAGTTTTCATTTATTTGTTTATCGCAATTCCACTCTGAACTGTAAACAAATCATATATGAAGCACACTCTGCTGCAGCGCGTCATATTTTATCTAATATCACCAGATGTTTCTTTCTGCCTTTCTTTCTGTCTGTCTGTCTGTCTTTCTTTCTTTTCTTTTCTTTTTCCAGTCGACTCTCTCTTTCCTCCTTCCTTCCTTCCTTTTTTTATTTCTTTCTTTTGGCA
>CM065730.1:1506090-1513590 GCA_033310375.1 Conus canariensis | reverse complement strand
AGAATGTGACACTGTGCATCTCCCTCCGTGATTCCCTCAGACACTCCAGAATGCTGACACTGTCCATCTCCCTAACTGATTCCCTCAGACACTCCAGAATGGTGACACTGTCCATCTCCCTAATTGATTCCCTCAGACACTCCAGAATGGTGACACTGTCCATCTTCCTCCTTATTCCCTCAGACACTCCAGAATGTGACACTGTCCATCTCCCTCCTTCATTCCCTCAGACACTCCAGAATGCTGACACTGTCCATCTCCCTACTGATTCCCTCAGACACTCCAGAATGGTGACACTGTCCATCTCCCTAATTGATTCCCTCAGACACTCCAGAATGCTGACACTGTCCATCTCCCTAATGATTCCCTCAGACACTCCAGAATGGTGACACTGTCCATCTCCCTCCTATTCCCTCAGACACTCCAGAATGCTGACACTGTCCATCTCCCTCCTTCATTCCCTCAGACACTCCAGAATGTGACACTGTCCATCTCCCTACATTCGATTCCCTCAGACACTCCAGAATGCTGACACTGTCCATCTCCCTCCTTCATTCCCTCGACACTCCAGAATGCTGACACTGTCCATCTCCCTAACTGATTCCCTCAGACACTCCAGAATCTGTATTCATATACTCCTGGATTCCCTCAGACACTCCAGAATCTGTATTCACATACTCCTTGATTCCCTCAGACACTCCAACATTGTATTCATATATATTTCATGAGTCGACCGTTTGTAAATCATCACATCGCGAAGAATCGTCAGAAACTTCGCCGCGTTTTAAATCACGTGTGTGTCCTACCGTAACAGCTTTCTTTCTTTCCGTAGAGTGTCCACAATCATCAAGTTGATTATTCTGACACTTGCGTGTGTATGACCGTTTTTTTTTTATCCCGCCATTAAGGCAGCCATACTCCAACTTCGGGGTACTTTGTGCAACGTGTCGTCCATACCAACGGCCAAACTGGTCTTCTCTTCCGAAAGTTGGTGATGGAATTTTACGTGTGTGCAAGATGTTATGCGTGCGTTCACACACGGAACCTCGGTTTATAGTTTCATTCGAAGGACTGTACGGGGAATGGAGTCAGAACCAATGTTAACTCCGAGGGAAAAATCCCCCAGTACTGAAACGGCTCGGCGGAGATGTGAACCCGCAACCCCAAGATTACGAGTCCGATGCTCTACCAACTGAGCTATTCCGGCCCCCAGCTGCTCCAGTTTAAAGTTGTTTGTGGTACACGGCCTATCATGTCCACGTATCACTTGATGAAAATTTTTGTCACCATCTTCATCAGCACTTAATTTGTTAAATTCGCTGTCTAGAAGAAGCAGGTCGCCTTCCGTCAATGTTATGCCACAGTGTGGCCCTACCAACCATTCACCAAGATCAAGATCAAGATCAGCGAGTGTCACTGACTGTTCGTCAATGTCCTGTGTCGTATCTATTTCGTGTGAGCCCAGTGCAGGCTTAGTAAGGGAAGGGAGGAGGTTGACCAGCACACTGGACACTCACATCACAATCAGCCTTATCACTGTCCATTCTACACTCAGTTTCAACATCGGTGTAGACTAGGCAGGGTGGCGTTGGTTAAAAACAGACCGGACGGGGAAGAGAAACAATGACTTGCCTTTCCTTATTGTTTTTAAACAGTAAACAAGTTGGGTATTTTTTGCTCCCATAAGAAAACCTAACACAGAGTAACTTTTATTCAAGACTGGCACAGCCTTTTAAACTTGAATAAAGTCAGACAAATACATAGACGAACAATCTAATAGTGGGGGAAAAACAAGCGCAGGCCAACAACTGAACTATCTTCATAGTAATGACTTGGCAAAGATTTGGACTTAAGGAGGGGGGGGGGGGGGGGGGGGGGGGGCGGAATTTGAAGATGGAGAAACTGGGAACATGAAATTAAGAAAATATGTTACAGATATGAAAACTCTTCACTAGCTGCATAAGGGAACCATCGCAATCCCTTTTGAAGGCAGATATATTTGTATTGCCTGCCCCGAGGCCCCTCGTCCGCCGTGTCTCCCTGGTGGGTCCGACCCGGCGGACGAGGGGCCTCGGGGCAGGCAATACAAATATATCTGCCTTCAAAAGGGATTGCGATGGTTCCCTTATGCAGCTAGTGAAGAGTTTTCATATCTGTAACATATTTTCTTAATTTCATGTTCCCAGTTTCTCCATCTTCAAATTCCGCCCCCCCCCCCCCTCCTAAGTCCAAATCTTTGCCAAGTCATTACTATAGAAGATAGTTCAAGTTGTTGCCTGCGCTGTTTTCCCCACTATTTGATTGTTCGTATCTATTTTGTCCTGACTTTATTCAAGTTTAAAAGGCTGTGCCAGTCTTGAATAAAAGTTACTCTGTGTTAGGTTTTCTTATGAGCAAAAAATTACCCACACTTGTTTACTGTATTATCGTTTACTGTTCCTGCCTATTCTTTACATCTTATTGTTTTTGTCTGTATGTCTCTGCTCTGCGCTTGTCCCTGGTCACTTGTGAAGGACACTGACGCCGAAATACAGCCCCACCGTGGATTTCTGCCGCAGGGGGTTGGTCGGAAATCTTTGTAAATTTCAACACAACGACAGTGTTTTTTTCCCCACCGCATTCGATTTTGCATGACGATAGTGTCATGTCCTTTAACACTTGAGTTCAGGATACTTTCTAGAGCACATGGGGGACCATCAGGTGGCATGGCTAGATGGTTTCTTCAATTAACAAAAGGAGTTTGAGGAGCGCTGGTGAAGGAGCGTCTTGCTGGTAGCCAGACAAGGAAGTCAGAGAGAGAGAAAGAGAGAGAGAGAGAGAGAGAGAGAGAGAGAGAGAGAGAGAGACAGACAGACAGACAGACAGACAGACACAGACACACAGACAGTCAGTCAGTCAGACAGACAGACAGACAGACAGACAGACAGACACAAAGTATTCTGTATTTTGTGCTTAAAATGTGGGTGATTTCTGTCGGTTATATGTTAATAGTATCCCACCTAGTCCGTTGATCTGTCGTATTGGAAGAGAGAGAGAGAGAGAGAGAGAGGAGAGAGAGAGAGAGAGAGAGAGAGAGAGAGAGAGAGAGAGGAGAGAGAAGAGAGAGAGCATTCAGTCTTCTGATTAAGTGTGTGCGTATTTTTCTTGTCGTTTGCACGTCAGCTCTTGCCTGTCTACTCAGTTGATCACTGAATAATGTCATGATCACACTTGCCTCGACCATTGAGTTCTTAATAGAATTTGCACCCAAATTGGGGTAATGAGTTTAAGAAATTGTTTTAAAAAAATGGGGGGTGGGGGGGGGGGGGGGGGAGGGGGGACTGACAGAAAGACTCCAAACTTTCAGCAAAAATGATATGGACACCTAAACTTAAGTTTGCAGTTGTTATTTTAGGTCTATGTCAAAATATTTTTCTGGCTTAAAACACACACCGTATTTACCTGGAAAACATGCCTACGTTAGTGAAATAGGTGATAGACAGGCAATACAACACCCATCAACTTTATAGTACCTACCTTTTTGGTGGCAAGTGGTCAGGTTCACCGTCTGAAAAGAACTGATGGGTGTTTTTGAGGGATTAGTAGGTAGCTAGGGAAATATGCGAAAATTTTTTGACGATTTTCAGTCACAAAATGTTTACATAAAAAACAGGTCAGAATCACTCCATATTTGCTACAAAAAAGTATTTGAGTGCGTGCTTTTTGATCTGCATGAGTTAGATTGTTCTGTGAGCAAAAACAAATTGTCTACAACAGGTGACTAGTTCTACTTATAAGCAGATGTTAGTAGGAAGCAAGACAGACAGGCATCACAACACAAAACAACACTCAGGTATTTTTACTGTACTCACCATACGGTTCCATAAATGTTGAATTATATGATCCAGATGGGGTCACACACAAAGAACACAGTGGCGTGAAATGTTCTTGCTCTTTTGCACTTTTCTCACACACAGAACACTGACGTACAATTGTCTCTCCGTTCTGCACTTTCCTGACTTGCACAAACTTTAGTACTTTTGCGAGAGGCACTTGTATTCACCTAGTGAACCCCAGAACAAGTCTGTACAATCAAAAGCTGATGGACGTTTTTCTTGTGGACATGAGGGACCTGCAAAGAACATGTGGCCCTGGCAACATCCAAAGCAAACAGAATTGTCGGCATAATCAGACGCTCTTTCCACCACTTGACAAATGAGGACCTCCAAAGAGGCCACAAACACCTCAAGTTCCAAGTTCAAGTGCATGCATTAAACAAACGAATTTCAGTCTGAAGATCATTGTTTGACCACAGCAAAGACTTTGCACATCCACCAACACCGGCAACACCTGCCTCACCTACGTCAGAGTCACTGCCACTGCTCTCATTCCCTGCCTCTTCCTCCATTTCAAGTCACTGTCGCTGTTGGCTGCTGAGTTGAGTTCAATGTCCGATTCCTTCCCGTCGACAGTTTGGTTTAACACCACATTTTGTTGGAACATTTCGTCCACAGTTAAGCTCATACCACTGCTTCTGTTCTAGTCTGACATTGTGAATTTTCTTCGAAGTCGATGGGTTGACAAAAAAAAAAATCGATAAAAACACCATTAAGGCCACCAACCGCTTTCCCAAAAATGGCGCCGAGAAAGTGAGAAAGACCCGGATAACGACTAGTTTGTCTTATAACTGTTGTCTCCCCAAATAGCGTAGGCACGCCAAGACACTGAAGGTCAATAACGAAGGGGCGGCACAGGCGGATCAGTGGTGTGAGTGGTTGGGGCGAAGGGGCTGAAGAGGGCGATACAGTGGTTTGGGGGGGGGGGGGATGGGGAGGGTCGGGTGGGGGGGGGGATGGGGAGGGTGGGTGGGGGGGAGATGGGGAGGGTCGGGGCGGAAGGGCTGAAGAGGGCGATACAGTGGTTTGGGAGGTGGGGGGAGGGGGGGGGGGTTGGGGAGGGTCGGGGCGGAAGGGCTGAAGAGGGCGATACAGTGGTTTGGGAGGGGGGGTGGGGGGGGGGAGGGGATGGGGAGGAGGGTCGGGGCG
Source organism: Conus canariensis (assembly GCA_033310375.1). Taxonomy (NCBI): domain Eukaryota; kingdom Metazoa; phylum Mollusca; class Gastropoda; order Neogastropoda; family Conidae; genus Conus; species Conus canariensis. Next base: position 1,508,566 of record CM065730.1, on the reverse strand, counting down.
GAAGGGCTGAAGAGGGCGGTACAGTGGCAGAGCATTGTCACAGCAGATGGAGGACGATGCGTGGTGAGAGAACAACTCACTGCATTATGATGAGCTTTTTTTTTTTTTTTTTTTTTTTTTTTTTTTTAAGGCAGGAGAAATTCAGTGCAAGTGTTCTCTGATATCATCACAGATAGTTTTGATTTTTGCGAGATAGTTTTAACGTAATGCCGTCATACGCAGTTTTGATGACGTGTTTTCCATACTTGATGACGTTTCCTCATCTTTGCAAAAAACAGCTTCTGTACAAGGACGGCCTCAATGCCGAAGTCTTGCTTTGGGTGTGATGACGAATCTTTCACGATTCCGTTGGAATTCCTCTGCTGGAGTTTCTTGGGCGTTGAGGCAGAATGGACTCCACTGTCACAAGCTTTGATCACGCAGGGGAGGTTACTGCTATTACAGGACAACGTGGAGGTCAAAGTTGATCAGAACTGTGGGCCGTGCTATGACTTTCTCTGACGTTTTAAGCCTGTTCTCAGAAACTACCCAGAACTGTAGTTATGGCTTCGGCACGACTTGAAAACGTTTATGGGTTTATTCCACTATATGAGATACGACACACACACACACACACACACACACACACACACACACACACACACACACACACACACACACGCACGCACCCACGCATGCGCGCTCGCACGCACTCAACGCGCACGCACGTATGCGCGCACGTACTTTCGCATGCGCACACGCATGTACGCACACACACACACACACACACACACACACCGCGCCGCGCGCGCGCGCGCGCTTCACACTAGAATGTACTCCTGCACGTGTTTTATATACAAATGCATGTGCATATCTGTGTGTTCGTCTCTGTCTGCTGTCTGTCTGTCTGTCTGTCTGTCTTCCTCCCTCTGTGATCTGTCTGTCGGTCTCTCTGTCTCTGTGAGCATGTCGGAGAGAGAGAGAGAGAGAGAGAGAGAGAGAGAGAGAGAGAGAGAGAGAGAGAGGAGAGAGAGAGATGTATTTCATTCTTTTCTGTTTGAACTATATTCTGCTTGATGAAAACCTGCTATCTGTTTATGGAATGTTCCAGTACTTTTCGCTTGGGCAGCCTGTTGACAGAGCTCTTGTTGTCATGGAATGTTTCGGAGAATGTGATCCTGCCTTTAAAGTACACCAGCGATGACAGACCTTGATAAACAAAAGTTCACTGATTCGCATAAACTATCATGAGTCCATGCGCAACCCGCAGTGGGTTCCGTGGTTCGTGTGGAGGGCTGCGGTCTGAGAGGTATTCGGTTCCAGTGCCATCAAAGGCATTTGAACGTAGGATTTTTAGGCACTTTCCGGTTTTCTTCCGAGAGTTCAGCATGCTGTGTTGACTGGAACCAGAAAGTTGACTTTCTTTCAGCGATTGGGTGCGTCGCTCAAAGTGTGGTGCACATTTTCTGCTCAACTCAGGTGTCAGTGTCTCACGAGCCTGGTTGACACCAGGATAGGTCGCCAAAAGGGGGACATAAAGCACGGCCCTGTCATCGAGTATTAGACCCAGAATGGAACCACATAACATCATCTTGATCATCCTCATCCTCATCTTCTGGTTTTCCACCCTGATCTTTCATGGTGACCTCAGTTCCCATGTCCTTTCCATGTTAATACATGTGATGAGTTGGTGTCCCACTCTTTGGATTCAGCAAGTTCACAGGACTCTGGTTTGTTGCATGTGGTGTTGCCCTCTCTGGCGGGACGCACACTTACGCTGCCTCCACGACCAAGCAATGTAGCGTCGGTAGCAGAGGGAGCTGTAGTCTGTGTGTAGGGCGCCATTCTGTGGCAAACGGTCGTTTACTTCAATTTTCAGAAACCTTATCATCCCCCCCCCCCCACACACACACACTGTTCATACTGACCCTTGTACACGAATCATTTCAAATCTGAAAATAATGCATGACTGTTTTGAAACACTTCATTCCAGTTTAGATCGCATGAGCATGGTACTGATGAAACATTCCTATGTACATGTTTTTCAAGAAAATGACGACACTTTTTCAGCATGATTAGGTAAGATCATGGTACCCGAATCTGATGAAACTCATGAATTTTACATGGTTCTCCTAAAACATCATGATTCGGGTTTAGATACCAGACACATGAATCTTGGGAATTGTGATATATTACACGATTCTTCTGAAAAGTGTTTTTGCTTGATTCTTCTTTCCGCTATGTGCATGCTCTGAAATTCTGTCCCAACATCCGCGACTGCAGTACAATGATTGCTAGAAATTCGTAAACAAGCTGTTTAAACTTATTGATAGTATTTATTTTGATAAACTTACCGCTTTTGAACTTAGGCAAGCCCTGTGCGTTTTACCTGTCTGCGTGATAAAGATGTCTTATGACCCCCACAGCCAAAACTATCGCACGGACCACTTAGACAGTTGGTACACGAATTGTTCAGCCTCCATGATGATGTCTGATA
>CM065730.1:1491090-1498590 GCA_033310375.1 Conus canariensis | reverse complement strand
GAGAGAGAGAGTGTGTATGTGTGTGTGTGTGTGTGTGTGTGTGTGTGTGTGTGTGTGTGTGTGTGTGTGTGTGTGTGTGTGTTTATCTGTCTGTCTGTCTGTCTGAACCTTGTGCTGTTATTTGATTTCCATCCAGTTTCAACACAGCCTGGCTTTTTGTGTCTTTACTGTCGTGCATGCTTATATGCAGCCTACATCTTAAGTGCAGCCTACATCTTTAGTGCAGTCTACATCTTTAGTGCAGAGTACATCTTTAGTGCAGTCTACATCTTTAGTGCAGCCTACATCTTTACATCTTTAGTGCAGTCTACATCTTTAGTGCAGTCTACATCTTTAGTGCAGCCTACATCTTTAGTGCAGCCTACATCTTTACATCTTTAGCGCAGTCTACATCTTTAGTGCAGTCTACATCTTTACATCTTTAGTGCAGTCTACATCTTTAGTGCAGTCTACATCTTTAGTGCAGTCTACATCTTTACGTCTTTAGTGCAGTCTACATCTTTAGTGCAGCCTACATCTTTAGTGCAGTCTACATCTTTACATCTTTAGTGCAGTCTACATCTTTACATCTTTAGTGCAGTCTACATCTTTAGTGCAGTCTACATCTTTACATCTTTAGTGCAGCCTACATCTTTAGTGCAGCCTACATCTTTAGTGCAGGCTACATCTTTAGTGCAGCCTACATCTTTAGTGCAGCCTACATCTTTAGTGCAGTTAGTGCAGAGTACATCTTTAGTGCAGAGTACATCTTTAGTGCAGCCTACATCTTTAGTGCAGTCTACATCTTTAGTGCAGTTAGTGCAGCCTACATCTTTAGTGCAGTCTACATCTTTAGTGCAGTCTACATCTTTAGTGCAGCCTATATGTTTAGTGCAGCCTACATCTTTAGTGCAGCCTACATCTTTATGTGCAGCCTACATCTATCTTTAGTGCAGCCTACTTCTATCTTTAGTGCAGCCTACTTCTTCTTTAGTGCAGCCTACATCTTTAGTGCAGCCTACTTCTATCTTTAGTGCAGAGTACATCTTTAGTGCAGCCTACATCTTTAGTGCAGCCTACTTCTATCTTTAGTGCAGCCTACATCTATCTTTAGTGCAGCCTACTTCTATCTTTAGTGCAGCCTACATCTATCTTTAGTGCAGCCTACATCGATCTTTAGTGCAGCCTACATCGATCTTTAGTGCAGCCTACATCTATCTTAAGTGCATCCTACATCTTTAGTATACATCTTTAGTGCAGCCTACATCTATCTTTAGTGCAGCCTACTTCTATCTTTAGTGCAGCCTACATTTATCTTTAGTGCAGCCTACATCGATCTTTAGTGCAGCCTACATCTTTAGTGCAGCCTACTTCTATCTTTATGCAGCCTACATCGATCTTTAGTGCAGCCTACATCTTTAGTACAGCCTACTTCTATCTTTAGTGCAGCCTACATCTATCTTTAGTGCAGCCTACATCGATCTTTAGTGCAGCCTACATCGATCTTTAGTGCATCCTACATCTTTAGTATACATCTTTAGTGCAGCCTACATCTATCTTTAGTGCAGCCTACTTCTATCTTTAGTGCAGCCTACATCTATCTTTAGTGCAGCCTACTTCTTTAGTATACATCTTTAGTGCAGCCTACATCTATGTTTAGTGCAGCCTGCATCTATCTTTAGTGCAGCCTACATCTATCTTTAGTGCAGCCTACATCTATCTTGAGTGCGGCCTGCATATTTAGTATACATCTTTAGTGCATCCTACATCTTTAGTGTACATCTTTAGTGCAGCCTACATCTTTAGTGTGCATCTTTAGTGCAGCCTACATCTTTAGTATACATCTTTAGTGCAGCCTACATATATCTTTAGTACAGCCTGCATATTTAGTATACATCTTTAGTGCAGTAGTGCAGCCTACATCTTAAGTGTACATCTTTAGTGCAGCCTACATCTTAAGTGTACATCTTTAGTGCAGCCAACATCTTTAGTGTACATCTTTAGTGCAGCCTACATCTTTAGTGTACATCTTTAGTGCAGAGTACATCTGTAGTGCAGCCTACACTGTACGCCTTTCCCTCTCCCTGATTGAATCAGATGCTGTGTCTATTTTAACCCGCCTGGATGACGAAAATAGGCGTACAATCTGCCTCATGATGTAGGCCGCTTTGTGATGACGAAAATAGGCGTACAATCTGCCTCATGACGTAGGCCGCTTTGTGATGACGAAAATAGGCGTACAATCTGCCTCATGACGTAGGCCGCTTTGTGATGACGAAAATAGACGTACAATCTGCCTCATGACGTAGGCCGCTTTGTGATGACGAAAATAGGCGAACAATCTGCCTCATGACGTAGGCCGCTTTGTGATGACACACATCTTGGGGGGTCAGTTTCATGCGCCAGTTTAGAGAACTATGTATAGTGCACTGTAATATAGTTATGGCGGTACACAGTTTTGATAAGTTGGTCTTTCCGACTTGCTGTTCTAATATATAACATCTGTCTTGAAGGGATTTGAAGGAAATAGATGCTGACTCAGACACTAGATTGTTTAAAGTTTAGTTTTGTTTTTCATTCCTTATTGTTTTCTTATTCTTCTTCCTTTAAAACAAATTCTACCCTCACAAAGAAAATTCCTTCAACAATGCACAATAACACAATTCTCTTCACTTGAAGAAATACAGTCACACACATCTGATGTGAGTGGATTTTCAACTGCAGCATGAAAGACTCTGGAATGCATTTAAATCGTAAGAAATGAAAAGAAATGAGGTGTGAAAAATGTGTCTGTGTATATATAGAGACGTAATCTCTCCTACTCATCCCCTGCCCTGCCCCCCCCCCCCCCCCCCCTCCACAAATTCACCGTTCCAACCCATTCCCACATCCATCTTTGCAACCTCCCTCCCCACCCCCACCCACATGCACAGTGAGCCATTCCCATCCCTTGTCCCACATCCTAGTTCATAACCCCATAACCTGTTTAGTCTCTGATTAGCTATTACCCTCATTACTCTCTCATTAGCCATATTATGGCCTGCATACATAATTTCCAACATGACATATACTGTTGACTGGTGAAGCGAAAGATCATATTTTCAATTAAAGTGATAACAGCAGAGCAACAGTTTATAGGATTTTTTCCCCTCTTTTTTGTTGTTTACATGTTGTAGACCATGTCATGTTTTTAGGCCTGCATTTTTTTGTCACTGTTCATTTGACATAGAACGGGCACAAAGTTTAATATACAATCATTTCAGTTTTGAAATTAAAGAAAAAAAACTTGTAGGACATTTATCTATTTGTTAACCGTAAGCATGTTGGTTAGTTTATTTCAAAATCAATGGTTTCATTTCCAAACCATCATCCAGATCTTACTGAAGACGGCGGCTGGATTGTTACTTGTAAATGACTGCCGACGGCTCTTTCTACCAATCACAAGCAAGTTTTCAGAATTTGGCGAGTCACGTCGCCCAACATGTAAATTAATATCTTTTTTGAACGATAGGGACAGAAATGAAAAACGAAGATGAAGTTTTGACAATCACGTTTGTAATTCAGCTACTTTCTGCTAACGAAGTCTCTCCTTCAACTTAGAAAGAAACATGATAAATGTTGACTTAAGAGGCTAGACGTCAAAAAAAAAAAAAAAAAAAAAAATTTATTATAAATTATGTTTAACTTTTACCTTCTCATCTATGTGCCAAAAATAGTATCGTCTTCTGATTGGTGCGGAGATCCGTCGGAATGTGTCCTTTCCTAGCGATGCTTTCTTCTGCCGGCATGGAATGTTGACTCGCATTGCGTGTATGTATCCACAAAGCTTCGTTTTGTTTCGTTTCCTTCGTTCTGCTTTTCTTTTTTCAGTTCCTTGTGTCTTTCTCTTTTCTGTCTTCGTTTCTTTTCTTTTCTTTCTTTCTTTCTTTCTTTCTTCATTTTTTTCTTTCTTTCTTTCTTCTTTCCTTGCTTCCTTCCTTCCGTCCTTCCTTCCTTTCTTTCTTCCTTTCTTCATTTTTTTCTTTCTTTCTTTCTTTTTTCTTTGCTTCCTTCCTTCCGTCCTTCCTTCCTTTCTTTCTTTCTTCTTTTCTTTCTTTCTTTCTTCTTTCCTTCCTTTTTCCTTCCCTCCTTCCTTCCTTCCTTTCTTTCCTCCTTGCTTCCTTCCTTGCTTCCTTCCTTCCTTCCTCTCTTTCATTCTTTCTTTCTTTCTTCCTTCTTTCCTTCCTTCCGTCCTTCCTTCCTTTCTTTCTTTATTCCTTCCTTCCTTCCTTCCTTTTGTTTCTTTTCTTTTTTTCTTACTTCTTTTCTTTTCTTTCTTTTCTTCCTTCCTTTCTTTCTTCCTTTCTTTCTTCCTTCCTTCCTTCCTTCCTTTCTTGCTTCCTTACTTCCTTCCTTCCTTTCTTTCTCTCTTTCTTCCTATTCGTCTCCTTGTTCTGTGTAACAAGGGAAAATCAGCAGTCTAAAGCATTATTGGATAAATGTCAGTTTGTGTTTATACGTGTCTTCTGCTGTTTGTTCTTACCCTCAGGATGTACATCTCAGATGAGAGTACACGAGCAAAAGCCTAGAGCTTCTTTCAGGGTTGGGGGAAGGGGAGGGTGGATGGGGGAGGATGAGGGTGGTAGTAGTGGTAGTAAAGAGTGTGGGGGGATATTTGGGGCTGGGGTTTTTCTTGTTCTGGTTGTCTTCTAATTGCGTGCTAGGTGAGTGGGTTGTGGAAGCTGCATAAGGTCATGCACATGTCTTTGACAATTTCACAAGGGAGACAAATTCATTTTTGTGTTTGTTTACTACATTGTGGGTGAGGTTCGCAGACTGAGGTGGAGAAAAAAGTCGAGAACAGCTGACAGAATTTATCAAGCCGTAACTCTGTTGAAATGATGTCTGACTGAATCTGGAATCGCTTTTCTTCTTCGTTTTGTTGTTCTTCTTCTTCTTGTTCTTTTGTTTTTTCTTGTTCTTGTTCTCTTTCTTCTTCTTCTTCTTCTCTCTGTGTCTCTCTATGTTTGTTTAGTTGTTTGTTCAATTGTTTGTTGAATGAATAACATCGGATTTGGCAAGAGTGGAATTGAATTCTGTTCGTTTCTGTTACATCCAGAATTCACGTTGACGTCATGTTTAACATTGACGTCATGTTTAACATTGACGTCATGTTTACCATTGACGTCATGTTTAACTTTAGAATGGACAGTGGGCGAAAGACGGGGCCAGGAAGGGACCAGAGAATGGAGGAGGAAGGAGAGAGGGGGGGGGGGGGGGGGAGGGGGGGTGAGGGTAGGGAGGATTGGGGGGGGGGGGGGGGGTATAATCTCTGCCGCTTCAGGCCACATGCAGTCACTTTTTCTCTTTATCTCTTGTATTTTTTCATCGATTTTGCTTGTTTGTTAGAGAGAGAGAGAGAGAGAGAGAGAGAGAGAGAGAGAGAGAGAGAGAGAGAGACAGACAGACAGACAGACAGACAGAGTAAAGAGAGAGAGAGAGAGAGAGAGAGAGACTGACAGAGAGAGAGAGAGAGAGAGAGAGAGAGAGAGGGGGGGGGGATAGGTCGGGGCTAGGGGATGGGGGCAGAATAAATCCTGATTGGATAATGGAATGTCAATTCCAGAAACCTCAAATTCCAATTTAAAGGTTTCAAATTTCCTGCAACAAAAAGGCAGGTGTCTTACTTTTTTCTTAGCACTTTCTGTGTTAAAAAAGGCCAAGTAAAACTCTGAAACCCCACAAGCATCCAATTTCAACGCACGAGCGAGTATTGAAATTGGATTGTTTTTTGCTGAAGTTCAGAGGGTCCTTTATTTCATTTTTTTTCTTTCTTGCGTCACCATCGTTTTCAAAGACATCAGGTGAATTATCTTTCCTTAATGAGGTGCTCCAGTCTTGGTAGATAGATTATCGTTCCTTAATGAGGTTCTCCACTCTTGGTAAATAGATTATCTTTCCTTAGCGAGGTCCTCTTATCTTGGTAGATAGATTATCTTTCCTTAATGAGGTCCTCCAATCTTGGTAAATTATCTTTCCTTAACGAATTGCTCCAGTTTTGGCATCAGGGAAAAGGCTCAGAGACTGGCGATGATCATTTGATCACGTGATCTTTTTCCTTAAAAATCCAGTTGATCTTCCATCTGCCATTAGAGTATGGGCGAGGTTAACTTGCCAGATATATCCTTGACTGTCTAAATGTTCGTAAACAATACATGACTTATATAAACGTCAGCGAACCGCCAAGAGAAACGTGGACAATCGAGTCACAAGACAAAACACGACGCGTTTCGACCTCTTAGGTCTTCTTCAGGCAAGACACAAACAAATAGGACAAAGAAAATGAACGAGTTTGTCACTTAGCTTTGATCTCTTCAGCGCACAGTAGGCGTTGAATGAAAACAAGGCTGTTAGAAGGGAGATCATTGTGTGAGTCAAGGTAGTAATGATGATAATTATATAACTGATAGGAATACTAACAAAGGTCAAAATATTGAAAAAATAAATGAAGACAGGATTACTACTACTGTTGGTGATAATAAGGCAATAGCAGTTGTAGTATGGGAGAAAGAAGAGTGGGTTAGAGGATTCTGAAATACATGACTTATTCCACCAAGCAACAAAACTGAACGAATGCTTAGGTTGTTCTACCTTGATTTTCTTTTCAAGTGTACTATGTTTCTCCTGGTGTCCGTCATTTCTTTTATGGGTTTTAGGGCCCTTGTATGACTCTGAGTCTGACAGTGATCAAAGACGAATCCCTTGGAAAACTCAGGTGAAGGAGAGAAAATACTCAAAGACGAGTGAACTCCAGTCTGATACTCGGAGGTCCGAAATGAATGTATCTCTCCTCTCTCTCTCTCTCTCTCTCTCTCTCTCTCTCTCTCTCTCTCTCTCTCTCTCTCCATCCATCCATCCATCTATCTATTTATCTATCTATCTATCTATCTATCTATCTCTTTGTCTCTGTCACTCTCTCTTATCTCTCTATCTCAAAATGACATCTTTATTAGAGAGAGACAAAAAATGGAAGTTTAAGGCATATTTCAAAATGCCCTTTCCCCAGTATAGTGAGTTTTAATGAAAATATCGGATTTCCTAGATTTACCGTCCACTTCCCATGTGAACAGGCTCTTTTCCACTCCACCCCCCTTTTTCCCCATTCTCATCTCCCAGAACTCATTCAACCACTCTCTTTCTCTCTCTCTCTCTCTCTCTCTCTCTCTCTCTCTCTCTCTCTCTTTCTCTTCATTTCCCTCTCCCTCTCTCCCTTTCTCTGTCTCTGTCTGTCTGTCCGTCTGTCTGCCTATCTGTCTGTCCGTCTTTCTGTGTGTCTGACTATCTACCTGCCTGCCTGCCTGTCTATCTGTCTGTCTGTCTGTCTCTGTCAGTTTTTCTGTTACTCCTCTCCCTGTCTCTGTCTTTGTCTGTCTCTCTGTTTGTCCATCTGTCTCTTACATGAATACACTCATACTCACATACTCACACTGGCGCGCGCCCACGCATGCGCGTCCACACACACACACACACACACACACACAC
>CM065730.1:1486090-1488590 GCA_033310375.1 Conus canariensis | reverse complement strand
TTCTTTGTTGTCTTTACAGACTTCAAGAACGCACAGTCTGGCGGGCAGGAGGCTCTGCGGGCCGCAGTGAAGAAACTTGACATCGGGCAGAAGGTTATCAACAACATCCAGCAACTGTACACAAACACGAGTGGTGCAGTTCTCATACAAGCTGCTTTCATACCTCAAGGTGAGGTCGTCAGGACTGCCTTTTATCTCCGTCAACTTTCAGAGTGTTCTTGAAATGAGTTATGACTGACGCACTTGAAGATGGGCACAGTCCAATCTGCACCGGATTAAGAACCACTGCAAATTAGATGGAGAGGGAGACAGAAAAAAAAGATGGTCATACAATATTGTGGAGTGGACAGGGACAATATGTGTAGAGACCCAGGCCCTGGTACTCCACCCACAGAACTGAAGGAAGCTGGTGAACTACTCTTCAGTCTGGTGCGCCAATAACTCCCTGCAGAGCTCGGAAAGAAGAAGAGAGAAGAAGATCTTGTTAAAAGACAACATTTACTTTGCTTGTATGGGAGATGGAATGGACTCTAAAGAGAGAGAACTTGAATCAAAGACGCCTTTGTTTTTCAGCTCTGTCTCTGCTATTTTTGTATATTGAAATAACTGTCGGGCGCCGTGATTTGCCGAATTTCTAAACGTCATTTCGATTGGTGCCTGATAAGACCGTCATTCATCCGATGACGTCCTCAATCGTCAACAAACTTACAGCAAATGGTTGCTGGGTTTGATGATGCTTTCTTTAGTCAGCAGTTATTGCTGACTCAGTGTATCTATGTATTCACAATGTTTTAGTTTCTTTCCTTCTTTATTCTTATTTGTCTATGTTTTCTCTGTAACAATGTGCAAGATCAGAAGCATCTGTGCCGCTGTTCAGTGAACGTTAATATGTTGTGGTTGAGTGCACATTTGAGATGACAGTATATGGGGGCAAACTAGTGGGGTTTTTTTGTTTATGGGGAGGGGGGAGGGGATAAGGGGTGAGGATATAGGAGACTGAATGCTTCTTCCCTTCATGGTGAGACGTGCAAGAAGAGTGATTTATGTGTCCTTGATTGTTCTACTATGGATGTAAACGTTATTGCTGTGTTAGTGTACCATTCACATCTACTGTGGGATACGCTTACAGGCTGAGGCGAAGATTTAAGTCGAGAATAGCAGACTAGAAGAGATTGCTGTTGTTTTTACTACGTTGTATTCTTTTCTGCATAAAGATATTTTTGTTTCAAGTATGCAGATGGTAAAAACAATCTGTGTATTTTATGATTTAATTACATGTGAAATGAGATTTTTGAAATCAATCATCCTTCAACGCAAGGGAGAAAAAACAGTCTTCCTTTCTGTTCAATATTTAAATCTGAAAGGATAAGACGTCGATTACTTTCTGTTTTTTTTTTCTTCTTTATTTTGTCCTGTTTTTACAATGACTTACAATGTCATGAAAGCTTGTTTCAGTTTCATTTTTTTTTGATGAATCCTAATTTAGCTTATTTCTGTTCCGATTGTTTGCGTTAAACACTGACTGATGTTGACGTCATTTTCACATTTGGATGAACGATGGGAGGCGGAGAGGGGGGGGGTGGGGGTTGTGAAGGAGCAGTGAATGGAAGGTGGGCTGTGAGTGTTTGGAGGTGGGGGGGGGGGGGGGAGCAGGGAATAAGGGAGATTGGGTGAGGGTGTAGCCTGCTGTCACATTTTCTGCTTCAGGCCACATGAAGTCACTCTTTTCTGTTTGAGAGAGAGAGAGAGAGAGAGAAGAGAGGAGAGAGAGAGAGAGAGAGAGAGAGAGAGAGAGAGAGAGAGAAAAGAGATTCTGATGAGACAATGAACTGTCAGACCCCAAAACCTCAAATTCCAATTTGTAATTTTCAAGTATCCTGGAACAGGAGTGCCAGTGTTTCTCTTCTTGTCATCATTTTTGTCGTCGTTGTTGTTTTTCTTCTTCTTGTCGTTGTTATTGTCGTCGTCGTCGTCGTCGTCGTCGTTGTTATTGCAATTGTTGTTGTGTTGTTGTTGTTGTTGTTGTTCTTCTTCTTCTTCTTCTTCTTCTCATTATTTTTTCAAGTCATCCGATGTTCATAAACCCTACTACCTCCCAATTTTAACTTGGAACTTTTTTTTTTTAAATTCCCGAGCCTTTTCTTTCTCGTCAGTTTCGCTTTCATATCCATGACATAAATCATCTTTCCTTAACGACATCCTCCAGTCTTGGAGTCAGGAAGAAAGACTTGTGTAATCTTTTCATCACGTGATTTTTTTTTTCGTTTTAAGAATGATCCGCTTCCCCTTCCATACAAACAAGACAAATGTCTAGGAGAGCTAGAGACAGGACAGGAGATAGTTTTTTTTAAATTATGTAATACCATTATCTTCGTGCTCATGCACCTTGACTAGAAACGTCATGTGATTGGTGCTTGAATGTATACGCAATTCATACTAGGCCTTCCAGTTTGCATCCTATTGAGCTCTGCTTTTAGGAGAAAAAAACGCCACCACTACC
>CM065730.1:1476090-1478590 GCA_033310375.1 Conus canariensis | reverse complement strand
CGCACGCCTACACAATATACCATTGACGTAGACTATCAGGTTATGAACATAACTACTGAGGCAATGTACCTTTAAGGAAGCGATCATCTTACTCATTCGTGATATGCTTTTTACGAAATGTACTCGCTTCTGAGACATACTTCGCAAATTCTACTACAGTTTTTTCGTATTCACATGCTAAAATCGCTACTAAATCTCTTTTTTGACCAACTGATTCACTGAAAAATGTGCACCCTCTACGGATATTGGCGTATGCAGCACAATCAAACACAAAATGTACTTCATTCTCAACACTGTCTCTTTCTTTACACACAGGACAAGATTTATTATTTGATTTCTTGTACCATTTTTGGTTTGCGCCGAGACCGAGTGTTCTGGTTCGGAATCTTGCTAAACTATATTTATGCCATTTATGCGTTACAATTTTAAGATATTTCTCTGCTTCGAAATTGCTTTTAAATGAGAGGAACCAGTCGTATTTATCATTTTCCATCCATGCCAGCATGCCAGTTTTGTTTATAAGTACTAATTAAACGGTCCTTTAATTCTGAAATGAATTCTGCTTTATTACCGACTCCTTGTGACAACCAATCTATGCCAAAACCATTCTCTGTCAATATTTTCTTAACATAGGAAACCCAGTTGAATTTTCCACTTTCATGTTGCAGTATGAGCATTTCATACGCCTGACCGCAGAGTCTGGTTATTGGTAGGCTTGCTAATTTCAACCAGTGTTTAATACATCTAACATAAGTGGCAGTAAAGAGAGGGTATCGTCCACTTTCACCGTAAACCATTTTATTTGATGCGTGCAAGGGTACGTGCATGATACGCTTTATTGCATAGGTATGAACTTTTTCCATTTCAATATTATCCAACATGCCACAAACTTCTGATGCATATATCAAAATAGCCTGTATCTGTGCATCAAATAATTTCCAAAATAGATTTACATCATCGGAGTTCAATTTCTTCATAGTTCTCAAAATATCTATGACACCTCTCTTTCCTTTTCTGCACATCTCAAACCAGCACTTTCTCAAGCTTAACTTTGTTGTGAAGAACATCCCAAGATATTTATAGCTACTTGTCACTTTAACTTCTTCTCCACCATAAAACCATCTTTCATATTTTGACAAGTAACCGCCATTCCTTAAAAACCATTACATTAGTTTTGTTTAGATCCACTGTTAATTTCAACCTATCTGATTCCCTTTTCAAAGTGTCTAATTGATTCTGTAGACCAACAGGCGTATCTGCGAGGAGAATAATATCATCAGCGAAAAGCATCAGAAATAAGTCAGCAGCACCAGGTATCATTTGTATTCCATGTTTCCCTCCCCCCGATATCTCTATCGCTAATTCATTTATGAAGAATGTAAACAACAGTGGGCTAAGCAAACACCCTTGTTTCACTCCCAGGGGGCAGCTGAAATAATCAGTATAAGCTCCTTTCTCTCGGACACATGCAAGAACAGACTCATACATTCCATGAACAGCTGCATACAACTTCCCATTTACACCATTTTTCCTCAGAATATACCACAGAACATTTCTGTTGACTGAATCGAAAGCTTTCTGGGAATCAATAAACACAACATACAATTTAGATTTTGTTAGTAAATATTTTTGTACTAAGGCGTACAGAGTGAATATGTGGTCTACTGTACTATATTTGGATCGAAATCCAGCCTGTTCTTCTATTATTTTCTCCTCTCTCTCTGCCCATACTTTTAATCTTTTGTTGAGTATATGTGCATACATTTTACTAATAACACTTGTCAATGCAACGCCTCGATAGTTATCAGGATTGTTACAATCACCTTTCTTATGAAGAGGAACAATTATGGATTTGGACCAAGATCCTGGAAAGATTCCCTTATCAAACACCGAGTTAATAAGATTAACCAAGAAATCAACTACAACAGAGTTAGCACATTTGAACATTTCTCCAACTACTTTGTCAGGTCCAGCACTTTTTTCCACATTTGATGTGTTTTATACTGTTCAAGACCTCATCTCTTGTTATCTGATCATTAAACAGTGGTTCATCAGTATTTTGGATACTTTGTTCTTCGCTATCTATATCTGCATGAAAATCTTCAAAATTGTTATTAAATCCATTAAATACACTATAGCAATGTTCATACCATTGTTGCAGAGCTGATTTCATTATAAATTACCGATTTTCCACTAATCGATCGAATGGTGGACCAGAACAATTTAGGGTCGTGGACAGATGTTTTTAACTTATTAATTCGTTAAACAGTAAACAAGTTGGGTATTTTTTTGCTCCATAAGAAAACCTAACACAGAGTAACTTGTATTCAAGACCGGCACAGCCTTTTAAACTTGAATAAAGTCAGACAAATACATAGACAAACAATCTAATAGTGGGGGAAAAAACAAGCGCAGGCCAACAACTGAACTATCTTCATAGTAATGACTTGGCAAAGATTTGGACTTAAGGAGGGGGGGGGGGGGGGGAGGGGCGGAATTT
>CM065730.1:1451090-1466090 GCA_033310375.1 Conus canariensis | reverse complement strand
ACACACATACACACACACACACACTCACACACACATACACGCACACAAACACACTCACACACACACATGCACACACACACACACTCACACACACACACACACACACACAAGATGGCGGCTATGGTCAACAGCTAAACAACACGCTTGCTGAGTTTTTTGCCAAAGTTCCTTAAAATGACCAGGTTCTCCAAAACAAGACCCTGGACGCGAAGTCCTTCAGCGTTGACCACCCTGATTTTGGACAACAGCGATCAAGGAAAAAACAAATCAGCCAAGAACAAGAGAGAACGAAAACCGAGAGCTGAGGACCGTTTCGTTACCCTGAACCAAACGACCTGTGGAACGCTTGGATCTGCCGGTCACAGGCCTGATAACCGGTCAAGCGAAAGCTTTGTAAGTACTGTTGCTGACATGAAAACATTAATAGAAACACTATGCTATCGAATTTGCAACTTAGAGAAAACGATACAAAATCAAAATGAAAAAATTGACCTGATCGTAAAGAACAACAAAATGACGACAATGGTCAGCGTTGCCACCCAGACTGCCGAACAGCAAAGTTATACATCATATGCTGAAGCAGTCAGCTCGGGGCCAATACCGTCGCCCGCGGAGCAGCAGCAGGGTGGCCCTCAGCAAAAAAGACCGACCAACAAGCCTCAAGTCAAAGGAAACGACCATAGAATGACAAATAGAACACAGCAAAAACAACGAAGTGACGCAAACAAACATTACGTCAAGGCGACAGCAAAACGTCAGGATTCTGCTCCTAAAGGAAAAAAGAATGACGAAAGAACTGAGTCTGGTCTGCCAAGTCTGCTTTTCATACACGATTCAGTGACAAACAAGGTCAATGACAAGAGACTTGGAGATTCCTTTGGATTTCAAGCAGAATCTCGGAAAACGTTCAAAATCAAGGATATACAACAAACATTTGATTCAGCATATCAAAAACACGACGCGCTACTGATTCACTGCGGAGTGAATGATTTAAAGTCAACATCTCCCACGGACTGCAGCAAAGATCTGGTGCAGTGTATCAGAGGCATTAAGAAAGAAAATCCTGGTCTCAAAATAATTGTCAGCAAAATAGCACCAGTCACAGATACTCAACTGACCATCAAGAGAGATCTGTTCAACGCCCTCCTGACATCAGAGCTGAGTGAAGACGAGGACGTCAGCCTGATCAGCCATAACAACCTGCGCACGAGCTCCTGGCATCTCCATGACGGCCTCCACCCCACCAACAGTGGTGCCAGCGTCCTGGCTAGGAACATCGGGCGTCACGTGCGAGACCTGCTGTGGAGCCGACCCAGGAAGACCGGACGATCACGGTACCAGCCATCCTGGTACTACCAACCCTACCCGGATCCTCTGCTCTACAGCCTGGGCCCCTGGAACAACAGGTTCAGCGTGCTGGGCGACTGGTGAAAGTGGAACTTTGCAGAACACCAGCACCACTTGTGACTAGAACGCAACTCTCGTTAATATTTGAACTGCAGTATAAAAATCATCATTCATTTTCCATTGGCACAGTCATTCATTGATATATTATTGTTATTTACTATATCTCAATGTTGTTTGCACTAGCTTACAAATAAGTTCTGTTGATACGTGAAATTTTCTAATGTTAAAATACGGTTCCTTTAAGGTATTTCAGTGGAACTGTCGATCTATTATAACCTCCCTTGACCAATTAGCACAAAAGCTTGCAGAAGAAAACTACAATGTATTGGCCTTACAATCCCTAAACACACATAGAAACAAATTACCTAAACTTGCTGGCTATTATTTCCCCCCAATTGTTCAACAGGGGAACACAGATGAAAAAATCAACGTAGCCATTTACATCAAGGAAGGAGAAAACTACACCCTCTGCGCAAGTCCCGTTCCACCAGACACACCTGATTCCTATTCCTGCGCAGTCAGGGTTCAGGTAAATTCTAACATCGTATTAACTGTTGTGTCAGTCTATCTACCACGGGGACCTAACGAGTTTAATTCTGAATGGTTACGATCATTACATACAAGACCAGATAAAAACAATAGATATCTTATAACTGGAGATTTTAATGCTCATTCCCCGTTTTGGGAAAAGAATTGTCAGTCGATTACTAGTAACCGTTTTATAGAAAATCTAGTCGACTCGTCCTTATATCTTTTGAATGATGGGAGAATAACACGAATTCCTGACAACCCTAAGCACAAGCCAAGTGCAATAGATCTAACTTTAGTATCTCCAGATCTAGCGCCACTTTGTGATTGGCAAACCCTCGATGACACACTCAATAGTGATCATATTGCTATCATTACTACCTTTGAAACTTCAAGGCCTGAACTAACAGATTTATCAATGGAAAAAGTCCCAAAATATAATTATAAATTAGCTAACTGGGGTAAATTCACAGAATTACTAAAAGCATTCTATGTCGACACAGAAGAACTTGATACTCAATCTATTGATGACCTATACGATCAGTTTCAGAATGCTATGCTATCTGCTGCGAATCAGTCAATACCTATGATAAAACCTGTCAAATCAAGTTCAAAAAAGCACGCAGGTAATGCCTGGTGGAATGAGACATGTGAAAAAGGGAAAAAGGAGAAAAACATTAAACTGAGAGAATATTTACGAAGCAAAGGAGAAGAGCGCGCTCAAAAGCTTCTTGAGAAAAAAAGAGCAAAAAATCATTTTAATCACATCACAGCTCAAGCAAAACAGCAATATTGGTCTAACTTTTGTAAGAATGAAATATCAAATCATAAAGATGCCCAAAAAGTGTGGAAAAGTTAAGAACAATGAAAGATGGAGTAAACTTGCCGAAATGTCCTGTAAAGCTCCCAAACTCTGATTTCCCTTCTAATCTAGAAAAGGCCGAAGCTTTTGTTGACATATTCGCCAAAAATGGCAGTAAAGATAGTTTATCAACAGAAAATAGACTGCACAGAGAGCAAGAAGAAGGAAAGCTCATCTACAACGATCCAGACCCTATAATAAACCACTATCTGAATGCTCCCATAACAATTCAAGAAGTAGAAGAATGTCTTGCTAATCTGGGCACCAAAAAAACATCAGTGGGTTTAGACGGTATCTCTAATGAAATGTTACGTCATGTCCCACCTAATGTAAAACGCTTTATCTCAGTATTCATTCAAAAATGCTGGGAAGACGGCAATTTGCCCTCATTATGGAAGCGTTCTATCATAGTTCCTATACATAAACAAGGAAAACCTCGAAGTAACATAAACAGCTACCGCCCAATTGCCCTGACGTCGCACGCATGTAAACTAATGGAAAGAATTGTCCTAAACAGATTACTTTATTTTTGTAACAAACATCAAATTATCCCCATAAATCAAGCTGGTTTTCAGAAAGGCAGATCAGCAACAGAACATCTAGTAAAACTCACAACACATGTTAAACAACAGTTCGCAAGACGAAAAACATCCTGGCAACGTTCTTTGACATAAGGAAAGCGTACGAACAAGTATGGCATGAACGACTTTTGTATAAACTTAAAACTATTGGAATAAATGGAACCATGTATAACTATGTCAAAGCTTTCCTTCAAAGTAGAATTATTCAAACAAGAATAGAGCATACATATTCCAACACTAGAACACTGGAAATGGGTCTTCCACAAGGATCAGTATTATCTCCAATTTTATTTAATATCCTAATTGCAGATATAACAAAAGGCTTATCCAAAGACATAGTTTTAGTACAATTTGCTGACGACATATGTCTGTGGATGAAAGTCACTATGAAAAGAAAAACCCCATTAAGATCCTTAAATTACATAAAGATCAAATATCAACATGAATTAAACAAAATCAGTAGTTTCTTACATGAAAATGGATTGACACTCTCGGCAGAAAAAACAAATCTAATGCTTTTTAACTCTGGATATGACCCAGAGAAACTTCCACAATTCACCCTGAATGGGTCAGTCTTACAATACGTCAAATCTGTTAAATTCCTAGGAGTATATTTAACATCAAAACTCTCATGGAACCAACATATTGAATATATTTTGAATAAAGCAAGAAAAAGTTTAAACTTTCTAAAGATCATAAGCAAACAAAAATGGGGACAAGATAAAGAGAGTTTAACACTCCTATCTTCGGCTCTTGTGCGCTCTAGATTGATTTATGCTCAAGAAGTTTTCTTTAGTGCTCCACAGCATCTACTTAATAAGTTACAAAGTGTAGACTGCAAAGCATATAAACTTGCTCTTGGAGTTCCCACACATGCATGTAACATTGGGACTTATAATGAAATTGGAATCTTACCTTTGAACGAATTTCGAAAAGTGTCCGCCTCTAAATTTGTTTTAAAGAACCTTTCACAGAAAAGTTTCTGTACAAATGAAGTATCTCTCATTTCAGAGACAGATTTTGCTAAAAGAGCAAAAGACATAAAATCAACTAAATCTATTCAGTCATACACATCTACTCTTCTTAAAAAAACCAACATTAACCAAAGTGAAATAGCTGTCGACTCGTCCTTTCCACCCATTCCCAAATGGAAACAAACCAAAGCAAATTATGACACAAACTATACTGAACTGAACAAAAACGATCCACCATATCTCTTAAAATATTATGTAAATTCTCATTTGGAAAATCAATATAAGGACCATCTTCAAATTTTTACAGATGGCTCAGTGTTAGATGACTATAGAACAGGAGCAGCTTTTATAATACCAAAATTAAAAGTAGAGAAATTATATCATCTTGGCATACACTTGTCAATTTTTACAGCAGAATTAGTTGCTATTCTGATGGCCCTGAAGCATGTTTTAAATTCTTCCATAGAAAATTGTCCACTTTTACTGTGCAGTGACTCAAAGTCAGCTCTTTCTGCCTTACAGTCTTTAAATTCAAAAATTCGTTGTAAGACTATTACAGAAATTAATTACGTGACGCATCTCCTATCGATGAAAAGAATAAATGTGACGTTCTGTTGGGTGCCCTCACATTGTGGAATCTCAACAAATGAGAAAGTTGATCAAGCTGCTCGGAGAGCAGCTCGAAATATTGAAGGCACAACTGCACTGAACATTCCGCTAGACCTATCAGAATGTCATACCTTGATTAATAAAGCATCTCTTAACAGTTTCAAAAGGTTATTGAAAGACACAGATAGTCAATATTATCAAAATTGTATACGATCAAATCCTGACATTCATCCCAAGACGCAATTAGACAAATTCGAAAGTCCGATATCTAGAGAGGTAGTATCCTTAATTCATAGAATGCGTTTGAATTCACTTCGAACCAAATACAGCAAAAATGTTAAATGCGTATGTGGGGAAATTCTTAGTGTGAGTCACCTATTACTAGATTGTCCAAGAGCAAAGAATACAGTGCACAAGGCTGGTACAAATATTTCACATGATAGATCGACACCACTGACATTACCTAAAATGTTAAATAATTATGCTTTTCTTTGTTCATTATGCCCACATTTATTACGTAGTCCAGTAGGAATTTATCTTTAACTTTCAATAACCCCTCATATACAAAAAGAACAACTACACACACACACACACACACACACACACACACACACACTCACACACACACACACACACACACACACACACACACACCACACACTCCTCTCTCTCTCTCTCTCACACACACACACACACACACACACTCACACACACACTCTCTCTCTCTCTCTCTGTCTGTAATCACGTTAAGTGGGAAGACGTTAAATTGAAGAACAACAACAACACACACACACACACACACACACACACACACACACACACGATCAGATCAGCTCATAGTGCAATGCCTCTCTCTCAGTCCTGTCAGTGAAACCCATGCTGTGTACTCTTTCTCCAGTCCATGACGGAAGAGATGAAGACACCGACCCTTCACTCTGACTTACCGCCACCAGAAAGGAAAGGCACTTCTGGAACTGTCGGCCATCCTGTCTGTGGCTGAACCGAATTTCTTCCGCCTACATTCCCTCTTCCCAGCTCGTTAGTCTCTATATCGACCATCACTCTTCTGAGCGCTTGAGCAAGGCTGAAAAGCGCTTTCGGTTAGATTGGCTAATAGGGAGGGGGTGGCGGTGGTGGTGGTGGTGGTGGGGGGGGGGGGAGCCTGAGGGTTTGAATGCCAACTGCATTACGATTTTATCACCTGAACAGAGCAGAACATATCGACCCTATTTATTAATCTATGTGTTTCAGGAGGAAAATCTATTTTCCTTCCCTCTTTATGTCACTTATTGCATTATATGTGTGCTGACGACCGCGCGCGCGTACGCACATATTCACCCGACCACCACACACGCATGTGCGTGCACTGAGACAGTATAACAGACCAAGAATACCCTGTGGTTTAGATGTTTTAAAGACATTTTCGATGTGAGACATATTTACTTTATGACGTGTCTACAGCAGAAATATGTCGGTTTAGATGTCATAAAGACATTGTTGACATGACGTATATTTACCTTATGATGTATCTACAGCAGAAAATTGTAATTGCTCCACATCCTCCCAGAAACACACACACACACACACACACACACACACACACACACAGAGAAAAATGTTCAAAAGGTTTCAGAAATAGCTTTTAGAGCGTCAAATGCATTTTGATTACTTGTGTTACAACCCAGAAAATTATCATTATTCTGTGTCATGTTTTCTCGATGTTTGATTTCACAAATCATGAATAACAGAAGCTCTTCATTTTTGAGGGAATCGTGCGAACGTTCAAGGACATTCCCTGATTTGGGGGCGTTCAAACAGGCGCATGAACCTGGTAATTTGGAATGGTGTGTTGGGGTAGGTCCACGGATTTCAAACTTGTTACCAGAGTCAGTCTTTCTGCTGTCTCGATACGATCAGAACCAGCTGTTGTCGTTTATCTTGTTTTACACTTACCACCAAAATAACACACACACACACACACACACACACACACACACACACACACACACACACACACACACACACGCGCGCGCGCACGCACGCACGCACACACACACACACACTATATCACACACACACACACACACACACACACACACACACACACACATACACACACACTTACACATACTCACACACCTACACACACCACACACACACACACACACACACACACACACACACACACACGTCATATCACTTATAGCCCAGCCGACTGCATAGGGCCATGTCAGGGCTGACACACACACGCACACGCTCACATGCGCGCGCATCCACCACCCCCCCCCCCCACTCACCCCTCCCCCTAGGTTTCCTAGGTTTAACTATGTTTCCCATTCTTTGTATCCTTTTTCTCCCTCTTTAAGTTTTCTTTTTTTCAAAATGCATAACTGGACGAGGTCATGTGGCCTAAACGAGTACATAAATGTTCTGGGGTCCTTATGAGCTCTCTCTCTGTCTCTGTCTGTCTTTCTGTCTCTGTCTTAGTCTTTGTCCGTCTGTCTCTCTGTCTCTCTCTATGTCTGTCTGTCTCTCCCCCAAGATGACAGCTCTACCACTATGTCTGCCTACTTCCTCCATTTTATCTTTATGTATGGTGGCCTGATGTATATGTACATTTAAAGTATGTCTGAATTCAGAGTCCTCTCTCTCTCTCTCTCTCTCTCTCTCTCTCTCTCTCTCTCTCCCCCTCCCCAAGATGACAGCTCTGCCACTATGTCTGCCTACTTCCTCCATTTTATCTTTATGTATGGTGGCCTGATGTATATGTACATTTAAAGTATGTCTGAATTCAGAGTCCTCTCTCTCTCTCTCTCTCTCTCTCTCTCTCTCTCTCTCTCTCTCCCCCTCCCCAAGATGACAGCTCTGCCACTATGTCTGCCTACTTCCTCCATTTTATCTTTATGTATGGTGGCCTGATGTATATGTACATTTAAAGTATGTCTGATCTCTCTCTCTTCTCTCTCTCTCTCTCTCTCTCTCTCTTTACTTCCAGTGCTGAGTCAGAAGGTGTAGGTTCACTGAGAGGCCACGCTTGTGTCCTGACGTTCAGCTTTGAAAGCGCTGCACTCTTCCCACGGTACCTACGGTCAAAAGTTCACTGACATCCCAGCATGCTCTGCTTGCTATCATCTATCTATCGTGGAGGAAAATGGCCCTGGTCTTGGCAGCTTCCTTTTTCTACCCTCTTCCTTCCCCACGTTGTCCTCACTCGTGTCATATGTCACTGATATCAAGACTGCTGTGCCAGAGAGGAAAATTAGAGAGTCAGGTGTTCTGACCGACCGAAAAAAGAAAAAAACAAACCCTGCGTTTTGTTCAACGAGAAGGGTTAGAAAAAAGTCATTGATGCCTCTGCGGGAAGTGTTAAGCGAACTGAAGAGGCGGGGGAGGGGGGGGGGGGCATGGAGGGGGGTGGGGGTGGGGGGGTCAAGGTGCTGGTTTATAAAAGTTCAGAGGTGTGGAAAAACAAGGTTTGTCGAAAGATTTCATGACAATGGAAGTCGGATCTACTGGGCAGTAAGAATTTGAAATTGACAGAGATTCCACAGCATTGTAGGAAGAAAGGTAGTTGTACACAAAATGAACATAACTGACTTTGACACAAATGTTCCTCTTTGTGTCATGACCAAAGAGAAAGTGTACGCCATGTTCTTTTTGGGCATGCCACTGCGTGAAAAACTTTTGGAGTGCATTTCAGGATGCCATAAACAAAAAGTGTGTCAACACAAACTTATCACCTACAGAAAAGATATTTTTATTTGGATGCGATGACCATCCTAAGGCAAACGGTACATTTGACTTAATTCTGCTGGTACCTAAATCTTAGGTCTACAAATAATGCAAGTTCGAAGTTAACCAACCTCAATTCCAGCAATATACTTCATATCTGAAAAGAAGATACGAAACTTCAAAATATTCGAGCCGTATAGATATGTCTCAGAACAACTCACTGGCCCGATGGCCTGTATGTATTTCTACCTCTCTTTGAGTAATATACAGAACTTCATAATTATAGAAGTAATTCGATTCTCTGTTTTATGCAATTGTATACTACGTACTTTGTCAAATTTGCTGGTGCTTGTATGTGTGTAAATTGTTTAGAAGTTGTTGGATAACTTTTTTTCCAGATGGGACAACAATGGATTTTTTTTCGTATAGTCGAAAATTTGACCATACATCATAGAGTTCAGAGGCACAAATGTTCGGCAGTCACCCCGTTTATATTGTCTGGGTATACTGGTTTTCTGACATTTGATTTCACAATTGTAGACTTAACAACTTCTCGTCGGTTTCAACGTCGTACTAAATTGAACAGAGTTAAGAGGAAAATTTCACCAAACTTTCATATAAGTCACGTTAAAACAGTACAACTGAAAGGGGATTCACGACAGATTCATTTTGAATTAAGTCAAAATACATGTGTTAGTCAAAATAGTCACTTCATGAATTAAACTTGCCACTTATCAAGAACATAAATATCTTCATAACCCCCAAATCTCAAAACAATAGAGTCAAACAGGTGTGCTGTATATCTTATAAAGATATAATACGGCGCTGAACGGACATTCGTGACTATTAACGATCTGTAACAATAAAAACGTAGCTTTTTTGAGCTCTATGATGATCACCCTTTTTTGTTAACCTTTAAAGAAGTTTATGGACTACAAAATTTAATTCGCAAGTGCCTGAATATATTTACAATTCTCTTTATTGGTTATTGTGGTAATGTGGGAAAGTTGTCTTAAGTCTTATAGCAAGGTTGCATCATCTGCGTAAACACAAACACACACACACACACACACACACACACACACACACACACACACACACACACACACACACACATGTAAGGGGCTTTATGGTGCATTCTTTCAGGGGGTTTATTGGTGGTGATGTTGCCGGAACGGCAGTTATCGGGACACGCACTCCTTGCAATGTTCCTTACCTCTTTCTGTCCGACTGTCTGTTTGTCTGTCTGTCTGCCCGTCTCTCTCTCTCTCTCTCTCTCTCTCTCTCTGTGTGTGTGTGTGTGTGTGTGTGTGTGTGTGCGGCGCGCGCGTGCGTCTGTGTCTGTGTGTCTGAGTGTGTGTTGGTCTATCTGTCTACCTCCGAATCTATCTTGTTCTCACTCCGTCTGTCTTAGCGTCTGTATCTCTTTTTCTCCCCCTCCCTTCTTCATCCTTCCATCCTTCTGTCTTACCACTCATCCCCCCACCCCACCCCCACATTCCACTCCACCCCCATCCACACACACAGCAATCAGTCGAGTTCTCCTTGCTTTCTCTTTCTGTCTCTTCCTCTGCGGCCTATTCCCTCTCAGCCCACACACATCTTTCTTTCTTTCGTTAATGCGTCTGTCAACCTATCCCTGTGTTGTCTCCCCTTTTCCCCTGTCTCTGTATCTCTCTGTCGTTCTGACCCCTCCCTTTCACCCCCTCTACCATTCCTTGATGTGTACTACCTCTCGCCCACTCTCATCTCCTGATGTCCCTCTCGAAGGAACCGTCCCTTTTGCCGGCAATTTCCGGTACTTTTCCCGGTTCAGATAATAAATTGCTGACAAAAATTCCAGCCACAAGTACTGTGTACAGATTTGATTTTTGTTTGACTGAGTGTTGGCAGTGGGAAAGTGGACCATTGTGTTGGCAGCGCTATACTTTCACGTGCTGATATAACCAGACTGCCGACTTTGTCTGAATCATTTTTGACTTTGCAGGGAGTGCCTTACCTGTTTACAAAAAAAAAAGAAATGAGTATCACAATAACCGTCTCCTTCCTGTGTGCGCAGGTGATCATGGTTTGCTGTCTGGGGCCGGAATAGGTCATCCTGGGGTTGCGGGTTTGAATCTCTGCCGGGCCGTTTCGGTACAGGGGGATTTTCCCATTTGAGTTAACATTGGTTCTGACTCCATTTCCCAAATAGTCCTTCGAATGAGACATCTTGCACACGCGTAAAATCCCATCACCAACTTCCGAAAGAGAAGGCCAGTTTAGCCGTTGGTATGGATGACACGTTACACATAGCATGCACCCTGCGTGAGAAATTGAAATAATCAACGAAGTTAGGAAATGGAAATGAACGATACTGGCTGGATGACACGATAAACGACTGAATGAAGCGCCGGCAGGCAGCTCTTCAGTCGGCACTACCCAGGTAGGCAGCGCGTTGCGTACACGAGAGTGTGGATTGTCAGCGCCTAGAACTTTTGGCAAGGCGCTTTATAACTGCTAGCTTCTTCTTCTTCGTTTTCTTGTTCTTGTTCTTCTTCCTATTATTATTGTTATTTGTGTGTGCAGGTGATCACAGAGGGGCTGGAGCAGCTGCTGGACGCCTTTGTGGTGGTGTACGCAATCAACGACCACGACTCTTTCGACACGGCGCACCAGCTGGTGAGATACCTCCGTGTGGACTATGGCACGGACCGCGCCATCCTGCTGGTGGCCAACAAGATCGACCTGGTCCGCAAGAGGAAGGTCACCGCGGATGGTACGTCGGGGTGCTGGGGGCAGGGGAAGGGGTTGGGGGGCAGGCAGGGGTTCAGGGCGGGAACTGGGGAGGTAGGATGGAGAGAGTTGACGGTTAAAGGATGTGAGTGTGTGTGTGTGTGTGTGTGTGTGTGGTGGGGGGGGGGGGGGGGGGAGTAGGGACCGGAGACGGGGCAGAGCGGGTGAGTTGTGTATGAAGGAGTAAGCATGTATGCGGGCGACAATGAAATGAGTCAACACACACACACACACACACACACACGCTTGCGAACACGCGCCACCCTCCCCCCTCCCACACACACACACATGCTTACATTCACACACACACACACACACACACACACACACACACACACACACACACACACACAGATACAGACACACATACACACAGTCACATACCTCACACACACACACACACACACACGCACACGCACACACATGCACACACACACACATGCACGCACACACATACACGCATACACACATACACACACACACACACACACACACACACACACACACACACACACACACACACACCTTAGCAATAACGTGGCAATCATGAATGCAGTCCAGATAGAAGTTGTTGTGTGTGTGTGTGTGGGGGGGGGGGGGGGGGGATGGGTGGGTGAGGAGGTGATCAAAACAAAAGGAAAACAAAAGAGAGCACCGTCAACATCAGGACAGGTGCTTGAAGTGTCATAGCGCAAATCTAAACAAACAAGAAAACAAATAAAACAATAATAAAACACCTCTCAGTTTCTACTCCAGTAAAGGATCAAACCTTGCATGCGGCGGTTTGAAAAAGAACGCAATCATCATTTTACAACAGAACTGTTCATGGAGAGACTGCATGCCCAAAATTCGTGTTGAGCTGATCAGCAGAGAATAAATACGACCTCAGTGTTTCTATCACGCTCATGGAAGTCGTCAGTCTCGGAATCCACTACTGGCTGAACCTCAATCTTTCAAACTCAAGAGAAAAAAGTACTGTTCTGCCGAATGTAAGAGACAAATCACGAGACAAAACAATCTTTTCCTTCAGGTCTTCAGGCAAGACAAACAAGCAGCCTGGTGTTCATTCCACATTCATTTTGTGCCCGATTTGAGGAGAAAAGTGATCGTTCGATTTTCGTTTTAATTGTCTTCATTGTTGTCTTGCCTGAAGAAGACCAAAGAGGTCGAAACGCATCGTGTTTAGTGCGGTTATGTGTCTCTTTCATTTAGCGGAATAGTTGTTTCTCTTTTAAGCTGAAACTGAATCCTGCAGCCATGCAGGAAGCTAAATCCTTCATGTTCTAGACCATTTCCTCAATGCTGCAGACTCTCATAACCACACAAGAAATTAAAGGGGAGTGGATAACATCCACACTCGGAGGTCAGAGGAGGGAGCAATGGTGATGTACGGTGCAGGTTAGCAGGCTGCCTGTCCGTCATTTTGATTGATGGCTTGATGTGGGAGTGAGACATGACAGAGTGAATTTCAGTGTGAGACATGGAATGGTGTGCTTAGCTTCTGCCGTCCCCACTCCCTCCCTTCCTCCCTCTCTGTCCTTTCAAATTTCTGTCTGTCTGTCTGTCTGTCTGCCTTTTCATATACCTTAATACACACGTACATGCACACCGCATGCATGCATGCACGCACACGCACATGCACACACGCGCACACACACACACACACACACACACACACACACACACACACACACACACACACACACACACAACACACACACACAAATCACACACACAGTCACACACACACACACACACACACACACACACACACACACACACACACACACACAGAGTGTTTTTGTTATCTGTCAGCTTTCGCTTAGTACAGTTCGTACTATTTGGGGAAGAAGAAGTACAGGTAGGAATAAGTCTCAAACATGACCACTGGTTTGATGTATATGCAGTTATTTTCCAATTCTGTTCTGTGGAGTCTTGAAGTCATCAGGGTAGATTCACAGACGATAATTCAAACAACACAGAACGGTCGTAATAACAGTAACAAACAGAAAGAAAGGATTTACAGAATAAAAGACAGACGGACGAGTAGGTAGAAAAAACATGGAGAGAAGAAAAAAACAAACAAACAAACAAACATAAAAGAATACAGGAAGGAAGACAGAAAGAACGAATGAGGGAGGGGATCGCAGGGGGAAAGACAGGGAAAAAAAGAAAGAAAGAAAGGAAGATAGAAAGGTAGATATATATACACACAATATATATATATATATATATATATATATATATAGAGAGAGAGAGAGAGAGAGAGAGAGAGAGAGGGGTACTGAATAGCAGAGGGCAACAAGTTTGGACAGGTTCTGAACCATTCAGTGCTGGAAGATTTGGCACAGTTTAGACAATGAGGCCATTACAAAGAAGGCAGACGTCCCGATGTAGCCTATTCTTGTGCACAGCCTGTCACGATGAAGAAAGAAGGGGAGACAGAAGATGGAAGAGAGTGCATGGAGAAGTGATTAATTTGAACTCTCCCATGACACACTCTCGGGTATTATGGAGGCATGCTATTTTTTCCCTGCTCTCCTGCTATTTACAGAGATGATGTGAAGGCTTCTGTGTGTGTGGGGTGTGTGTGTGTGTGTGTGTGTGTGTGTGTGTGTGTGTGAGTGTGTGTGTTGTGTGTGTGTGTGTGTGTGTGTGTGTGTGTGTTGTGTGTGTGTGTGTGTGTGTGTGTGTGTGTGTGTGTGTGTGTGTGTGTGTGTGTGTGTGTGTGTGTGTGTGTGTGTGTGTGTGTGTGTGTGTGTGTGTGTGTGGTGTGTGTGTTGTGTGTGTGTGTGTGTGTGTGTGTGTGTGTGTGTGTGTGTGTGTGTGTGTGTGTGTGTGTGTGTGTGTGTGTGTGTGTGTGTGTGTGTGTGTAGTGAGTGGGAGAGAGAGAGAGAGAGAAGAGAGAGAGAGAGAGAGAGAGAGAGAGAGAGAGAGAGAGAGAACACGTGATATAACCAGGTATGTTGTATAGTTCGAGAAGGGTATAAGCGGCATATAGGTTAAACTCCACCTACCATGCTGTCATATTGGTCATTGACCTCGTGAACGTCCAACAGTTTACCACTCCGACGAACAATAAGCTTTGAGATCGTAATCTTTAGCCTTTGCCTTGTATGAACATGTGATCCTTTAGACATTAGTTCATTTGTTCGCATGTATGTATGTCTTCTGTCTCTGTCTCTGTCTCTCTCTGTCTCTCTGTCTCTGTCTCTCTGTCTCTCTCTCACATCAATATCTTGTAAGCGTTTTTAGAAATGTGTTCGCTCGGTTTCGAACGAGAAGCCTGGGGTTTAAAGCAAGAAAAAGATGGTTTATGCACGCGGAAAGTGATTTGATGTGTCCATCCTGCTCAGAAGAAATTGAAGACGAGGAACACTTCGTTTTCACATGCCCAGAGTATAGTAAAGTTAGAAATGGTTGTTCTGCCTTTAAGTCCTTTTTCGGTCAAACTCAAAACCTCTGTGGTATTTTATCCTCTGAAAATATAGACATTGTAAACTCATTTGCTGATAAGTTTGTGGCGGAAGCT
>CM065730.1:1393590-1423590 GCA_033310375.1 Conus canariensis | reverse complement strand
CGCCCAGACTGAGACAATCCTTCGACGACTCCCTGTAAAGTTTCTTTGAAGTTTATGAAGTTTGGAGTTAAGAATTCCCCCCACCACCCCCTCCCCCACCTCACCAAGTTAAATCGAGAAAGATATCGCTAATTCATCTTTCCGAGCGCTGGCAAAGAAGTAGCTCCAGAGTTTGCTATCGTACAGATACCGCACCCTTTGGCACCGTTAGTGGAGGAGTTCATGCAGGACGAAGAAGAATTGTCACACGCACTTGCTTGAATGATCTGAGTGATTTATCTTAATACAATAGAAACACTTACAATGATGCAATTGTTACAGAAAGATGAATGTGTACAAGGTCAGCTACCTTCTTGAATGATCTAAGCGAAATATCTGGGTATAAGACAAACACTTACAATGATGCAATTGTTACAGAAAGATGTATGTGTACAAGGTCAGCTAACTTCTTGAATGATCTAAGCGAAAGATCTGGGTATAAGACAAACACTTACAACGATGCAATTGTTACAGAAAGATGGATGTGTACAAGGTCAGCATTCTTCGTAGCAATCAGACCCCGAATGCCTTGAAATTCCTATCAGCCATGCTTAAATGTTTACCAGCTCTTTACAGGCAAACTTCTCAACATTTGTCGTTTTTATCATGTTTGAAAGCTGCTGATACTGTTGCCATTCATTGAAATGTGTGTGTGTGTGTGTGTGTGTGTGTGTGTGTGTGTGTGTGTGTGTGTGTGTGTGTGTGTGTGTGTGTGTGTGTTCGTGTTGTTCTTGTTCTTCTTCTTGTTGTGCGTTTGTGTGTGCATGCGTGTGCGTGTGTGCGTATGTTTGTATGTATAGAACAAACAGAAATAACCACAGAGAGAGAAAACAGAGAGAGAGAGAGAGAGAGAGAGAGAGAGAAGGAGAGACAGAAACAGAGAGAGAGAGACAGACAGACAGACAGACACACACACATACAGACACAGACAGACTGGCAGATGGACAGACTGGCAGATGGACAGACTGGCAGACAAGCAAATGGGTTAGAGCAGGAAAAATTGGCTCAAAGAGACAAAAACAAAACAAAACAAAACAAAAAAACAACAACAAAAAAACAACAAGAACCAGACAGAGAAGAGGGTGTACTTAGAAAGAAAAGAAACAAACCTTACACGTCAACACTTTCCCAATGTCTCGACCTTTTCCGTATTCCTCAGGTAATTTAGCAGAGTACATCGCTTATGGCAGCCTACACTTTCTAAAACAGTTTACAGAGTTCAACAAGGTACAGAAGATATTCAGAGAGAGAGAGAGGAGAGAGAGAGAGAGAGATGAGAGAGAGAGAGAGAGAGAAGACGACAGAGAGAGAGAGAGAGGAGGGGGGGGGGGGGGTAGGTAACCAGACAAGATAAAGATTGAGAGGAAGGGGAAAACCGAAGCTGGTGACAGCTCCTCTCATCGTGAGACGGTCCCATGTTGTGGGGTGAGTGATGGCGGTTTGGTGACGGCCAAAACAGATGGCCACCCTGGAGGACACGACTCCATCCGTTATCATTGACCCGCTGACCAAATACCCTTCGTCAAACGGACCTGAATGGGTGGGGGGGGGGGGGGGGGGCAGCTAGGAGTGGGTGGTGAGGTGGGTGGGGTGGAGACAGATGGAATTGGTTAGGGTGATGGAGGAGGGAGGGGAGTGAGAGTGTTTAAGTGGGAAGGTTTTCAATTTTCATTCTCTGTTACCATTTGAGACCAACATATATTTAACGAACAAAGTAAATAATGGCATAATGATCATGCCAACAAGAAGCGACATAATAGAACAACAGAAACAAATAAACAAACAACAGAAACAAATAAACGAACAGACTCAGAAAGTCAAAAGCAACGACCGCCAGTGCCTAACCCCCCCCCCCCCCCCCCCCCCCCCCCCCGCTTCCTCCCCCCCCTCCCCGAAATTATTAATGAAATATTTACAAGAATGACCACAGAATAAAAGAATTATTTCAGTGACAGTTTCCTAGAAATGAGCAGCCTTTCTTTCTCCTCTGCCGTTATCATCATCATCATCATCATCATCATATCATCATCTCATCATCATCATCATCATCATTCTTGTTTTTGTTGATGTTGTTATTGCTGTCATGTTGATGTTGTTGTTGTTGTTGTTGTTCTTGTTCTTCTTGAAGTTCCTATTGTTCTGGAAACATGATTATCATGTAAACAAACAATATGATTGTCTATTTGAGTCTAGCTGTAAAGAAGCAGTAAGTTCGAAATGTATTATTATTATAATGAATAATTATATATAACGCCTATTCTCAGCTAGAGACCGAGCTCTAAGTGCTTTACAATTCACACTCGTTTGCACAACGGGCTGCCTACCTGGGTAGCGCCAACTGAAGAGCTGCCAGCTGCCACTTCATTCAGTTGTTTCCCGTGTCATCCAGTCCATTTCATTCAATACTGGTCACTCAATTTCCTTACTTCCTTCATTCTTTCCCTTTCTTATGCAGGGTGCATGCTACGTGTAGTGTGTCATCCATACCGACGGCCAAACTGGCCTTCTCTTCCGAAAGTTGGTGATGGGATTTTACGAGTGTGCAAGATGTTATGCGTGCGTTCACATACGGAACCTCGGTTTATAGTCTCATTCGAAGGACTGTATGGAAATGGAGTCAGAACCAATGTTAACTCCGAAGGGAAAAATCCCCCTGTACCGTAACGGCTCGGCGGAGATTCGAAACCCGAACCCCAGGATCACGAGTCCGGCGCTCTACCAACTGAGCTATTCCGGGCCCCGTGTACCCTTCCTCTCCTCCCATCAAAGCATTCCACTGCCTCCCTCCTTGTCCCCCCACCCTGCCTCATCCCACCCCACCCCCACCAACTATACTCCACCTCTATTGTGTTCCTCTGCCTCATCCCACCCCACACTCACCAACTATACTCCACCTCTATTGTGTTCCTCTGCCCTCATCCCACTCCACCCCCACCAACTATACTCCACCTCTATTGTGTTTCCTCTGCCTCATCACACCCCACCCCCACCAACTATACTCCACCTCTATTGTGTTCCTCTGCCTCATCACACCCCACCCCCACCAACTATACTCCACCTCTATTGTGTTCCTCTGCCTCATACCCACTATCCACCCTACTCACACAAACTATACTCCACCTCTATTGTGTTCCTCTGCCTCATCCCACTCCACACCCACCAACTATACTCCACCTCTATTGTGTTCCTCTGCCTCATCCCACCCCACCCCCACCAACTATACTCCACCTCTATTGTGTTCCTCTGCCTCATCCCACCCCACCCCACCAACTATACTCCACCTCTATTGTGTTCCTCTGCCTCATCCCACCCTACCCCCACCAACTATACTCCACCTCTATTGTGTTCCTCTGCCTCATCCCACTCCACACCCACCAACTATACTCCACCTCTATTGTGTTCCTCTGCCTCATCCCACCCCACACCCACCAACTATACTCCACCTCTATTGTGTTCCTCTTTCCCATTATAAGACCGCAAACTGTAAAAAAAAAAAAATGAAAATATAATCCCCAGTCCCCTCTCCCCACTTCCCATTTCCTCTTTCTAAGCTCCTTACGCATCCCCTCCATTCACTCACGGTTCCAAACCTGTTATTCCAAGAACCGTTCTTTATTGATAAAATCTGAAAGAAACATGTGCTTGTTTTACATGCAACGACGGCTTTTCCTCCCCTTCCCCCTTTCTGTCTTTCTGTCTTTCTGTCTCTGCTTTCCCCTCTCCCAGCCTGTTTTCTTCCTACTCCCACCCGTTCAGTCACCTGATTCTGAGATCTATTCCTTAACAACAAAGTATCGAGAGAAGAAGAAGAAGAAGAAGAAGAAGAAGAGAAGAAGAAAGAAGAAAGAAGGAAGAAGAAGAAGAAGAGAGAAGAGAAGAGGAAGGAGGAGAGGAGGAGAGAGGAGGAGGAGGAGAGGAGGGGGAGAAGGAAGGAAGAAGAAGAAGAGAGGAAGGAGGAGGAGGAGGAGGAGGAGGAGGAGGAGGAGGGAGGAGAGGAGGAGAGAGAGAAGAAGAAGAAGAAGAAGAAGAAGAAGAAGAAATTGAAGACGAAAATGAGGAAAAAGCGAGGACACGAAATACGTTGATCAACCCCCTTCCCCCACCCATTCCTTCTCATGAGGGACTAGTGGAAGGGTCTCCTGTTGCTGGGTGAGTGATGGCGGTTCGTGCACGGGGCAGGAGAGGCAGCAGCAGCAATATTGGAGAGGCCATTCGTCATCATTACCATGCTTGTCCAGCCTGCACCGGTGTAGGGCACAGGCTTAGTGCATACCCCCAGTTTTCACTCAGGGATAAAATTTAATTCTCTCTCTCTCTCTGTTACACACACACACACACACACACACACACACACACACACACACACACACACACACACACACACACACACAAAACCAAGGAACAGTTTGAAATGCAATGTGAGTCAGGTAAGGAAGTTATTTTCTGCCAAAGCTGCCCTCTAAACTGGACAGAAACTAAGTGCTCTGAAAACAAACGGGGGTTGGATCGGAAAATGGCAGCACTAAACTCCACCGACATTACTCAGCAGCAGGGCAGGACCTGCTCCGATGGGGTGCCTCACGGCGACACGACACTATTTCTCCCCTGTGGATTGTCGGTACCGAAGATGCAACACAATAAAGCTGAGTGCAGTTCTGTGAGTGCTAGCCAGGTTGAGCAGACTAAGCGGCGCAGGCAGAAAAATGAAATAAAATAATGTTTAAAAAAGGTTAAGAGAAATGAAAACAACAACAACAACAACATCCCGATTAAAGCAGACACAGAAAGAAAGGTTGAAAACAGATGTACAAAGAACGAAAAAGATAGAGAACAGAAAAAAAAAAAAAAAAAAAAACAAAAACAAAAAAAAAAAACAGAGGACGGAAAGAGAGACACATTTTCTGAAAGGCACAAGAGATCGCATCCTCTTGTCGAGTGCGGTTTACCATACTTGCTTCTCTTGCGAAAAGTGTTTTATCATTGAAATTTACTGCTTTCATAAGCCATGTCCCTTTTCCCGATGAAGACTCACAAGCACGTACAAACGCACACACATACAAGAACATACATGTGTACATCAATGCACACAAACAGTCATTTTCTTTGCGAAAGTAAGAAGGATTACTCATTTGAAATGAAAACAATTACTGTCGTTAACGTTGCTTGATGATTACTTATGGTTTTGCGTTTTCAAGTGATCACGGAGGACAAATGTGCAAGACGGCAGTGATGACTCATGGAAACAAAGTACGACGTGTCAACACAGATAATTATGATCTATGTGCAAGTACACTGATATCATTGAAATGACGGCTTTACGAAGACGGTGAATGGCGGAAACCGGACCTGAATGCCCTAAATAGCTGTTTCACTGCTACCTATTTATTAGGGCCAAGGATTTCTTTATTTCGTTTCACTGATAATCTAGAAGTTTTTCTTACGTCAAAACTAATGAAATTGAGGATGAGGAAGAAATGATGGCATATCTAATACCATTGAGAAAAATGTTTTTATTTTTCATTTTGTTATTGCGGTTTTTTTTTCAACATTCACAGTTTCAAAAAAAGAATTCACACTGATTGTTTTCGACAAATATTTCAACTTTTTTCTTTGTTTCTTTTTCTTTTTCTTTCTTTCTTTTGCTTGTTTGTTTGTTTGTTTGTTTCTCTCTCTCTCTCTCTCTCTCTCTCTCTCTCTCTCTCTCTCTCTCTCTCTCTCTCTCTCTCTCTGTCCCCTCAGTCGCATTAATCCTACTGCCAGCCCGCATGTAGCCATACCCAGACGTGTGGTTTCAGTACTGGAAGTCAGTGAGAGCAATTCATGCCAGGCCGTCGAAAGGAAACTTACTAAAGGAGACACTGCACTGCCACCGAGTGATTCTGGTGGTGTTCTGTGGTGCCTGTTCGGATGCAACATGCGCAGGAAATCATCATTTGAGCTCCTTACCGATGAAAATAATAGCTTGGTCGAAAGGTCAGCATAAGTACTCACCTCCAAATGACGCCATCAAATGAGAGAGAATTAGAAAAAATAATCGATCCACATCTGTTACTTTAGTGTTAGACAGAACGAATATATTTAATGCAATTGCCTGACTGCATTCGTTATCGATATGACAAGTTTTTTTTTCATATACCAAATGGCTGCAGCTATATTTGTTTGATATTGTGTATATGTTAAAGTTTGATGACTCCTCTTTTTTACGCACTGATTAATACAGTTCACGTTCTTGCCCACCCCATCCCCGTATCCCCGTCCTCTCTCTCTCCTCTCTCTCTCTCTCTTCTCTCTCTCTCTTGTATTCGCACATATCTTTCTTTCTTCGTAATTAACCGTTTGTCCAATCCGTAAGACTGATTCAGCGACCGGCTGACCAGTGACTGAGACTGACTGCCTGACTGACTCTTTTGCTTCCACGCTCTGCCCGGCAATCCATCAATAAATACAGTTTTTCTGTTTCTTTCTGTCCTGGGCAGAGGCACGGATGGTGGCCACCACCTATGACTGCCCAGCAATCCATCAATAAATACAGTTTGTTTCTGTTTCTTTCTGTCCCCGGCAGAGGCACGGATGATAGACACCACATTTGACTGCCCCGCAATCCATCAATAAATACAGTTTGTTTCTGTTTCTTTATGGGCAGAGGCACGGATGATAGCCACCACATATGACTGTCCAGCAATCCATCAATAAATAAGTTTTTTTCTGTTTCTTTCTGTCCTGGGCAGAGGCACGGATGGTGGCCACCACCTCTGACTGTCCTGCAATCCATCAATAAATACAGTTTGTTTCTGTTTCTTTCTGTCCTGGGCAGAGGCATGGATGGTGGCCACCACCTCTGACTGTCCAGCAATCCTCAATAAGTACAGTTTGTTTCTGTTTCTTTCTGTCCTGGGCAGAGGCACGGATGGCGGCCACCACCTCTGACTGTCCAGCAATCCATCAATAAATACAGTTTGTTTCTGTTTCTTTCTGTCCTGGGCAGAGGCACGGATGGTGGCCACCACCTTTGACTGCAAGTACGCGGAGACCTCGGCGGCCCTGAACCACCACATGGACGAGCTGCTGGTTGGCATCGTGACCCAGATCCGCCTGCAGCTCTCCATCCCCTTCACCACCATCATGTTCCCCCACAAGGACGCCAAGCGCCACAAGGACAAGAAGGCCCTCTGCAAGGGACCCAAGGGATTCTTCGCCAGACTGTTCGGCAGAGGCAGTTCCCGCAGCTCCAAGAAGGACAAGGCGGTGGACAACTTGATGTACTAGAATTCCTGAAAGCTTCTTCTCTTTTTTTTTCCAGGAGAGGCAGCTGTTGGGCGTTTGAAAACAATGGCATGGCTGGAACTTGATTCAGTGAGACCCCTGAGCTTCTCCTCTTGAGTCTCATTGCGAGGAAGACTGCACAGCATGAAACAGGGTTGAAGAACTTGAGGTGTCAGAACTCCAAGATGGGTTTTGGGCTCATCCAAGAGAAGGTGCTCTCAGGGTGTTGTTAAAGTGAGGAGTACCTGACCTGGAAGGCCCAAAGGCTTCTTCTCCGAGCGTGGTCTGGGAGGCAGGTCACGCCACGTGATGGAGGCGTCGAGGAGGTGTTGCTTTAGGCTCTCAGTCTCTTTGCCGGACTGTGGCGAGTGTTGACTGACCTTTTCGCTGTGAACTGGACCGAGTGATGATAGCTGCTCCTGTGGATTAGTTCAGTATTCTCTCTTCCCTGTGGTGTGTGAGTTCACCTGTATTATGTAATCCAAGTGATGAAAATAATTTCTATGGAATATTCGAGTGACTGATATTTTTGTGGGCATTCAACTATAACCTCACTGTTAAAGTCTTTGTTCGTGAAATGCATTGGAAAACAAACTTTATTTATGACTATCACCGAACGATTAAATGATTCCTCATGGATAGATTGTATCAAGTAACCTTTTGCTTAGACTCCTGAAAGGTTGATACGGATATAACTTTTTAAAAATCTTTTCGTGAAGTATGCTGAATTCCTCAGACAGTTTAGGTCTTCCTACACCAAGAGCTGTGCCAAATGCCAGAATGGATTCCACTGTTTGATAGTGTTGTGCCAGTTCTGCGATCTTCAGGATTCAGTTTTTAGTTTTAGTTTTTTTTTTCGCCAGGGAGAGTAATTGCAGGTAAAGATTAAAAAGGCTACTACCTATCTACCTACTACCTATCTACCTACTACCTAGCTACCCTGTTAAATAGGACAGGGAAAATATTAAAAAGGCTACTACCTGTCTACCCTTTTAAATAGGACAGGGAAAAAAACGAAAGTCAATATACATGTCACGAGAAAATTTTAATATCATGCCAGTCAATGTAAATATCACTATACTACCATAGATAATCATCAAATCGTACACAGTACTTTGGCAGTGGTCATACTCAGCAGAAAAGCAAATCTTGTTGAAAAGATCCTGGTTACATACTCTTTGATTGAAATCCGCTCATCAGATTAAACAAAGAGTATCTACGTTCTTTGGCCAGTCTATCTTTTCACAAATGGGCTTAAAATGTAACAGGGAGTTTTTACGTAATCTGACTAATTAGCTAGGGTCATTTTGCTTGTAACACCTTAGTTGAAAAAAAAAGTTCGATAACAGATGACAAATATCAATACCTAGGAGAAACGTTAGTGTTCCACGAGTTTTAGGCTTCGTTCTTGCCTCAAGACCTGAGGTTTCAAGCAGATTGCTAATCCCCCGTTTACTCTTTCCACTGTTACGTTGAGTCGTTCCTGACCATGGGTGCTGGAAAATATTGTTTACTTGACTCTGACTGTTGTCAATACTGACAGAAATAATCTAAGGAATCTGAGGGGTGGTATGGGGTAGAGGGAGGCATGAGAGAGTTTAAAAGGGGGTAGGGCGGGGGGGGGGGGGGGGGGGGGCGAAGAGCAAGAACTGATCTTGCTAACTGTGCATTGTATTTTGATGGTTTTCAAAATATACAGAGTATGTGCCGTTGACTCTGCTGTACTGCTGGACTAAAGCAATAACAGTGGCAGACAAAGCTGCTGTTCTGACAGCAATACAAACCACTTGTTTTTCTTGCAATTTCTTGATAGCAATATACTGTCGTCGATGTCCCCCCCCCCCACCACTCCCACTCCTTTTCTTTTTTTTCTGTTTAGTAAATTTTATAATTCGTTTGAAGTTATTGGACGGTTTGCGTGGTAAGATTTTTGAATTATGCTTTAAAGACGTTTGAATATTCCTGTGTGCAATAAAGCAAAAATTTGTTCTTATTTTACTGTATACAAAGTTCATTGCAATTTAAACTTTAAATTGGCGAAAAGATGGTGAACAACAACAATTAACATAATCATGCGAACTAATGCTGAGAGAGAGAGAGAGAGAGAGAGAGAGAGAGAGAGAGAGAGAGAGAGAGAGAGAGAGAGGAGAGAGAGAGAGAGAGAGAGAGAGAGAGAGATCAAAGCTTGTTAATATTTAACGCAATCTGGGTTTGCCTCTAGACGTCGGGTCATTGAAAACAATACTCAAGAATGTTCGCTACGTTAGCCAGAAACGAACATACCGGAAAATGCGCAACTTAACATGCGCACATACGAAAGTACTATTTCAACCTCTTGCCATTTCTGTAGGTTTCCTGGAGCATTTTGCTTCCGTCTTTTCAACATTGCAAACTGTCTTCAGGTTTCCTGGAGCATTTTGCTTCCGTCTTTTCAACATTGCAAACTGTCTTCAGGTTTCCTGGAGCATTTTGCTTCCGTCTTTTCAACGTTGCAAACTGTCTTCAGGTTTCTGGAGCATTTTGCTTCCGTCTTTTCAACGTTGCAAACTGTCTTCAGATCAAACCAACGGCGCCATTGCTGTAGCCTGTCAATAGAAGGTATCACTTCTATCAGCTGTTTTGAGACAATAGTGCGCCGATTTTCAAACGTTCTCTGAGAGCCATGAATATGTTTTAAATGCATTTTCCAATATACACACATGATTAAGTACTATTTTTCAGTGATATTGTCACTGGGTACAGTGTGCGTAACGAGGTTATCAATTTCTTCTTTTTGACATGATCATCAGGTTTATGTGTTTTTGTGCTTTTACATGAAACGGTTCTATACAATATTTGAGTGATTCATGGTGGGAAAGGAAGGTGGAAGGCTTACATCATTTAGAACAATGGTGACAGACAAAATGGGAAGAAAAGATCCCAACTGTGCTGTTCCGTTGAATGGAGTTCAGCGCTGAAGCTTTGAATGTGTTGGCATTCACACTGTCTGAATGAGTAGTATGTGATCTTTGTTAATTTGGGAAAAGAAGTTCATTCATGTTGTGAAACCTATCGATTAATTTTGGAATGAAATTAAAGTCGACTTCACAAATTCTCTTATCTATGATTAAAGATGGGAAATGAATGTGACGCCGTACCTCGGAAACTGTACGCCAAAATCTTCCCATGGGAATTCTTTCTGATGGCAAGTTTTTGAAAAAAAAAGAAAAGACACCCACTTTTTCTCAGGGAGTATCGTCAACGGACAGAAACTCGGAAACTATCTGTGAGATATGAAAAATTTTGCGGTGTTGAAAGACGGGAAGAGAGGCAGGGGTGAAGAAGGGGTGGGTAGGGGATCTCCCTCAAACGATCAAAAACTGACACCAGGTTTATGCGGAGGCACAGAGTCACTATACCTGTGACGCCATATTGAATACTATTTGAAGGTCTGGAAACAGTTTGCAACAGCCTTTAGTTCCAGTGCTCCAGCCTTTCACAAACCTACGGTCATACCACAACCGGCTTATTTTTTTCTATGCATAACCGTTTGTTGTTTACGTATTTCTTTGACAGATTCCTTTGCAAACATTTGCAGTGAAATAGAACAGGTCTCTTGGGATGGACACATAAAACGTGATGTAAACATCAGGAGATTTATTACAAAATGATGAAAAAAGGAAAAAAGAAAAAAAAGAGAAGAGGATGAAACCAAAGAAGAAGAAGAAGAAGAAGAAGAAGAGGTAGAAGAAGAAGAAGAAGAATCTTAGAAAGAAAAGAAGAGAAGAAGAGAAAGAAGAAGAAGAAGAAGAAGAAGAGAGGAAGAAGAAGAAGAAGAAGAAGAAGAGGTAGAAGAAGAAGAAGAAGGTAGAAGAAAGAAGAAGAAGAAGAGAGGAAGAAGAAGAAAAGAAGAAGAAGAAGAAGAAGAAGAAGAAGAGAAGAAGAAGAAGAAGAAGAAGAAAAGAAGAAGAAGAAGAAGAAGAAGAAGAAGAAGAAGAAGAAGAAGAAGAAGAAGAAGAAGAAGAAGAAGAAGAAGAAGAAGAAGAAGAAGAAGAAGAAGAAGAAGAAGAAGAAGAAGAAAGAAGAAGAAGAAGAAGAAGAGAGAAGAGAAGAAGAAGAAGAAGAAGAAGAAGAGAGAAGAAGAAAGAAGAAGAGAAGAAGAAGAAGAAGAAGAAGAAGAAGAAGAAAGAAGAAGAAGAAGAAGAGGAAGATGAGAGAGAAGAAAGAAGAAGAAGAAGAAGAAGATAGAAAGAATGAAGCAGAAGAAGAAGAGAAGAAGAAGAAGAAGAAAAAACCTTTCAGCTCTGCAAGGATTGATGCTAAAACTATAAAAATAAGAACAATGATTTATCTTTATATTGACTCAATGGAAGGTGTGTACGCCTGAACAAGCTAATCAAACACCTGTTGTATGTGATGTGCTCTGTGTTAGTTGATTGTGTACGTGTGTGATGAGTGATGTGTGTGTGTGTGTGGTGTGGTGTGAGAGAGAGAGAGAGAGAGAGAGAGAGAGAGAGAGAGAGAGAGAGAGAGCTTATTCTTCAGTAAACGGCAACTAATTTGAAAAGTGCTAGCTCTCTGTCTCAGTGTCTGTCTCTGTCTCTCTATCTGTTTCTGTCTCTCTCTGTGTCTCTGTGTCTCTGTCTCTCTCTGTCTCTCTGTCTCTGTCTGTCTGTCTGTCTGTCTGTCTGTCTCTCTCTCTCTCTCGCCCCTACCCCTCATCTATCTCTGTCTCTGCGACTCCCCATTTCCTTCGCTTTTTCCACACGTTCTACAGTAAATGCACCAAAGACAGTTAAAATTAAAAGGAAAAACCATTCCACAAAAGTTCATTTCATCGTAATTTTCGGGCTGTTGTTGTGTTTTTTTCTTTCTAGGAACAACATTTGTTTGCATGCCAGGTAAAGCGAAAATGAAGGATATTTCATCAACTCTTGAAACAGTACACAATATATCATTTCTTTACTATCAGACATGTCATTTCACCTGGCAAGTTATGGTGATGTTTCTGTTTGTGTCTCCTATTTGTGTGTAAAGTAAGAAAAGATATTTCAGAGTGCATTAAATCGTTCAAAATGTACATAGTTTGCCATGACAAAACTTTTATTCATCATTATTTACTTGGATATCAATATTCGAATGGTTTTAGTACAGTAGAATGTGAATTACGTTATTTTTTCTGTGACTTGCTTTTATTAATTCGGGTTTGATATATATCTTAAGTTTGCATATGTGTTGTATAGCTTTTATATAATTAGATGTGTAAAAACGAGTCACCAGTACAAGCTAAATGATTGTTTTTATGATTTATTGGCAATTTTCTGCTGTTTTGTAACATTTTTGTTTCCCTGCTGTGCTTAGTTTCCTTTTTCATGTACATATCTTGAAAAAAAATGCATAAAAATAACAATTGTTTCTTCTTAGCAATAGAAGTGCTGATTTACGGTTGATCAGGATTTGATCATTCTAAATATTTGAATCATATAGAAGGCTTACCATTACATATGTGTCCACTGGTCTGGTGCCTTTTATGTTGAAAAAAAAAACAGCTGTGATGACAGACGCGCCACACGGAACGAGAGGTTAGTGATATTTCTGCTGTATCCTCTTCTTCCGATAAGGAACAAGCACTTGTTAACACGACACTGGAATCACTACTGCTGGAGATAGTTTGTCCACATCTGTCCGCTGCAAAACTCTTATTACATTCACTTTTTTTTTCTTTCAAATGAAAGTTGAAAAAAAAGAATGCCTACATTTGTTGTCTAATATTCACGATATCCATGCCAGTGCTTTGTTGGTAGTTCTCTGAAGTGACTTTAAAGATGTGTTACAAAACGTGCGTTATATCATTTGTGGCGATGTGTTACAAAAGGTGCGTTACCTTATTTATGGCTACACGTTTGGGATCAAAGCAAGCGTGTTGATGGTGGTAAGGGGTATGTCGACGTGTTTGTTTGTTTAAAAGAAAAAACTTTGCTAGTT
The DNA here is from genome assembly GCA_033310375.1 of Conus canariensis. Classification (NCBI taxonomy): domain Eukaryota; kingdom Metazoa; phylum Mollusca; class Gastropoda; order Neogastropoda; family Conidae; genus Conus; species Conus canariensis. The sequence goes on along the minus strand of CM065730.1, from coordinate 1,410,324 downwards.
GACAAGTCCGGTGGCTTTTTGTTTTCTTCATAATCTTAATCCATGATAAATTATTCTCATTCTGAGTTTAGTTTCGTAAATTTGGTGAATCTCTTGCCACAAGCGGTGAGTTGGTTGTTCGTTTTCTCTATGCCAATGTACATGCTTTAGAAACTGTGAAGTGTGCTAACAAATCATGAAGGAGAGGGGAGTGGGAGGTTAAGGACGTTTCATAGTTGATGGAGCGCAGGGTGTGTGCCAGGGGGGTGGAAGAGGTTTGTGCTGTTTCTGATGCCGGCTGGTTCATAAGGTGAGGCAATATTCTGTAGAGCAATAGCAAATGGAGCTCAGAGTGAATACATTCTGAAGTTTGTGCTGTTTCTGATGCCGGCTGGGTTCTAAGGCGAGGCAACTCATTCTGTAGAGCAATAGCAAATGGAGCTCAGAGTGAATACATTCTGAAGGTTTGTGCTGTTTCTGATGCGGCTGGGTTCATAAGGCGAGCAACTCATTCTGTAGAGCAAAGCAAATGGAGCTCAGTGAATACATTCTGAAGGTTTGTGCTGTTTCTGATGCCGGCTGGGTTCATAAGGCGAGGCAACTCATTCTGTAGAGCAATAGCAAATGGAGCTCAGAGTGAATACATTCTGAAGGTTTGTGCTGTTTTGATGCGGCTGGTTCATAAGGTGAGGCAACTCATTCTGTAGAGCAATAGCAAATGGAGCTCAGAGTGATACATTCTGAAGGTTGTGTGTTTCTGATGCGGCTGGGTTATAAGGTGAGGCAACTCATTCTGTAGAGCAATAGCAAATGGAGTCAGAGTGAATACATTCTGAAGGTTTGTGCTGTTTCGATGCTGGCGGTTCACAGGTGAGGCAACTCATTCTGTAGAGCAATAGCAAATGGAACTCAGAGTGAATAATTCTTAGTGTAATTGTTTAAGAAGAGAGAAGGATGTGGGAGGGGGGGGGATATGTTCTATTGTGTAAATGGAGATAAGGAGTGCGGGGAATATGTTCTATTGTGCAAATGAGATAAGGTGTGGGGGAATATGTTCTATTGTGTAGATGAGATAAGGTGTGGAGAGATATATGTTCCATTGTGTAAGATGAGATAAGGTGTGGGAGGAATATGTTCTAGTGTGTAAGATGAGATAAGGTGTGGGAAGATAATATATTCTATTGTTTAAGATGAGATGAGGTGTGGGGAGATTATATATTCTATTGTGTAAGATGCGATAAGGTGTGTGGGGATATGTTCTTTTGTGTAAGATGAGATAAGGTGTGGGGGATGATATATTCTATTGTGTAAGATGAGATAAGGTGTGGGGAGATGATATATTCTATTGTGTAAAATGAGATAAGATGTACGTGTGTGTGTGTGTGTGTGTGTGTGTGTGTGTGTGTGTGTGTGTGTGTGTGTGTGTGTGTGTGTAGGGGGGGGGTCTATTGTGCAAGATGAGATAAGGTGAGGGGGGAATAATGTTCTATTGTGTAGATGAGTTAAGATGACCGGGGGAATATACTCTGTTGTTCAAGATGAGACGAGGCATGGAGGATATATATTCTCTTACACAAGATGAGATGGTGAGCGGAGGGAATACACTGTGCAGGGATAGACGAATCGGTGTGTGTGGAGGGTGTGTGTGTGTGTGTGTGTGTGTGTGTGTGTGTTTTTGTGTGTGTGTGTGTGGAGGGTGTGTGTGTGTGTGTGTGTGTGTGTGTGTGTGTGTGTGTGTGTGTGTTGTGTGTGTGTCTGTGTGTGTCTGTGTGTGTCTGTGTGTGTACAGTGTGCAATGAAAGATAACATGGGGTGTGGAGGCAATGTACTGTGCGGTGCACAATAAGATGGGACGTGAGCTATGCAGTTGGAGGTGAGGAACACATTCAACCCGGAAAGTTATGCAACTTGAGACGTGGTGTAAAGGAATGAACTCTTTTGCATACCATCAGTTTGGGCCTGGACAGAGTGCATTCTTTTCTGCAAAACAATACAAGGTGTTAAGGTGATGCATTTTGTAGCGCAGTACGAAATGAGTTTGAAACCAATTCTATGGTGCAGTACAAGATAGAGTCTATTCAGAAATCATTCCGTTCCGAAAAAAAGGAACTGAAAGGGGCGGGGGTGAAGAAATACATTGATTGTGACATATAGAACAGAGTACATATAGAATGTATTCAGCTCTAAGAAATACATTGATTGTGACATATAGAATAGAGTACGTATAGAATATATCCGGTTCTGTTGGATCAGTCAGAGCGTTGAAGAAATACATTCTGTTTTAAAGTATAGGATAAACTATGTACAGAACAATTTTTTTTTTTTATTCAATTTTTTTTGGTTAGCAGGGAGCTGAAGAATTACATCCTGTGGTGAACTATATGACTGAGCATACATAGAATGCATTCAGTTCTGCAGCATGAATGAATGAAGGCGCCGTGGGAGTATATTCTGTTGTGTAGTTTGACACGGGATATCGAGCGAAGATAGAACGGAGGATTGCATCGCAGTTTGCTTGGCAGTGTTACATTACATGCAGAAATGCAGTCTGTTGCACAACTGAGACAGAAGTTGAAATGCGTTTACGTGTGCAATAGAAGAGGATTGTATGTGATAGGTTACGTTGGTTTATGCCAACTGAAATGAACATGTGAATGCGCTCCACTGTGCATGAACGAAGGAGCGAAACACTGCACAGTGTTCTCTATGAATTGTGGAGGGAGAGATGGGCGACACAATGCATGGAGAAATAGTGTTGGGGGGTGGGGGGTGGGTGGGGAGGGGGCAACTTGGGATGTATTCTGAACACGAACAGTGGATAACGTAGACGTGTAGAAGGAGTGGGGAGATGGAGGTGTGTGTTGGCCAGGGGAATCTATGTTGCAGATAGTGCATCACTGTCTTCACAACGCCCCGACATTTTTCGTCTATAACCGCTGCTAAAAGTGAGATTAACGTCTTACTGGCCCGAGGCTCTGAAGGACATGGGGTCCCAGACCCAAGTCTGTAGCTCTGGCAGTAGGATGCTATATTTCACCACAAAAAGTAAAAGAGGATGGTGCCGAAATACGTTCTGATCGGCAAAATAAGATGGAGAAGGAGAAAACGCACTACGTCGTGCAACACACGGTGGAAAGGGAGGAAGGATATTTAGTGTACATTTTAATTGTAATTAATAGCGAACCACCAAGAAAACGTAGACAAACGAATCACAAGACAAAACACGACGCGTTTCGACCTCTTAGGTCTTCTTCAGGCAAGCTACAAAACGTTCAGGACAACGGAAATGAACGAGCAATCACTTACTTTCATTCAATTTCATCTTTGTTTCCGTTGTCCTGGGTGTTTTGTTTCTTGCCTGAAGAAGACCCAAGAGGTCGAAACGCGTCGTATTTTGTCTTGTGATTCGTTTGTCAACGTTTTCTTGGCGGTTCACTTTTAATGACATTTAACATTTGTTTAGATTTCTGCCTGCAGTCGCCTTATTTTGCAACTAGATCTAGTCAGTGTATTTTTGAATGGGAAGGGAGATAGTTTATTAAGTTTCGCAACATGAGAAGGAGAAGAACAGAAGGAATTCGTGCCATTGTGCAATGCCAAGTGGGGATGGAGGGTATATTATTATCCAACATGGAGATTAGGAGGATAGAAGTTCATTATGCTGTGCAGCTTGAGACGGGGAGGGGAGGGGAAGAAAATACTTTCAGTTGGGGCTGCGGATGGGATTTGCATCTTGTCAAATATCAGTTGAAAGAAAAAATGATTGATTGAATGGGAAGAGGGAGGGGAATGAGGAAGGGAGAAGGGAGGGGGTGGGGGAGGGGGCGAAAGCCAGCTATGAACTGAAAAATAGTCAGCATTTTTTTTTTTGAAACAGGTTTGGGAAGGAGGGGTAATGTAAAAGCATGTTGTGAAGTGACATATAGCTTGTATTTTGTTTCAATATATTTTGTTTTATATTAAACTGCGTTGAAACAAAGTATTCAAACAAGTGTGTGTGTGTGTATGTGTGTGTGTGTGTGTGTGTGTGTGTGTGTGTGTGTGTGTGTGTGTGTGTGTGTGTGTGTGTGTGCGCGTGCGCGCGCGTGTGTGTGTGTGTGAAAGAGAGACAAGACAGACAGGCAGACAGACAGACAGATAGACAGACAGGCAGAGTCAGACACAGACAGACAGCGAGAGTATGCTATACAACTCTAACCATTAATCAAAAAACAACCAAACACAAAACATCAAAATAACAACAGAGAGTGGTATACCATCAATGTTCTGACGTTTAATGTGTTTCTCCAAAGAGGACCCCCGTTCGGCATATCTTTTTTTAATTCGATTTAGGTGAGGCGATGTCGTCAGCATAACTTCAGTCCACAAATTGTCATAACTTATGAGTTTTTAATGATTTGTTTTTACTTTTTTTTTTTTTTTTTGCTGTCCCAACCTCTGCGCCACCTTAGAGGCAGTGCACCCACGCCGCTCATTCCGACATCCCGTCCACAGCCACAGCCCGGTCGACCCCGCCGCAGCCCCGGCACCAGCAATCTACAGGGAGCAGTCAATGTCAAGTCGTCAAGAGGCAACCCACCGGAGGAGACACTGCACTGCGCCGAGTCACTTCGGTGGTGTTCAGTGGCGCCTGTTCTGATCTAACATACGCAGGACACCACCTACTAAGCCCCCTACTGACGACAATAATTGCTTAGTCGCGGAGCCGGCGTGAGTGAGCTCTTCCTCCGGAGGGCGCCACCACGTCTGTCCAACGACAGCCCCCATGGACTCGCCGATACGGTGACCCCGACGGAACCAAACCAAGGTCACAGACGTGGAGAGGACATCGAAACTGAGGTCACCATGAGAGCAGGGTATGAAGGGCCACAGAACTTGAGACATTTTTTTTATGCTGATCGATGAGAATGAGGGTGATTAAGATGATGCTACAGATTTCCATTTCGGTCTGAGACTACATGACAGGGCTGTACTCTACGCTTCCTTTCATGATATATCCTGGCGTCAACCAGGCCCGAGAGATACAGGCACCTGCAGTGTTGGTCAGGAAATTTGAGCAACACTCTCAGAAATGCATCCATTTAGTGGATGAAACTCGACTGTGTGGTCCCAGTCTTCCCAACTGAGTCCGCAGCAAACTCAACTCTGGGTAGGAGCCGGTCGGGGCAGAAAAACCCATATGATTCTGATGGGACTCGAACCCACGACCTCCCAGCCGGGAGTCCGCGACGCTAACCACTTCGCCACGGCGGCTGGTGATTTGTTTTTACTTACATTTCGTTGCTTGTTAGGTTGAATGAAAGACCAGTCTTGTACAGTCAATAATAACATGTCCCTGGATTAGTCCTCTGTGGTCCATACATCCCCAAGGTATCTTGTCTGTAGTCTTCTATAGTCCGTAGATCCCCAAGGTATCTTGTCTGTAGTCTTCAATAGTCCGTAGATCCCCAAGGTATCTTGTCTATAGTCTTCTATAATCCGTAGATCCCCAAGGTATCTTGCCTGTAGTCTTCAATAGTCCGTAGATCCTCAAGGTATCTTGTCTGTAGTCTTCTATAGTCCGTAGATCCCCAAGGTATCTTGTCTGTAGTCTTCAATAGTCTGTAGATCCCAAGGTATCTTGTCTGTAGTCTTCTATAGTCCGTAGATCCCCAAGGTATCTTATCTGTAGTCTTCTATAGTCCATAGATCCTCAAGGTATCTTGTCTGTAGTCTTCTATAGTCCATATATATCCCCAAGGTATCTGTGTCTTTTTCGATCCATTGTCCACTTCCACTCTATCAGTCTGACCACGTCACTCTCTCCATGTTTCCTTTTTAAATATGTAATGATAACATATTGCTAATATGATTTCATTTCAGTATTTACGGTCAACGCTCTCTCTCGCTGTGTGTGTGTGTGTGTGTGTGTGTGTGTGTGTGTGTGTGTGTGTGTGTGTGTGTGTGTGAATGGGATATAAACCTGAATGTCTTTTTTTTTCGAACAATAGCATGAAATCATACAAGACCACAAAGAATGATATCTGTCAGAAACAACGAGTTTCAGTCTGGATAATGGTTTGGTATCGTCGTCGTCGTCGTTGTCGTCGTTGTTATTGTTGTTGCTGTTGCTGCTGTTGTTGTTGTTGAATTTTTGTTGTTTTAAGGACAGAAAGTACATACGATATACTATAGAGTAAAAACGTGTGCATTAAAATTTCAGTTTGCACATTGTTTCCGTCATGTGAAGAAAGGAAACAGAGAGTCAAATAATAAAATTCACAGGCAGTTTACAACCCACCCGATAAGCAACCAACTAACCAACCAACCAAGCACGAACTCAGTCAACCAACAAATCAGTGACCGAGTTAGACAATCAGCCAGATAGCTGGCTTTGCATCCAGTCAACTCATCAAAATCTCCTCCAATTATCCTGTGAGCACAACAGACCCGTGCAAAGCATTCAGGGTTTAACGAACTGTACACTGTAGAGAAACGAAGCGGAGATGATTACAACGGCGGAGACCCTGAAGATGAACACACAGAAGTGAAGAGAAGAAATCTTACGGTGGTTTGAACTTTCGCCCGCCAGGCCACAGGCTGATGTGACGTTCGGAAACCTCCAGCAAAACCTCTGCTAAGGCTTCAGAGTCTGGAACACACAATGGCCTGTGACCTACTGCTGCGGTTAAGCGGCTAAGACGGCAGGGAATCACAGAAATAGGCTCGCATGTCCGGGCACACAGACATACACAGACACACAGACACACAGACACACACACACGCACAGACACACACACACACACACACACACACACACACACACACACACACACACACACACACAGTGATGGCGTGGAAGGCAGAAGACTAGTGCAGACGAAGAGGTAAGGGCGGGAGGAGGAGGAGGAGGAGGAGAATGGAAGAATCCAACCTCGAACCACAGTAAACTGCAATCAACAAACACGGCAAGACACGGCAGCACAGTAAACTGAGTTTTGTCATCATCAACAACAACGGCAAGACACGGCAGCACAGTAAACTGAGTTTTGTCATCATCAACAACAACGGCAAGACACGGCTGCATAGTAAACTGAGTTTTGTCATCATCACCAAGAATTACAATAATGACGACAAAAACAAACGCTTTAAGAATGTGGAGAAGAAAACGACACACACACACACACACACACACACACACACACACACACACACACATACACACACACACCACCACGCACGCACGCACGCACGCACGCACGCACGCACGCACGCACCACACACACACACAACACACACCAGAACATGAGGAAGGAGGAAAAGAGGAAGAGGGTATATTGGGGGAATGATGTAAAGGAGCAGGAGGTTTAGGACGAAGAGGAGAAGAAGTGGAAGATGTGAATAATGTCAAATTAATCAGAAGATGAAGGAGAAGGGGAGGAGGAGGAAGAAACGGAGGCAAGGAGAAGTAGGAGGTGGAGGTGGAGGGTGGAGGTGCAAGATGAGAAGAAGAAGAAGAAGAAGAAAAGAAGAAGAAGGAAGAAGAAGAGGAAGAAGAAGAAGAAGAAGAAGAGGAGGAGGAGGGAGAGAGAAGAAGAAGAGGAGGAGAAGAAGAGGAGGAGGAGGAGGAGGAGGAGGAGGAGGAGGAGGAGGAGAGAGAGGAGAAGAAGAAGAAGAAGAGAAAAAGAAGAAGAAAGAAGAAGAGAGGAGGAGGAGGAGGAGGAAGACAGAGGGAGGAGGAAGGAGGAGGAGGAGGAGGAGGAGGAGGAGGAGGAAGGAGGAAGAGAGAGAAGAAGAAGAAGAAGAAGAACAACAACAACAACAACAACAACAACAGCAACAGCAACAAGAATAAGAAGAGCAAGAAGAACAAGAAGAGAATGGGGAGAAGGAGGAGGAGGACTGAGAGGAGGGGAGGATGATAAGAAAAATACGGAGGGGGGGGGGGAGTGAGGGGTAACTGCTACAGCAACAGCAGAGGAACCGAACAGTTGCAGCGGAGGCTGTGAGAGAGAAAAAGACACAGTGCGGGCAGGCCGAATCCCATCAATCATCAGTAACTAGGGGGTCGAGCTGTTCACGCTTGTCTTCACCTCCTTCACACCTTACACCCTCCACTCCCCTCCCCTCTCCTCGCCTCTTCCCCACTCTCTTGATCCCAACCTTCTGTCTGCCTCTTCCACAAACCCTATGGGTCTTGACTAGACTCAAAGGACCTTTGATTCCGTGTTAATGGTAGACACACACACACACACACACACACACACACACACACACACACACACACACACACACACACCATGAAAACAATTATAACCTTCAAGTAATCATTACTGTTTCACTCAAAAACCATGATCATCACGACACGAAAACAATAAATTTGATTTTTAAAAAGCAATAATTTCCTATTTTCTAATTCCCAAATTTGGTTTTGAAGTGTTATGATATTAGATAAATGTGTAAAAATAATAACCAACCATGTAATCAACCAACAAGAACAAAAATAAACAAAACAAAATCAACAGCTGAACGACTAAGCCCTGCAAATAAAGAGAGATAACTATGTCTGCCATGTTTTGACTCCGGGCTCTCTGCTCCTATGGGAAGCAGTCTTTTTGAGACCATCCACCTCTTTCCCAACAACCTTAGTGATTGCACCAATGACACCAGTGACAGTGCAACCACATGAGTCATGATCAATTTTATTGAATTACGCTCACCATTACAAGATAAATTTCGTATAGCATTGCCACGCAATCCCACTGGTGTGTGTGTGTAGGGGTGGGGGTTAGGGGGGCTCGGGGAGGGGGGGGGGGTTAGAAAGGGATGGTGGAGGAAGAGAGAGAAAGGGATTGAGATTCAGGGGGGAAAAATTCAGATAAACGTCCAAACTACCTGTTGTCATGAGCGATAAGTATTTGTTTATACGAGCCATTATTATCTTTTTTTCCGAGGAGATTGTTTTAAGATCATATCAGATCAAAAAAAAAAAAAAAAAAGGAAACAAACAACAAACAAGAATACTTATCTAATTAAAAAATAAAATGAAAACAAATAAACACCTCTCCTTCCCCTCTGAAAGTAATAGTAACACTGATAAAGTAGCAGAATGAAAGTGGTAAATATGTCTATGTCTTTGAAAACAAAACAAAACAAACAAACAACAACAACAAAACAACAAAGCAACAACAACAAACAGAAAAAAAAACTTTTCCATGAAGAACACAATCATTCCTGGCTTTTGAAGCGAGTGGGGTCCCACACAATTTGCACGATCTCCAACACTCTGCCCTCACCCTCTCACTGTGGGACATGAAGAAACAAAGGGCGGTAAATCTCTCGCTTTCTATTGGCACAGCCCGGTGAATGCTGTCACCGCCAGATGGTGCTCTCGGTGCAGTAGCAGGCCGCCATCTTTGATCTGGCGTGACGTCAGCGGCAATGACTATGCCTCGCCGTTGGGGTCACTCAGAACTCGGTTTCTTCGCTCTGTCTGTCTCTGTCTGTCTTCTGTCTGTCTGTCTGTCTGTCTGTCTTCTGTCTTCTCTCTGTCTCTCTCTCTCTCTCTCTGTCATAATGAGAGATGTTGTTAGGTTTGTACATGACGCCTTACGTTTTAGAGAGGAACAGTTGAAATAAAATGTTAGACACCTGAGCTTGTTACTTTTGCTATCGCCAAATGAGCATATATAAATCATTCATTTTCAATAGCATAAACAATTTCATGTTACGTGTCTCATGTGGATAAGCTGGAGGCCTCACATTAAAGTCACGAGTTCACTCTCTCATTCTCTCTCTCTCTCTCTCTCTCTCTCTCTCTCTCTCTCTCTCTCTCTCTCTCTCTCTCTACTTGGGGGAAAAAAACTGAAAGAAGGGAAAATAATTAAGTCTTTTGTTTTATTTATGTTGTTCTCTTTTTAAAGCAGTCCATTATCACATTGAGAGTGCCAGTGCACCACACATTAGAACATGAACAAACCCAGACACTTTGTATCAAACGCCAAAACGCTAAAATCAGCAAGAATATGACCATTTGTAAGAGAACATACAGACTATGCATGGTGTGTACAAGACTGGTTAAACAAAAAAAAAAAAAAAAAAAAGAAAGAGTTATAATGGAAATTGTTTTTGTGTTTTTCCCCCGTTTTTTTTTTTTTCAGATGAAGAGAACAGTGTGGAAGCGCTAAAAAAATGAAGAGGTGGATTTCGGCCATAGGGCAAAAAAAAAAAAACAAAACAAACAAAACAAAACAAAAAAAACAGAAAGAAAATCATCGTCTTAGGCGCTCCATTGATCCGATAACTGATACCACAAAAAAAAACAAAAAACAAACAAACAAACAAACAAAAAAATCCTCGGTTTCTTACCGCTACTGCTAATTAATCTTCGGGGCTCTGTTGGTCATTGACTGTCAGCCCTGTTCAATGAGGTATTAGACAGATGTCAGGTCTATCTTCAGGGCTCTGTTGGTCATTCGCTGTGAGCCCTGTTCAGTGAGGTATTAGACAGATGTCAGGTCTATCTTCAGGGCTCTGTTGGTCATTGACTGTTCAGTGAGGTATTAGACAGATGTCAGGTCTATCTTCAGGGCTCTGTTGGTCATTGTGTTCAGGAGGTATTAACAGATGTCAGGTCTCTCTTCAGGGCTCGTTGTCATGACTGTTCAGTGAGTATTTGACAGATGTCAGGTCTATCTTCAGGGTCTGTTGGTCATTGACTGTCAGCCCTGTTCAGTGAGGTATTAGACAGATGTCAGGTCTATCTTCAGGGCTCTGTTGGTCATTGACTGTTCATGAGGTATTAGACAGATGTCAGGTCTATCTTCAGGCTCTGTTGGTCATTGACTGTCAGCCCTGTTCAGTGAGGTATTAGAAGATGTCAGTCTATCTTCGGGCTCTGTTGGTCATTGACTGTGAGCCTGTTCAGTGAGGTATTAGACAGATGTCAGGTCTCTCTTCAGGGCTCTGTTGGTCATTGACTGTCAACCTGTTCAGTGAGGTATTAGACAGATGTCAGGTCTATCTTCAGGCTCTGTTGGTCATTGACTGTGAGCCCTGTTCAGTGAGGTATTAGACAGATGTCAGGTTATCTTCAGGGCTCTGTTGGTCATTGACTGTCAACCCTGTTCAGTGAGGTATTAGACAGATGTCAGGTCTATCTTCAGGGCTCTGTTGGTCATTGACTGTCAACCCTGTTCAATGAGGTATTAGACAGATGTCAGGTCTATCTTCAGGGCTCTGTTGGTCATTGACTGCGAGCCCTGTTCAGTGAGGTATTAGACAGATGTCAGGTTATCTTCAGGCTCTGTTGTCATTGATGTTCAGTGAGGTATTAGACAGATTCAGGTCTATCTTCAGGCTCTGTTGGTCATTGACGTGAGCCTGTTCAGTGAGTATTAGACAGATGTCAGGTCTATCTTCAGGCTTGTTGGTCATTGACTGTCAGCCTGTTCAGTGAGGTATTAGACAGATGTCAGGTCTATCTTCAGGCTCTGTTGGTCATTGACTGTTCAGTGAGGTATTAGACATGTCAGGTCTATCTTCAGGCTCTGTTGGTCATTGACTGTCAGCCCTGTTCAGTGAGGTATTAGACAGATGTCAGGTCTATCTTCAGGGCTCTGTTGGTCATTGACTGTCAGCCCTGTTCAATGAGGTATTAGACAATGTCAGGTCTATCTTCAGGGCTCTGTTGGTCTTGACTGTGAGCCTTTCAGTGAGGTATAGACAGATGTCAGGTCTATCTTCAGGGCTCTGTTGTCATTGACTGTCAGCCTGTTTAGTGAGGTATTAGACAGATGTCAGGTCTATCTTCAGGCTCTGTTGGTCATTGACTGTCAGCCTGTTCAATGAGGTTAGACAGATGTCAGGTCTATCTTCAGGCTCTGTTGGTCATTGACTGTGACCTGTTCATGAGGTATTAACAGATGTCAGGTCTTGGCGCGTGAAGGTAAAACGAAAAAAAAGAAAAGAAAAAACAAAAGAGAAAGAAAACGGAGGAAGGGGGTGGGCGCAGAAGGATTTGGGAGATAGGGGGTGGTTAGTGGGTGAGGAAATGTGGACAGAGAGAGAGAGAGAGAGAGAGAGAGAGAGAGAGAGAGAGAGAGTGAGAGAGAGTGAGAGAGAGTGAGAGAGAGACAGAGACAGGGAGAGAGAGAAAGAGAGACAGAGACAGAGAGAGAAGAGAGGTGGACGTGGGTCAGAAAAACAAGGGGGATATTTTCTTTATTTTTTTTTCTCTTGACTTGCAGGGCAGAGGCACAGGTGCAACAATGAGAGAGAGAGAGAGAGAGAGAGAGGAGAGAGAGAGAGAGAGGAGAGAGAGAGAGAGAGGGAGGAGGGGAAAGGGAGGGCAAAATGTAAGTAGTGATGAATAGGTATGAAAAAGACAACATACATTAAAATGCAGAGATTTCAATCGAAGATCTGGAGCGCTTCCTTTTTGAATCCCTGCTTTCTGTTTTCCTTTCTTCCATTTTTCTTCTTTTACTTTTTCTTCTTTCCGTTCCTTCTGTCTTTGTTTCTCTCTCTCCCACCATTTAATCTCTGTCTGTCTGTCTGTCTGTCTGTCTGTCTGTCTACTTCTCTCTCTCTCTCTCTCTCTCTCTCTCTCTCTCTCTCTCTCTCTCTCTCTCTCTCTCTCCAAAGATCCCTGTCAGTTTCGGTTAAGCCTGCTAATGGCATCTCAGAATGAAAGCGCAGTAAGAAATTCTCAGTTTACTTATTCAAGGCATTTCAGTTTAGGTTAGTCATGACTTCGTGATAGAGTAGTCCATCCAGTTTTTCTTGCGTTCTTTATGATTCTGATATTGTTATAACGACTACCGGATTTAAACAGGTCACTCAGCTGAGAAATAAGCTGAGAAATTGTTGTTATGTTCTCCATACCCCCCCTTCATAAGGGGCAGTGGCCTTTATATGAAGTAAACCATCTGAGTTCTCTCTCTCTCTCTCTCTCTCTCTCTCTCTCTCTCTCTCTCTCTCTCTCTCTCTCTCGTTCCCCATTCCGCCTCCAGCCCTCTCTCTCAGTGAACAGTGCAGCTCTTCCACGATTGATGTGTCGTATGATTGCCAGGAGGGGTACTAACTCGTGAGCAGGATCTATTCTGGGCTGTTCAAAGGAAGGGGGAAAATGTGGACACACCCTGTCTTGCCGCCCGGCGATTTGGCACCAGAGGAGAGAGAGAGAGAGAGAGAGAGAATGCGCCAGAGAAAGAGAGAGAGAGAGGATGCGAGATGAGAGAGAGAGAGAGAGAGAGAGAGAGAGAGAGAGAGAGAGAGAGAGAGAGTAATGCGCCAAGAACTGCCAGTTCCAAAGATCCATTACTTTCCTCTTAGATTCTCCGAACAGTCGTTTACACGCTAAGATGGCCGAGTGGTTTATAAGAATGGAATCTGAATGTGAAGCTCGTTGCGTTTGAGCCTTTGGAATATCTGACGGTTAAAAAGAAGAGGGACTTGGGGTGGACGTAATAAGGGCAGGACGGGGGAGGAAGAAAGGGTAACAAAGAGGGGGTAGAGAAAAATGTTCTGTATTATCTATCTTGGCTAGTTACCGGCAGCATTTTCTACTGCTGGTCTGCATGGGTAAGACGGCGAACAGAGAGCACAGCACCCGACCAGTCCGAAGACCTTGTTCCCAGATAAAAGTCTGTCCTGCTCATCAGGGATTCGTAGGGTGATAGGCACATATTGAAAGGTCGCGTCATCTATTGTAGGGTGATAGGTACATATTGAAAGGTCGTGTCATCCATTGTAGGGTGATAGGCACATACTGAAAGGTCGCGTCATCCATTGTAGGGTGATAGGCACATACTGAAAGGTCGCGTCATCCATTGTAGGGTGATAGGCACATACTGAAAGGTCGTGTCATCCATTGTAGGGTGATAGGCACATACTGAAAGGTCGCGTCATCCATTGTAGGGTGATAGGCACATACTGAAAGGTCGTGTCATCCATTGTAGGGTGATAGGCACATACTGAAAGGTCGTGTCATCCATTGTAGGGTGATAGGCACATACTGAAAGGTCGTGTCATCCATTGTAGGTGATAGGCACATACTGAAAGGTCGTGTCATCCATTGTAGGGTGATAGGCACATACTGAAAGGTCGTGTCATCCATTGTAGGGTGATAGGCACATACTGAAAGGTCGTGTCATCCATTGTAGGGTGATAGGCACATACTGAAAGGTCGTGTCATCCATTGTAGGGTGATAGGCACATACTGAAAGGTCGCGTCATCCATTGTAGGGTGATAGGCACATACTGAAAGGTCGTGTCATCCATTGTAGGGTGATAGGCACATACTGAAAGGTCGTGTCATCCATTGTAGGGTGATAGGCACATACTGAAAGGTCGTGTCATCCATTGTAGGTGATAGGCACATACTGAAAGGTCGTGTCATCCATTGTAGGGTGATAGGCACATACTGAAAGGTCGTGTCATCCATTGTAGGGTGATAGGCACATACTGAAAGGTCGTGTCATCCATTGTAGGGTGATAGGCACATACTGAAAGGTCGTGTCATCCATTGTAGGGTGATAGGCACATACTGAAAGGTCGTGTCATCCATTGTAGGGTGATAGGCACATACTGAAAGGTCGCGTCATCCATTGTTGTTTTTTGGGAGTTACAAAACAGGGCGGTACCTGTATGCAACAGAATACTCAAAGATTACACAGATGAAGAAGGAAGGGGCTAGCTATCTGGCCTCCCTTTCCCTCAGTCCACATTTGCCGGAGTCCCATTCCTTAACGCCAGTCACTGATCAGTTCCACGAAACACAGTCGCCGCACATCGTTAGAGCAGTGTTCAACTGGCGGGGCTGCCCTGTCAGATTAGGATGTGTGACAGCTGCTGGTCATCGGGACTTCAGCAAGGGCGGCCCACTGTCTGCACACAGCTGTTGTCTGTCAGCATGCTGCCACGTGTGTGCTTCACAGTTCGCAGTCTGACACAAATAGCGGCCAACTGTGGTGAGCAGCCAGCTAGTTCATGAGAAGGAGACAGTCAAAGACATCAACGGGAGTAGTGAGGGAAGCCTAAGGAGCAAAGGGCAATGAAGCTTATTCTCTCCCATAGTGGTCATTCTCCCACAATGATCTATGGAGAGGAGATGGGCACTGCGAGCTGTTTCTGGCATACTTATTTTCCTCTTTAATCGCATGTTTCTTCCAGCTTGTTCACTTCGACCACCAAAATTAAAAAACTATTGACACCTCCATGTGAAATGAAGATCATGGGAGAGCAGAGCCTTTTTGTTATATTTTGTTTCATTTCATGATCTATGCTCCTCTTGTCTGCACCACACTGTCTGGAACTCACTGACACTCAGAGTATGCAGCATACATATTCTCTTTGTTGTTTGATTAAAAAGAAACAACAACAGCTTTATGATGTGTGTGTTTTCACAAGAATTCCCTCTGATCTGTGGTGTAAGCTTGGCGTGTTGAATGGCAGGGGATGGGTTGGAGGGAAGGAATCGACATGTTGGTGTGGAGGCAGGAAGATAGAGAAAAGGAGTCAGCTGGATGTGAGTTCAGTAAATGGAAGCTGGAACAGATGGTTTGGCTGTGTGTGCTTTACTGAAGATGATGGACTTTGCTCTCTGTCTTGTGCACGTACTGTGCACACGATCTAAAGTAGTAGTTTTATACCAACGAGGTTTTGAGGCGGTCTTCACCAGCTTCTTTCCCTGTCTCTGGCTGGGGCGGATCCACATCAGACAGCGATGGAAAAATGGGAACACTGCCGGTGATTGAGCACTGGAACTGGGTCCAAACTGCAGCACCAACACCAAGCTTCTTCAGCTGATGCAAAACATGCACACTCTTTGGGCGTTTTCTTGCGAGCTTCTATGACGTTGACGTCCTATCCTGGTTGTTAGAGATATCCATGCCTAGAATCTTCGACGATCTGAATTGTTCGGTTCGTTAACATTTGATAGGTGATAAGTATATTTTTTTTCAGATTTTATCCCCAGAAAACGATAGTTATTGTCCATTACAAAACCAACCAGCCAGCTACCCACGAGCCAAGCCAGGCAAGCGATCGATATCTAAGCCAGGCAGCCAACCAACTAACCAAGCTTCCAGCCAACTGATCCAACTCCCCACCAATTATCCTCTGCACGAAACAGACCGACAGAAAGCAGACAGTTTAACGAAGTGTCCACCCTGGGGAAGCCAGGTGACAGAAAGCAGACAGTTTAACGAAGTGTCCAGCCTGGGGAAGCCAGGTGACAGAAAGCAGACAGAGTTTAACGAAGTGTCCACCTGGGGAAGCCAGGTGACAGAAAGCAGACAGTTTAACGAAGTGTCCAGCCTGGGGAAGCCAGGTGACAGAAAGCAGACAGTTTAACGAAGTGTCCACCCTGGGGAAGCCAGGTGACAGAAAGCAGACAGTTTAACGAAGTGTCCAGCCTGGGGAAGCCAGGTGACAGAAAGCAGACAGTTTAACGAAGTGTCCAGCCTGGGAAGCCAGGTGACAGAAAGCAGACAGTTTAACGAAGTGTCCACCCTGGGGAAGCCAGGTGACAGAAAGCAGACAGTTTAACGAAGTGTCCACCCTGGGGACGCCAGGTGACAGAAAGCAGACAGTTTAACGAAGTGTCCACCCTGGGGAAGCCAGGTGACAGAAAGCAGACAGTTTAACGAAGTGTCCAGCCTGGGAAGCCAGGTGACAGAAAGCAGACAGTTTAACGAAGTGTCCACCCTGGGGAAGCCAGGTGACAGAAAGCAGACAGTTTAACGAAGTGTCCAGCCTGGGGAAGCCAGGTGA
>CM065730.1:1386090-1391090 GCA_033310375.1 Conus canariensis | reverse complement strand
GGAAGAATTTGACAACATGGAAGGCCGTCATAGCACCAGAAGTGAGAAGGAAGGGTGGGAGAGGAAGAATTTGACAACATGGAAGGCCGTCATAGACCAGAAGGAAAAGTAGTAGGATGAGAGAAGAAGAATTTGACAACATGGAAGGCCGTCATAGCACCAGAAGGAAGAGTAGGAAGGGGATGGAGAAGTAGTGGAAGAATTTGACAACATGGAAGGCCGTCATAGCACCAGAAGGAAGAGTAGGAAGGGGATGGAGAAGTAGTGGAAGAATTTGACAACATGGAAGGCCGTCATAGCACCAGAAGGAAGAGCAGGAAGGGGATGGAGAAGTAGTGGAAGAATTTGACAACATGGAAGGCCGTCATAGCACCAGAAGGAAGAGAAGGAAGGGGGGGGGGAGAAGGAAGGAAGGAATCATCTGATAACATGGAAGGCTCTCAAAGAACCAGAAGGATCAGCTGCACAGTTTTGGCATGATCATCATCGACAACAGTAATTTAGTGACGACAATAGCGACCATTTTGAAGAAAGAAGAAGAAGAAGAAGAAGAAGAAGAAGAAGAAGAAGAAGAAGAAAAAGAAGAAGGAGGAGGAGGAGGAGGAGGAGAGCAGCAGCAGCAAGCAGCAACAGCAGAAGAAGAAGAATGAGGAGGAGGAGGAACAGAGGTACACAAAGAAGAAGAAAGAAAGAAGGAAAGAAAAAATACAGAAAGAAAAAAAGAAAGAGAAGGGGTAGAAAAAGAAAGAAAGAAAGAAAGAAAGAAGAAAGAGGAAGATGAAGAAGAACAACAACAACAAGAAGAAAGAAAGAAAGAAGAAAGAAAGAAAGAAAAAAGAAAGAAAGAAAGAAAGAAAAGAAAGAAAGAAAGAAGAAGAAGAAGCAGCAGCAGATGAAAGATGCACTGAAGGACGTGAGACACAAGGGCAGGGCGCAGGCTGGCAGACTTCATTTCAGTCTTCACTAACCATGGTGGAGGTGTGCACTGGCAGACTTCATTTCAGTCTTCACTAACCAGGGTGGAGGTGTGCACGCCTGTCTACACTTCTCCACGCCCCACATCCCCCACCACCCTCGCCCCTACCCCCCCCTCTCCTCCTTATCATTTCCACAGCCGTCCATCTACCTCTACCAATTACTCTGCAAATCGTATGGGACTTTGCTAGAGTCAAAAGATCATGATACCGGTTTTAGATAAATCCATGAATAAATGAATAAACGGATAGATAAAGAAATAAAAGAAGGGGAAAAATCAATAATGAATTAAGAAATAAATAAACAAAAGTAAATAAAAATAAATGAATAGATAAATAAATGAGTAGGCGAATAATGAATAAAAGAATGAATAAACAAACTGATAAACAAAAAAGAAAGAAAGAAACAAATAAATAAATAAACAAATAAATAAACAGATAAAAATCACAATGTACACTGAAAACGGTAGTGATAATGAAGAAAATGGTAATCATTGCTGTGTTCATGTGAACATAGTAATTATCACCATGAGAAAATGACAAATGTGACCAAAAAAATCGTGCGTTTCTCTACACGATTTGACGCTGTTCAGACATCAGATACATAAATGACAAGCGGAAAAAAAGAGTTGAATGATGCTAGTGAACGTGCGAGCGAAAACAACTAATTATGGCTGGTTTACAGCTAATTTTGGCTGGTTTCCTGCGCTATGGGTCTTTGTGAGGCAGCCATTTTTTTTTTTAACCAGCAACCTCTTTGCCGGTCCCAGACAGTTGAAAGCGTACTTTATATGTCACTCTCCGAAGGTATGGCAGAATGTTTATGTTTTGAGAGAGCAATTCTATGAAATATTTAGTTATAGACAACAGAGAGAGAGAGAGAGAGAGAGAGAGAGAGAGGAGAGAGAGAGAGGGAGAGAGAGAGAGAGGAGAGAGAGAGAGAGAGAGAGGGAGAGAGAGAGGGAGAGAGACAGACGAGACAGACAGACAGACAGACAGACAGACAGACAGACAGTACAAATGATGATATAGATACCACGCTTTTCAGTTAAAGAACATTCACAGTGATGCATTAAATCAAGGAATTAAAAATCAATGAAAAGGAAGAAAAGAAACTGAAATCAATACAGGTAATTTATTAAAAGTTACAATACTTCAAACCTGTCTTCATACGCGTTTAACTATTGAATTTCATGCACGATACTTACTATTTCCAAGGCCAGTTGCATTTAAAGGCCATATAAGAAAAAAGTGAAAGCATAAAAACTTGAAAATAGTTCATAGGAGTGCGTTTTCTAAGGAAATGACTTATCATGAAGAAACCAGTTCCAAGCATTTGAAGCGAAGATGGTTTCCTACAAATCGCACAGTCTTCAACCCTCACCCGCACCTACTTGCTTTGGACAAGACGAAACAAAGGGTCGGTAAATCTCTCCCATTTTATTGGCACAGCCCGGCGAATGCTGTCACCGCCAGATGGTGCTCTGGGTGCAAGGAGCAGGCCCGCCATCTTGATCTGGCGTGACGTCACGGCAGTGACCATGCGTCCGTGCCGTGAGGTCACCCAGAACACGGTGTTCTCAGCAGGGCTGCTGATACGTCTATTGTTTACCCACTGTCAGGGGTGTCCATTATGGCAATAGACAGATGGCAGATCGTGGCGAGTGAAGGGGTAAAAATACGGGCAGGGGGATGGGTGGCAAAGGGTGGGGGGTGAAGAGGGATGGAGGAGGGTGGTGGGTAGGTGAGGAAATGTGGACAGAGAGAGAGAGAGAGAGAGAGAGAGAGAGAGAGAGAGAGAGAGAGAGAGAGAGAGAGAGAGAGAGAGAGAGAGAGAGAGAGAGAGAGAGAGAGAGGAGAAAGATTGATTGATTGCTTGATTGATCTTTAATACACAAGGATGAAGATTTTAGGCCAAAGCCTAGTCTTACAATCTGTCCTTGTCATGCATACATTATTTCAGCACATATCATTCATACTGACAATTCAACATAACAACATGGTAATCTAATTCTACAATGATAAGCAAACAATTCATAAAAGCACTAATGAGATGGGGGATGGTAAAACAGAAGGAAACTTACAAACAAACAAACAAGACTACAGAGAGAGAGGTCAGAGGAGGGTGGGGAAGAGAGAATGGTAGGATAGGGGGAGGAGAAAAGGGATGGCAGACAGAGTGGGAGTGGGGATGAGCGATTTTAACGGAGTAGGTTTTATGTTTAGACGATGTATTCAAAGTATGGTACACAGAAGACTTTGCGAATGGGCGCTAATCATTGTAATCGTATAATTAAATTACTGAGACATAAAATGTTTATGCAAATGTTCCTTGAAAAGTTTTAAAGTATTTATGTTTTGTAGATTCGGTGGAAGTGAGTTCCAGACATATGGTCCAGAGTAAGCTAGGCTTGTTTTGTATAGATCAATGCGTGGGTAGGGAAGAAGGAATTTCGTCGAGCCAGAAAAGCTGTTCGATCTTGTAAAAAGGGCATTGATATAACATGGCATAGTATCTGTCAAGATTGTAAACATAAATGATGCCTTGTTGAATTCCAGTTGCCTATTCAGAGGAAGTATCTTCAGCGATTTTAGTTTTTCGTCTGTTGTTAGAGATACAGCTGGATGGAGTAGCTTTGCTGCACGTCTATGGAGAGAATTCAGCCTTTTTTGGTGGACGTCACTACTTCCGTCCCACACTGTTTAAGCGTAATTGATACGTGACATTATGTGTGCATTGAAGAAAAGTTTAAGCACATTACTGTTGACGTAGCGCTTTAATTGAGATAACAGGAAAAGGTGTTTTGAGACTACCTTGCATACGTTATTGAGATGAGATTGCCATTTCAATTCTTTATCTATCGTTAACCCTAAAACACGATGCTCATCTACCTGCTCGATAGAAGTGCCATTCAACTGAACTTTTCGGCAAAGAGGAGTCAACTGGTGTTTTTGGCGGGTAGCTATAATCATAGATTTGGTTTTGGCTGGGTGTATGACCATTGAGTTTGAATGACACCAGTCTGACACGTCGTTTAGACTTTCCTGGAGAGAAGTTTCTATTGTCGGTAGATCACTACCATTCGTTTGGAGTGACGAGTCATCAGCAAATAAATCTGTCGTGACCTTTTCATCTGAAACAGACAATGGTAAATCATTGATGAAGATGCAGAATAGTAGGGGGCCTAGTACTGAGCCCTGTGGGACTCCATGTCTGACAAAGTCTGAAGCGGAAGTTTTGCCATTAAGCACCACATACTGAGTCCTATCGTTCAAGTATGATTGGAATAATGAGATTGTCGGGGTATGGTTCAAGTAGACAGATAGTTTCTTTAGAAGAATGGAATGATCAACAAGAAAGAAGAAGAACGAGAGAGAGAAAGAGAAAGAGAGAGAGGGGAGAGAGAAGAGAGAGAGAGAGAGAGAGAGGAGAGAGAGGGGGAGAAGAGAGAGATGAGAAGAGAGAGAGAGAGAGAGAAGAGAGAGAGAGAGAGAAAGAGAGAGAGAGAATGAGAGAGAGAGAGAAGAAAGAAGAGAGAGAGAGCGAGAAAGAAAGAGAGAATGAGAGAGATGGAGAAGAAAGAAGAGAGAGAGAGAGAGAGAGAGAGAGAGAGAGAGAGAGCGGAGGGAGGGAGGGAGGGAGGGAGATGGAAAGGAATGGGTAGTTAAAAAAAAAAAAAGACAATGTTTGAGTGCAGACATGCAAACTGTAGGTCTAGGATTACTTCACGAGTGTCTTTGTTTAACAAATCATGTCTTTTGATCTACTTTGTTTCTTTTGTGCTTTTTCTTCTTATCTTTTTTTTTTTCATTTTTTCTTCGATCTTTCTTCTTTTCTTATATTTTAAATACTTTTTTCGTTGTCTTGCTGTTATTCCTCCCTCTTTCTTCTTCTCTCTAACAAGCACTTTCGTTACTCATTATTTCTTTCTACCAAGTCCCTTCCCACCCTATCCCCTGATCTTCCTTTTTTACGTTTTCCCTCCGCCCTTCATCAGTTGCGCTCTCCTCCTCTGTTCTATAATT
>CM065730.1:1378590-1381090 GCA_033310375.1 Conus canariensis | reverse complement strand
AGAGAGAGAACTGGGGCTCCTAATTAAACCTTGAACTGTTCAAAAATCCAAAGGCCTTAGTCAGACAAAACGTAACGGCAAGAAGTTACAGTCGATGTCATAGCTGGAAACGAATTCTGTTGGTACCTTATTTCATCAGAAAACAAGGACATGTGATGTACGTAGGAGTAATCTCATACCCATACATACATCTGCCTTCGCCGCTGAATTTACACCTTAAAAAACGAAGCTTAAATCTGCACTATACAGACTTGAAGCATCTTTACATTGTTATGGAACTTTTGAATTGATCAGTGCCTGTTTTTCTTCTCAGATTTTTACTGTAAACCTTGCTACCTGATTGTTTACACGATTCCAGTTTGTGTTCTCCATCTCTCGAAATATCCTTTTTTAATTAAAACACCACGGATTATTGAGTTTTGCTGAACTTTATCTGTACCGTCTTTTGCCGTTCTATCTACCTCTTTATTGACAAGAATTCCAACGTGTGATGGAACCAACAAAACTGTACATTGGTACCACTAAGAGATGAAACGTGAACTGCATAACAAATTTCTGTTAAAAGATAGGTTCTTGCTGGCATTTTTGAAGACTGTAGCCATTGCGATGCTGGTTTTAAATCAACACAAAATGAAGCTGAAATAACATGCTAGGTGGATAAAGTCAATACCCTAGGCCCATCAAAACAGCAGCGTGTTTAACTGTTGATATAACAGTTTCTGCCAATATGATAGGATTTGTTTTTAATTGATAAAGTTTAAATTCTGCTTCTTGGCGTGTTGTGTGTGTGTGTGTGTGTGTGTGTGTGTGTGTGTGTGTGTGTGTGTGTGTGTGTGTGTGTGTGTGCTCTCCACCTTTTCTCCCTCTCTCTCCCTGTTTCTTTCCTTCTCCTCTCCTCTCTCTCTCTCTCTCTCTCCTCTCTCTCTCTCTCTCTCTCTAAGTTGACGGGATTTATGATCAAACCACCATCGTTTGGTGATAAAGGAAGACGTGTTTGTTGTTCCTGGCTCGCGAACGCTGTTTTTCACTTCCCGTTCGTCATTATAGCCAACTCTCTCTTCCTCCTTCCGAGCCTGTTTGTTTTCCATTTGTCAGTCTAACCAACTCCCCGATCTCTTGTCGACGCCATGTTTGAAATAGGGAGGCAACTCCTGGTAACGCTTTCAGCATGACTTCCCTTTGTGGCGGGCCTGGATAAGCAGCTATCATTTCGTTTCCCTCCAACATCATTATCCTGATTGCCTGGCTTTCCTTGTCTGTCATGAGCTAAAGGAGTTCTATGAAGAACGGTCGTTAAAGATGATGGTGGTGATGATGATAATACTCTCCTCTCTCTCTCTCTCTCTCTCTCTCTCTCTCTCTCTCTCTCTCTCTCTTCTCTCGTTTCCCCTTTGTGTGTCTTATGTCGGTCTATCTGTTTGTTTCTGTTTCTGTTTCTGTTTCTCTCTGTCTCTCTCTCTCTCTCTCTCTCTCTCTCTCTCTCTCTCTCTCTCTCTCTCTCTCTCTCTCTCCCCTTTTCCCCTTTGTGTGTCTTATGTCGGTCTGTCTATCTGTTTGTTTCTGCTTTACTCTCTCTCTCTCTCTCTCTCTCCTCTCTCTCTCTCTCTCTCTCTCTCTTCACTCGCTCGCTCGCTCGCTCGCTTTCTCGCTCTCTCTTTCTCTCTGTCTCTCACTTACACATAAACACGTCAACGCGCGCGCGCGCACTCGCACACACGCATGCACACAGACACAGATACAGACACACGCGCGCACGCGCGCGCGCACACACACACACGCATGCATGCACGCATGCACACACACAGGCACACACACGTGCACGCGCGCGCGCATACACATAACACACATACACACACACACACACTTACACACACATATGCATGCGCACACACAGATACACACACACGCACGCACGCACGCACGCACCCACGCACGCACGTATACACACACACACACACACACACACACACACACACACACACACACACACACACACACAAGCAAGCAAGCAAACAAACACAGAGAGATGAACATAGAGTTCATCTCGAGATCACGTGCACCGAACCCAACTCACTCAGCGAGACACTCGGCGCTGACGAAGGCCTCTGGATGGAGGCCGAAAGCTTCGCTTCGGTAAACTATTCCTGTGTGAAAAGGTAAAAGACTGTGTTTAATCATGAACAAAATCAAACACAAATTAGAGCAGTGTCTGCTGTTCACCGAACTCTATGGACTGAACATCACCACAACATCAACAAAAACAAGACCCCAATGGCTGATTCAGCACAAACACCGAACTACGATCACCACCCTGGGAAAGCCAAGTTTCACGTAGACCACCATTAACGTTGCAGCGGCTGCCGTTTCCCCACACTTCAGCTATGATCCAATGCGCACGATCTCTTCAACAACTCTTGTTAATTGGTGTCATAATCACCCGAGTGGGCAGTAAGTCACGGAACAGGACGCTTGACCACTCAGCTCACACTTGTCCAGGGCT
>CM065730.1:1366090-1371090 GCA_033310375.1 Conus canariensis | reverse complement strand
AGATTGATCTGAAGACAGGAGAGGCAGCGTCTGCGATAGAAATAGAATCTGCAAGACATTGAGAACAAGAGTGAGACGACCAGGGGTTAGAAGAGAAGAGCAGAACGTGAATGAGATGATGGGGGGGGGGGGATCAAAATTAGGATGAGGGGAGAGCAAGAAGAAGAAGAAGAGGAGAAGAAGAAGAAGAAGAAAAGAAGAAAGAAGAAAAAAAAAAAAAAAAAAAAAAAAAAAAAAGAGAGAGAGAGAGAGAGAGAGAGAGAGAGAGAGAGAGAGAGGAAGAGAGCATATATTAGTAAGGCCAAGTTCACATCGGAATAGATGTGAATCACAATAATAAACATATCATACAAATGCGGACATGCTCCACAGGAATATTGCACACACACACACACACACACACACACACACACACACACACACACACACACACACACATCACACACATACACATGCATACAACATACGCGCGCGCGCACGCACACATACACACACACGCGCGCGCGCATATGCACAAACTCACATACACACAGTCACACACACACACACACACACACACACACACACACACACACACACACACACACCACACACAGAAGGACAAAAGAAAAGAGGGACAGCAAACCTAAAACACTAAGTTCACAGAGAGAGAGAGAGAGAGAGAGAGAGAGAGAGAGAGAGAGAGAGAGAGAGAGAGAGAGAGAGAGAGAGAGAGAGAGAGAGAGAGAGAAGAGAGAGAACTGGGGCTCCTAATTAAACCTTGAACTGTTCAAAAATCCAAAGGCCTTAGTCAGACAAAACGTAACGGCAAGAAGTTACAGTAGACGTCATAGCTGGAAACGAATTCTGTTGGTACCTTTTTTCATCAGAAAACAAGGACATGTGATGTACGTAGGAGTAATCTCATACCCATACATACATCTGCCTTCACCGTGAATTTACACCTTAAAAAACGAAGCTTAAATCTGCACTATACAGACTTGAAGCATCTTTACATTGTTATGGAACTTTTGAATTGATCAGTGCCTGTTTTTCTTCTCAGATTTTTACTGTAAACCTTGCTACCTGATTGTTTACACGATTCCAGTTTGTGTTCTCCATCTCTCGAAATATCCTTTTTTAATTAAAACACCACGGAGTATTGATTTTGTTGTATTTTGTCTGTACCGACTTTTGCCGTTCTATCTACCTCTTCATTGACAAGAATTCCAACGTGTGATGGAACCCAACAAAACTGTACATTGTACCACTAAGAGATGAAACGTGAACTGCATAACAAATTTCTATTAAAAGATAGGTTCTTGTTGGCATTCTTGAAGATTGTAGCCATCGCGATGCTGATTTTAAATCAACACAAAATGAAACTGAAATAACATGCTAGGTGGATAAAGTCAATACCCTAGGCCCATCAAAACAGCAGCGTGTTTAGCTGTTGATATAAAACAGTTTCTGCCAATACGATAGGATTTGTTTTTAATTTATAAAGTTTAAATTCTGCTTCTTGGCGTGTGTGTGTGTGTGTGTGTGTGTGTGTGTGTGTGTGTGTGTGTGTGTGTGTGTGTGTGTGCGCGCGTGTGTGTGCGTGCGTGCGTGCGTGCGTGAGTGCGTGCGTGCGTGTGTGTGTGTGTGTGTGTGTGTGCGTGTGTGTGTGTGTGTGTGTGTGTGTGTGTGTGTGTGTGTGTGTGTGTGTGTGTGTGTGTGTGTGTGTGTGTGTGTGTGTGTGTGTGTGTGTGTGTGTGAGTCAGTACAACACTATGTTAATCTGACAGTAAATGGTTTCAGTCAGTCAGTCAGTGTGTGTGGTGTGTGCTCTCCACCTCTTCTCCCTCTCTCTCCCTGTTTCTTTCCTTCCCTCCATCCCCCCCCCCTCTCTCTCTCTCTCTCTCTCTCTCTCTCTCTCTCTGTGGAGGGCAATAAACACTATTGTACGCAACAAGCGTACAGATTCACAAAATTCAAGCACAAACATCACCCCGGACAAATTTAATACCCACTTTCTGTCATTATCAGATACCCTTACTCAAGCTTCACAGACTATATTAAAGAGCACCAAATGAATATACATGCCCGATTTCCCTAATATCATTTTGCAAACAAAAACTTGGATCCAGTAACTCAGTCAAAATTCCCCTTCTTGCTGTACATGAAGTAGGAATGCACATAGCGCAATTAAAGAATAAAAAATCCATGGGCCCTGATAACATACCCGCATTTCTTCTCAAACTCGCTCTACCTTACATTGTTGAGTCTCTTACATACATATATAATTTATCCATTGAAACTAATGTTTTCCCTCAGGCGTTCAAAAACGCCAAAGTGATCCCCCTTCCAAAATCAAATGATCTGTCGGATCCAAATAATTTCAGACCTATATCCTTACTTTCGATTCTATCCAAACCCCTTGAAAGACACATACACACACACGTATCTCAGTTCATGGAGAAAAACAAACTATTTCACCCACTCCAATCTGGATTCCGATCTAATCATTCCTGCCACACAGCATTATCACGAATGTGTGACTCATGGCTTTCAAATATGAACCAATCACAAATGACAGGGGTTGTCTTTCTTGACTTCAAAAAGGCGTTTGATCTTGTTGATCATTCTATTCTTCTAAAGAAACTATCAGTCTACTTGAACCATACCCCGACAATCTCATTATTCCAATCATACTTGAACGATAGGACTCAGTATGTGGTGCTTAATGGCAAAACTTCCGCTTCAGACTTTGTCAGACATGGAGTCCCACAGGGCTCTGTACTAGGCCCCCTACTATTCTGCATCTTCATCAATGATTTACCATTGTCCGTATCAGATGAAAAGGTCACGACAGATTTATTTGCTGATGACTCGTCACTCCAAACGAATGGTAGTGATCTACAGACAATAGAAACTTCTCTCCAGGAAAGTCTAAACGACGTGTCAGACTAGTGTCATTCAAACTCAATGGTCATACACCCAGCCAAAACCAAATCTATGATTATAGCTACCCGCCAAAAACACCAGTTGACTCCTCTTTGCCTAAAACTTCAGTTGAATGGCACTTCTATCGAGCAGGTAGACGAGCATCGTGTTTTAGGGTTAACGATAGATAAAGAATTGAAATGGCAATCTCATCTCAATAACGTTTGCAAGGTAGTCTCAAAACACCTTTTCCTGTTATCTCAATTAAAGCGCTACGTCAACAGTAATGTGCTTAAACTTTTCTTCAATGCACACATAATGTCACGTATCAATTACGCTTCAACAGTGTGGGACGGCAGTAGTGACGTCCACCAAAAAAGGCTGAATTCTCTCCATAGACGTGCAGCAAAGCTACTCCATCCAGTTGTATCTCTAACAACAGACGAAAAACTAAAAGCGCTGAACATACTTCCTCTGAATAGGCAATTGGAACTCAACAAGGCATCATTTATGTTTACAATCTTGACAGATACTATGCCATGTTATATCAATGCCCTTTTTACAAGATCGAACAGCTCTTCTGGCTCGACGAAATTCCTTCTTCCCTACCCACGCATTGATCTATACAAAACAAGCCTAGCTTACTCTGGACCATATGTCTGGAACTCACTTCCACCGAATCTACAAAACATGAATACTTTAAAACTTTTCAAGGAACATTTGCATAAACATTTTATGTCTCAGTAATTAAATTATTCAATTACAATGATTAGCGCCCATTTGCAAAGTCTTCTGTGAACCATACTTTGAATAAATCGTCTAAACATAAAACCTACTCCGTTAAAATCGCTCATCCCCACTCCCACTCTGTCTACCATCCCTTTTCTCCTCCCCCTATCTACCATTCTCTCTTCCCCACCCTCCTCTGACCTCTCTCTGTAGTCTTGTTTGTTTGTTTGTAAGTTTCCTTCTGTTTTACCATCCCCCATCTCATTAGTGCTTCTATGAATTGCTTGCTTATCATTGTAGAATTAGATTACCATGTTGTTATGTTGAATTGTCAGTATGAATGATATGTGCTGAAATAATGTATGCATGACAAGGACAGATTGTAAGACTAGGCTTTGGCCTAAAATCTCCATCCTTGTGTATTAAAGATCAATCAATCAATCTCTCTCTCCTCTCTCTCTCTCTCTCTCTCTCTCTCTCTCCTCTCTCTCTCTCTCTCTCTCTCTCTCTAAGTTGACGGGATTTATGATCAAACCACCATCGTTTGGTGATAAAGGAAGACATGTTTGTTGTTCCTGGCTCGCGAACGCTGTTTTTCACTTCCCGTTCGTCATTATAGCCTACTCTCTCTTCCTCCTTCCGAGCCTGTTTGTTTTCCATTTGTCAGTCTAACCAACTCCCCGATCTCTTGTCGACGCCATGTTTGAAATAGGGAGGCAACTCCTGGTAACGCTTTCAGCATGACTTCCCTTTGTGGCGGGCCTGGATAAGCAGCTATCATTTCGTTTCCCTCCAACATCATTATCCTGATTGCCTGGCTTTCCTTGTCTGTCATGAGCTAAAGGAGTTCTATGAAGAACGGTCGTTAAAGATGATGGTGGTGATGATGATAATACTCTCTCTCTCTCTCTCTCTCTCTCTCTCTCTCCTCTCTCTCGTCCCCGTGTCTTCTCTCTCTTCGTCGTCTGTTCTCTCTTTTCTCTCTCCCTCCTTTGTTTCTTATTCGTCCTCTCTTTGTTTCTTTTTTCTGTTCTCTCTTGTCTCTGTCTGTTTCTGTCTCTCTCTCTCTCTCTCTCTCTCTCTCTCTCTCTCTCTCTCTCTCTCTTTCTCTCTGTCTCTCACTTACATATAAACACGTCAACGCGCGCGCGCACTCGCACGCACGCATGCACACAGATATAGATACAGACGACCACACGCACTGCACGCGCACAAAACACACGCATGCAGCGCACGCATACACACACATACACCACAATCACCACACACACACACACACACACACACACCACCACACCACCACCCCACGCACACACACACACACACACACACACACACATGCATGCGCACACACAGAATTAAAA
>CM065730.1:1353590-1356090 GCA_033310375.1 Conus canariensis | reverse complement strand
CGAACGCTGTTTTTCACTTCCCGTTCGTCATTATAGCCTACTCTCTCTTCCTCCTTCCGAGCGTGTTTTTTTCCATTTGTCAGTCTAACCAACTCCCCGATCTCTTGTCGACGCCATGTTTGAAATAGGGAGGCAACTCCTGGTAACGCTTTCAGCATGACTTCCCTTTGTGGCGGGCCTGGATAAGCAGCTATCATTTCGTTTCCCTCCAACATCATTATCCTGATTGCCTGGCTTTCCTTGTCTGTCATGAGCTAAAGGAGTTCTATGAAGACGGTCGTTAAAGATGATGGTGGTGATGATGATAATACTCTCCTCTCTCTCTCTCTCTCTCTCTCTCTCTCTCTCTCTCTCTCTCTCTCTCTCGTTTCCCCTTTGTGTGTCTTATGTCGGTCTGTCTATCTGTTTGTTTCTGTTTCTGTTTCTGTTTTTTTCTCTCTCTTCTCTCTCTCTCTCTCTCTCTCTCTCTCTCTCTCTCTCTCTCTCTTCTTTGTTTCTTATGTCGGTCTTCTATCTGTTGTTTCTGTTTCTGTTTCTGTTTCTCTCTCTCTCTCTCTCTCTCTCTCTCTCTCTCTCTCTCTCCTCTCTCTTTCTCTCTGTCTCTCACTTACATATAAACACGTCAACGCGCGCGCGCACTCGCACGCACGCATGCACACAGATATAGATTCAGACACACGCACGCACGCGCACACACACGCATGCACGCACGCACACACACACACACACACACACACACACACACACACACACACACACACACTTACACACACATGCATGCGCACACACAGAATTAAACACACACATACTCACTCACACAGAATTAAACACACACACACACACACACACACGCACGCACGCACGCACGCACGCACGCACCACGCACGCACGCACGCACACACACACACACACACACTTACACACACATGTATGCGCACACACAGAATTAAACACACACATACTCACTGCACACAGAATTAAAACACACACACAACCACACACACACACACACACCACACCACCACACCACACGCACGCACGACACGCATCGCACGTCACCTACACGCATGCACCGTTACACGACGCGCGCGCACACACACACACCCACACACACACACACACACACACACACACACACACACACACACATACACACGCAAGCAAGCAAGCAAACAAACATATAGAGATTATTAAACTCAAAGACAAATTAAAGCAGTGTCTGCTATTCACCGAACTCCATGGGACTAAACATCACCACAACATCAACAAAAACAACGACACTAATGGCAAATTCAGCGCAAACATCGAACCACGATCACCACCCTGGGAAAGACAAGTAGACCACCATTAACGTTGCAGCGGCTGCCGTTTTCCCCCCGTACTTCAGCTATGATCCAACGCGCACGATCTCTTCAACAACTCTTGTTAATTGGTATCATAATCACCTGAGTGGGCAGTAAGTCACGGAACAGGACGCTGGACCTCTCGGCTCACACTTGCCCAGGGCTCCCCTCGCTGTCCAGGTAGGTATAAGTTATCAATGGTCATCTAGAAGACACGCGTCCACTCTTGAGGATAGAAGAAAGTGGATGGAGATGTCAGAACAAGGCGATGGTCAAGAGGGGAAGGTGACAGGTGTTGTTGGGGAGGACCAGGAATAAATAGGGACCCCTCAGAGCTGTGGCCACACACACGGAGCTCTGCCTACGAGGACCTCCTCCGACTTCCTGTGCACACAGCGTGGCATCATGACCCCTCTGACCCTGACTGTCCTGGCGCTGACCAGCGTGCTGGCACACGGTGCTGACACGGACACGCTGATCGTGAACGGTGACAAAGCCACGTACGGCGAGCACCCCTACATCTGCTCCCTGCAGATCCGCTCTGGCTTCCAGTACTACCACATCTGCGGCTGCGTCATCTACAACGCAACACGGTCATCACGGCGGCGCACTGTCTGGACGGGTCCAGCGCCGGGTCCTTCAGGGTGCAGGCCGGCCTGCACACCATGAACGCCGTGGAGGACTACCAGGTGTCTCGCTCCGTCACCAGGTTCAGGATGCATCCCCAGTACAACGGCAACAGCGGCGGCTTCCCCAACGACATCGCCGTCATGCAGCTGTCCTCGCCCTTGACCTTCAACAGCCACGTCAGCAGCATCGCCATCGACGAGGACCCCAACAGCAGCTGGGAGGGGCAGCAGTGCTGGCTGAGCGGCTGGGGCCGACTGTCGGGGTCGGGGTCCACGGCCAACACCCTGAAAAGGTGTCCATGACCAAGATCTCCAACGCCGAGTGTCGGCTGCACTGGGCCTCCGTCAGCGGGGCGTCCATCAACGACGGCCACATCTGTTTCTTTGATCCTCCCAGGAGTGCCTGCAGCGGCGACAGTGGGGGTCCTGTCCGCTGCGGCAACACCATCACCGGTGTGACGTCATGGGGCGTGAGCACGTGCAGCGGAGACTTCCCCAGTGTCTACACCCGCCTCAGCTACTTCGCCA
>CM065730.1:1321480-1338980 GCA_033310375.1 Conus canariensis | reverse complement strand
ACAACAACAACAACAACAATTACTATTACTACTACTGCTACTACTACTACTACTACTACTACTACTACTATCATTACAACAACAACAACAACAACAATTACTATTACTACTACTGCTACTACTACTACTACTACTGCTAACTACTACTACTACTACTACTACCGCTACTACTACCGCTGCTACTGCTGCTGCTACTACTACTACTACTACCGCTACTACTACCACTCCTACTACCGCTACTACTGTGGTTGTTGCTGCTGCTGCTACTTCTATTTCTAACCGTAGTAATGATAACAGGGTAGAGAGGAAGAAAAAAAGAGAATGAGAATAGCTGCAATAATATTACGGTCATCATCATCATCATCATAACAGCAGCAGCAACGACAGCATGAACACACACACACGCGCGCGCGCGCGCACAGAGAGAGAGAGAGAGGTGAGAGAGAGAGAGAGAGAGAGAGAGAGAGAGAGAGAGAGAGAGAGAGAGGGGGAGGGAAGGAGAGAGAGGTCATTTCCCTTCCCCCCGTCATCTCCACTTCTCAAAAAGAGCCGTGTATATCCACCTAATAACAAGTCTGCCGACTCGAGTGATTAACGTTTGGAAGAGCACCGTTGAAATTTCCCTGGTCTCTGTCCACCGAAGTCCAGTGTTGGATTCATTCCTGAAAGAAAGGAGGGTTTCTTTTTCCCCCATCAAACCAATCAGTCACTGCGGAGTGACGCCATTTTGGCCATGTTCATAGAGTGAGTTGCAATGTAGGTTCGGAAGTTGGCTGGGAAAAGGTGCCTTCATTTGTTTGAACATTTTAAATGCACTGTTCCACTGAGTATCATCAGTATCAATATGTATTAACGCTGTCAGTCCTGATATTTGTTACTGCAAATAAGACTTAATTTTACAGCGATTTTAGAAGATTTTGTTTTGAACCCCCCATTCCCATATAACAGTTTCTCTCCATCGACTGTTAAGGCTTATGCAATATCTGAGTTTACCCTTAGATGTGAAGATGATCCATTGACGATAAAAAAAAAGAGTTTGAATTACTTGTTGAGCCTCTTTCAGTGAATAGATTATGTCCCCTTTTGAGTTATAAAAGTGGTTATAGGCGAAGCGAATGGATCTTTGGAAGACTGACGGAAGATAAAGTATGTTACATGCTAGAGCGTTCTGTGTATTTTCTGCTATCAACATGATCGTCTTTTGAAGTACTCTCTCTCTCTAAATGTACACAGAGAGAGAGAGAGAGGGGGGAGAGAGAGATAGAGAGGGAGAGAGAGAGAGAGATAGAGATAGAGAGAGAGAGAGAGCATGCCCACTTGCACGCACGCGTGCGCATCCCTCTGTGTGTGTGTGTGTGTGTGTGTGTGTGTGTGTGTGTGTGTGTGTGTGTGTGTGTGTGTGTGTGCGTGCGTGCGTGCGTGCGTGCGTGTGTGTGCGTGTGATATACATGTATAAATAAAACCGTCATTTTCAGTGCGTTAATTCAGGCATGGTTTGCTTTTAAGTTTGACCTGAATACAATTGTGCGTCAATGTCCTTTAATTCCTGATGTGCATTTTACTCAAAGAATCCACAGATTGTGTATATGCGCGGGTGATGTTTTCAACTTTGGACGAGAAAACAACACCATAGGTAAACAGTGTTTGAATCCCTAACTTTTTCTTGTCTTTGATTGGACGCTGAGGCACGTGATTGGTTAGAGAAGCTCACTGTTTCGCAGGACGGGTGTGTTCCCGATATGTAGGACAGTCCAGGAGTTGCCAGACGGGAGGACAGGGCGCTTGGCTTGACGCGAGTCGTTAGTATGTTTTTTAACCTTGGAGGGGGGGGGGGGGGGTTGTAAAAGGAAAACCTAGTTTTCCTTGAGGCCAGGGAGTGGCCCATTTTGGTGTGGCGATAACAGAAGTCTGCCGGATATTCCTTGGTTAGAATACTGATTCCCTGTGGAAAACCTCAGCGTCCAACCCTGCGACTCAAGTTCCTTCATCCTGGAAACTTAATTCCCGCTGGTGGAATTTTCAAAGAAAGAAACCTTTACGCGCCAACGGTTTAATATTACAGAAAAACAAGAGGAAACGGGAAATGTATTATCGATATGCTGCTTTCTGTTAACGAAAGGAATTGAGCTGCATCTATGGTGTCAGGCGGGAAATGTATGATCTATATGCTGCTTTCTGTTAACGAAAGAAATTGAGCTGCATCTATGGTGTCAGGCGGGAAATGTATTATCGATATGCTGCTTTCTGTTAACGAAAGGAATTGAGCTGCATCTATGGTGTCAGGCGGGAAATGTATGATCTATATGCTGCTTTCTGTTAACGAAAGAAATTGAGCTGCATCTATGGTGTCAGGCGGGAAATGTATGATCTATATGCTGCTTTCTGTTACCGAAAGAAATTGAACTGCATCTATGGTGTCAGGCAGCCACTTTTGTAAATTCTGTGAATTTGTGAAATAGTTTTTTTTTTCTTTGTTTTGTTGACAGATTTGGTAAAGGGAGCTAAAAAAAACCCTGACTTCTTGTTTCCCCAGTCTCTCCCCTGGATGAATGGAGTAGATGACTTCTTGTTTCCCCAGTCTCTCCCCTGGATGAATGGAGTAGATGACTTCTTGTTTCCCCAGTCTCTCCCCTGGAAGAATGGAGTAGATGACTTCTTGTTTCCCCAGTCTCTCCCCTGGATGAATGGAGTAGATGACTTCTTGTTTCCCCAGTCTCTCCCCTGGATGAATGGAGTAGATGACTTCTTGTTTCCCCAGTCTCTCCCCTGGATGAATGGAGTAGATGACTTCTTGTTTCCCCAGTCTCTCCCCTGGAAGAATGGAGTAGATGACTTCTTGTTTCCCCCGTCTCTCCCTGGATGAATGGAGTAGATGACTTCTTGTTTCCCCAGTCTCTCCCCTGGAAGAATGGAGTAGATGACTTCTTGTTTCCCCCGTCTCTCCCCTGGATGAATGGAGTAGATGACTTCTTGTTTCCCCAGTCTCTCCCCTGGATGAATGGAGTAGATGACTTCTTGTTTCCCCAGTCTCTCCCCTGGAAGAATGGAGTAGATGACTTCTTGTTTCCCCAGTCTCTCCCCTGGAAGAATGGAGTAGATGACTTCTTGTTTCCCCAGTCTCTC
The DNA here is from genome assembly GCA_033310375.1 of Conus canariensis. Classification (NCBI taxonomy): domain Eukaryota; kingdom Metazoa; phylum Mollusca; class Gastropoda; order Neogastropoda; family Conidae; genus Conus; species Conus canariensis. The sequence goes on along the minus strand of CM065730.1, from coordinate 1,335,857 downwards.
CCCTGGAAGAATGGAGTAGATGACTTCTTGTTTCCCCAGTCTCTCCCCTGGATGAATGGAGTAGATGACTTCTTGTTTCCCCAGTCTCTCCCCTGGAAGAATGGAGTAGATGACTTCTTGTTTCCCCAGTCTCTCCCCTGGATGAATGGAGTAGATGACTTCTTGTTTCCCCAGTCTCTCCCCTGGATGAATGGAGTAGATGACTTCTTGTTTCCCCAGTCTCTCACCTGGATGAATGGAGTAGATGACTTCTTGTTTCCCCAGTCTCTCCCCTGGATGAATGGAGTAGATGACTTCTTGTTTCCCCAGTCTCTCACCTGGATGAATGGAGTAGATGACTTCTTGTTTCCCCAGTCTCTCCCCTGGATGAATGGAGTAGATGACTTCTTGTTTCCCCAGTCTCTCCCCTGGATGAATGGAGTAGATGAATTCTTGTTTCCCCAGTCTCTCCCCTGGATGAATGGAGTAGATGACTTCTTGTTTCCCCAGTCTCTCCCCTGGAAGAATGGAGTAGATGACTTCTTGTTTCCCCAGTCTCTCCCCTGGATGAATGGAGTAGATGACTTCTTGTTTCCCCAGTCTCTCCCCTGGATGAATGGAGTAGATGACTTATTGTTTCCCCAGTCTCTCCCCTGGATGAATGGAGTAGATGACTTCTTGTTTCCCCAGTCTCTCCCCTGGAAGAATGGAGTAGATGACTTCTTGTTTCCCCAGTCTCTCCCCTGGAAGAATGGAGTAGATGACTTCTTGTTTCCCCAGTCTCTCCCCTGGAAGAATGGAGTAGATGACTTCTTGTTTCCCCAGTCTCTCCCCTGGATGAATGGAGTAGATGACTTCTTGTTTCCCCAGTCTCTCCCCTGGATGAATGGAGTAGATGACTTCTTGTTTCCCCAGTCTCTCCCCTGGAAGAATGGAGTAGATGACTTCTTGTTTCCCCAGTCTCTCCCCTGGAAGAATGGAGTAGATGACTTCTTGTTTCCCCAGTCTCTCCCCTGGAAGAATGGAGTAGATGACTTCTTGTTTCCCCCGTCTCTCCCCTGGATGAATGGAGTAGATGACTTCTTGTTTCCCCAGTCTCTCCCCTGGAAGAATGGAGTAGATGACTTCTTGTTTCCCCAGTCTCTCCCCTGGATGAATGGAGTAGATGACTTCTTGTTTCCCCAGTCTCTCCCCTGGAAGAATGGAGTAGATGACTTCTTATTTCCCCAGTCTCTCCCCTGGAAGAATGGAGTAGATGACTTCTTGTTTCCCCAGTCTCTCCCCTGGAAGAATGGAGTAGATGACTTCTTGTTTCCCCAGTCTCTCCCCTGGATGAATGGAGTAGATGACTTCTTGTTTCCCCAGTCTCTCCCCTGGATGAATGGAGTAAATGACTTCTTGTTTCCCCAGTCTCTCCCCTGGAAGAATGGAGTAGATGACTTCTTGTTTCCCCAGTCTCTCCCCTGGAAGAATGGAGTAGATGACTTCTTGTTTCCCCAGTCTCTCCCCTGGATGAATGGAGTAGATGACTTCTACACATTGAGAGGAAAGTCCTAAAGCGTTTTCCCGACACTTTGGAGAAGTTCGTTTATATACTCAAGCACTTGCACATTTACACACACGAACTCTACCGTACCGGGTCAGTCCAGACACCGGCTAGGGGGGTTCGTCAGGATTCTTTCCCAAGCCCTTCAATGGGCACCAACTACCAAGTCGAGTCTCAGTCTCTTACAGTGTCAAAGTCCCTGAGTCTACTAGTGGTACTGTCAGAACTGTCCTTGCCGTCGTAAGCGTCTACGGCTGTTCTGTCGCAGCGCTAGGGCAAAACTGTCTCCTAAGAACTGGAGGCCCTAGCACTGGTCTGTCACTAGTGTCACTGTCAGTATGACGTAGCTCCTTCAACTAACTATAAGCTAGCCGGTCCGCCCTCTTCGAGCCCATGTGTCGTTCTCCCGGAGTTCGTCTTGTTGTTTACCTGACCATCAGTGACCACTTCTCACGCGAGGCGCACTTCCGCTGAGCTGGCCTGTGTGCACAGAATCCGTGCGTCGCTACAGTCCAAAGCTATCACGATGTCACACCCCTCAGTCAGGTGAGGGGACTCAGTCACATTCCTCCTAAAGGCTATTTCCTGATAGTTACAGGTATTGAATTTTCTGAAGGAAATCAAATCCAAAATTTGTCTTTACGGTACTGAGATGTTTTTTTTTTTTGTTTGTTTTTTTTACGAATGTCACGCTTTTTGTTTTTTTACGAATGTCACGCTTTTTGTTTTTTTACGAATGTCACGCTTTTTGTTTTTTTACGAATGTCACGCTTTTTGTTTTTTTACGAATGTCACGCTTTTTGTTTTTTTTACGAATGTCACGCTTTTCATCGTCTTCATCACGTTGCATTTGTTTTGGTGACAATACAACTTTTATTCCAATTCTTTTGAGAAATGAACGGGAGTTTCGTTCAACTCGGATGAAAGTGTTAGGAATACTAATGCTGGCTGCCAAAACACGTGTGTAATATCGATAGATAATCGATTACGTAGAACACGACTAACCATCATGAACTGCAGGTAAGAAAGCAGAGTGTCCAGAACCTTGGAAGAGTGCCACGTAGATCGCGTCAAACCCTTGTTACATAATAATGATGCCCAGACTGGGTCACGTACAGCACACGCTACGGCCTATGCCCTGGAATAGTCCGTCATTACAGATAATGATAACACTGTTTAGGGCTAGCAAAGTAAGGCAAACGTCACACAAATGATCAAGGAGAAAACTGTCTTTGCAGACCTCCAAACCGGTGCCACGGCCGGAAGAGAAGAAGTCGTTGCAAGTACCGGAAACGATGTCCAGTCAGAATGGGCCACAGGCAACGGTGAGGACAAGAACGTCCCGAGCTGTCACAGCGTCGTCCTCTCCCACCCTGGCAGCACGTGGCCACAGATCCCGAGCTGCCACAGCGTCGTCCTCTCCCACCCTGACAGCACGTGGCCACAGATCCCGAGCTGTCACAGCGTCGTCCTCTCCCACCCTGACAGTACGTGGCCACAGATCCCGAGCTGTCACAGCGTCGTCCTCTCCCACCCTGACAGTACGTGGCCACAGATCCATGTCGTCCCGAGCTGTCACAGATTCGTCCTCTCCCACCCTGGCAGCACGTGGCCACAGATCCAGGAGATCCGGAGCTGTCACAGCGTCGTCCTCTCCCACCCTGGCAGCACGTGGCCACAGATCCAGGAGATCCGGAGCTGTCACAGCGTCGTCCTCTCCCACCCTGGCAGCACGTGGCCACAGATCCAGGAGATCCAGACCTGTCACAACGTCGTCCTCTCCCACCCTGGCAGCACGTGGCCACAGATCCCGAGCTGTCACAGCGTCGTCCTCTCCCACCCTGGCAGCACGTGGCCACAGATCTCCAGCTGTCACAGCGTCGTCCTCTCCCACCCTGGCAGCACGTGGCCACAGATCTCCAGCTGTCACAGCGTCGTCCTCTCCCACCCTGACAGCACGTGGCCACAGATCTCCAGCTGTCACAGCGTCGTCCTCTCCCACACTGACAGCACGTGGCCACAGATCTTCAGCTGTCGCAGCGTCGTCCTCTCCCACCCTGACAGCACGTGGCCACAGATCCTCAGCTGTCGCAGCGTCGTCCTCTCCCACCCTGACAGCACGTGGCGACAGATCTCCAGCTGTCACAGCGTCGTCCTCTCCCACACTGACAGCACGTGGCCACAGATCTCCAGCTGTCACAGCGTCGTCCTCTCCCACACTGACAGCACGTGGCGACAGATCTCCAGCTGTCACAGCGTCGTCCTCTCCCACACTGACAGCACGTGGCCACAGATCTCCAGCTGTCACAGCGTCGTCCTCTCCCACACTGACAGCACGTGGCGACAGATCCAGAGCTGTCACAGCGTCGTCCTCTCCCACACTGACAGCACGTGGCGACAGATCTCCAGCTGTCACAGCGTCGTCCTCTCCCACACTGACAGCACGTGGCGACAGATCTCCAGCTGTCACAGCGTCGTCCTCTCCCACACTGACAGCACGTGGCGACAGATCTCCAGCTGTCGCAGCGTCGTCCTCTCCCACACTGACAGCACGTGGCCACATATCCCGAGCTGTCACAGCGTCGCCCTCTCCCACACTGGCAGCAGGCGGCCACAGATCCACAGATGATGGACAGGTTCGTGATATCATCCGTAAGTTTTTGTCAGTTCGAGGACAGCGTTTTGTAGTAATAAATGTAATGTGTCTCTTTTTATTGAAAAAAAAGCTAACGACTTCCATCTCCATGTTTCAAATCATATCAAAGTGTATTATTATTCTCCCCAGCCATCCGAATGCTCCCCTGCCCCTCCTGTCCATCCACCAACAAACGACCACAAGGAATGATAGCTTGATCAACAGACACCCACACTCAGCATTTCACACTCCCAAATGACAAAGTGTATCAGTATCGCAATACCAAGAGAAACAACACGTTTTGATGAAGGTTTGATGTAAATGACAACAGAGAGGTGAAACATCCACTTTCATGTGCGGGTTGATTCCAAACGAAAGAGGTTTGACAGACAAAAGAGCAGTGACCAAACGTTTTAATACGGACAGAGGAAATTGCGAAAAGACGAGTAGTAAACTTTTGTAAACAGGGAGTATTTTTCTTTTCCATAAATACTACTTATTCATTCTTTCCCGTAAAGTGTACCCATTCATTGTCAGCATCTTTAAGGAAACAATCAAGTAGACAATCCACTTGAATTCCATTCATTCACATGCAGAAAGCAGTGACGTTCAGAAGAGATTTACCGTGTGCGAACAAATCAGGTACGTTGTCTGTAGGTTTCTTTTGACGCGTGTTCGGAGAGTTCTTTCTGCGTGGACGAAGCACTCTTGCCGTGCGTGGAACATCTGGCGTGAGAGTACAAATAGCGTGCCACACTGGCGTCAATTAGGATTGGGAAAAACACACACCTGCAGTGTTGCTCAGGAATATTCAGAAACACCGTCAGAGAAGCATTCATGGGTAAAGCTCGACTCTGTAGCTTCAGTCTTCTCCCTTGAGACTGTAACCCACCTAGCTGTGCATAGGAGCCGATCAAGAGCGAAATATCCCACAAGTAAATGGCTCAAATGGGAATCGAACCCACAACCTCCAAGCTCGCAATCCGCGACTCTAACTGTTGGGACAGAGCGCCTTGGTACCACGTGCCTTACTTTCGTTTTCGTGGGAGAATCATGAAAGTATTCAAAGCTTTTGGACAGGACAATGCAGACCTAGCGGTTACAACTATCTTACCAATGCTGACAGTTCTGTTTTAACGTTCACTTGTTTTTTCTCCTGCTTGTCCTTTCCCTTTCCATTCTGGTGCTATAGACTTGACATGATTATGTCGTCGGCTCGTAAATGGGCGACCATGAAATACATTGTTCATTCTGTTCAGTAAGTAGTGTTGTTATTCATCTCTTTGGTTACAGGGACCATCGTCGTCGGCCCGCCGTGTGCCTGACTCAGCTGCCCAGCAACAGCTGCGTTGTGAGGTATGCCATCACACTTTTAACAGCGTGCGTGTTTTTAAACGACACATGGCCAGACATGGCCGGACACAGGTCAGTCGTGACGCACACGGTAAAGCGTGCCGAAGGTCAAGAAGCGTGGACTCGCACAGAGCTGTACAGAATGGTCAAAAGTCACCTGCTTGTGACAGGCGCTCAAACACGTCAAGGCGGGAACGCCGCTTGAAGAGTTCCAGAATGGTTCTTCGAAGCTCAAAGCAGTTTAAGTGCGATGTATGCCATAAGAAGTTAGCCCATGCTAGTTCCCTGGCAGACCACAAGAGGACTCACTCGGGTGAAAAACCATTTTCATGTGATGTGTGCAAGAAAACATTTACACAGGCTCGTTCCGTCAAAGCGCACATGGTGGTCCACGCCACTCAAAAACCATTTGCTTGTGATATATGTAACCAGACTTTCAGGCGACCAAGTGAACTGAAAATCCACAAGATGAATCATGAAGAAAATCTTTTTGTCTGTGTTAAGTGTAAGAAAAGTTTTACCCGAAAAAGTGGTTTGACAGCTCATCAGGCGATTCACATGAAACGAAAGCCATTTCGTTGTGACATCTGCAAAAAGTATTTTGCACAATCCGGTACCCTTAAATTTCACATGGCAACTCACACTGGTCGAAGACCATTTGCTTGTGATCAGTGTGATAAAACTTTTATTTGGGCATACAAACTAAAAGTTCACAAACTGAGCCATTCTCGAGAAAATCAGTTTTCCTGTGAGAAGTGTGACAAGAGGTTTATATCACTGCGCGACTTATCAGTCCACCAAAGGGTACACACGGGCGATAGGCCATTTGCCTGTGATGTACCTAACTGTGGTCAGACTTATACACGGGCTAGTTCCCTTAAGGTTCACAAGAAGTCCCACACCGATAAAAAACCATTTGCATGTGATCTGTGTGATCGGGCTTTTATTTGGCGCTATGAATTGGAAAAACACAAGCGGACTCACACTGCTGAGAAACCATTTGTTTGTGATGTATGCTCCACACGGTTTACACGCGCTGATTCGATGAAACTCCACCAGAAACGGTTTCATTCCAATCAAAACCTGCTTGCTTGTGATGAAAGAAATAATATTGAAAGCAACAAGAAGAACGACGACGACAATGATGAAAACAACAGCAGCTACAGCACCAACAGCAGTTACAGCAACTACCACCACCATCACAACAGCAGAAGCAGCAGGAGCAGCAGCAGTAGCAGCAGCAGCAGTAGTAGCAGCAGCAGCAGTAGCAGTAGCAGCAGCGGCAGCAGGAGCAGTAGTAGCAGCAGCAGCAGCAGTAGCAGCAGCAGCAGCAGTAGCAGCAGCAGCAGCAGTAGCAGTAGTAGCAGCAGCAGCAGCAACAGCAACAAGTAGTCACGCAAAGGGGTCAAACTGATACAGACTACAATCTGATTTGCACGTCACGATTTTTCCGGCATCTGAACATAACACACCATTCACCATACCTCCATGAGAAAAATACACGCACTTCATATTAAAAGAAAAGAAGAGAAGAAAAAGAAAAAGAAAAGAACCTTTCTGTGGTCGATGAGCGGAATGCATAGTTGTCTGTTTTCTCCAATTCAATATGTTATTCATAGGTGAAACAAAATTCGCATTTTGCTTTTAAACCTATTGCATTACGGCTGTCGGCTACTTTTTTGACATTTTTAAAAATAAAAGTGCAATTAATTTTGGAGATTTAAAAGTTTGCAATTTTGTCTTAAGGAGTGATTCCCAAACCTTTGAAATGTCTTCTCGCACGCACGCACGCACGCACGCACGCACCACACACACACACACACACACACACACACACACACACACACACACACACACACACACACACACACACCAGTGCGAGTACACATGCACTCACGCACATACTTATTCATCCACTTATTGCCCCTGACACGTTCGATCGATAATTTGATGCGTGCGTGCGTGCGTGCGTGCGTGCGTGCGTGCGTGCGTGTGTGTGTGTGTGTGTGTGTGTGTGTGTGTTGTGTGTGTGTGTGTGTGTGTGTGGTGTGTGCGTGCGTGCGTGCGTGCGTGCGTGCGTGTGTGCGTGCGCGCGTGTGTGTGTGTGTGTGTGCGCGCGCGCGTGTGAATTGAATTTTTAAATTACATTCTTAAATTTCTGATAATGACCCAAGAAAGAAAGCTGCAGTGCAGTTCCTGAAAATAATTTTAAAATAAAAGCAACAGCAGCCATGAGTCAGCAGTTCAGTGCCTGAAAATAATTTTAAAATAAAAGCAACAGCAGCCATGAGTCGACTCAACCCAGAAAATCCAATTCTGTTCATTTAGATTTTGTTTTTGCGATGCGGAAGTGAAAAAAAAAACGTTTGAAGAAGCAAAATACACAGCACTATAGGAAGGAATCGTTATGTTTCTGTTTTGATTATGAATATTGATTAATTCAATAAAATCGTACATTTCAACATGTTCCTTAAGGTGCAGGCCAACAGGCGTCAATTGGTGACATACATAAGGTTGATGGAGATGAATCATGCAGATTGCTAAGGATAGGTTTCCAAACATCCAATTCAGGAGGGATCAATTCTAAAAGTAATTTAAAGCAAAATCCGACAGACAACAGCAACAAAAACATGACAAGCTTTGTACTTTGTTCGTCCGTTATCTGGCGGATTTATTTCAAATTCCTTTTAAAATGTGATTCAAGTTTCTGCCTGCGGTCACTCACTTTGAAACTAAATCAGAATCGATAGTAAAGACATTATATACTGCTTTAGAATGGACAGTAAAGACATACTGAATCAGAATGGATAGTAAAGACATTATATACTGAATCAGAATGGACAGTAAAGACATTATATACTGAATCAGAATGGACAGTAAAGACATTATATACTGAATCAGAATGGACAGTAAAGACATTATATACTGAATCAGAATGGACAGTAAAGACATTATATACTGAATCAGAATGGACAGTAAAGACATTATATACTGAATCAGAATGGACAGTAAAGACATTATATACTGAATCAGAATGGACAGTAAAGACATTATAATTTTACTGCTTTGATTTTCTTCACATTGTTTCAAGTACCCTGGTGCTTTATTATAATAATCAGATTAATAAATTGTTTAAAATTTGCCCAGATTTAACCAATCCTTTCCCATCGGTGGTACGTAACCGTAAAGAGGAATCGGTTTTGTCACGGTTACATATTGGGCACAGCTATATAACGCACAGTTGGATACTCAGAAGGGAAGACCCCCCATGGTGTGTTGCGTGTGACAGCTTGTTCAGTGTTAATCATTTTTTGACAGAATGTGCTGATTTGATGTGTATCAGAGAGAAGTTCTTTTCCACCAGTGATTTATCAGTTCTTTTTCGTGAGATTTCAGTAGATCTTATTTTTTCTTTTTTGAAAGAGGTAAACTTATTTTATAAAATATAGTGTTTTAATAATGTATACAGGTGTCGTCGGAGTTGAACAGATTTTTTTTTTTTTTTTTTTTTTTTTTTATTATTATTTCTTTTTATTCCACACAATAAAATACATAAATACATACAAATTTTAAAAACATGTTAGTCCCCAAACATTCATCTTTGGCTTACATTCCATAAATTGCGACTCTAACGTACCCGAATAGGGAGTTGAACAGATAATTGTGCTTTTGTCCTCATAAATTTTAAGCGATGTGTTAATACTAGTGTGGGTATTTGTATCTAGAGATTCAGCAGATATGATAGCTGAGGTCCTGATTTGGCTCGTAGTAGTCCGCTGGACCCTATAAACACTAACTAACTAACTAACTAACTTTATTATAATAATGAGATCATTAATGTAGGTCTGTATAATTGTACTGTGTATAACTTTATTATAATAATGAGATCATTAATGTACGTCTGTATAATTGTACTGTGTATAACTTTATTATAATAATGAGATCATTAATGCAGGTCTGTATAATTGTACTGTGTATAGATTACGTGACATGCTTGATTTGTGCCAGAATGTGCTGCTTTGATGTGTATCAGAGAGAAGTTCTTTTCCACCAGTGATTTATCAGTTCTTTTTCGTGAGATTTCAGTAGATCTTATTTTTTCTTTTTTGAAAGAGGTAAACTTATGTTATAAAATATAGTGTTTTAATACTGTATACAGGTGTCGTTGGAGTTGAACAGATAATTGTGCTTTTGTCCTCATAAATTTTAAGCGATGTGTTAATACTAGTGTGGGTATTTGTATCTAGAGACTCAGCAGATATGATAGCTGAGGTCCTGATTTGGCTCTTAGTAGTCCGCTGGATCCTATAAACACTAACTAACAAACAAATGCTTAATTTGATTTTGTTCAAGATATAGTTTACAGCTTTCATGTTGTCACTGTTGTATGTTGTGCATTGAAACAGCTTCTGTCGGCATGTGTATTTCAAAAGTATTTATTTCTTAAAGTTCCTTGAAAATTTATTCATGCGTTTCGCTGCAAAGGTGGTGTCCTTTTTTTTTTTTTTTTTTGTTTTGAACTTATGTTTGTGTCGTCACGGTCATCTAATTCATGTAGTGAGAGTATTCTACGTGTTTGTGAATTCATAGTTATTTTGGTTGAAAGAATAATAGAAAGCAGCGATAGGGATAATAAGAATTATGAGGTAAAGAGACGGGTTTTGAATTTAATAATGCATAAACACAAAGGGTTTGAATGATAATTTAAATCAAAGTCGTGTCAAGGTGGTTCCGCTGCTCTGTGTGCTACATTGTATAACTCCGTTGTTTAACATTCTGCCCTGCAAAAATAATTATTTACATACCGTGTGCTACATCGTATCACTCCGTTGTTTAACATTCTGCCCTGCAAAGAAATAATTATTTACATACTGCTTCTAGGTCAAATTCATGTCCAAATTACTTCGTTGCTGTCTGTAGCACAGTATATTACTTTACGGTACAAAATCATGGCTGCAATAAAGTGAAATAGGCATGGCTGCAATAAAGTGAAATAGGCATGGCTGCAATAAAGTGAAATAGGCATGGCTGCAATAAAGTGAAATAGGCATGGCTGCAATAAAGTGAAATAGGCATGGCTGCAATAAAGTGAAACAGGCATGGCTGCAATAAAGTGAAATAAGCATGGCTGCAATAAAGTGAAATAGGCATGGCTGCAATAAAGTGAAATAAGCATGATTCACTGTCGACGGCGAATAAAATGGACCGGATTCAGTCGAGGGTTTGAGTTCGCTTTTGTGGAATCAAACTCGGGGCCAGTTCATTCCACTGCTCCTTTGCACTGTGTTGGAAAACTTCGTCGTGTAAAGCTTCTGCAGGAGCAGAAATCAAACCAGTCTTTAGGCTCCAAAGAACACGTGGAACAGTCTGAAATAAAAACAATTCTCTTCTCTTTGTACTCTATAACATCACGGCGCAACATTCTGGCTGGTCTGCGCAAGAAGACAGCTGAACAATAATCCAGAACCATGTGAACTGCTTTGTTTTACTGACTGTATTTTGGACCAGCACCATGGGCTTTGGTTCAAAGTTCTTCCGTGGTTGTACACGTGCACGACGAGCTTGCTGTCCTCAGGGTCTGTTGGGTGGTGGTCTGATCTTTATTTAAGGCTAGCAGTTCACTTCTTCTTAACCTGACCAGACTCGAACCGTGAACCTGGGATTCTGTCTCCTCCTTGCCCAGCAAATGCCTTACCCACGGGACGACATGCAACCTGAACGCGAAAACGTGGCGAAAATTTGGGGTTGAAAACACCGAGAAGATAAAAAAATGTAATATATATATATATATATATATATAAAAGAAGGAAACGACAAAAATCAACAACGTTTCTGTCATAGACGGTCTATGACCGAAACGTTGTTGATTTTTGCTGCGTTTTTCTTTTTTTTCCTGTTTCATAATCTTCTGAGAATCGTCAAAGACATTTAGCATTTTTCACAGAAGATATGCGGTTAAAAAAAATCAGTTTTATTACAAAAAAAACAACAACAAAAAACAAAAAACCAGAAAAGAAAAAAGACGTGTGGGTAATAGTTGCTCGGTGGCCTTTTGGTAAAATGCTCGTATAGAACAATACCTCATCCAGGCCTCGAATCACGAACGAAGTAGGTTCCCCCCCCCCCCATCCCCCCCCCCCCCTCCACTCTCCCCTCCCTTCACCACACCCTGCATTGACAGGTCTGAGCCTTCATCGTTTTGAGGAGACTATAACATGTATGGAAAAACTAGTTCAACCGAAATATTGACCACCTTTAAAAAAAAAAAAAAGGGGGGGGGGGGGGGGAGGGGAGGAGGGGAGGGTGGACAAACAATGCTTTGACAGGTAAGTGAAACGCGCACGAGCACGAGCGCGTAAGCAAGCGCGTGACCCCCCCCCCCCCCCCCCCCCCCCCCATATCTAATTGCACAGTAGTCCTTTGCATTCCTTCTGTCATTCCTTATCCCCCGCAGAACTAAACAAAAAACGTGGTGACAGTCCTGAGATAACCTCTGCTGTTGACGGGACTATCATTTTAATCTTAATCTTAACTAAACAAAAGGAAATAGAACTGTTTAACCATCGTATGATAACACTTCAAATAACCGCGCGCGCACGCATGCACGTGCACGTGCACACACACGCACACGCACACACGCACACACACACACTCACTCACACACACACACACACACACACGCACACACACACACACACACACACAACACACACACACACACTATAACAAACCAAGGAAAACCACATCTGTCATAATAAAATTCCGATTGTTAAAAATAACAATCCGTCGCAGGTGAAAAGCTTGTAAAAACAGATTAATAAGTACACGCGTGTGCGTGCGTGCGTGCGTGCGTGCGTGCGTGCGTGCGTGTGTGTGTGTGTGTGTGTGCGTGTGCGTGTGCGCGTGCATATGTGCGTGCGCGTGCGTGCGTGCGTGCGCGCGCGCGTGAGAGAGAGAAGAGAGATGAGAGAGAGAAATGAGAGAGAGAGAGATGAGAAGAGAGAGAGAGAGAGAAAGGGAGAGACAGAATGAGAGAGAGAGAGAGAGAGAGAGAGAAGAGAGAGAGAGAGAGAGAGAGAGAGAGAGAGAGAGAGAGAGAGAGAGAGAGAGAGAGAGAGAGGCTAGAATCGTTTCACCATTGAACCAAGTGGGAGAGCTCATATTCAGAGCACTGGTTGTGATTCCCATTCCATCTGTACCGTGGAGAACTCGCCACAGCGACTAGATAATGCACGAGGCCAGAAGTGCAAAGGACAGGTGAGAGAGAGAGAGAGAGAGAGAGAGAGAGAGAGAGAGAGAGAGAGAGGAGAGAGAGAGAGAGGGAATGTGTGTGTATGTGTGTGTGTGTTGAGAGAGAGAGAGAGAGAGAGAAGAGAGAGAGACAGAGCGAGAGAGAGAGAGAGAGAGAGAGAGAGAGAGCAGGAAATGTGTGTGTATGTGTGTGTGAGAGGAGAGAGAGTGAGAGAGAAGAAAAGTATGAGTGTGTGTGTGTGTGTGTGTGTGTGTGTGTGTGTGTGTGTGGTGTGTGTGTGTATGAGAGAGAGAGAGAGAGAGAGAGAGAAGGAAGGTGTGTGTGTGTGTGTGCGCGCGCGCGCGCGCGCGTGCGTGTGTGTGTATGTGTGTGTGGTGGTGGTTGTATTTTATGTCTTTTCATCCGGCAGATAATATTAGACGGGGAAAAAAAAAAAAAAAAAAAAAAAAACACCACTTAGTCATTTCAACACATACATCTGCATACACTTATGGAAAAAAACCCTCATAATAGTCTAGCTACCTCAGAACTGGCTAAAGTGGCGGCAATCTCAGTTATGCATGAGTCAGACAGAACTTGACTCTCATTTTCATATTTGTCAAGATTGATACCTTTCGCCTTATACATTTCAGTTAAAACTGGACAATCTGATAGAAGGTGATGCACAGAGATGAATTTTCCACAGACACACACAACTTCAGGAGAAAATTTGGTTTTCCATGTGTTCAGCCTTAATTTTGTGACAATCTTAGCCAGATGGCGTGAGCAGCTAGGCAGTGTGTAGCATTTTTCACAGAAAAAGGTTTTGTAAACGTAGTGTTCCAGGTTGAATAGTATTTCACACTTGGAAGGATGTAATGGCAAATTTAGCACACATTCTGAACAGTTTTATGCACCAAGTTTAGCTAGATTATCTGCTATATTTCATTCCCTCTGAGACCACAATGTGAAGGAATCCAACAGAAGTCTACGATTATACCCTGAGACATAATACAGTGTATCAGGTACCTTATTTCATATAGTAAATCTTTTCTGGCCTTACAATCCCAAGTTTGCAGTGATAGCAAAACAGACTTGGAATCAACACAAAACAGCACACTAAAAAAGGATATTGGAGTACAATGTACACAAAATAAAGCCATCAGTATAACATACAGTTCTGCAGTGAATATTGAAAATCCCTTTCCGAGATGAAAATGTTTTCGTATATTCAGACTTGGAATAACGAAACCAGAACCGCTATCAGCTGTGTCCATAACTGAACCATTAGTATAGATTTTAAGGTGATTAGGATAAGAATGTTCGAGGTGTTCTTTCGCATCGTTCACTAGAATGTTAATACTTTCTTTCTTCTTTGAGACTGTATACTCATAATCAAAATTTCCACTCAAGTGTTCCCAAGGAGGCATCATTGTGTGTGTGTGCGCGTGCGTGCGTGAGTGCGCGCGCGCGCTGCGCGCGCGCGCGCGCGCGTCGGCGTGCGCGTGTGTGTGTGTGTGTGTGGTGTGTGTGTGTGTGTGTGTGTGTGTGTGTGGCGCGGGTGTGTGTGTGTGTGTGCGTGTGATCGTTTGCTCATGCGCTCAAACGTATCCGTTCAGTCTGTCCTGTAAAT
>CM065730.1:1313980-1316480 GCA_033310375.1 Conus canariensis | reverse complement strand
CAACACTCAAATACTTTTGTTGTACTCACCACATGTTTCCAGAAATAATGAATTATATAATCCAAATGTGGTCACACACAAAGAACACAGGGACTGGAAATGTTCTTGCTTTTGAGCACTTTTGTCACACACAGAGCACTGACGTAATATTTTCTTTCCGTTTTGCACTTTTCTTACATGCACAAACTCCAGTACTTTTGTATGTGGCACTTTTATAATAACTTAGTCAACCCCAAAACAGTCTGTACAAAACAAAAATGACAAAGTCCAGTCCTTGATGTAGTCCAGTATCAGGTGTACTGCTAAGAATGAGTGTGTAGGAACATACTCACTGCTGGTGAAAAGAAAAAAAGCAGCCACGATCCTTGCACAAAGCCACCTTACACATCACACACTCATGTGTTGACTGGATGGCATTGCCTGCTGGGGTTTTCCTGCCTTCCTTCTTGCAACAGACACAGTCCTTCTTGCCTCTGGCAGACTGGATTTTGGAAGGAGTGTGTTTGTGCTTGTCTGGATTGTCATGAACGACGGGACGGCCGATCCGTTTTCGACCCTTGAATCCATTGACCATGCCCATGACGATCTCAGTCTGAAAATCCACATGCTTTTTCAGTGGGGCAGCTGCAGAGTTTCTGTAGATGACATAAGCATTGACTGCAGCAGTGTCCAGGCAGAAGAAGAACACATATTTCCACCACTTCGTAAATTTCTGCTTGGTAACATAATATGATCGCAATGGATCATGCTTGTCAACACCGTTGTAGTTCTTGGTGTAATCAGCCACAGCCAGGGGCCCAGGATACCTGGCTTTTTCAACACCCCCTGCACCTTTTCTGACCAGCTCCCCATCAGTTCCATCATGGGCAGAAGTAAGAAGGGGGACTTCACGACGGTCAATCCCAGCAACAGTCTGAACCTTGCTCTTCTCGTCACCATCACCAATCTGATGAAACCAGTGCTTTGTGTCCCCAGACTTTCTGACACATTTTGCTGGTTTCCTATCCTGTGGCAGACCCTTTCTGTTGTTTGGCACGGTGCCACGTGCCAAGGTTTTCTTCTGAAACAGATGGTGAATGTGGGGGACTGAGTGAAATAGTTATTGAAATAGATGGCGTGCCACTTGAAGTAATGGGGTTGTGCCAAGTGTTTGACGACACGATCCCCTAGGGCATCACCTGTCTCAGAAAGGAGATGGCGTGCCACTTGAAGTAATGGGGTTGTGCCAAGTGTTTGACGACACGATCCCCTAGGGCATCACCTGTCTCAGAAAGGGCAGAGTCTTTCCAATAAAAAGCACGAGGAGGACCAGGGGCCATGTTCATAAACATGAGAAGACCAACACAAGCTCTGATTTCATCCACAGTGGTCGGCTGAAACTTATCCTCAGGAAGACCAGCAGCCATGAGCGTTTGTCTTGCATACAGGTTGGTTTCCCTGACCATGAGATGGAATGCGTCCGAAGGAAAAACAAGTGAAAAAGAATCAAAAGGTGTTTGAAGTCTCCCTTGTGGACGTGGGGGGAGGGGGGGGAGGGCTGTACGTATCACCCACACCACCGAAAGTCGTCGTTTGACCACTGCGATGACTGTGCACATCCACCGACATCAGTAACACCTGCGTCACCTGCGTCGCCTGCGTCACCTGCGTCGCCTCTGTTACCTGCGTCGCCTACGTCATCTGCGTCACCTGCGTCGCCTGTGTCACCTGCGTCGCCTGCGTCACCTGCGTCGCCTGTGTCACCTGCGTCGCCTGTGTCAATTGAAAATTAAAAAAAAGAATAAACATAAACCGCTCTCTGAAAATGGCGTTGAGCAAGGCAAGAAAAACCCGGATTACGACCGGTTTGTCTTATTACTGTTGTCAAGCCAAATAAGGGAGGCACACCAAGACAATCAGCCTATGAACGAACGGGCGGCACAGGACGGATCGGTAGCCTGAGGCGTGGGGCGGAAGACGGCGGCAGAGGAATACAATGTACGTGAAATGGTAGCCTACAGACCAGACGACAAACTCGCTTCAGTTACGTTATGAATATAACTCAGTTTAAAGAAAAGGAAGTAAACACAACAGCACAGCTTTGTGAGCCAGAGCTGCCCCTAGGACATGAAAAGTCCAAATGTAAGTGACACCAATCCACAGAAAGACATCGTTTGCATTTTGACGTTTTCCTAACTAAGAACACTTAACTCATTTTTACAGCACAGACTTGTTCGCGCTCATAACATTTCACAATGAACACGTTTTCATAGCACGAAATTCGGAGGAAAGGGAGGCTAAACCTTGTTTCTACATAGCAGGTTTTTTTTTTTTTTCTAATTTAAGAATGACATGGAATTCATCACCTAGTGCATTCATATGACAAACCCTGCATGCTCTATTTTCCCTTGTAATTCCCCCATGTCTGCCGGATGAAATTTTACGACAATTCCATCTAAGCCTAAATACTGCGAGTACGTAAACATCAGGGGACTTAGCTATTTTTTTTTGGTTCTAAAAA
>CM065730.1:1296480-1301480 GCA_033310375.1 Conus canariensis | reverse complement strand
AATGATGCACAACTTGTGAACTACTTGTGTTTTTACGCCATTAGAAGGGCACAAGGATTTTAGAGTGAAAAGTGTAGCCGACGACAGGAAAATGAAGTGTCACATGGATCGTGCTGACATAGAAAAAGAAACGGACGTTGGGTCTGCCTCAGAGTCAAGTATGGTGTGGGTCAAGGGCTGGACTGTGTGATGAGTATGTTTTGGTGAGGGGCTGATCTGGTGAAAAATGCCAGCTGCAGCTTTGACTGCAATAGAGAATAATGCAGCGTTTCGGGTCGAATCTGTAACTGTGGACTTGGACCTGTATTCCAAACATCGTGTTCGTGGCAGACTGACACAGTTAAAGGGTTGAAGAGTGAGGAAAGAAGTAGATAAGGTCAGACAGTGTGGTATGAGTGTCAGTGTGTGTGGCAGTGCGTCTACCACAAGCATCGAGGCTTCATTGTTTGTGGTGATGGTCAGACAGTGTGGTATGAGTGTCAGTGTGTGTGGCAGTGCGTCTACCGCAAGCATCGAGGCTTCATTGTTTGTGGTGATGGTCAGACAGTGTGGTATGAGTGTCAGTGTGTGTGGCAGTGCGTCTACCGCAAGCATCGAG
Source organism: Conus canariensis (assembly GCA_033310375.1). Taxonomy (NCBI): domain Eukaryota; kingdom Metazoa; phylum Mollusca; class Gastropoda; order Neogastropoda; family Conidae; genus Conus; species Conus canariensis. Next base: position 1,300,882 of record CM065730.1, on the reverse strand, counting down.
GCTTCATTGTTTGTGGTGATGGTCAGACAGTGTGGTATGAGTGTCAGTGTGTGTGGCAGTGCGTCTACCGCAAGCATCGAGGCTTCATTGTTTGTGGTGATGGTCAGACAGCGTGGTATGAGTGTCAGTGTGTGTGGCAGTGCGTCTACCGCAAGCATCGAGGCTTCATTGTTTGTGGTGATGGCGGACCACTTTCATTGTTTGTGGTGATGGCGGACCACCGCTGAACCAATTCTCACGAAGTCTGAAACCTCTGACCTGATCGACCTTGGATACATCTTCAAAGAAGAGCGGAATACAGGTGATCGACCGTGGGATATATCTTCAAAGAAGCGCGGAATACAGGTGATCGACCTTGGGATATATCTTCAAAGAAGCGCAGAGTTCAGTCCTGTCGGTTAGTCTCATACCAACGGAACTCTATAGCCTCGTCCTTTACACAAAGAAGGCGTAGTAGAGCACACACTTTACACAAAGAAGGCGTAGTACACCACACACTTTACACAAAGGCGTACTACAGCACATACTTTACACAAAGAAGGCGCTGTACAGCACATCCTTTACACAAAGAAGGCGTAGTACAGTACATACTTTACACAAAGAAGGCGTAGTACAGTACATACTTTACACAAAGAAGGCGTAGTACAGTACATACTTTACACAAAGAAGGCGTAGTACAGCACATACTTTACACAAAGAAGGCGTAGTACAGTACATACTTTACACAAAGAAGGCGTAGTACATCACATCCTTTCATCGTCAGTCAGCATGGAAGAGCATCACCTGGGAAGCCTTTAGATTCTGTAGCCCTGTGTGTTCTGCTGTCAGGGTGACGCTGATTTTCAATTCTGTTCCTGGTGATGACTTCTATGTGGAGGTCCTTGATGTCACCGGCCACTGGTGAATTAAGCGGTGACTTCTATGTGGAGGTCCTTAGTGTCACCGGCCACTGGTGAATTAAGTATTGACTTCTATGTGGAGGTCCTTGATGTCACTGGCCACTGTGGTGAATTAAGCGGTGACTTCTATGTGGAAGTCCTTGATGTCACCGGCCACTGTGGTGAATTAAGCGGTGACTTCTATGTGGAGGTCCTTGATGTCACTGGCCACTGTGGTGAATTAAGCGGTGACTTCTATGTGGAGGTCCTTGATGTCACCGGCCACTGGTGAACTAAGCGGTGACTTCTATGTGGAGGTCCTTAGTGTCACTGGCCACTGGTGAGTTAAGTGGTGACTTCTATGTGGAGGTCCTTGATGTCACCGGCCACTGTGGTGAATTAAGCGGTGACTTCTATGTGGAGGTCCTTGATGTCACCGGCCACTGTGGTGAATTAAGTGGTGACTTCTATGTGGAGGTCCTTGATGTCACCGGCCACTGTGGTGAATTAAGCGGTGACTTCTATGTGGAGGTCCTTGATGTCACCGGCCACTGTGGTGAATTAAGCGGTGACTTCTATGTGGAGGTCCTTGATGTCACCGGCCACTGTGGTGAATTAAGCGGTGACTTCTATGTGGAGGTCCTTGATGTCACCGGCCACTGTGGTGAATTAAGCGGTGACTTCTATGTGGAGGTCCTTGATGTCACCGGCCACTGTGGTGAATTAAGCGGTGACTTCTATGTGGAGGTCCTTGATGTCACCGGCCACTGTGGTGAATTAAGCGGTGACTTCTATGTGGAGGTCCTTGATGTCACCGGCCACTGTGGTGAATTAAGCGGTGACTTCTATGTGGAGGTCCTTGATGTCACCGGCCACTGTGGTGAATTAAGTGGTGACTTCTATGTGGAGGTCCTTGATGTCACCGGCCACTGTGGTGAATTAAGCGGTGACTTCTATGTGGAGGTCATTGATGTCGCCTGCCACTGTGGTGAATTAAGCAGTTAACATCGTGGGAGTGTGAACTGGAAGCACGTGGATGTGAATCCTGTTAACAACTTTCAATAGAGAGATGATACGGCATTGGCAAACTCCTACACACAGTTATGTGTGCTATCGAAAAACGGAGGCAAGGTGGGAGGAAGGGAGGGAAGAGAAGGGGAGGAGGGGGAGGGGAAGGGAGTGGAGGGTGGTCGGAAAGCTCATGTCGAAGTCAGCCATTCTGCCAAACTAAGTTAGGTCGTTCCTAGCACCAGAACTTGACGAGAAGAAAAATGCACACAGACAGACAGACAGACAGACAGACAGACAGACAGACAGACAAACACACACACACACACACACACACACACACACACACACACACACACACACACACATATATATATATATACACACACACAACACACACAACACACACACACACACACACACACACACACACATGCACTCTCTCTCTCTCTCTCTCTCTCTCTCTCTCTCTCTGATTCCATAGACTGCCTGTGCTACGGACAGAATCAAAACCAATAAATGTGCTTTGCGGTTAAAGCTGCGATGACATGTTCCCCTTCATTATGGTTTCCATCAGCACAGACTGGAGTCCGCCTGGTCTGGCATGCAACGTAAATCACCTCTTTTCCTTAACACCCCCACTTGACTGGCTGTCAAAGCAGCACTCAGGCTGCCTGGCTTCCATCAGAATGGAGGAAAGGATTTCTGTTCCAGCTTCTTCACTGCCAACCCCATCTCCTGACTTGCCCTCCTCTCCTCCACCGTCAGCCCCTGACCCTACAAGACTCTACCCCCAGCTGACATCTTCATCGCCTCGTCATTTTCCTCGGGAAATATTCTTTTTTACATCACATCTCTCTCTGAGAATGGACAACAATCTCCATTAAAAACAAACGAAAAAGCCTGGGTTGCTTTGAATGGACGTGACTGGGCGTGAACTCTCAGTTGACCTTCTTCCTCTCTCGTAAAGCTGGTCGTTATTGTCGGTTTATTTGCTGTTGTTGTCCATTACGTTGTTCTCAATCCCAGTCCATCTAAAGTCCATTACTTTGAACAGATCTGTTGCAGCTGTCGTCACTAACATCGGGATGCCAGAGGGGTACAATGGCATACAATATTCAGATAGTGAATCACGTGTAAAATTATTACATCAGAGAATTGTAACTGTTGCAATATCACACTGGAAATGACGGGGAGAGAATGGTTACACTGGATAAGTGAAAACATCAATACGGTAATGAAAGATAAATGATATAAAAAAAATTCTGATGAGTGGAAGTATTAATTTTAAAAAAATGTCTCGCCATATTGGTGAAACTAACAGTACGATTCCTAGATTTTTTTTATCCTGTATCTAATCAACATGAAGCCAGACAAAACAAATGATAAAATCGTTACTCCTGAAAAACGTTTTATTGTCAGGATTATTCTGCCAGACAAATCAAAGGTTTTTCAGATGAATGTGGATGACAGCATTGTTAGACCGATCAGTGAGAGCATGCAGCTGACCCACAGGCAATGCACGCTGGAACAACGAAACCTCCATACTTCAGTATACAGTCAAAATGAAGAATCAGAATCACCAAGACAGGGAAAAAGACACGTACAGACATGAACAATCAGAATCACCAAGACAGGGAAAAGACACGACAGACATGAACAATCAGAATCACCAAGACAGGGAAAAAGACACGTACACACATGAACAATCAGAATCACCAAGACAGGGAAAAAGACACGTACAGACATGAACAATCAGAATCACCAAGACATGGAAAAAGACACGACAGACATGAACAATCAGAATCACCAAGACAGGGAAAAAGACACGTACAGACATGAACAATCAGAATCACCAAGACAGGGAAAAAGACACGTACAGACATGAACGATCAGAATCACCAAGACAGGGAAAAAGACACGACAGACACGAACACCCACCGCAAAGAAACAGTTCAACCACAAACAACACAACTCCCCGTGACTGTTGGCAACTGATAACTCACAGATATTAGGGCAACAAGAACAACAACAATGACAGCAAGAAGAAGAAGAAGAAGAAGAAGAAGAAGAAGAAGAAGAAGAAGAAGAAGAAGAAGAATATGATGATGATGATGATGATGATGATGATGATGATGATGATGAGAAAGAAGAGAAGAAGAAGAAGAAGAAGAAGAAAGAAGATGATACAACAACAACAACAACAACAACAACAACAACAACAACAACAACAACAACAACAACATTACTATCAACAACAAAGCTAAATAGACGTAAACACTCGTTCAATCACCTGTCCATAGAAGATCTGCCTGATATGTTATGGCGTTGAAGTTATGGATATGCTATAGACAAATGATGGATAGACAAAAAAAAAAAAAAAAGAAAAGAAAAGACAAAACATTTTCTTTTCTTTTACACAGTGAGAGATTTGGAATAGACGGGAGGGGTGGGAGGTGGGGGTGGGGGTGGGGGGGGGGGGGCAATGATGAAAGATATTGAAATGAGAAGATGTC
>CM065730.1:1288980-1291480 GCA_033310375.1 Conus canariensis | reverse complement strand
TTTGCACGACTTCCATACTGTGTTTGGAGTTTATCGATCAATTTATCAGTTACCCTCCCCCTCCCTCTATTGATTTTCCATCTGAAAACTTTGCACCCTTCATGTTTGCCTTCAGCTTGCGGCGTCTTGTGCCAAGTCGTTTCTGAACATGACCTAAACATAGTATTTTCCATATATCTACTTCATCCCCATATGGTTCTAAGAACTGTTCTGAACAGGAGGGGGCATATCCATTACACCACAAAATAAGGCAAGCTCCGAGCGGTCACAACCCTTTGATCTCAAGGCCAAAACTGAACGACGATTGACTGAACTGATTGCTAAACTCCCTACCTGAATTTGCTTTGAGGTGTTGAATGGTTTTTGTCCATTACATTTTCTGTTGCTGCAGTGAAAAACAAGAACACTATCTAAGCCCTGCCTACCAGTTTCCATCAGTGTGACACTGTGACCACAATGTTTACATTGCAAATGAGATGAAATACTATCAGTGTGACACTGTGACCACAATGTTTACATTGCAAATGAGATGAAATACTATCAGTGTGACACTGTGACCACAATATTTACATTGCAAATGAGATGAAATATTATCAGTGTAACACTGACCCCAATGTTTACATTGCAAATGAGATGAAATACTATCAGTGTGACACTGTGACCACAATGTTTACATTGTAAATGAGATGAAATACTATCAGTGTGACACTGTGACCCCAGTGTTTACATTGTAAATGAGATGAAATACTATGTGTGACACTGTGACCCCAATGTTTACATTGTAAATGAGATGAAATACTATCATCCAACAATGACACATCAATTATCCTATTTCCAGCTGGCACAGATGGATCAACCACAGTCTCTTTATCACAATCACTGGTTTTATCATAGGACATGTTCAAATCTGTTTCTTCACCCTCTCTCATCACCGTGTACATCCATTGCAGTTTCTTTTCTGAAGTTGTGGGCGTGGCACATTTTTCATTTTCTGTTGTCGAACACATGGTGATTGATTGTGTTGAAGTTTGGCCTGAATCACTGCGTAGTCACGACTGTAGCAGACGATTCTACACATGACTTTTGCACTTTCGGCGGACGTGAAACACTCTGCTTGCCATAAAATCTTCTTTTCTGGTATATTTCACCCCCTTTTCCGATCAGAAGGCATTTTTCTGTATCACTAACAATAATCCCTTCAAATTTTATGAAAATCGATTGCAAAATTACGTTCGACGAAGAAATGGGTCAGAAAGAGTTACCGTTCTTGGTTGAAACGTCTTACTCACCGCAACAGATTAAAACGGGCCTTTTCTGAGCCAGCAAAGAGGTGTGTATACAGTGTTGGGCTGACGAGTCAAAGCGAAAATACGGCCGCTGTTACCCCCCTTTCACATCATTTTTCTCAAACTTACGGAAAATAAACAAAAACTGTTAACTATATGTTAAATTTCAGATATTTTTACTATGAAAACACATCCATTACAATTCAGAAAGAAAAAAAAACTAGATTTTTAACTAACATCCACGTGATAACTGCTACGCAAAAGAAAGATTCTTTTCACTCAAGGTACAGATCCAGGATTCCTTCCGACCGTGTCAGAAGATGGCGCTTTCCCTAGTGCACTCCTAGCTGTCTCTGCCAAGGATGCTATGTGTTCATCCGGATCGCTCCAGACCTACCGAACCAATTGTCAGCAAACATTGTCCAAAGACAGAATGCGGCCCAGTGACGAACTTTGTCGAGCTGGGAAAGATACGTGGTTTAGATCTGAATCATCCAGGATTATTCAGTACGGTTAGCACAAAGTATTGTGACGCAAAATATTCCCAACTGCTTTTTATTTTATTTGGTGTGAAGACGAGACAGGATGAACAGACGTGATATTTAATTAGCTTAGTCATGCAGTTCAGGATCAAACGTCGGATGGAAGATCCCGTTAAGATTATAACGTTAATACAAAATTTCCATCGGGGATCAACGTTCTAAGGGGTAACTTCGCATGATTGTATGGATCAATTCACCGATTTTTGAAGCTTTTTTTTAAATTAACTGATGAAAAAAAAAAAAATGAAAACGAAGAGGTTATTGTCTATTCAATGTTCTGTTAAAATGGATACATAAATAAGTAAATGATAATAATGATAACTATTAATTATAGTAATAATGATAAGAATAATACAGATAAATAGTTAAAAAAAAAGTTAGTTAAATAAATAAGCAAATAAGTAAGAAACAAATGATAAGTGAGTAAACAAATACAATAAGTAAAAGATAATAATTATTTTTCAAAAACGAAAAGTAACTCTTTCAGCCAACACAAACAATTAATTCCCCTGGCTTGTTTGGGCATTGCTCTGTATGGCTATGACATGTATAAATCGCTATGGGAAGGCTGCCTTACTTTTTCAGCACAGATTTCTCCTGTACGGAGGGGGGAGGTGGGGGGGAACGTGGAAGGGGCACAAAACAGCAAAACGTATTTTCGTTCACAGACTG
>CM065730.1:1261480-1273980 GCA_033310375.1 Conus canariensis | reverse complement strand
ATCATGCCTGTGGCATGCAGGTTAGCAGCACTGGTCCTCTGCACTGGTTTGTTCTATACTGTCAATCATGCCTGTGGCATGCAGGTTAGCAGCACTGGTCCTCTGCATTGGTTTGTTCTATACTGTCAATCATGCCTGTGGCATGCAGGTTAGCAGCACTGGTCCTCTGCATTGGTTTGTTCTATACTGTCAATCATGCCTGTGGCATGCAGGTTAGCAGCACTGGTCCTCTGCACTGGTTTGTTCTATACTGTCAATCATGCCTGTGGCATGCAGGTTAGCAGCACTGGTCCTCTGCATTGGTTTGTTCTATACTGTCAATCATGCCTGTGGCATGCAGGTTAGCAGCACTGGTCCTCTGCACTGGTTTGTTCTATACTGTCAATCATGCCTGTGGCATGCAGGTTAGCAGCACTGGTCCTCTGCACTGGTTTGTTCTATACTGTCAATCATGCCTGTGGCATGCAGGTTAGCAGCACTGGTCCTCTGCACTGGTTTGTTCTATACTGTCAATCATGCCTGTGGCATGCAGGTTAGCAGCACTGGTCCTCTGCATTGGTTTGTTCTACACTGTCAATCATGCCTGTGGCATGCAGGTTAGCAGCACTGGTCCTCTGCACTGGTTTGTTCTATACTGTCAATCATGCCTGTGGCTATGCAGGTTAGCGCACTGGTCCTTGCACTGGTTTGTTCTATACTGTCAATCATGCCTGTGGCATGCAGGTTAGCAGCACTGGTCCTCTGCATTGGTTTGTTCTATACTGTCAATCATGCCTGTGGCATGCAGGTTAGCAGCACTGGTCCTCTGCACTGGTTTGTTCTATACTGTCAATCATGCCTGTGGCATGCAGGTTAGCAGCACTGGTCCTCTGCACTGGTTTGTTCTATACTGTCAATCATGCCTGTGGCATGCAGGTTAGCAGCACTGGTCCTCTGCACTGGTTTGTTCTATACTGTCAATCATGCCTGTGGCATGCAGGTTAGCAGCATTGGTCCTCGACACTGGTTTGTTCTATACTGTCAATCATGCCTGTGGCATGCAGGTTAGCAGCACTGGTCCTCTGCACTGGTTTGTTCTATACTGTCAATCATGCCTGTGGCATGCAGGTTAGCAGCACTGGTCCTCTGCATTGGTTTGTTCTATACTGTCAATCATGCCTGTGGCATGCAGGTTAGCAGTATTGGTCCTCTGCACTGGTTTGTTCTATACTGTCAATCATGCCTGTGGCATGCAGGTTAGCAGCACTGGTCCTCTGCACTGGTTGTTCTATACTGTCAATCATGCCTGTCTCTGCATGGTTTGTTCAGGGGGGGGGGGGGGGGGGGGGGGGGGGGGGGGGGGGGGGGGGGGGGGGGGGGGGGGGGGGGGGGGGGGGGGGGGGGGGGGGGGGGGGGGGGGGGGGGGGGGGGGGGGGGGGGGGGGGGGGGGGGGGGGGGGGGGGGGGGGGGGGGGGGGGGGGGGGGGGGGGGGGGGGGGGGGGGGGGGGGGGGGGGGGGGGCCGTGGCATGCAGGTTAGCAGCACTGGTCCTCTGCATTGGTTTGTTCTATACTGTCAATCATGCCTGTGGCATGCAGGTTAGCAGCACTGGTCCTCTGCATTGGTTTGTTCTATACTGTCAATCATGCCTGTGGCATACAGGTTAGCAACATTGGTCCTCTGCACTGGTTTGTTCTATACTGTCAATCATGCCTGTGGCATGCAGGTTAGCAACATTGGTCCTCTGCATCTGGTTTGTTCTATACTGTCAATCATGCCTGTGGCATGCAGGTTAGCAGCACTGGTCCTCTGCATTGGTTTGTTCTATACTGTCAATCATGCCTGTGGCATGCAGGTTAGCAGCACTGGTCCTCTGCACTGGTTTGTTCTATACTGTCAATCATGCCTGTGGCATGCAGGTTAGCAGCACTGGTCCTCTGCATGGTTTGTTCTATACTGTCAATCATGCCTGTGGCATGCAGGTTAGCAGCATGGTCCTCTGCACTGGTTTGTTCTATACTGTCAATCATGCCTGTGGCATGCAGGTTAGCAGCACTGGTCCTCTGCACTGGTTTGTTCTATACTGTCAATCATGCCTGTGGCATGCAGGTTAGCAGCACTGGTCCTCTGCATGGTTTGTTCTATACTGTCAATCATGCCTGTGGCATGCAGGTTAGCAGCATTGGTCCTCTGCACTGGTTTGTTCTATACTGTCAATCATGCCTGTGTGGCATGCAGGTTAGCAGCACTGGTCCTCTGCACTGGTTTGTTCTATACTGTCAATCATGCCTGTGCATGCAGGTTAGCGCACTGGTCCTCTGCATGGTTTGTTCTATACTGTCAATCATGCCTGTGGCATGCAGGTTAGCAGCACTGGTCCTCTGCACTGGTTTGTTCTATACTGTCAATCATGCCTGTGGCATGAGGTTGCAGCATGGTCCTCTGCATGGCTTGTTCTATACTGTCAATCATGCCTGTCTCTGCATGGTTTGTTCTATACTGTCAATCATGCCTGTGGCATGCAGGTTAGCAGCACTGGTCCTCTGCACTGGTTTGTTCTATACTGTCAATCATGCCTGTGGCATGCAGGTTAGCAGACACTGGTCCTCTGCATTGGTTTGTTCTATACTGTCAATCATGCCTGTGGCATGCAGGTTAGCAGCACTGGTCCTCTGCACTGGTTTGTTCTATACTGTCAATCATGCCTGTGGCATGCAGGTTAGCAACATTGGTCCTCTGCACTGGTTTGTTCTATACTGTCAATCATGCCTGTGGCATGCAGGTTAGCAGCACTGGTCCTCTGCATGGTTTGTTCTATACTGTCAATCATGCCTGTGGCATGCAGGTTAGCAACATTGGTCCTCTGCATGGTTTGTTCTATACTGTCAATCATGCCTGTGGCATGCAGGTTAGCAGCACTTGGTCCTCTGCATTGGTTTGTTCTATACTGTCAATCATGCCTGTGGCATGCAGGTTAGCAACATTGGTCCTCTGCATTGGTTTGTTCTATACTGTCAATCATGCCTGTGGCATGCAGGTTAGCAACATTGGTCCTCTGCATTGGTTTGTTCTATACTGTCAATCATGCCTGTGGCATGCAGGTTAGCAACATTGGTCCTCTGCATTGGTTTGTTCTATACTGTCAATCATGCCTGTGGCATGCAGGTTAGCAACATGGTCCTCTGCACTGGTTTGTTCTATACTGTCAATCATGCCTGTGGCATGCAGGTTAGCAACATGGTCCTCTGCATGGTTTGTTCTATACTGTCAATCATGCCTGTGGCATGCAGGTTAGCAACATTGGTCCTCTGCACTGGTTTGTTCTATACTGTCAATCATGCCTGTGGCATGCAGGTTAGCAACATTGGTCCTCTGCACTGGTTTGTTCTATACTGTCAATCATGCTGTGGCATGCAGGTTAGCACATGGTCCTCTGCACTGGTTTGTTCTATACTGTCAATCATGCCTGTGGCATGCAGGTTAGCAACATTGGTCCTCTATGGTTGTCTACATGGTGCCTGCTTGTTTTCTATACTGTCAATATCATGCTGTCCTCTGCACTGGTTGTTCTTATGTCAATCATGCCTGTGGCATGCAGTAGCACACTGGTCCTCTGCACTGGTTTGTTCTATACTGTCAATCATGCCTGTGGCATTCAGGTTAGCAGCACTGGTCCTTTGCACTGGTTTGTTCTATACTGTCAATCATGCCTGTGGCATGCAGGTTAGCAGCACTGGTCCTCTGCACTGGTTTGTTCTATACTGTCAATCATGCCTGTGGCATGCAGGTTAGCAACATTGGTCCTCTTCACTGGTTTGTTCTATACTGTCAATCATGCCTGTGGCATGCAGGTTAGCAGCACTGGTCCTCTGCATTGGTTTGTTCTATACTGTCAATCATGCCTGTGGCATACAGGTTAGCAGCACTGGTCCTCAGCACTGGTTTGTTCTATACTGTCAATCATGCCTGTGGCATGCAGGTTAGCAGCACTGGTCCTCTACACTGGTTTGTTCTATACTGTCAATCATGCCTGTGGCATGCAGGTTAGCAGCATTGGTCCTCTGCACTGGTTTGTTCTATACTGTCAATCATGCCTGTGGCATGCAGGTTAGCAGCACTGGTCCTCTGCATTGGTTTGTTCTATACTGTCAATCATGCCTGTGGCATGCAGGTTAGCAGCATTGGTCCTCTACACTGGTTTGTTCTATACTGTCAATCATGCCTGTGGCATGCAGGTTAGCAGCATTGGTCCTCTACACTGGTTTGTTCTATACTGTCAATCATGCCTGTGGCATGCAGGTTAGCAGCATTGGTCCTCTGCACTGGTTTGTTCTACACTTTCCTCGGGCTATATCTCCGGGTGAGCGTAACGTCCTTAAGTTCCCCTTGACATTGGTCACCAGGTGTTCCTGGGTGTTCTATAACGTCCTTCAGTTCTCCCTTGACATTGGTCACCAGGTGTTCCTGGGTGTTCTCTAACGTCCTTCAGTTCTCCCTTGACATTGGTCACCAGGTGTTCCTGGGTGTTCTCTAACGTCCTTCAGTTCTCCCTTGACATTGGTCACCAGGTGTTCCTGGGTGTTCTCTAACGTCCTTCAGTTCTCCTTGACATTGGTCACCAGGTTTCCTGGGTGTTCTCTCTCTCTCTCTTCCTCTCTCTCCTCTCTCTCTCTCTCTCTCTCTCTCTCTCTTCCTGTGTTTTCCTTCAGGTGACCAGCGAAGGGCGCGTTCGGGTGATGTCATTCAGCTCCTTTAAGAGGATGGTGCTGAATCCATCTCCAGCGTCCGCTCATAGTGATGGTGCTGAATCCATCTCCAACGTCCGCTCATACTGATGGTGCTGAATCCATCTCCATCGTCCGCTCATAGTGATGGTGCTGAATCCATCTCCACCGTCCGCTCATAATGATGGTGCTGAATCCATCTCCACCGTCCGCTCATAATGATGGTGCTGAATCCATCTCCACCGTCTCCTCACAATGATGGTGCTGAATCCATCTCCACCGTCTCCTCAAATTGATGGTGCTGAATCCATCTCCAGTCCGCTCACAATGATGGTGCTGAATCCATCTCCACCGTCCGCTCATAGTGATGGTGCTGAATCCATCTCCACCGTCCGCTCACAATGATGGTGCTGAATCCATCTCCACCGTCCGCTCATAATGATGGTGCTGAATCCATCTCCACCGTCTCCTCACAATGATGGTGCTGAATCCATCTCCACCGTCTCCTCAAATTGATGGTGCTGAATCCATCTCCAGTCCGCTCACAATGATGGTGCTGAATCCATCTCCACCGTCCGCTCATAGTGATGGTGCTGAATCCATCTCCACCGTCCGCTCACAATGATGGTGCTGAATCCATCTCCACCGTCCGCTCACAATGATGGTGCTGAATCCATCTCCAGTCCGCTCACAATGATGGTGCTGAATCCATCTCCACCGTCCGCTCACAATGATGGTGCTGAATCCATCTCCACCGTCCGCTCACAATGATGGTGCTGAATCCATCTCCACCGTCTCCTCACAATGATGGTGCTGAATCCATCTCCAGTCCGCTCACAATGATGGTGCTGAATCCATCTCCATCGTCTCCTCACAATGATGGTGCTGAATCCATCTCCACCGTCCGCTCACAATGATGGTGCACGGGGTCTCTTTCTTGCACTTGTGGAATAGTTGTTGGTTGGGGATGGTGATCGGTCAGAACATTAGCAGGTTTCTTCGTGTGACAGAGCTGTGCAATGGCTCTCTGTCATGTCCAAAAGCATTGTGAGCAGGGTGGAAGAGACGTACATCTGAGACGATCTGTTTGCTGCTGGTCATATCCAGGGATGACTTTCACACAGTGTTCGGCATCCTGGAAGCGTTCCAGACCTGGCAGAGGCGGGTTTCATGGCGCTGCCCTGTCCGGGCAGAAGAAGTCTTCAATGGCTGGTAGATAGGTTCCATCCGCCCGGGGTGGTTTAGATGATTGGTGTCATCGCCTTTGTTTTCTCCTGGCAGGTGTTGGCTGTGCAAAAGGTTGTGTCATCACGTTTCTTCATGTCATGTTGGTGGGTGTGTGGGGTCTTCAAGTGTTCACATGCCTCTTGTTCACCTGTCTCTTGTTCGCCTGTCTGTCGCAGCACCCATAACATCACCACGTTGAACAACAGTGCTAATATAACGAACATTGACATCCAAACCCTGGTCACCCTTTTCTACTCAGTATGTGAAGCTGGTGTAAAAACTCTTGACGCGGACAATGTCTTTTCGAAGAATTCCGTATGCTCGGAAACCAAGTCAGCGACTTTCTCTATGGATGCTATTAAAGTTTTTTCAAAGTCTTTGAAGCTGATCCAAAGCTGTCTCTGTCATTCTGCGCACAGGTTGTTGATGCTAGCCCAGAGGGTAGCGAGTCTGTTTAAATCTTCAGTGAAGTGTTCGCACATCAAGCACCCAATTACACCCTTGACAAAAGAAGTCTTTGTTTGTCTATAGCAGAAATGTTAATGTTAAGGAGATTTTCCCACAGACATTTTCAATGATGTACATCTTCCCTGGTCCTTCTGGTGGCAGTGTCTTCTTCCGCCTAAATTGCAAAGGTTGTCATTGTCTATCTGTTGTACAAAGAATTATTAGTATGTCCGCGAAACGACAGGGACAAAGAAATTTCAAGACCGAACACGACGCGTTTAGACCTCTTAGGTCTTCTTCAGGCAAGATAAACAACACTCAGAACAATGAAAACGACAAACGAGCAATCACAACACTCAGAACAATGAAAACGACGAACGAGCAATCACAACACTCAGAACAATGAAAACGACGAACGAGCAATCACAACACTCAGAACAATGAAAACGACGAACGAGCAATCACAACACTCAGAACAATGAAAACGACGAACGAGCAATCACAACACTCAGAACAATGAAAACGACGAACGAGCAATCACTTATCTTCTCAAATTCGGCGTAAGATGGGCGTTGAATGCAAACCCTCTGTCAGATTCTGCTTGTTTCTGTCATTTTTTTCACAGTGCGTTTGGCTGCCCCATACTGTACTCCGTACAGTTGTCTTAATCTTTCGAACATGGTGTCCGTTGGTCTCCCCGTGTTCAATAGTTTGGCAGATTTCTGTCGTAATCCACTCCTTTTGTTTCATCTGCTTGGTTCCCGGGCAGGTTTCATTGCCTTTGGTGTATTCTGGCTTGATTTGCTGCCTCTTGGCATTGATTCCATCAGGAGACTGGTTGTCTGTGGTGCCTCTTGGCATTGATTCCATCAGGAGACTGGTTGTCTGTGGTCTTCAGGGTCTCACAGAGCCTGGAACCTCTTCTTCCGATGTAGAATGAAAGCATTCTTTAACCTGGGGCAACATCGTGTGTGTGTGTGTGTGTGTGTGTGTGTGTGTGTGTGTGTGTGTGTGTGTGTGTGTGTGTGTGTGTGTGTGTGTGTGTGTGTGTGTGTGTGTGCGTGCGTGCGTGCGTGTGTGTGTGTGTGTGTGTGTGTGTGTGTGCGCGCGCGTGTGTGTGTGTGTGCATGCGCGCGCACGCACGTGTATGTGCGGGGAAGAGTGGGTGGTGGATGTGACCGTTGTACTCCAGTTGTTGTGTGCCGTGTTCTTCTCAACTTCAGTGTGACCGTTACGATGTTGTGGTAAACACCATTATCAGCACCACTTCTCAGTCCTGGAGCGATCGCCTGCAAGAATCGTTTATCATCACCTGTGTGCTTCTCTTGTGCAAGAATCGTTTATCATCACCTGTGTGCTTCTCTTGTCTTCGGCTCTGCTCCGTCAACACCGAGTCAACGTGCACACGTTGGGCCACATCTGGGCCTCATGTGAGGCACAGTTCCATCAGTCCGTCTGTCTCTGTCTCTCTGTCTGTCTGTCTGTCTCTTTCTCTCTGTCCATATGTTCTTATCTGTCTGTGTGTGTCCATTCGTCTGTCGGTCGGTCGGTCGGTCGGTCGGTCGGTCGGTCGGTATCTCTCTCTTTGTATGTCTGTCTGTCTATCTATCTATCTGTCTATCTATCTATCTATCTATCTATCTATCTATCTATCTATCTATCTATCTATCTATCTATCTATCTGTGTGTGTGTTTATTTATGCGCGTTTGTGATAGCATGTGTTCATGTGTGTGTGTGTGTGTGTGTGTGTGTGTGTGTGTGTGTGTGTGTGTGTGTGTGTGTGTGTGTGTGTGTGTCTTTGTGTGTTGTGTATATGGGCTTAAGAAAGAGAGAGAGAGAGGGAGAGAGAGAGAGAGAGGGAGAGAGAGAGAGAGAGAGGGGAGAGAGTGAGAGAGAGAGAGAGAGAGAGAGAGAGAGAGAGAGAGAGAGAGAGAGGCAGGCACTGACACACGGAGTCAACTCAGGGAGAAACAGACCAGACAGAGACAGGCCAACACTGAGGTCTGCATCTTAGGGTTAAAGATCCGACCTCCGCTATACCAGGGAAGAAAATATCCCCCGTGAAAACGATACCCGGACATAAAACGGCTGAACCGATTTCATATCCGGAGTTGGGAGGGGGGATAAGAAGGCCTTGACCATTCAGTGCATCTGAGCTAGAGTATGCTCCCTTTGTATAGGCTGGGGACTCCTCGCGGTGCATAAGAGCACATGCAGGCGCCTAGACCTCACAGTGATCGATTTGCTACCTTGTATGCGTTCTACCCTGTATGCGTTCTACCTGTATGCGTTCTACCTGCATGCGTTCCACCCTGTATGAATTCTTAGGACAACCCTACTGCCATAAGAAGTACACTGCTTTCACGCATTTGCACTCAGATGAACCTTTAGCTTGCTTGCCACTCGATGGTCGGTAGGCACCCAAGGTCTGACCAGCGAGTTGGGCTAACGCGCAGGTCACGACATCTGTGAAATCGTTACAATAAAAACCCTGTTTTTAAATTCTCTCATTGTAGTCCTTAATTCAGTTATCCATCAGTTTGAAATCGTCTCCAAACTCAGCAAATGTAGTTTAGCATATATGGACTTGTCCTTGATCAAACTGACATTGAAATTGAAATTTTTAGCTTGCGAGCCAGGGTAGTTAATTTTTAAAAATTCTGGTAATTCGCACGAACCATGATTTCAGAAATGGATTTGCGAGGTACGCTTGTCAATCAGAATCAATGCAGGACTCAATACACCAGAGAGGTGGTGTGTTCAGCAGTCAAGAGGTGCCCAACACTCCTGCCCAGAATACACAGCACAGTCAACAATCCTGCCCAGAACACACACAGCACAGTCAATACTCCTGTCCACAACATACACAGCACAGTCAACACTCCTGCCCACAACACACAGAGCACAGTCAACACTCCTGCCCGCAACACACAGCACAGTCAACACTCCTGCCCACAACACACAGCACAGTCAACACTCCTGCCCACAACACACACAGCACAGTCAACTCTTCTGCCCACAACACACAGCACAGTGAACACTCCTGCTCAGAACGCACAGTATAGTCAACACTCCTGTCCACAACACACACAACAGTCAACACGCCTGTCCAGAAAACACAGAATTGTCAACACTCCTGCCCAGAACACACAGCACAGTCAACACTCCTGCCCACAACACACAGCACAGTCAACACTCCTGCCCAGAACAAACAGTATAGTCAACACACCTGCCAAGAACACACACTGCATAATCAACACTCCTGCCCACAACACACAGCATAGTCAACACTCCTGCCCACAACACACAGCACAGTCAACACTCCTGTCCGGAACACACAGCTCAGTCAACATTCCTGCCCACAACGCACACCACAGTCAACACACCTGTCCAGAACACACACAGCACAGTCAACACTCCTGCCCACAACACACACAGCACAGTCAGCACTCCTGCCCAGAACACACACACAGCACAGTCAACACTCCTGCCCACAACACACAGCACAGTCAACACTCCTGTCCAGAACACACACAGCACAGTCAACACTCCTGTCCAGAACACACAGCACAGTCAACACTCATGCCCACAGCACACAGCACAGTCAACACTCCTGCCCACAACACACACAGCACAGTCAACACTCCTGCCAGCAACACACAACAGTCAACACTCCTGCCCACAACACACAGCACAGTCAACACTCCTGCCCACAACACACACAGCACAGTCAACTCTTCTGCCCACAACACACAGCACAGTGAACACTCCTGCTCAGAACGCACAGTATAGTCAACACTCCTGTCCACAACACACAACAGTCAACACGCCTGTCCAGAAAACACAGAATAGTCAACACTCCTGCCCAGAACACACAGCACAGTCAACACTCCTGCCCACAACACACAGCACAGTCAACACTCCTGCCCAGAACACACAGTATAGTCAACACACCTGCCAAGAACACACACTGCATAATCAACACTCCTGCCCAGAACACACAGCATAGTCAACACTCCTGCCCACAACACACAGCACAGTCAACACTCCTGCCCAGAACACACAGTATAGTCAACACACCTGCCAAGAACACACACTGCATAATCAACACTCCTGCCCAGAACACACAGCATAGTCAACACTCCTGCCCACAACACACAGCACAGTCAACACACCTGCCCACAACACACACAACACAGTCAACACTCCTGCCCACAACACACAGCACAGTCAACACTCCTACCCACAACACACAGCACAGTCAACACTCCTGCCCACAACACACAGCACAGTCAACACTCCTGCCCACAACACACAGCACAGTCAACACTCCTGCACACAACACACAGCACAGTCAACACTCCTGCCCACAACACAGAGCACAGTCAACACTCCTGCACACAACACACAGCACAGTCAACACTCATGCCCACAACACAGAGCACAGTCAACACTCCTGCACACAACACACAGCACAGTCAACACTCCTGCCCACAACACACAGCACCATGGCCACGGCTGGCCTGCTGGAACGGCCCACGGCACAGCGATGGAATCTTATTCTCCAAGTTCTTTTTTCTGTCCTTTCTTCCGTGCCACCTCAGTGGCATTGCACCCACGCCGCTCATTTCAATCCCCCGTCCACAGCCACAGCCCGGCCCGGCCCACCACAGCCCCGATTCCGGCAATCCACAGGGAGCAGTCGATGCCAAGCCGTCAGGAGGCACACAGCCAGAGGAGACACTGCACTGCCGCTGAGTCACTTCGGTGGTGTTCAGTGGCCCCTGCTCTGATCCAACACACGCAGGACACCACCTACTAAGCCCCCTACTGACGACAATAATTGCTTAGTTGCAGAGCCGGCGTGAGTGAGCTTTCGCTCCGGAGGGCGCCACCACGTCAATTTGATGGCGGTCCCCATGAATTTGCCGATACCGGCGATCGCGACAGAATCAAACCAAGGCCACAGGCGTAGAGAGGACATCGAAACCGAGGTCACCATGAGACCAGGGTATGAAGGGCCGCAGATTTTGAGACTTTTTGCTTTTATGCTAATCGATGAGGATAATGATAATGAACATAAATTAATTATTATGGTCAATTCAATAGAACATACAATGGATTTCCATTTCGGTCTGAGACTGCATGACAGGGCCGTACTTTACGCTTACTCTCATGATATATCCCGGCGTTGACCAGGCCCGAGAGATACAGACACCTGCAGTGTTGGTCGGGAAATTTGGCAACACTCTCAGAGACACATCCATGAAAAGGATGAAACCCGACTCCGTGGTCCCAGTCTTCTTCTCCAAGTCTGATCAGGGGCGTAGCTGGCTCCGACGTCAAGTCAGCTCCTGTTTGAATGATTTCCGGACACAGTTCTCCGCCTGGAGAGCTTTTGAGATCACCTCAACGTGTTTCTCCACGCCATAGTGGTCCAGCGGGAGCACTGGAGTGTAAATAGGCGTTTCTTTACGTCACTGACTTTACTACGATTGAACCAGTGTAGGTGTGTATGTGGGGGTGTGAGGAAGATGTGTGGAGTGGGAGTGGGGTGAGGGTGTGTCTGTTAGTGAATAGATCGATTGTACTTGGTCCTCTTGCTATAAAACACCAAGACAGCAAAGGACAACTTCCTTCTTTTTATTCACGATCCTACAACAAGCTCTTACGTCTGCGACATGAAGGGAGCATACAATGGTTCAGACGGATAAAGAGCGGCTTGGGTCAATTACATGAAATATACAATAACTTAAATGGCACAAAGTGACTTGGGTCAATTACACGAAATATACAATAACTTAAATGGCACAAAGTGACTTGGGTCAATTACACGAAATATACAATAACTTAAATGGCACAAAGTGGCCTGGGTCAATTACACTAAACATACAATAACTTAAATGGCACAAAGTGGCCTGGGTCAATTACATGAAATATACAATAACTTAAATGGCACAAAGTGGCCTGGGTCAATTACACGAAATATACAATAACTTAAATGATACAAAGTAGCCCTGGTCAATTCAATCGAACACACAATGGTTCAGAATGGACCAAGTGGTCTGGGCCAGGTAAATAGAATATACGATTACATTGTACAAACAACCCTTTTTGTTAAGA
>CM065730.1:1221480-1256480 GCA_033310375.1 Conus canariensis | reverse complement strand
CACATGGAAAACCTTTTGTGAGCGAATCGCTGTGTGGATTGAACTTGTAAAAGAACAGCAACCAAAAGTAGATGTGACCATGCCAGCTCTCACTCAGCTGTGACAAGACGATGGGAGGAGTGGACAGGACAGACAAGAATGTAAGGGAAGACAGACTGGCCATCCGCCACACGGACTGGCAGTGGCCTCGTTCATTGATTGTCTGGACCTGTCTGTTCAGCAGCTATGGCACTTGTACAGGCAGACGGACATTTCCAGACAGGCGGATCTGGATCTTCTAGCGTTGTGGTATACAGTGACTATGATGTAACTCCTCCAGATCTGATGCTGTTCTTGTAGTCCTGGGCTTAGGGCTGGGCATTCTGTGTCTATGGACAAGTGTGTATCACGTGCTGTGTAGTTTTACAAGGTGGCTAATCAGACTGCTCCTTGCCTTACACTTCTGCGTTGCTCTCTATGCGGTTTGAAAATTAAACACAAATGTCCGGAGTTCATGACTGGTTTTCAAAACACTTCTATATCCAATGAAGTTATCCGTGTGGATGTGCACAGATCACTCTAACTTGAAAACAATATTAAACAAACAAATGGGCAAGCAAACAACCTTAATGTCGACCATTTTCACCAGACAGTTCTCTTTGCTGTGTTGATTAATTGGGAGAGAACTGAAAGAGATAACTGTAAACGAGTTGTCTGTCCAAAAACATGGAAAAGTATATGCTCTGTTTGATTTATCTGCGAATTTCACGTCTCTTTATTTTCTGATGTCTAGCAAGAATAACATCCAGTGATTTTTTAACAGGAAGTATTAACCTTCAAACATGCACGTGCAATAAAACCCCTACCCATGCACTCCTATCATCCAATACAAAGGGTTCACATCTACCTTTTCATGAATCTGATAATACTATCATTTAAACTGGAATAATGTTCATAATGTCTTTCTGATAAGCAGAACAACACTGAGTTGGTATTTCTGTTAAAACATGAAATGTCCGTGCAAATGGGTCAAATAACTCCTAACTTCTGAATAAGATATGATCCAGCATGACCATTGGTTAATCCTAATTCTTATTATGTTTGAAAATGTTCCAATCATCTGGTAGCCAAAACATCCGTCTGTTGTTTTAAAAAGGTTCTAATCATCTGGTAGCCAAAACACCCGTCTGTTTTTTGTGTTTTTTAATTGGGTTTTTTTTCTGCCTCCCCAGTTGTAGCCGAGTTCTCCCTGTCGCCTGGTTCACAATGATCAACGTTTGGTGAACGGGTGAGAATAAGGTGTCCAGCTTCTATTACAGCATACTTCAGTTTAATGCACTAACACACACACACACACACACACACACACACACACACACACATGCGCGCGCGCGCACACAGCGAGAGAGAGAGAGAGAGAGAGAGAGAGAGAGAGAGAGAGAGGACAGAGACAGAGAGACAGAGAGAGACAGAGACAGAGAGACAGAGGCAGAGAGAGAGAGAGAGAGAGAGAGAGAGAGAGAGACAGACAGAGAGAGAGAGACAGAGACAGAGACAGAGAGACAGAGAGGCAGACAGACAGACAGACAGACGGACAGAAAGAGCCAGCCAGCCAGGCAGACAGTTTTGCAAAACACTTTTAAAACAAATAAAACTTTTGTGAGTGGTTATCTTTATCTTTAGAAACGATATACAATGAAAATGAATAAGATGAAATGATTGTGCTTATCTTGTTGTCAGCAGAAATGTACATTCACAAACGTTACAACGAAAGATAATGCAAAGCAAATACATCAACATGGAAAGAAACAATAAATCAAATTCACAAACGTTACAACGAAAGATAATGCAAAGCAAATACATCAACATGGAAAGAAACAATAAATCTTGTAACACACAGAAACATGGCATCATTACAAAAATGATGTAAAAACCAAAAACGTAAAGCCCATTTTTGTTTTGTTTTGTTTTTGTTTTTGATCAGAACAGAAATATGTAAACACACATGCTCATTTCAACTAGAAAAAAAAGTAACTGGTTGTAAAACAAATTTTCATTTTACAAACATTTTTAAGTGTTGATACTTGATTGATTTTGTATTAAGACAGAAGATAATGTTTTAGAGGACATGAATATATACAGTAAGATTTAGGTAACCATTATTCCTGGCGAAAGAAATAGAAAACAAAATGAACACAACTAACAATCAACAAACAAACAAAAAAGCACACACACACAAATAAGTAATGGAATGTATCAGCAATCTTATGGACCATCCATCAGATGTGTTATCAAAACGTTCATGTTTTGTTTTCCCAACAGGCATTGCTTGTTGTTCCAAAGTTTCTTAACAGTTATTCCATAGTACACGTCAGAATGGAGAGGGCCTGGAGTTCTGTCCAAATGCGGCTGTAACATCTCGTAGTTTATATAGGTAATATTCTTGTCTAGATGTAAACCCTGGTCTAAGAGGCAAAGTTCAACTTTCTGTTTAAACCAAGCTAGACTTACATGAAGACCATGTACGTAAAAAAAAAGAAAAAAATACATATAATATATGTATGATGAGTCAATAAATAAATCTGTAAATAAATCAATAAATAAACAAATAAATAAGTAAATAAATACACGACGTATTACTTTTTTTCAAAGCAATCTATAGTTCCTGTGTGCCCAAATGATCAAACACATGGCGCGCGCGCGCACACACACACAACATATATATATATATATATATATGTGTGTGTGTGTGTGTGTGTGCGCGCTCAAGAGCACGTGCGAGACCGATGTCAGGCTGTGCCATCACACACACACACACACACACACACACCTTCTTTTGCCCACTATTGAGTCTCATGTTAAACTTAGGCAAACTGGGTTTCCCTATTTCTTGTGGATTTGGGGCTTCAAATGGATGACAAAAAGATTGATGATTAGTATTGCTATAAATTCAGAGCAAACGGAACTTGTAATACCTTATGCGTGTCAGAGTAGACTCGTGTGAAATAATGGGTTTATTTGATACCAGTGGGTTCCATCTAATTTAAATATTATACACTCTGTCAAACTAAGGAGGAAAAATGGGTTTCACACTTAACTTGATTTCGTTACACTCTGTCTGACAAATGACGAAAACTGAGTGCATGTATGTGTAGACTTTGTATGTATATGCAGGATAACTGCAGCTACTATATAGATAATGTGATCCAACCCATGAGGTGTCTAATAAAAATGATAGCCATCTGACATTTAAATTCTGTAGTTGAGTCTGTGTTTCACATGTTTGTTCTGCGTGTTTTTGAATGTATATTTTAAATGTATAAATGGTTCTTATTATTGTATATCTGTTTGTTTGTTTTTTTACATATACAATGGTACTTCTCGAATAAGATGCTTGCAATTGCGACTTCTCAAATAAAACTTGACATTGGACAAGGAAGAATGCGTCAGTGTTGTGGAGAGAGAGAGAGAGAGAGAGAGAGAGAGAGAGAGAGAGAGAGAGAGAGAGAGAGAGAGAGAGAGAGAACAGAAGTGCCATTGCTTTAAATTAAGCGAGTGAAAAATTTAAATAAACCAATATCCCTTTTTCGAAAATCCTCACATCACCGTAGCTTGTGTATCTGTACATAGTGTTCAAGTGCCTCAGCGTTTGGGGATGACCCTGCAGTTTTTATTAGCCAAGGTATCTCTTCCAAATGCTGACTCCTTGAATCTGACCGCTTATCTCTGTGTGACCTTTGCCTTATACTTTAAATATAATCAGCAGATGGATGTTTGTTGTGCAGTTTCAAAGCAAAAACCTTTGCAAAGGGTAAAGCAGAGATGTCCTACGTCTGAGTTGACAACAATCAGCAACCAATGTCTTTTCACCCAAAGTTGGAGTGTGGCTGCCTATGTGGCGGGGTATTTTTTTTTTTTTTCGTGTTCTAGTATCTGGTAGCTTGTGAACTCGTTTTACCCTGTTGGGCCACCCATACTATACTTGAGAGTATTGTCAGTTTTACTCCAACTTTGTTGGGTGTTTATGCATGTCTGTATAGTTGTTTTCCTACGAAAGTGAAGTTTTCCAAATAATTTTGCCAGGGTCAACTTCCTTGTTGCTGTGGGATTTTTTACGTGCGCTAAACGCATGCTGCACACGGGACCTCAGTTTTTCGTCTGATCTGAAAGACTAGCACCCAGCCCACTGCCAATGGTCTAAGGGTTGGGGAAAGAGTCCAGGCTCAGACGGGACACACCCGGCGGGGTAATAGACAACAATCACATTTGTAATGTTCTCATCCCTATCTTGTGCATCTGTACATAGTGTTCAAGTGCTTCAGCATTTGGGATGACCCTGCAGTCTTTATAAGCCAAGGTACAAGAACAGAAAGAGAAGGTCTCTTTAAGTGTCATCCCGAAATGAAACTGGAAACAAAATGAATAAAAAAAAAGAAAAGAAAAAAGAAGAAGAAATTTAAGTGAACGTTTACGAGAAAAACTGTTGTTTGTGTTAATGATGAAAGAAAGACAAGGATGGGCGTGCAGAAAAATGAAGAATGGAAGGTATGTGTCTGACGGCATGAAGAAGAATGAAACTAGACAACAATGTAAAATTGCAAACACACATAAAAAAGAGGAAGAAGCAAATACACTCGTCAACAAAAGTCACTGACCCTTTTATGAATTAGTGAAGTTTCTTATGCTTTTTCTTTAGTTTGAAGATTTTGTTGATTTCCAACTGCATCTTTTCAAAATCTAAAATCATTTCTTTCATTAATCCTTGTTTAATGCTTTTTTGTGTGATGTGCTCCTGAAAAAGTGGTCCATGATTTTTGTTGAGTCTGTATACACAAGATAGCATTCAAATACTTAACAATCACTCTTTCACATAACGATGACCAGAACAAGAATTTTACTTTCAAAACTCACCGGCCTTTTTGCCGATAGACATTAATGTAAATGTAAGATTTCACCAGAGACATGTAAAGACATTTAACTAAAAGCATCTCTCTCTCTCTCTCTCTCTCTCTCTCTCTCTATATATATATATATATATATATGCTGAAAGAATTATATTTGAATAATTACACAATTATTTAAACCTAACCTATTCATCCTTTATCTTCACAAGATATTTTAATAAAAATATTTGAAATTTCTAAACAAATCTATAACAGGTCAATCATTGACAAAATAAACAAAAAATTAGCAGTCATTCTTAAAGAGAAATGAACAAAGGGCAATAATAATAATTAGTTCACAAGTGCAAATACACAGAAAAAGAAAAAAAAAAAAAGAGAAAAACTTTCATGAACCATAATTCCCAATTCAAGGCACTGATGCGAGCGTCTGAAGTCAATCTGAGAAAATACAACACAATGGGTGTTGCCGAAATTAAGCATTGACACTAGTGAAAAACTTCTTGGCATTGTGCATATCGACTTCAACATGTAATCCACCTTAATTAACAATTTTTCCATTGATACAGTCACAATGAACATTCAACATCACCAGTCCCCAGAGGCCACATTCATGACTGCAGACCAGTCAATCAGATCAGCGATCTGTATGCAAACTAGGGCAAAACCATACAAAAACTGGGCGATTCACTCAATTTGCACTGCAATCGCCAAAGGGAATATCCAACCTGCACCCACAATCATGGCCGCAGCTGCCAGCACAGGAAAAATGCGCGTAAGCAGCGACTGGTCTAAAGGTAAAACAAGTCGCTTACAGTTCAAATTGACAACATTAAATGTCACATAGTATGGGAAAACCTGGCTAAAGTCGATGAGAAACATTCTTAGCAATGAACAGAAAGAGATAAATTGATTATACTTGATTCTGTGTATCTTGTCAAATTAAAACAAAATGAAGCAAAGACTATACAGACAAATCATTTCTGTTTAGAGCTTTTCAGTCTGTAAAACTTCAAACTTTCAAATAATGTAGCTAGAACTGTGGTGTCCGAATGTAGCATTAATTTGAGCGTCACCCGCATTGGCTACCTCCCTTCATGATTTTCAGTTTTCAAGGTCATGAATATGTCAAGGTCATGACCTTGAACCCAAACGGCACATCCTCAATACATAACCTACATGCCCACCAAGTTTCCTCTTCCTATCTTTACTCCTTCATGGTGTTAAGCTGCAAACAAGCATACACACACACAGAGCTACTTACACAACAAAAAACACCGTCACTGCACAAACTCCGGGGTCATAAAAATGTTAAAATAATGATTTTGAACTTTCGCCTGGTTTTCCTGTACTTTGTCACAATTGTTTAAGAAGCTGGAATGTCTCTACTACAATGGAGTAAGGGGGGAGGCAAAGTCAGATAGAATAAAGAATGCACGGATGAAGAATTCTAACCCACATATTAACACGGAAGCGCTCCGGCCTTTCAAACTTTAGACATATGTCATGCACTCATTATAATGACAAAAAGAACAAGGTATAAATGTATCAATAAACAATCAACCAGAATTAATTATTATTGTAAATATTTACCCATCAATGCGCAGACAAAAAGAACAAGGTATAAATGGATCAATAAACAATCGACCAAAATTAATTATTATTGTAAATACTTACCTATCAATGCACATAACGAATAAGAAAAAAGTAACCTTTCACTGGCATACTTCTAGCAAGAACGTAGGTTTACTTTTCGGTTTCTGTCGTTGAAATGGGATCCATTCACATTCATACAGGTTAACGTACATAATGACACAACTGATCATGGCATTGCCCCCTTCGACTTACAGAGGAAGGGAGAAAAACACTTAAGAAAGACTAAGTACAAAGAAGAAGGGGTACTACAAGCGAAAAGAATGAGAAAGAGAGGGAGAGAGGAGAGAGCGACAGGGAGGGGAGTGGCAGATATTCAGAGAAACCGACAGATAAACTGAGGCAGCCAAGCAAGAAACGTGAAAGAGTTACATCTGTCCATGTCGCATGAACATAACTGTATAAGCTTACAGGGCATATATATTTGAAAATTGTCATCCAGTCTTGTTTACACTCGGCCGTACAACAAATGATTTTGCATATAACCCGTCTATCATCACCATATTCAATTAGTGTCTATCCTTGAAGAGAGAGGAGATTGGGGGGAGGGGAGTAACAGTCTCACTGGATCTAATCTTATCCAATCAGACATTTTGATTCATTCTTTGTTTCTTCAGTAAGTTGTACACATAGTATTTCACGCATGTCCAACTTCTGCGGCGAAGATCTGGTTCTGAAGCTACAGCTTTCTGTGCATCCTGCTTCTGGGGGACTCTGTTCATCGTAATGCAATGGGACAACTGTCTGTGCACAGCAGCTATCTCATATTTGCTCCATGGTCTCTTAGTCTGCTTTGGTGTCTTTGTCTGCGTTGGCGTCTTTGTCTGCTTTGGGGACTTGGATTTTGAAATGCACAAGTCAGGCTCTGAAGTACTCACGGTTGAGACAATTGCGGTGGATCCGGTGTGTTTTGGGGCATGACACACCGACATTCTTTCATCTGACATCTCAGCATTTTCCACCTCTACAATGTTGCTGGAGAAATCTTCATCATCTTCATCAGCGTCCTCAACATTATTTGCTTCTTTGTCAGGATCCAGCTCCTCTTTATCCAGGTCTTCACCATCTTCGTCTACGGTCAATCCCCGATTCACTCTGAAGAGAATGCTGGCCACTTTTGCTTTTTGCAAAATGTCAAGTGGTTGGCGATAAACTGACCTGTGGACACGAATGTCATGGCCAAGGAAGGACGCCAGTTGGTCTTGCTTTAACTTGGAGATCTCCATGGCTTGACTTAAGGTCGCCAGCTGTTTGCGAAGAGCCGTTGCAGTGAACAAGGATGGATTCGTAACACCAGCATTCAAAGCATATTGTTTCAGAACTTCAGGTCCCCTATAAGGGTGTGTTCCTGTCGGGGTCATGAACATGTATTCACTTTCAATCCCTAAGATGCGGCGGAGGTCAAGCAGCTTTTCAATGCTTTGAACCATCTCAGGAGTCAAAAGAATGGGCACTGCTCTATTGAACTTGCCTCTGATTTCCACTCTGTGAAGCACATGAACTAATTTCTTTTCAGTGACTGTTAGGTCATCAAGAAGCATTTCTTCTGGTGGAGCAGCTTCTGTGGCTCTGCTCTGATGGTAGTCTGACCACTTCATTCGTTGCACTTCTCCACCACGTTTTCTGTTGAAAACTGTGATGGATGCTAGTGTAGCTTTTGCCAATGTTCCATAAGAGTCACTTTGGTTGTCTTTCTGAAGAAGGGAATTCACTTTCTGGACATCTTCCAGAGATGGGATCAGTTTTGGCTTGTTCATCTTTGCTCTCTGGACGGATTGTGAAGCGCAAGCTGACACACGGTCAAACCAGTCACTTTGATACAGTGTATCAAAACGTTCACATGTCTTGTTCAGGGCAGTGTCGTCCATCATAACAGCTTCTGCTGTGAGAATCTGGGATGCTTTTTTCAAGCTGTACCCCAACTATAACACAAGTGATCCCTTTTTACACATGTTTGTGGAGTCACTGAATTCACCTAATTGTCTGGTGCAGCTGATCAGCAAGTCAAAATTGACAGGGTCAATAGCTTGAGCCAGAGATGAAACCTTCATGTTTGAATGTTTTCTCATTAACTGAGAAAGTCTGCCCAATTCTCGAAGGCGTGAGCGGATCTGACCTGGTGTATTTTCTTCAATGTCCCTGCGGTAAAATAATCTTTCGCCATATTTCAAGATCAGAGAATCGTTTCTTATGACAGAACTTATCTCATCATCTCTCATGTTTGAAATGACTTTCTGGAAGAAATTCCGTGAGACACTGCTTGACAAAGGCATCATCATTTCACCTTGCTTTACACATTGCCCTCTTCTAGGTTTAGGAGCAGTGTCAGGTTTTTGTGGACAGGTTATGTCATGTTTAACAAGAAGATATCTCAGGAAAAGTGCTTTGCAATACTGACACGCCACATACTCATTTTGCGTTGTACAGTGTTCCTTCTTTTGGTATTTGGGGATTAAGCTGCCTTCTTTGTTTTTGATGGCTTCATAATTATGTTTGAAATCACCTTCATCTTGCAGTTTTATGAACGCTTTTCTTCTTTCAGCACTCCCTTTTCTCATTTGAAGGATGGCTGCAACTTCTGGTTCTAGTCGATGCACTCGTGTCAAATGTGTCGACATTTTTGTGTTCATTTTTTGACAAAACTTGCAACAATGCTGTTTACTTTTGGAGCTTTTATTCCCACGAGCAGGCTTGCCAACTGTAGCATCACCACGTTTTCCACTTTCATTAGCTGAATCACTTTTTGTGAGTTTACTTTTTTCTCCCTGGAGCACTGGAAACACAATACTATCAGAAGAACTTTCATCAGTTTCTTTTATAATTTCCTTACAAGACATTTCATTGTCTGTGTCAGGTATTATGTCAGGGTCATAATGGGATGGAAGACTTGCATTACATTCACTGTCTGATTCAAAATCTGATTCAAAATCATTGTCTCCCGAACCTGGGGCCCAGTCTGATTCAGAATCAACGAAACTAAACAAAGATATGTCACTGTCCACTTCGCTTTCATAGCCCTCCTCAAAGGAACTGGAGAAGGGATCTGCTGGTTGAGGCTGGTCTGGCATTGAGGTAGCATTGCTGCAGAATCCAGGACCAGCTTCCATGACTCCCTCAGCACCCTTCACCAAGTTGTCCCCAGCTTCATCAGAACTGAAAACACATACACACACATTTATACTGAGTTGTTTTTGTATTTGTACGTGCAATACTTAGTTCCAAGAAGTACAATCAAACAATACAAAAAAATGATATGTATCTCTTCATGACTGTCAACCTGTGGATAAGGACAATGGGTGTATGGTCTGTCCGTTGTGTGGATGTAACTGCAAGCCTATGTGCGTCCATGTAAGACAAAAATGTTTCCCAGTCAACAATGCTAAAACAACTACCATAATTTGCAGACTACAATGCAATACATTTTTCCAAGACTAAAACTCTTCAGCATTATTTAAGAGAACTATAAAATGCCGATTCTGGCTCACCCACCTCCGCCAGCTCCAACCGACTAAAGCCGGTTGGAGCTGCTGCTCCGGCGGGCGATCCAGAATAGGCATTTTATAGTTCTCTCTATAAGTAAAATAAATTCTTAAATAAATTCTTATACAAGTCATCATTAAGTTCTTAACAAGTACTTAAATAGATTTACAAACATACATAATGTGTAGGATTATCTGTTTTTAATACTAATTTAGAAAACTTTTGAGACTTAAGTTTTTGCTTAATCCTTCGTTTTTCCTGATCGTTTTCAATAACATCGTTTTCTTAAATACATTCATCAAAAGCATCTCTATCTTTCATGTGGAATAAAACCACTGTCTTTAACTGTTCTCTGAAGTCTTTTAAAACTGAATTATATTTTTGACATAAAATCCATACACTTATCCCAGCATGTCTTCCACTGAAAGCCAGTTTTGACAAAGTGTTTCTTTTTTTGACTATATCCTTTTCTGCCGAACAGTCATCAATAATAAATAGTGTCTGCGTTCCCTCAAACAGTTTAAAAAAATGTTCTAAACACTCACTTAGTTTATTGCTAGGATCAACTAAATAGATTTCATCATCTGTCCATATAAACCTTCTGTCGTGATATGCTTTGTTCCACTTTAATGTTGGACAGAAAATTACAATATGATCAAAATTATAACGATAAACTGTTTGTAATAGGTCGAGGACAAATATTGTTTTTCCACAACCAGTCTGTCCACAAATTAATGAACAATGAGGGGTTTTTGTCATAAAGTTTAACATCGGCAATGACACCAAAGTCGTCTGCTCCATAGTTTTAAAACAGAATTTAATCTAATCCAGTTATTGTTTTTATCATACTCTCTGTCAAAACTTGTTTAGTATAATAAAAACCTATAAGGTCTAAATGTGTAAGATTAATCCAGTTTAGTTCTGTAAGATCGTTTCTATTTAGACTAATATCAATTTTGTTGCTTGTTGTTATGACCTTAATATCCTCGCCATTGTAAAGAACGACGACAGTAACTTTAAGTTTGTCAACGTCTAAGTTTTGCCAGCTAATAAGAATTCCTTTCATAAGATTGTCACTGACGCCCAGAGCTCCATTTCTCGCCTCATCTTTTAAGACAGAAATTTTAAATATCATTGTGAACGTGTCTCCTAATTTTGTGCGTGGAATAAACTGTAATTTTGTAGAAGCTTTCTTTAAAACCGATTCTCTTCTGTGGAGGATGTACTGTTTGTCCCCAAACGGCTTTATTTCGATCTCTTTCCGACTGTTGTCCTCTGGCATAAGACTTACATGTAAAGGGCCAGAGTTCAATGCTTTTCTGAAACTTTTTTGACGGTCAAAAAATGTAAATGGGCTTAAGAATTCAAATTTTATGTCCCATTCTAAATATGGTTCTAAGTGCCATTTGTTGTCAGTTTTTCGAACTATTTTATATTCATACTGACCCGCATTATTTGCTTCTACATTGCGTAGTTGTTCTAGTTTAGGAAACCTTTTGTTGTCGTCAACCTCTTTGCGTTTATAATAACCATCTTTAGTGTACTCAAAACCATACAAAGTGCCTATCTCACCGTTCTGTTCAAAGTCCTCAACGTCTGCAAGGTCTTTTAATTCTAAAGTTACACACCTCTCAGGCGCTAATGTAACTCCTGATTCTTCTGGCCCACGAGACATTATTTTTAGTACACCTTATTATTTTATTTCTAAAACATCACATTTCACGACTTTTCCTGTTTGGTCTTTGATTTTTATATTAAATGATCTGACCCTCCCACAAGCTAATCTTTTAAACTGTAAATTAGGGAATTGTATAATTTCATAATCGTAATATGCAGCTTTCCCTGATGGAAGAGCTCTTAAAACAGTTGAGGGCCTTCCATCATACAAGTTTTCATCAGTGCTCAGCTCGTCCAAATGAACATAGAGTAATGAATGTAATGCAAGATCGAGCGGATATTCTCCCTCATAAGTAGTTTCGTCTGATGTAACTATAAAACTATGATTGTCAGTTGCAAAGCCTAACATTTTAGCTAGCTCTACATCAAAAAGGTAATGGTCTACTTCTTCTTCAGGTTTGAATGTCAACATTATTTTCAAATTTGCATTGTTAAGTTTGAGAGTAATGTCGAAGTTACTCATTGCTTCTTTCAGCGAGCAAAACCCGTAATAACCATCAGGTATGGTTAACTGGCTAACTAAGTTTCCTCTGTTATCAAATTTTTTAATCTTATTATTCTCCTTGGATTCAGTTATATTAAACCATACGACTTTGTAAAAAATTTCATGGAGTGCGACCCTTTGGGTTCCGCAGTTATTATCAATAGCATATTCTAAAAACGAAGGACTGTCTTGAGTTGTTATTGTTACAAACATTTTTAAAACAAATTTAAAAATGAGTGCATTCAAATATACTAATGCAAAATATTCTGTCGGGCCGCACTACAATCTTAAAAATATAACAACTGACACCCTTGACATTTCTGTGACTCAGTCTGACGCCTTTCAAGTAAAGGTTAGTACTCCATTGGATCGTTATCTTAACCCTCCTATTAAAAAAGACTACATCGCGAAAGTGTGGTTCAGTCATCCGATGCAGTTTTATCAGAACCAGTTAAACTTTGCTGTGTTTTGCGCATCAACTGGGTGTGGAGTGTCGTATGCTGATCATTTAAATCATCCTGATCCTTTGGTGAGGTCAGTGTATAGATTTCATTTTTATTACACCTTCAGACGTATTTTATCTGAACTGCAAGCGCCATTACCAAATGACAAAACGTTTAATCCATTCAGCAACAGAATAGATTACAAGGCTTTTGAAAGGATCTGTAACGAATTTGATATTGACCCAAAGACAGACTTTAGACAAAAGTTGGATCTTAATCATGGTTTAGGCACCCTTTATTTTTGGGGCGTGCACAGAAAGTATAACTATGATTGGAATCCTCCTTACACATCTTTCTCTTCAGGCACAACTGTTCACCTCGGGTCCATAGAGCAAGAGCATAAAACAGCATGGACAACATTTATTTTGGACGCTTCTAAGGGCCTAACAAAAGCGGGAATAGAACGAATAAACGACTCTATTCGTACTTATGTTTGGTGTTTGCTAGGTTCGCAAGCACAAACGAGATCAAACATAATTGATCCTTCTACTGGCTTTGATGCACAAAAACAGTATTTAGCAAATTTAGAGGATTCTATTAATTCTGCAATTGATTTGCCTTCAAGTATTAAAAGGTACCAAAATGTTTTGCAATACGCAAGATCGAAAGTAGACTTTGTTGTTGGCACTGGTTTATACATGCTGCCTTCTGACCTCAGACTTCAGATAGGAACAATAATAAACTATAATAATGAAATCCTTGTGGCTGGTAAAGAAGAGAAGGTCGGAAAAAACGACATAAATTCTAAGCCAGCTATAGCAATAAAAAAAGAAGTCCCAATCCCCGTGGCCCCCTCAAAACCCCATCCAATCCCCGAGACCCCCTCAAAACCCCATCCAATCCCTGTGGCCTCAAAAAATAATGACCATGAATATGAAAAGACGGCACTTGTTATTGGATTAACTGCCCTAGGATTACTTGGTCTTTATCTTACTATAAAGTAACCCAACTATTAAGACAACTAATGTCCATAAGTGCTCAGCCATAAAGCCAACTACTTTGCTTGCAGTAGACAAAAGCCAGCTAACGATCCCCCCTAATATGCCAGGTAAAGAGTCTATTGCCTTACTGGCTAATTTTTTTAATAAACTTGCAAGATGATCAAGTTGTTTTTTTACCCATGATTTATCGGGTGGAGGAGATGGTGGCGGAGGCACTAACCCTTGCCCACCACCGCCTGTAATAGCCAACACCAGTGTACTTATTGCAAATCCTAAGGCTGTTATAACACTTGCTAATGTGACACCTTGCTCTCTAAACAGTGTTCTTATTCGTTCTGCTAGCGTTGTGTCTTCATACAAAATTCTTTGGATAGTTTCTCTTATTCTGCTCACTTGAGTTCGTAATTGTTCTCGGTTATTAGACAACACTTCTAGTCTTGCTGATCTCTCTTGTTCAAGATCTTTTAGTCTTTGTGTTATTCTTTCTTTAACACCAGGTCCTAAGTTGTGGTCATCAGCCTCAACTAGTTTTTCTTTTTCTCTTTTTATATGCTCATCTAGTTCACCCAGTTTTGCTAAATTGTTTGTTAACTCACCCCTGATGCTTCTTAAAGCATGATCAAGGGCTGTTATTTCTCTCATAGGTAGCGGCGGATCGTGCATAGTTTTTAATACTGTTTCTTCTGAAAAACTGGTTTCTGCTTCTATTATTTTGTTTGCTGTTGGGCTTAAATCTTTAAGTTCCATGTTTTGTATTTGGTTATCTGTTGGGAGTTCTTGTAGTGTGTTTTGAAGTTTAGCAACTGCTTCCCTATCTAATTTTGGTTTAGTAATGCCAAGGCGATTTTGTTCGCTCACACTGAGCCTTTGTCTAATTGTACTCTTTTTTA
Organism: Conus canariensis; assembly: GCA_033310375.1. Lineage (NCBI taxonomy): Eukaryota > Metazoa > Mollusca > Gastropoda > Neogastropoda > Conidae > Conus > Conus canariensis. Next base: position 1,241,972 of record CM065730.1, on the reverse strand, counting down.
AAAACTTTGATGAGTCTGGTTCAGTTGTAAGCTGAACAAGTTGTCCTTCGTCGTTTCTCACAAACAAATGGTCATCTTTTGTTTCAAAATCATTAGGGTCTATAAATTCGGGAGGTTCTTGGCCTGAACTTTGATAAAATGATTTGACCTTACTTTCTGTTAATTCACGCCGCAATGAGCGCAATGGATGTGTTAAAGGTGTCATTTCACTCATGTCGTCTCCAGGATCAAAAACATCATAATCTTCAATGCCTGCCATGTTTTAAAAATAATTTATTTTTGTTTTATAAAAAAATGTCACAAGCATATGGCTCAATTCTTGACCCGCATAGAAGACTGAAAGAGCCCTTTGGCGTGAAGGGAAATAAACAGAATATTATTGTTCCAAATAATCCATCTACTATTGATTCAGATCAAATTCTTACTGTTAAATTTCCAGACCTAGGAGCAGATGAAGTGATTGTACCAGGCTCTGCACGTCTTACTTTCAAAATAGAACTCGAATCAGCAACAGACGCAAACAGGACAGTAGTTCAGAATCTGGGACGGGCAATCGTTAAGAAAATTTCTATAAAACTTGAGGGGCAAGAAATATTTTCTTTACACAATGCAGACATATTTCTAATCTATTCTGATCTATGGCTAACCGCGAATGAAAGGGCTGACCTCGCGTTTCAAGGAATCGAAAGTGATGAAGCACTAAAACACAGAATAGATGCTGATGATGCTAAAGACAGTAACAAGGCTGAAGCTGTAAGTTTTGCTTATGAAAATCGCTTTTCTATACCCTTAGATTTTGAGTTGTTAAAAGCGCATGCGCCATACTTTCAAGGAGCATTAAAAGACAGATTGTCATATGAACTAACTTTTAATGAATACAAACGTGTCATTAAATCTACAGACACTGATTCTAAGTACAGCATTTTCGACATCTCGTTAGAGTTTGACATTGTTAGCAACCCTAACTTAGCAAGGCTGATTGAGCAACAATATCAGTCAAAATTAGCAATATATTACGAAAGAGTGATTCATCATACTAAATATCCTAAAAGCAGGGCAGACACAATATGGAATTTTAGTTTTAGCGCCTCAGCAAGATCGCTTAAAGGTATTTTATTGCTGTGTGAAGATGAAGAACCATTCAAAAGACAAAGTGAAAAGTTTATTAATCCTAAAATAACGAAAGTACAATGTTCAATTGAGGGTAGTCCTAACCAAGTCTACGGTAGCGGGCTTAAACCTTATCATCATTTTGATGAAATAAGAAAATTCTTTGGAGGCGGGAGGTCTAGAAGTCCAACAGTAGACCTTGTGTCTAAAGATCTACACCTTCACAGTATTAGACTTGATGAATATTTAACAACGAAATACGGTTTATGGATTGACCTAAGGTCAACAGAGGATAATCAGTTGCATGGGAGTGGGAGAACAGTTAAAGACGTAATAAACATTCAAACTGATAAAGAAAAAGAGAGTGATAAACCACTTAATGTACATTTGTTTTTAATATATGATGCGCAGCTGAATATTCAAGATAACAGATTAAAAGATATCCAATACTAAATTATTTTTATTTTTAAAAAAAGCATGTCTGTTCAGGTTTATCCAAAAGTGCCCAAAGAAGAGATAGTAGGCAACTCTGTTGCTGTAGACATAAAAACTTTCAGATTAACAAACATAACACAAATGCAAACCCAACTAGAGCAGGACCTTTCAAAATACAGTAAAACCTAACGAAGGTATTCTGCTGTCTTTAATGCTGTTACATATGTTAATACTGGAGCATCGATCACTAGTGCTCTATCAGCAGGAACAAGTGTAGGTCTCTTAGCAACAGGCGTAGGTGCACCGGCAGCTTTACCTCTAGGTGGTTTGTCTTTAACTCTTGGCCTGTGTTCATTGGCTGTAAGTGCTGTCAGCAAAAAAATAAAAGCTAAACTCCAAAAGCACACAGCTATGGTTCAACTAATAACAGCTAAACTTAGTTCCTTCAAACTGATAATTGATAAAGCACTAGTTGACTCAAACATCACGGATGAAGAATTTAGTCGCCTACAGGCTGATTTTGAGGACTACAAAAGACAAAAGTTTGATCTTCAAAGAAAGGCAAGGGCAACTTTTTCTCAACAACCAGACACCGATCAGATAAAAAAGGAATGTTTAAAAAAAGTAAACCAGACATTAAACTCTGTTCTAAACAGCTCACATTAACAACCCCAAAGAGTGTTTATACTTTAGTTTATGAGTCCAAGCACAAAAAGGCCGTTGATATTGATTCTGATTAAGACGACTTTGGAGTCGATGTATTTTTTTAATTTAAATAAATATTTTGAGTTAGAAAAGAAACTCAAAATGGAATACACTGATTTTGATTCTTGGTTTGATGCAGAAGAGAGTTTGTCAAAAGCTTTGAAGGATACAAATATAGAAGTTATTAATCCAACAAATGTGTTAGAAAGCGTTGAGTATGCTATTTCTCAAATCCCCAATTATTTAGCAATAAACCCTCCAGTTAAAGTAAGGTTAGTTGTTTTAGTTGATTACATAACAATAAGCGAAGAAAATCTAGAAGTCTGGGTCTCAACTAAACAGCAGGCTATTCTTTCTTATAATGATTTAACGCCTGATTGGGCAGAACAACTTCTTACTCAGTTTAACGACGCCTCTGAAGCAGCAAAAATGAGAGGCTCTGGTTGGTCAGAGGGTAAAGTATTAGAGATTAGATTAAAACAGGCTAAATACGAGCCAATTATAGGAAAGTCTTTTATTCCTCTACCATCAGAATTAGTTGCAAAGAGAGCGGTTCTGAACATAAAGAATTCAGATAACAAATGTTTTATGTGGTGCGTTCTTGCTAGGCTACACTTTGTTAAAAAAAATGCAGAGAGAGTTACTAACTATTTGCAGTGGGCTAATGATCTTAACTTTAACGGCCTTGAATTTCCTATGGCTGTAAACAAGATTGATCAGTTTGAAAAACAGAATCCACCAATAACTGTTAATGTCTACACATGGTCTGTTAAATCAGGCCTTCAGCCAATTAGAGTGTCAAAAAACAGTCCATCAATAGGAGAACCAGCCAGGAGTCATGTAGACTTACTCCTAATGCAAAGCCTTAATGGGTTGCACTACACGCTAATACGCACAATGAGTAGATTACTAGTTCATACTACAAAAAATGGACACAAACAAGAATTCTGTAGAAAATGTTTAACAAGAATTCCGTCCGTTCAAGCTGTGAGCGAACATGTAAAACATTGTCTCAGTCCAGTAGACTGCAATACAGAACTAATTATGCCAAGAGAAGGCAGTAAGGTTAGTTTTAAGAATTACAAAAAACTCCAGAGGTCTCCATACGTTGTTTACGCAGACTTCGAGTCGCTTATTGTTCCTTATGAAGGACCAGCTCCAAAACATTTACCAAAAACAGTTATAATGAATAATCACCAGATTTGTTCTTATGCTTTCATTGTTGTTAGGTCAGATGGTGAACATTCAAAGCCAGAATTATACAGAGGACCACATGCAGCAAAACATTTTTTAAAACGCATGCAAGAAGTTCGTAATGTCTGTTCTAATAATCTAGACCTATCCGATCTTAGGATGACCCCAGAAGACCAAGATCGCTATGACTCAGCCACTCACTGTTGGATTTGTGGATTAGAGCTAACCCCTGAAAGTTTAAACCCAACAGTAAGAGATCATGATCACATTAGCGGAGAATTCAGAGGAGCAGCGCATAACAATTGCAATCTTCAACTAAAGTTTGATCCTAGGACTTGGAGACTTCCTATATTCTTTCATAACTTGCGAGGTTATGATTCTCATCTTATATTGCAAGCAGTAACTAGCGATTTCAGGGTGTCATGCATTGCGCAGTCATCAGAAAAGTACATGTGTTTTACTTTAAATAATTTATCTTTTTATGACTCTATGCAACACCTGATGGGATCATTAGAGTCACTGGCTATGTCCTTAAAGTCCTGCCCAATAACGGAAGAATATTTTGACCCAACGGTGATTAGAAAGGGCGTTTATCCTTATGAGTACATGAACAGCTGGGAAAGGTTTGAGGAGACAGCCCTTCTGCCTAAAGGCGCGTTCTTTAGTAGTCTTAGAGGAAAGGACATCAGTGATTCTGATTATTCTTATGCTCAAGAAGCGTGGCAGAAGTTGGAGTGTGAAACAATGGGAGACTATCATGATGCCTATTTAATGGCGGATACTTGTTTGTTGGCGGATATCTTTGAAAATTACAGAAAGACCTGCATGAAACATTATAGTCTAGATCCTGCGCATTATATTTCTGCGCCTGGGATGAGTTGGGATTCCTTTTTAAAATTTACTGGTGTACAGATTGACCTGTTGTCTGACCTACCAATGCTTCAGATGATTGAAAACGGATTGCGTGGCGGAATTAGTATGGCGTCTCACCATTACTGTAAAGCAAACAATAAATATTTGGATGACTATGATCCAAGTAGGAAGTCTAACTATCTTATGTATTTAGATGCAAACAATCTGTATGGTTGGGCTATGAGTCAATCACTTCCATTACGTAACTTTAAAATGTACACAGGACTCAAAGACATTCAAAAGTTTTTAAAATGGCTTCAGAGTCTAGAAGCTGATCAACAACGGGGCTTTATTCTAGAAGTTGATTTAGAATATCCTCATGAACTCCATGACCTGCATAATGACTATCCATTAGCGGCAGAAACCCTAAAAGTGTCAATGACAGAACCGCCTAAACTTGTGCCTAATCTTCGTGACAAAAAAAAATTATGTCTGTCATTACAGACTTCTCCAATTTTATTTAAGACATGGTTTAAAGTTAACAGCAGTTCATCGTATAATCGAATTTGATCAAGAACAGTTCATGAAACCATACATCATGAAGAACACTGATCTCAGAACTAAATCCACAGATGCATCAGAAAAAGACTTTTTCAAGTTGATGAACAACAGCTGTTTTGGAAAGACTATGGAAAATCCGCACAAGCGCAAAGATGTAAGATTGGTCACCAGAGAGAACGAAGCAATTAAGCTAACTTCTAAACCTAATTATCAGGACTTCAGAAGATTTCATGATCAGCTTTTTGGAATAATGATGAAAAAAAAAAAGTCAAATTGGACAAACCTGTTTTTATTGGGTTTACTGTTTTAGAGCTGTCGAAGCTTTTGATGTTAGAATTTCTTTACGACTACTTTAAACCCTTGTATCCAGAGTCCAGAGTTCTGTACACAGATACAGATTCTTTTGTAATCGACATCCCTACTGAAGATTTTTACAAAGACATAGAATTAGAAGTGGCTAAAGGGCATGCGGGATGGTACGACACATCTGATTACCCTAAAGATTCACCTTTGCATTCAACCGTTAATAAGAAGGTTTTAGGAAAGATGAAGGATGAATTATCTGGAGGTGTGATCAAGGAGTTTATTGGTTTAAGGTCGAAAATGTACAGTCTTGCTAGCCAAACAAAAACTGTTAAAAAAGCAAAGGGAATATCTCGCAGTGTTGTGCAGTCAAATATATCGCATGATAACTACAAAGAAGCATTGTTCAATAAAAAGACTTTTCATCATGACAATTACAAACTACGATCTAATCTACATGAGATCAACACAACAGTTGTAACAAAACGGTCTCTTGACCGCACTAACACAAAAAGAGTGTTTGTTAAACCAGAGTATTCATATGCAATTGGTCATTGGAGGTCATTTGGTCAAGCGCAATTAGATACTCAGTAATTTCTTTATCCAGTATAGCTGGATTATTTGTGGTTGTTGTTTCAAGATTTTTGATTTTTTCAAGATTTTTGATTTTTTTCATATAAATTAGGATCAATGGGTAGTTTATTCTTTATCATTGTTTTAATAATAAACTTATACGCAAATAATTTTTTTTGAGCTTCCATTTTAACTCAGAAATGTATTTGCCTAAATTAACTAAGCGACTGGAACTGTGTCTGGCGGGATTATCTGCAGTTCTTCCTTCACAAAAGATCTTCGGGGGGCTGGTCGTTTTGTTGTGTCAGTTTCTCGTAAATAATACACGGGCGGATTCATTTTCACAATTTTTTTTATCTCATATGGATCAACACTCCAAACTGGATCTGTTGCCCTGATGCGAGTGTCCCCTTCCGCTTCTCCCGGTGAATAAAGGTATCTCACTTTTAAACCAAATGGTAATAGTTTGCTTGATGAACTGGCGTCTCCTTCAACAACATTTATTTTTTGTTTTTTGATTGCTTGTACTGGTTTTAGACCTTTAAATTCTTCATTATTCATTGCACGTAAAACTGAGGGCAGTCTTCTAACCCATTCTGTGTTGCGAGAATTGTCAATCAGCTCTCTGTGATACTGGTAGGAGAAAAGTCTTTCAGATAACTGTTTGTTAAAGTTTTCAACCAAAGCCTGTGATCTGTGAACTCCTGGAATGCCTCTTTTAATGGTAACTCTATGTTTTAACAATAATTGATTCACTTGACCTTTAAATTCTTTTCCGTCATCGACTTGAATCATGCGAGGATAAGTTAAGGGTCCTCGTTGGTGTATCAGCTGTATAGCAACAGCAACAGCAGAAGCACTCTTTTGTGTTAATGGTTCCGCATCTTTGTATCTTGAAGCTATATCAATGACTGTAAGTGCGTACTTAAATCTTTTTCGTCTAATCGTATCATGGGGTAAATATAGAAGGTCCATTTGATGGGTGTCGTTTGGCGTTGTATTCACAAAGTGTGGTCTCTGTAGTTTTTTAGGCGCTGGTAGATAAATTTGCCAAATTGCTTGTTTAGATAACCATTCTTTTGCTGTTTGTTCACCGACTCCTGCTGCTTGGCTAAGCTTTTTAATTGCTGTGATTCCCTTCCAATATCCTTTTGGCGAATAATAGATCTTGTTCATTTTTTATTCAGCCAATACTTTGTGCAACAAAATACACAGCGGTCATACCAAAGACAATAAACAATATTTCTTGCATCTTTTGTTTTTCTGATGGTTGATAGTAATCGCTAAATTTTGGTGGGTGCAATGTTTCAACTTGTTTGCCTGTTACTAAATAATATTCTTTTATTGCCTGGTCAACATCTTTAAATGTGTAAGCTGCATGTCCCTGTTGTTTAAGTCTGTCGTTAATAAAATCTAACTGCTCCATTCTTTGCTTTTCATAGGTGTCTTGTGCAGCGGCTAGTTGCTCCATAGCTCTGTTATGTCTTTTTCTCTCATCGTTATTTTGTAGTTTACTAAACGCGTAATTACTTCCGCTGAAAGCAAGCGCGTTAACCACTGCGCCGCCTATCATCATTACGAGTGAAGCCATTTTTATAAATGTATTTTTTTTACATATTTATATTTTCTGGAATTATTCCTTGCTTAACTAGAAAGTCTTTCGTAGCAAATGAAGCTGTAATGACAGCAATCAACTTTGCTGAGTCTTCAAAATCTAGCTTGCCAAGATCTGCTGGTTTTATTCTTAACAAGCTTTTACCAAGCATTGTGTATCCTACACTTAGACCTCCAATAACAGCAGAATGGTATACGAGGTTGGCAACAGTTTTTTCGGTGCTCATTTTTAAAAAATAAAATAATTATAATTATTAATAAAACATGAACTGCGATGATTTACTTCCTGAACTTATGATTACAAATAATCAAGTTGATGACCAAGCTATTATGCGCCAAAAGGAAAGGCTGTATTCTTTGGCGGCGTGTGGAAAAACAAAACAGTACCTTGGAAATGAATTCAGCATAGAACAGATTCAACAGATGTCGCCACAAGACATTGTAAAGTATCACAACAGGTATGAAGCGCAACTGGGGTCAAGAATGGTCAAAAGTGTCGGACAAACTGTTCTTAGTTTGTACACTAAACTAGTTAGTAGATTTGCGCCCATTGATTCTGAACAAGATTTTATGTATGATTTAACGCAGGATCCAGTTTTAACAAAGTCATTAGAGTCTCTAGGATGTGATCTATATTACAGATTTGGAACATTGTTATCGCCAGTAATCATGGGATTAATTACTTTTAATCATATAGATTTTGTTTCCCTTCAAAATGACCGAGCCAGAAAATCAGCAGAATCAGAAAACATTGAATCAGGTGGAGAAAGTGACCAGTAAAAAGCCTCCTCATCCTGGGCGCGTTGCAGCAGGAAAAAAATTAGCAGAGTGGAACAAACAAAAAAAATTAATGTTGCAATCACAGAATGTAACTCATAATGAAAACATAACACCGCCAACGCCAACAGTTGTTTCAATGCCAGCTGTAAATACACCAGAACAAGTTGATTCAAGGCCTGCAACACCAAAGTCTTTATGGAATATTGAACTTAAAACAATTGTCATTTTTGGCAGCATTGCTGCTGGGGGTGGTTATTACGGTTATAAAATATATAAACAACGCCAGCAAAAACCAAAGCAGTCAAAAAAATCTCAACCACTAAATACAGAAGCCAAACAAAAAAGCATGCCAGAACCGCCAACAACAAAAGATCATTTTGATACATTTCAGATGCAATAATATTTCAAGAACTTAATAAATAATTATAAATTGACTTGAATAAGAACTTGGTTGTACTTAGAGGATGACTTAGTTATGATCTTGGGGCGACTTAAGTTAAGAACTTAGGGTGACTTTAGTAGGAACTTAGAGGTGACTTGATTAAGAACTTGGGGAGACTTAATTAAGAACTTAAAGATCACTTGATTAAAAACATGAGGTGACTTGATTAAGAACTTAAAGATCACTTGATTAAGAACATGAGGTGACTTGATTAAGAACTTAAAGGTCAGTTGATTAAGAACTTGTGGAGACTTAAGTAGGAACTTAGAGGTGACTTGATTAAGAACTTAAAGTGACTTGAGTAAAAACTTAAAGGTCACTTGATTAAGAACTTGGTGACTTAATTAAGAACTTAAGGTGACTTGAGTAAAATCGTAAAGGTCACTTGATTAAGAACTTAAATGTCACTTGATTAAGAACTTGGGGAGACTTGAGTAGGAACTTAAAAGTTACTTGATTAAGAACTTGGGGCGCACGTTTGGCACAGTTAGGAGGCTTGCAAGTTTCGCCACTCTTAGGCAACCATGCACGTTTGACGAGAGCCACTACATCCTGTTAGACTCATGGTGCTAAAATAAGGCGTTCACGTGTGAACGGTTATTCATAGTAACAGACCGCGGCCCTCTTGCTGCTAAACTGGGACGTTCACGCGTGAACGGTTATTTATAGTAACAGTCAGCAAGGCAAGTTTCGCCGCAGCATGCCTTCCGGGTTTAATCATACACTCCTCTTCGCGCAGTTAACCTGGTCAGTTGCGCGCCGCGAGCTCGGTGAGAGCAGTGGGCAGGCGAGACGTGTCTTATCGATTTTTTGGTCGGAACATAGCGAGACACACACAATCGGTAAACGGGCCGCTCAGCCTGCTGACTTACTGCGACACTATCGTTGTGTTGTCTTGGTCTTGCAAAAGTAGCTGACAATCAACTGACTGGTGGTAGACTGTTTGAGGGAACACAAAAATGAAAAACTTTATCAAAACTGGCTTTCAGTGGAAGACATGCTGGGATAAGTGTGTGGATTTTATGTCAAAAATATAACTCAGTTTTAAAAGACTTTAGAGAACAGTTAAAGACTGTAGTTTTATTTCATATGAAAGACAGAGACGCATTTGATGAGTGCATGCGTGAAAACGATGTTATTGAAAATTCCCAAGAAAAACGAAGGATTAAGCAAAAACTTAAGTCTCAAAAGTTTTCTAAATTAGTGTTAAAAACAGATAATCCTACACATTATGTTTGTTTGTAAATCTATTTAAGTACTTGTTAAGAACTTGATGATGACTTGTATAAGAATTTATTTAAGAATTTATTTTACTTATAGAGAGAACTATAAAATGCCTATTCTGGATCGCCCGCCGGAGCAGCAGCTCCAACCGGCTTTAGCTGGTTGGAGCTGGCGCAGGTGGGTGAGCCAGAATCGGCATTTTATAGTTCTCTATTTATTTACGTATTTATAGTCCTGTCGACAGCGACTGACCCTTTATGATTAACCCACCATGTGGGCAACCACACTCCACTTTGCATGGTGTTAATGCTATGCGAGACAATACCTGCATAAAGATGCAAAACATAACATACATGAAGCTTTACTGCTCTAGCCTATGTCAATATGTGTGACAGCCTTCAATAAAGGCCCACATGCTCTATATTCCACTTTTATTTACCCATCTTACAAAAACAAAAAATATCAAAATCTTAATTTTTTAAACACAATTTCAAGAACCCACGCCTCCTGGATACCAACTTTTCACAATTTCAAACGAATGCAAGCCCAGTGGTACAAACACTCATGCATCACTGAAAGCAACCAACCAATTGTTCTGCTTGTACCCTGGCCTGTGATTCATAATCAGTTTCTCCAGGTGCCCAGGCTGATTTTGAGTCAATACAAATGTCTGAAGACAGTTTACTGTATACTTCATTTTCATACCTCTCCTCGGTGGAGAAGAAGGGGTCTGCTGGTTGAGGCTGGTCTGGCATCGGGGTAGCATTGCTGCAGAGTCCAGGACCAGCTTCCATGACTCCCTCATCACCCTTCGCCAAGTTGTCCCCAGCTTCACACCGAACTCCACCAGAACTGAAAACAAAAACACACCTTTATACCGATTTTAAGGAAACCATACATGCATTTATTATTCCTTTGACAATCTTTTTGGTGCAGTGGTCAGCATCTCAGATTACAGACTGTGAGGTCTACAGTTTGAATCCCATCACCGTCAAGGGATTTTTTTTGTCCTGGTCCAACCCTGCCCAGAGTGGGTGGCTATGAGCTCATAGGGGAAGACTGAAACCAACAAATCGAGCTTCATCTACTTAACGGATGGGATTCTGAGAGTGTTGTTTTAATTCCATGACCAACACTGTAGATATCTGTAGTTCTCGGGCCTGGTTAATGCCAGGATAACACCTAATTAATGCCGGGCTATTTGAAAGGAAGTGTAGAATATAAACCTGTCGCATAGTCTCAGACCGAAAATAGAATTACACAACATAATTATTATGATCCGTTTCATTACCATCAATCATAAAAAATAAGAAACAGACTCAAATTCTGCGGCCTTGCATGCCCTGCTCTTGGTGACTTCAGTTTCAATTACCAATCCAGTTAATACCCTTGGTGTAGTCAGGTCAAAGTCATGGTGATCAGTGTGTTCTTGGGAGCTGTTGTTGGATGGTCATGGCGATTATTGTCGTCAGTAGGGCGATTAGTAGGTGGTGTCCTAGACTCCACCGAAACCCACAAATTTGTTTCAGCAACAGTGCAGTGTCTTCACGGTTGGTGGCCTCCTGATCATCCAACAAAGATGTGCTCCACTTGGACAGCTGGTGTTGGATTCTATAACTTGAACAAGCTGGGATGTGACTGTGTGTTGGGACTCGGAATGAGCGGTTTGTGAGCAACGCCACTTTACAACCCAGCAAATGAGACAGTAACAAATGTAACTCAAATGAGAAAGAATATGTTTTTAACTTAATCACTGTAGTAAGCCTCCTTCGTTCATGGCTGAACATGGATGAATCTTTCCAAGGTTTATGCGTGGACGGTTATGAGCCTGGGCATTGTAATGTGGATGACAGGCTGCTGCCCATGCAACTTGTCTCCCATCTCAACCTCGCTGACGAATCCAAAGGAACAGCAAGACTACTGCAGTGCTACTGTAATGTGATAAGAACTTATATGAAGCTTTTAATTTCTCTCTCTCTCTCTCTCTCTCTCTCTCTCCACACACACACACACACACATACACACACACACAACTGCCCCCATTTTCCAGAGATATATCCCGACAAGGAAAAACTCCAGTTTATCAACCCTCCAATTTTCAGGGTCCACTGATCTCTTTGACCTTGATCGGTACATAAGTGTCTAATGCACCATAAGCTGCTTCTTTTTATTTTTCTCGATCGTCAAATGGACAGGCCTGTCTCCATGGTGAAGGCAGCGGTGTGCTGCACCTCCAGGCTGCCGTAGAGCTTTTAGGCCAGAGGCATGGGGTCAGGCCAGGTCCTCTGTCTGAGCGCCTCGTACGGCAGGCAGCACTGAAGCAGATGTTCTGTTGTGTAGCTGCTATTCCTGCATGGGCACTGCCCTGTGTGGCCGATGCGGATTTTGGTGTAGAGATGGTGGTTCAGGCGACTGAGGCCAGTCCTCATCCTGAACACTAGGACCTGCTCTCGTCTTGTCAGTTGGTAATACAGCTCTGTCCTGTTGTGGCATGGGTGTTCCTGCATCCATTTCTTCTGCTGCATGGCCTTGATGACAGTCTTGGCTTCAGAGTAGGATGTAGTCCTGTCCAGCACCATAAGCTAAACCACCTTCACACCATGTTTCAACATCAAGTGTCAACCAGTGCTTGAGATATGGCTAAAAATAGATTTCCGGTTATCAGTTTCATACACCAAGGTAACGACTTTCACCTTAGAATGTAATGTTTGGATCTCTTTCCATTAAGGTGGCACACTAACACTCAACATTTAAAGCGATTCTATCAACCCGTTTGGAAAATGTACTTGGGACAGTCAGAAGAAGAAATAATGATACTGATTTTCAGCAGCCACGATCCAGCAGTCAACTTGACCTGAATCTTGACCTTAATAGGTACACATTATTCGGAAGCACCATAAACCAAACCAACTTAATATCAAGCTTCAGCAGCCTACATCGCCTGGTGCCCGAGATATGGCTTAAAATACATTTTCAGTTTTCAAGTCCATATGACAAGGTAATGACTTTGACATTGATAATTCATGTACTAATCTCTTCCTATCAAGAGTGACACACCACACAAAATTTGAAGCAATTTGGCCAAGCTGTTCTAGGGATATCCTTGGGACAGACAGAAAAAAAAACGCCCATCACAAAGGCTGATCACCGACAGTGACAGACAAAAAAAAAGCACATCAAACATTACACTGAACTGTACCTCTTTCCACGTAATACTCCTTCCTTCCTTAGAAAGCCAAACACTTCGTTGGCAGTCATGAAAACCTGGGGAGAGAAAGAAAATGGTAGTTATCACAAAAGCTACAACAAAAATTAACAGTAAACACAACAAAATCCTTACAAAGGATGGATTTTGCGTGTGTCATTACACTTTTTTCCCTTCAAGGGCGTGGAGGGGTAACAGCAGAACGTGAGTGAGTGGCCACGGCTCTGTTGCATGGAAGTCTACTTAATCGTTTAGTGATCACTAAACAAGTTTTTCTCCTCTATCACTGGCGGAAAAGCTGTTTAGTAACTACTAAATAGCAAAGTAGACTTTGATGCAACAAAGCCCATAGGAGCAGAGCTGAGGTGCAACAGACGGGATATTATGGCCAAAAAATGGCCTGCTTCCTGTTTCATTACTTTTAAAGATAGGGTCGGTAGGTCGGTTTAAAAAAAAAAATATATATATATATATATATATACATATATACATATACCATATATATATATATATATATATATATATATATATATATATATATACACACGTGAAACTGATGCAGTAGGTGATGAATTTTGGAGAAGACATCTCTGCACTCCATCCCTCGGCTCCTGCTTTCCCTCCCCCCACCCCCTTCTTATTCATGATAAATGTTCACTGTTACTGTTTTAAGTACCGAGAAGATCACAGATTTTTAATTCAACGGCTGACTAATGCATAAATAGGAATGTGTGTGTGTGTGTGTGTGCATGGGGGGAGGGGGGGAGGGCATGTTCACAAAGATTTGTCGAAACACCAATGAAAGCATTACCTTAGCATCGCTCGGTAACAATTTAGGAGCTATGATCAGCAACATAAGAAAAATTGAAACAAGTGTCCTTCACCGAAGCTTTTTGTAGTACAAGAGATTCTGCAAACATGGGAGTGTTGAATAGCTTAACGGCTTGTTTGGTCCCTAAATACTACTACTACTACAAAGCTGGCAATCCTGCTTCTCCCCCACCCCTCCCCCAACCCTTCCCCTTCCTCCAGCCTTTTCCAATGTTACTACGACGTTTAACACAGTTTTTTGTTTGTTTGTTTGTTTGTTTTTTGCACTCTCCCTGTTTTCCGTCGCAATACAATCAAGTTGGTTCAGCGACGTATGCAGCCAGATCCAGATCTAGACGGTGATTGAACTCCAAGCGCAGCGCGCACCTATCTTTAAGCTGCACCTACCGATTAAGTAAACAAATCAGAATTATTAATACACAAGCCCTTGGAGAATAAAACCGAACGTATATTATTCAGAACTATCGAAAGGTAAAAATGACTGAACTTGAAGCGTGAACACAACAATCTTGGAAAGAATAGCTAGACTCAAAATGTCAAGTCGTCACTAAATACAATTGCGGATATTAATAATATGAAAAATCTTTTCAAACACCAAATCATTTTGCACGAATACAAAATAATAAAATAAAAATAAACTTACTTCATCCTGTTTGGCAACAACACTCCGACCAAAAGGGAGCGTGTCCATGCGAGTTCGCCCTTCGCTCCGACCCACTGTCGCCATAACTCTGAGTGAGAGTGACGCCCCTTGCGCCTTTTTCCCGCGCTGTGTAAGTTGGGTAGACTTTGAAAACTTTTTCACACAGATTAGAGGTGCAAGTCAGAATACACAGATTCCGACGAAACCCAACCATTGGGTTTCAGACCAAATTTTGGTTTGGGGAGCTTGATTAGACTATTTTCAAAGGCGGGAAACTGTCAAAAAAACCGGGTTCCATAATTTTAAACCCAGTAATTTTATAAACCGAGTTTTTACTGAGTGTAACATACGGATAAACCTGGTAGTAGGCAAAAGACAACACACACACACACACACACACACACACACACACACACACATGCGCGCACGCGTGCTCGCGTTAAGTTAACACACACAAACGCACTCACAATTGCGTGCGCTCGAAAATTAGTTTAGATGAAAGTTTGTGGACAGATAAACTATGTCCCAAGGAATAACGCATCAAACATTGGTAGGTATGCAAATTGAAATGGACTATGTCCCAAGAAATAACGCATCAAACATGGGTAGGTATGCAAATTGAAATAAACTATGTCCCAAGGAATAACGCATCAAATATTGGTTGGTATGCAAATTAAAATGAACTATGTCCCAAGGAATAACGCATCAAATATTGGTAGGCATGCAAATTAAAATGAACTATGTCCCAAGGAATAACGCATCAATATTGGTAGGTATGCAAACTGAAGGGCGGAGCAACACTTTTGCCTCAATTTCTTTAAAATTAGTCCAAAGTGCCTCTTCTTATTAGTTCCATTTGTTTTATTTCACAAGAAATTCAGCACGGGTCCTCACCATAAAACAACAGGTTAAATAACAGCAGTTGGAAGGCTTTTCAGATAGTGGTTTAGATACAGCTGTGCTTTCAGGTTCCAAAGACAGTTGTGTACTGCAGGAATCCCAATGGTGTAAAAACAGGATTGAAAAGTACTTTGAACACTTGTCAGGTCCTGGTTTTGATGCGCATTGGAACTCGCAGATTCACATGCCGTTTGTACTCTAGTAATTCAAACCGTCTCATGTTCTGGTTAGTAGGACAAACAGCTTCAACTTGAATATAATCATTCAGAAACCTTTATTTCTTAAAACATGGGAATAATGTGCGAAAAGTATTTTGTTTGTGTGAATCTGGACTCAGTCACTTTTCACAACAGCTAGTATTCCGGTTAACTTTTTATTGTAAAAGAAGACATATTCTGATTACACATCAGCTCAAAAGGAGTGGCGAATGAGAAAGAAGATATACTAGCGCGATAGTAGGCTATATACGTATATATGTATTGATATACAGTTACAATGTTTTGTTTATATCAAGTCACTGTACATTGTTTCCAGATTCTGATGTCTGTACAATTGTGTAGTGAAGTTATCGTCTTGTAGGATAATAATAATAATAATAATGTATAATACTTATATAGCGCATTTCTTGTTACACAACTCAATGCGCTTACATCCACCATTTGCACTTATTCATCAACACTCGTTTACACAACGGGCTGCCTACCTGGGTAGTGCCGACTGAAGAGCTGCCAGCTGGCGCTTCATTCAGTCGTTTCCCGTGTCATCCAGTCAATATCATTCACTCAGTTTCTTTACTTCCTTCATTCTTTTTTCCATTTCTTACGCAGGGTGCATGCTGTGTGTAACGTGTCATCCATACCAACGGCCAAACTGGCCTACTCTTCCGAAAGTTGGTGATGGGATTTTACGTGTGTGCAAGATATTATGCGTGCGTTCACACACGGAACCTCGGTTTATAGTCTCATTCGAAGGACTGTATGGGAAATGGAGTCAGAACTAATGTTAACTCCGAGGGAAAAATCCCCCTGTACCGAAACGCCCCGGCAGAGATTCGAACCCGCAACCCCGTGATCACCAAGATTACGAGTCAGGCGCTCTACCAACTGAGCTATTCCGGCTCCTATGAATGATAGCATTTAAACATACGCCATCAAAAATAGTTTTACTCACGCTTTCTTTTGAATCCACCTCCATTGTCCTAACATTACGTTTGTGTTACATATTCCCTTTGTCTCTGTCTCTCATTTAACTGCATTTCTCTCTGTCTGTCTGTCTGTCTGTCTGTTTCTCTCTCTCTCTCTCTCTCTCTCTCTCTCTCTCTCTCTCTCTCTCTGCGACTCCCTTTGCCTCTGTCACTCTTTTGGCTCCCTTTGTCTCTTTGTATTCCCACTCCTTTTGTCTTTGTTTCGTTTTGTTTCTTTTTTATTCTATTTAATGTTATTTCTTTTTTTGGTCTTGTGTGTCTCGTCTGATTCATCATCCCTTTAAGGCTGCATCTCCGTTTGTTCTGTTGTTTGTCTCTTTGTTTCAATATTCTGTCTGTCTCTCTTTC
Source organism: Conus canariensis (assembly GCA_033310375.1). Classification (NCBI taxonomy): domain Eukaryota; kingdom Metazoa; phylum Mollusca; class Gastropoda; order Neogastropoda; family Conidae; genus Conus; species Conus canariensis. The sequence goes on along the minus strand of CM065730.1, from coordinate 1,225,048 downwards.
TCTTTTGGCCCATTTGAATTGTGAACTGTGTTCATATCCTACCTGTCTCTGTTTCTGTTTTTTCATGTGTCTGTCCTGTGTCATGTTTTCTTGTCTTATCTAAATCACGTGTCTGTCCTGTGTCATGTTTTCTTGTCTTATCTAAATCACGTGTCTGTCCTGTGTCAGGTTTTCTTGTCTTATCTAAATCACGTGTCTGTCCTGTGTCATGTTTTCTTGTCTTATCTAAATCACGTGTCTGTCCTGTGTCAGGTTTTCTTGTCTTATCTAAATCACGTGTCTGTCCTGTGTCATGTTTTCTTGTCTGATCTAAATCACGTGTTTGTCCTGTGTCATGTTTTCTTGTCTTATCTCAATCACGTGTTTGTCCTGTGTCATGTTTTCTTGTGTTATCTAAATCACGTGTTTGTCCTGTGTCATGTTTTCTTGTCTTATCTCAATCACGTGTTTGTCCTGTGTCATGTTTTCTTGTGTTATCTAAATCACGTGTCTGTCCTGTGTCATGTTTTCTTGTCTTATCTCAATCACGTGTTTGTCCTGTGTCATGTTTTCTTGTCTTATCTCAATCACGTGTTTGTCCTGTGTCATGTTTTCTTGTGTTATCTAAATCACGTGTTTGTCCTGTGTCATGTTTTCTTGTCTTATCTCAATCACGTGTCTGTCCTGTGTCATGTTTTCTTGTCTTATCTCAATCACGTGTTTGTCCTGTGTCATGTTTTCTTGTCTTATCTCAATCACGTGTTTGTCCTGTGTCATGTTTTCTTGTGTTATCTAAATCACGTGTTTGTCCTGTGTCATGTTTTCTTGTCTTATCTAAATCACGTGTTTGTCCTGTGTCAGGTTTTCCTGTCTTATCTATATAGCACTTTCTTTGTTTTCCCTATGGATGACTCTTTTCTGCCTCTATTCTTATCAATTTTCGCCGTTTTTTGTTTTGACTTTTCTCGCTGTTAAAACAAACCAGCTTCACCATACTATAGAAAACAACAACAATAACAAACAAAAAACCCCATAATTAAAAAGAAAAAAATTGCATCATATTACAGCTTCGTAAATGATTTCTCTGTTTTTGTTTCTTACAATAGGCCGAGGAAACTAACAATACCGTCCCCAAAAGTGTACACTTTGATACCGAAATATTATACAGTCAAAACACATCCAACGACTTCCAAACAAGACAATTTTACGTGCTCACCTCAAAATACAGACCACTACTCACTCATCCACCCCCAAACAAAAACCAGACAGACAAACAAACAAATTTTTTACAAGTAATTGTTGGAAGAAAGAGCATGCTCAAAGTCTGACCTGCACCAAAGCATAGCGGGAACGAATGAGCCAAAAGCGGAGCCCATCCGCCTCTTTGAAACATCACTGATTGTGATGCTATGTGGTGTAGCGAATTTTGTCTGGTATTGCAAGCTGATAAATGGTATTCTGAGAGAGAGAGAGAGAGAGAGAGAGAGAGAGAGAGAGAGAGAGAGAGAGAGAGAGAGAGAGAGAGAGAGAGAGAGAGATGCACCCGGGACGCCCTGGGTTCGATTCCCATCAGATTCACTCATTTGTGGCATGTTTTCTGCCCTGACCGGCTTGTACCCAGAGCTGAGTTGGATACTGGCTCAGTGTGGAAGACTGGGACCACAAAGTCGACTTCATCTTTCTAACGGATGCGTTTCTATGAGCGTCGTTCAAATTTACTGACCAACATTGCAGGTGTCTGTATTTCTTGAGCCTGGTTAATGCCATTACGAAAGTAAGCATAGAGTTCAGTCCTGCCACGTTGTCTCAGGCTAGAACAGAAATCCGTAGCATCGTCTGCATCATCCTATTCCTCACTGACTAGCTTTAAAATGTCTCCGATTCTGTGGCTCTTCATTCCCAGCTCTCATGGTGAACTCGGTGATTTCCTCTTCGCATCCATGACCTTGATGAGTTTTTGTTGGGGCCACATATATCGGCAAATTCAAGAGGACTGTCATTGGATGGACGTTGTGGCGCCCTCCGGAGGGAGAGTGCACTCAAGCTGGCTCTGCGACTGAGCAATGACTGTAGTCAGAAAGAGGCCTAGTAGGTGGTGTCCTTCCCATGTTGGATCAGAACTGGCACCACTGACCACCACCCATGTGACTCGGCAGCAGTGCAGTGTCTTCGTTGGTGAGTTGCCTCATGACCATTTGACACGGACTGCTCCCTGTGCATTGCCAGTGCCGGGGCTGTGGCTGTGGACGAACAGCCAGAATGACAGCAGGATGCACCGAGGTGGCACGGGAAACGAGACAGAAAAACAAAACCAAACTTCAGATGCGTTCACTGGGTAGAGGGATTATTCTGACGTGTTCACTAATGGAGGGATTCTTCAGCCATTATGTGTGTTGGTGCAAGAATCTTTCAGATGTGCTGACTGGTGGATGAACAGTTCAGATCTGTGTGTGATAGAATCTTCAGATGTGCTGACTGGTGGATGAACAGTTCAGATCTGTGTGTGATAGAATCTTTCAGATGTGCTGAGTGGCGGATGATCAGATCTGTGTGTGATGGTAGGAAGATTCTCCACATGTTTGCCTTGATGGAAGGACTGTTTACATGTGTGATGGAAGACTGTTTACATGTGTGATGGAAGGACTGTTTACATTTGTGATGGAAGGACTGTTTACATGTGTGATGGAAGGACTGTTTACATGTGTGATGGAAGGATGTTCATAGGTGTGCACAGGCGGAAGTATTCTTCTGATTTGTGAAAGGATTCTTTAGATGTGTTAACAGGGGAAGGATTGTACACTTTGGTGTACTGATGGGGACGTTCTTCAGATGTAGTACTGGTCGAAGGATTGTTCAGATCGGTGTACTGGTGAGGACATTCTCCACATGTATGTACTGGTGGAAGGACTGTTCAGGTCGGTGTACTGGTGGGGACATTCTTCACATGTATGTACTGGTGGGGACATTCTTCAGATGTATGTACTGGTTGGGACATTCTTCAGATGTATGTACTGGTGTAGACATTCTTCAGATGTATGTACTGGTGGGGATATTCTTCAGATGTATGTACTGGTGGGGACATTCTTCAGATGTATGTACTGGTGTGGTCATTCTTCAGATGTATGTACTGGTGGGGATATTCTTCAGATGTATGTACTGGTGTGGTCATTCTTCAGATGTATGTACTGGTGGGGACATTCTTCAGATGTATGTACTGGTGGGGATATTCTTCAGATGTATGTACTGGTGGGGACATTCTTCAGATGTATGTACTGGTGGGGATATTCTTCAGATGTATGTACTGGTGTGGTCATTCTTCAGATGTATGTACTGGTGGGGATATTCTTCAGATGTATGTACTGGTGGGGCATTCTTCAGATGTATGTACTGGTGGGGACATTCTTCAGATGTATGTACTGGTGGGGACATTCTTCAGATGTATGTACTGGTGGGGACATTCTTCAGATGTATGTACTGGTGGGGACATTCTTCAGATGTATGTACTGGTGGGGATATTCTTCAGATGTATGTACTGGTAGGGACATTCTTCAGATGTATGTACTGGTGGGGACATTCTTCAGATGTATGT
>CM065730.1:1208980-1211480 GCA_033310375.1 Conus canariensis | reverse complement strand
ATACCTGCTAATTTTCACAAAGATCGGCCAAGTATTTTCGGAGATATTCCATAAAGAAGAAAAACCGTTACAGGCCGTTACAGCCGTTAGTAACGGCTATAACGGTAAAGTAAAACATCGGGCATTATTCGTGACCCATAGTGAATATACCTACAAATTTTCAGAAAGATCGGCCAAGTACTTTCTGAGATATTCCATGAAGAAGAAAAACCGTTACAGGCTGTTACAGCCGTTAGTAACAACTATAACGGGGTAAACTAAAACATCACCCGTGACCCATAATGAACATACCTGCTAATTGTCACAAAGATCGACCAAGTACTTTCGGAGATATTCCATAAAGAAGAAAAACCGTTACAGGCCGTTACAGCCGTTACGACAACGGAAAGCATTTGCACACAACAGCACTCCGCGAGCAGGCCACAAATAACCTCTTGGGAGGATTCCCTACGTCGGTCAGAGCCATAGTCTGTGTGTCCGCTTCCTTTCTCCAGCAAGAAAGCATTCTGGGAATTTGTCTTGGAATACCCTTAGGAAATGGAGATTTTTTCCCCTTTGAATTCAAGATGAAAATTCTGTGTGACCTATAGCCCTGTAAGGCAGAATTAGCTTGTTCCCATCATAACAGAAAGAAACAGAATTAGCTTGTTCACATCATAACAGAAAGAAGCAGAATTATCTTGTTCCCATCATAACAGAAAGAAGCAGAATTATCTTGTTCCCATCATAACAGAAAGAAGCAGAATTATCTTGTTCACATCATAACAGAAAGAAGCAGAATTATCTTGTTCACATCACAACAGAAAGAAGCAGAATAAAGAAACTGAAATGTTTCAACTTTGTCTTTTATTGCTGTCTCTTTTACTGATGAAAATGACTATAAGTGACTGCCAGTCTGTGGATTTCTATACACTTCCATGCAACTGGCATCAACAGCTGGAGGTCACATTGACCAGTTGGATTATTCACAACACTTCTACACTGCCCCAAACCACACGACATGCACACACCCAAACCACACGACATGCACACACCCAAACACACCATATGCACACACCCAAACCACATAACATGCACACACCCAAACCACATGACATGCACACACCCAAACCACACAACATGCACACACCCAAACCACATGATATGCACACACACCCAAACACACGACATGTACACACCCAAACCACACGACATGTACACACCCAAACCACACTATATCAACACTCCCAAACCACACTACATGCACACACCCAAACCACACGACATGCATACACCCAAACCACACCACATGTACACACCCAAACCACACTACATGCACACACCCAAACCACACAACATGCACACATCCAAGCCACCCAACATGTACACACCCAAACCACACTACATCAACACACCAAAACCACACCACATGCATACACCCAAACCACACGACACGCACACACCCAAACCACACGACAAGCACACACCCAAACCACACTACATGCACACACCAAACCACACCACATGCACACCCAAACCGCACCACATGTATACATCCAAACCACATGACATGCACACATCCAAAGCACACTACATGCATACACCCAAACCACACGACATGCACACTCAAACCACACCACATGCACACACCCAAACCAGACTACAACCACTAAGTCAAACCACACTAATGCACACACCCAAACCACACCACATGCACACACCCAAACCACACCACATGCGCACACCCAAACCACACCACATGCACACATCCAAACCACACACATGCACACACTCACGAAGCAGCACTGACAGCAGTTGCTGTGCGTAGGCCACACAGGCATCAAACCACAACTGAGCTGTCTACACAACAAATCACAACTGAGCTGTCTACACTGACAAATCACAACTCAGCAGTCTACACTGACAAACCACAACTCAGCTGTCTACACTGGCAAACCACAACGCAGCTGTATACATCGACAAACCACAACTCACCTGTCTACACAACAAACCACAACTCAGCTGTCTACACAACGAACCACAACTCAACTGTCCACACAACAAACCACAACTCAGCTGTCTACACAACAAACCACAACTTAGCAGCCTATACCAACAAACCACAACTCAGCGGTCTACACCGACAAACCACAACTCAGAGGTCTACACCGAAAAACCAACAACCACCAATGGTCGTTCAAATGCGTAATGACGTTGCCTTCTTTTTGGTGGAACTGTGCACCACAACACGGAGGGAGCGAAGTATGGCCACTTCCAATACACACACAGGCGCAGCGTTAGTGTAGAACTAAATCGACTGTCACTGTCGTCGTCCGGTAAGCGTGTGTTTTGAGCAGAGCGAGCACACAGCCACAGGCGGTGGGACGGCGGTGTGATTTGAAGCGTTACAGTCAACAATGTGTGAAGAAACGGCAAACCCGGATTCCTCAAGGAGAAAGGCCGAGGGTCTTGTTATTGAAAAACCACTGAGGTGAAGACTGCATGCATGGCTATAAGCTGT
>CM065730.1:1196480-1201480 GCA_033310375.1 Conus canariensis | reverse complement strand
CATGTGGATGGCAAGAATGGTGATTTGTTTACGTGCGTTAGTGCTTGCAAAAACAAAAACAAAACAACCAAAAAGAAACAACAACAAAACAACAACAACAACAACACACCACACACACACACACACACACACACACCACACACACACACACACACACACACACACACACACACACACACACACACACAAGAAGCGAGTTAAACAGATGTTGGTTATTTTACTAAGTTGCATTCACATTTTCTCAGTCAGCACTGTCTTTTCTAGTTCATTTGTAACATAACATGAAAAACGCATCTAGGATCTTCAGAACAGCTAGATGCCTGCATTGTTCAACCCACTGAATTGCGTATATATTCTTTGTGTTTTACTGAGCCCAAATTGAGAGTCAATGTTTTTCACTCCAGAAATCCAAGAAGACGTCTGTTTGGGAAAGATCTGTGGGCAGAGCCTGCTTCTTGAGGAAGTGTCGCTGTGCATGAAATGTCATCACAAATGCAGGAGAGAAATCTGACAGTGAATTACCTCTACCTGATGTTTTATACATGTCCACTCCAAAGTATACGTGTATAGGTGCACGTCTACGTATGCATGCAGCTATTTGAAAGCTGTGTAATTCTCGTTATGACTGTGAAGTTTATTTTTCTGTCTGTCTGTCTGTCTGTCTGTCTGTCTGTCTGTCTGTCTGTCTGTCTGCCTGTCTGTCTGTCTGTCTGTCTGTCTATCTTGATCTTTTTACCCGTATCGGCATTGTTTAAAATGAATGAAGAAAATCAGAACAAATTGATTTTTGTCAGTATTACAACTGCATATTTTTTTTTTTTTAAGTGTTTTCATATGTGAGTCGTTATCTTGAATTATCAAACTAAGAGACAGTGAATAAGGAGATGGGGAAATGAAATAAACTTGCCATAGAACTCTTAATGTGTTCTTGAAGTACATATCACCCATACATGCTGCACAGTGAATAAGATAAATGGAGAGTACACATTTAAGAAATCTCAGCATCAGTTTGTTCTGAAGTCTCTTTTCATCTTTCGTTTTTTAGTATTACTGGTTAGGGCTGTTAATGATTTTAATACGCATTTTTTATATTTGTCTGCAAAGTTTTAGTGCAAATGACCACTTTCAATGTCTCCTTAAACACACACACACACACACACACACACACACACACACACACACACACACACACACACATACACACACACACACATGCACGCACACACACACACACGCACACACACACACAAATACAAACACACACACACACACACACACACACACACACACACACACACACACACACACACACACACACACACACCACTCTGATTCTTACTCAGATGTTATTAGCACGAAATCGATTCATAAAACAGAAAATGAGAGAACTGAGTTGACAATGTAGAATTCCTGAGGTGCTTCTAATTCACACTGGTTTTTAATTTCAACAACAATTTAGTATCATCTGCCTCCCAAAAAAACCAGAAAGGTCGTCCCTCTTTTGTCGGTAATATGTAACTGGGATAAAGATAATTATATCATCCTAGATATATAAAGATATTCTGAAACATTTACTACTGAAGATCGTGGTCAGTGTGGCTATGTGGTGGTGACTGAGGACTGTGGTCAGTGTGGCCATGTGGTGGTGACTGAGGACTGTGGTCAGTGTGGCCATGTGTTGATGAATGAGGACTGTGGTCAGTGTGGCCATGTGGTGGTGACTGAGGACTGTGGTCAGTGTGGCCATGTGGTGGTGACTGAGGACTGTGGTCAGTGTGGCCATGTGGTGGTGACTGAGGACTGTGGTCAGTGTGGCCATGTGGTGGTGACTGAGGACTGTGGTCAATGTGGCCATGTGGTAGTGACTGAGGACTGTGGTCAGTGTGGCCATGTGTTGATGAATGAGGACAGTGGTCAGTGTGGCCATGTGGTGGTGACTGAGGACTGTGGTCAATGTGGCCATGTGGTAGTGACTGAGGACTGTGGTCAGTGTGGCCATGTCTTGATGAATGAGGACTATGGTCAGTGTGGCCATGTGGTGGTGACTGAGGACTGTGGTCAATGTGGCCATGTGGTGGTGACTGAGGACTGTGGTCAATGTGGCCATGTGGTGGTGACTGAGGACTGTGGTCAGTGTGGCCATGTGTTGATGAATGAGGACTGTGGTCAGTGTGGCCATGTGGTGGTGACCGAGGACTGTGGTCAGTGTGGCCATGTGGTGGTGACTGAGGACTGTGGTCAGTGTGGCCATGTGGTGGTGACTGAGGACTGTGGTCAGTGTGGCCATGTGGTGGTGACTGAGGACTGTGGTCAGTGTGGCCATGTGTTGATGAATGAGGACTGTGGTCAGTGTGGCCATGTGGTGGTGACTGAGGACTGTGGTCAGTGTGGCCATGTGGTGGTGACTGAGGACTGTGGTCAGTGTGGCCATGTGGTGGTGACTGAGGACTGTGGTCAGTGTGGCCATGTGGTGGTGACTGAGGACTGTGGTCAATGTGGCCATGTGGTAGTGACTGAGGACTGTGGTCAGTGTGGCCATGTGTTGATGAATGAGGACAGTGGTCAGTGTGGCCATGTGGTGGTGACTGAGGACTGTGGTCAATGTGGCCATGTGGTAGTGACTGAGGACTGTGGTCAGTGTGGCCATGTCTTGATGAATGAGGACTATGGTCAGTGTGGCCATGTGGTGGTGACTGAGGACTGTGGTCAATGTGGCCATGTGGTGGTGACTGAGGACTGTGGTCAATGTGGCCATGTGGTGGTGACTGAGGACTGTGGTCAGTGTGGCCATGTGGTGGTGAATGAGGACTGTGGTCAATGTGGCCATGTGGTGGTGACTGAGGACTGTGGTCAGTGTGGCCATGTGGTGGTGACTGAGGACTGTGGTCAATGTGGCCATGTGGTGGTGACTGAGGACTGTGGTCAGTGTGGCCATGTGGTGGTGACTGAGGACTGTGGTCAGTGTGGCCATGTGGTGGTGAACTGAGGACTGTGGTCATGTGGCCATGTGGTAGTGACTGAGGACTGTGGTCAGTGTGGCCATGTGGTGGTGACTGAGGACTGTGGTCAGTGTGGCCATGTGGTGGTGACTGAGGACTGTGGTCAATGTGGCCATGTGGTGGTGACTGAGGACTGTGGTCAATGTGGCCATGTGGAGTGTGACTGAGGACTGTGGTCAGTGTGGCCATGTGGTGTGATGAGGACTGTGGTCATGTGGCCATGTGGTGTGACTGAGGACTGTGGTCAGTGTGGCCATGTGTGTGACTGAGGACTGTGGTCAGTGTGGCCATGTGGTGTGACTGAGGACTGTGGTCATGTGGCCATGTGGTGGTGACTGAGGACTGTGGTCAGTGTGGCCATGTGGTGGTGACTGAGGACTGTGGTCAGTGTGGCCATGTGGTGGTGACTGAGGACTGTGGTCAATGTGGCCATGTGGTGGTGACTGAGGACTGTGGTCAGTGTGGCCATGTGGTGGTGACTGAGGACTGTGGTCAGTGTGGCCATGTGGTGGTGACTGAGGACTGTGGTCAGTGTGGCCATGTGGTGGTGACTGAGGACTGTGGTCAGTGTGGCCATGTGGTGGTGACTGAGGACTGTGGTCAGTGGCCATGTGTGGTGCGAGACTTGGTCAGTGTGGCCAGTGTGGGACTGAGGACTGTGGTCAGTGTGGCCATGTGGTGGTGACTGAGGACTGTGGTCAGTTGTCCATGTGGTGGTGACTGAGGACTGTGGTCAGTGTGGCCATGTGGTGGTGACTGAGGACTGTGGTCAGTGTGGCCATGTGGTGGTGACTGAGGACTGTGGTCATGTGGCCATGTGGTGGTGACTGAGGACTGTGGTCAATGTGGCATGTGGTGGTGACTGAGGACTGTGGTCATGTGGCAATGTGGTGGTGACTGAGGACTGTGGTCAATGTGGCAGTGCATGTGTGGTGATGAGGACTGTGGTCAGTGTGGCCATGTGGTGGTGACTGAGGACTGTGGTCATGGGCATGTGGTGGTGACTGAGGACTGTGGTCATGTGGCATGTGGTGGTGACTGAGGACTGTGGTCAGTGTGGCCATGTGGGTGACTGAGGACTGTGGTCAGTGTGGCCATGTGGTGGTGACTGAGGACTGTGGTCAGTGTGGCCATGTGGTGGTGACTGAGGACTGTGGTCAGTGTGGCCATGTGGTGGTGACTGAGGACTGTGGTCAGTGTGGCCATGTGTGGTGATGAGGACTGTGGTCAGTGTGCATGTGGTGGTGGACTGAGGACTGTGGTCATGTGGCCATGTGGTGGTGACTGAGGACTGTGGTCAGTGTGGCCATGTGGTGGTGACTGAGGACTGTGGTCATGTGGCATGTGGTGGTGACTGAGGACTGTGGTCAGTGTGGCCATGTGTGGTGATGAGGACTGTGGTCAGTGTGGCCATGTGGTGGTGACTGAGGACTGTGGTCAGGTGGCATGTGTGGTGACTGAGGACTGTGGTCAGTGTGGCCATGTGGTGGTGACTGAGGACTGTGGTCAGTGTGGCATGTTGTGTTTGGTCATGTGATGTGGTGACTGAGGACTGTGGTCAGTGTGGCCATGTGGTGGTGACTGAGGACTGTGGTCAGTGTGGCCATGTGGTGGTGACTGAGGACTGTGGTCAGTGTGCCATGTGGTGGTGACTGAGGACTGTGGTCAGTGTGGCCATGTGGTGGTGACTGAGGACTGTGGTCAGTGTGGCCATGTGGTGTGGTGATGTGACTGAGACTGTGGTCAGTGTTGGATGTGTGGTGACTGAGGACTGTGGTCAGTGTGCATGGTGGTGATGAGACTGTGTCATGTGATGGTGGTGACTGAGGACTGTGGTCATGTGGCCATGTGTGTGACTAGACTGGCAGGTGGCATGGTTGATGAGGACTGTGGTCAGTGTGGCCATGTGGTGGTGACTGAGGACTGTGGTCAGTGTGGCCATGTGTGGTGGACTGAGGACTGTGGTCAGTGTGTGTATGTGGTGTGACTGAGACTGGGTCA
>CM065730.1:1183980-1188980 GCA_033310375.1 Conus canariensis | reverse complement strand
GCAATGCCAGTGCCGGGGCTGTGGCTGTGGACGAACAGCCAGAATGACAGCAGGATGCAATTTCCCCGAGGTACATGGGAAACGAGACAGAAAAACAAAACCAAACTTCAGATGCGTTCACTGGGTAGAGGGATTATTCTGACGTGTTCACTAATGGAGGGATTCTTCAGCCATTGTGTGTGTTGGTGCAAGAATCTTTCAGATGTGCTGACTGGTGGATGAACAGTTCAGATCTGTGTGTAATGGAATCTTTCAGATGTGCTGAGTGGCGGATGAACAGTTCAGATCTGTGTGTGATGGTAGGAAGATTCTCCACATGTTTGCCTTGATGGAAGGACTGTTTACATGTGTGATGGAAGGACTGTTTACATGTGTGATGGAAGGACTGTTTACATTTGTGATGGAAGGACTGTTTACATGTGTGATGGAGGGACTGTTTACATGTGTGATGGAAGGATGTTCATATGTGTGCACAGGCGGAAGTATTCTTCTGATTTGTGAAAGGATTCTTTAGATGTGTTAACAGGCGGGAGGACTGTTCAGATGTATGTACTGGTCGAAGGATTGTTCAGATCGCTGTACTGGTGAGGACATTCTCCACATGTATGTACTGGTGGAAGGATTATTCAGGTTGGTGTACTGGTGGGGACATTCTTCAGATGTATGTACTGGTGTGGACATTCTTCAGATGTATGTACTGGTGGGGACATTCTTCAGATGTATGTACTGGTGGGGACATTCTTCAGATCTATGTACTGGTGGGGATATTCTTCAGATGTATGAACTGGTGGGGACATTCTTCAGATGTATGTACTGGTGGGGACATTCTTCACATGTATGTACTGGTGTGGACATTCTTCAGATGTATGTACTGGTGGGGACATTCTTCAGATGTATGTACTGGTGGGGACATTCTTCAGATGTATGTACTGGTGGGGACATTCTTCAGATGTATGTACTGGTGGGACATTCTTCAGATGTATGTACTGGTGGGGACATTCTTCAGATGTATGTACTGGTGGGGACATTCTTCAGATGTATGTACTGGTGTGGACATTCTTCAGATGTATGTACTGGTGGGGATATTCTTCAGATGTATGTACTGGTGTGGACATTCTTCACATGTATGTACTGGTGGGGATATTCTTCAGATGTATGAACTGGTGGGAGGATCCGCGCCTGTCTGCCCTGGACGACGAAGCTGAAAGATCAGGCGGTTGGTCTGGGGGTTCACGAAGCTATGAAAGTCAGCCAGTGTGAGCTGAGGCCGACAGATGGAGTGGACCCTGGGGGCATCCCTGGCACTGTGACTGTGGGACAACTCTTCCTGACCGCCCTGACCGATGACAGGATCCATGGCGGCAGAACGACCAGACCGCTCTGGTGGAGCACCCTGGAGGATGACGGAATCCATGGTGGTGTACCTGCTGACCTCCCCTTGTCCTGCAGTCTGGAGGATAACGGAATCCACGGTGGTGTACCTGCTGACGTCATCTTGTCCTGCAGTCTGGTGGGTAACGGAATCCATGGTGGTGTACCTGCTGACGTCATCTTGTCCTGCAGTCTGGTGGATAACGGAATCCATGGTGGTGTACCTGCTGACGTCATCTTGTCCCGCAGTCTTGTGAATAGTTGTGCCCCCTGATCGATAAGCGTCAGCGGCGTTATAACGTGCTGCTCCTTCAGAGTGACCGGCCCTGACTGAAGAGGTGTCTGAGGCGTCATTCTGATCAATCCCTGGAGGCAGGTCACCAGCAGGACCACCAGGAGCATGTCTGATGGGTGGACTGCCGTGCTCCTCTGGCTGACCAGGCTGATGGCGCAGTGGGTTGTCCGGAAGGTCCTGGACAGTGCCAGGCCCACGGCGTTTCATGGAGATGACCAGTTTTCTGGAAAGGTGCTTTCCAAAGATGCTGGTCATACGGCTTTCCATGGTGATGACCAGTTTTCTGGAAATGTGCGTTCCAGAGCTTCTTGCCTTAGGGCTTTCCATGGTCATGACCGGTTTTCTGGAAAGGTGCTTTCCACGGATACTGGCCTTTAGGCGTTTCATGGCGGTGACCAGTTTTCTGCAAGTCTCCAAAGGTCTGGCCTTATCTTTCATGTAAGTTTGACAGGTCCGTTCTTCCAAGGTGCTGCTTGATCTTTGCACTGTTAAGCCTTTGACAACAGAGGGTCTGGTTCTTCTCGCCTTGGTTGGAAATGGGCTCAGCGTTGGGCGATCGACGTGACTGGCGGCCTTGTCTCTGACGACCTAATTGCTGGTCGCGTATCACCGTGAAAAATGAACTTGGAAAAACAAAAACATGCAACATGTCATAGGAAATCGATAGCTAGAAGGACGGCCAGAATTTCATAACTGTCGTTCAGGCTGGGGTTTGAGTCCTTCCAACGGTCATCGTCTTTGTAGTACGCTGCCAGTAGTCCCAGGGTTGTTCCAACATTTAGTGCTAAAGACAAAGACAGACAAATGGTCACGGCATGTTCATCATCTTCATAGCGTCTCTGTAAAAACGAACATGGTATGTTTGAAACTGAAATCATATCCACGGAATTCTTACACTTCATTATCAAACATTGCTTAAAACTATAGGGAGAATGCTTTCCATTCCTAAGAACAAGAGCGCATGTGAAGTTCTGTTAGTCCTGTGTTGGACTTGACTCTGTAGACGTCGTCTTCGTCGTCTTCATCGTCTTCGTCGTCTCCGTCGTCTTCAGCATTCTCCTCGTCATCGTTGGAACCCTGCGCCGTTCAGAGAACTATGTTGGACCGGACGCGGCCAGCACCAGCAGCGCTAGTAGATAGCCAATTATATATAGATATATTTTGTGTGTACACCTTATGGTTGGCGTGCCGACCTATTGATGTACTTATATTTATTATATATGTTTGTCTCATGGCTTGGGCAGCATAAAAAAGTGTTGTTCTGTTGCCTGATGTTCGGGTGAGTGGGTGTGTATATGTGAATTGGAAAACTCGTGCATGCACCCATAATTTCTGTGTGAGAGTCAGACAGCCAGACACCCGCAGACACGACCCATTTCGTCCGTAACAGTGTGTCTGCTCCAAGCATCAACAGTTCGAGTCCATTCGTAAAGAGACATCGACCCACAACGAGCAGGGTGGTGAGAGTGGGTGTCCTTCCCCCTCCTCACTCTGCGGTAACCGGTCCAGCCAGGATCAGCGGCGGCGTGACAGGGTCAGCGGCGGGGGACGACCCGCCCCTCACAGCAGGAGAGAGCGACACGGGTCAACAGCTACCAGCGGGGATTCCCAGTGTTCTGCCACAGGTGATCGTCGTGACAGTGACGCACGTGCACCACGCAGAGAAACACGCCAGGCAGGCGGGCGGGCATTCAAACCTACTTGGGTAACCAGCCGGGTTTACAGGTGCGGACCGAGGCAAGGGGAAAGGAGGTGGTGCCAACACCAGGAACCTGCGTTCAAGCGCCTCGAGAAAATAGGACAGGCCCGACCATCCAACTCAATGGACGTTTTTCAACTACAATGTTGAAAACTTGTACAGTAAATTGCAGGATGTTTCTTTCATAAACTATGTAAATAAATTTGATTTCGTTTCCCTCACTGGAACGTTTCTTGATTAATCATTTGATTATGATAATATCTTCACTGATTATTTGAAGTTTTCTGCACCAGCCAAAACAAAATCCAGTTCATGGAAGAAATTCTGGAGGTGTGTTGCTGTTGATAAGAAAAAGTTTACACAAAAATATTAACGAAATAAAGTTAAAGTGTGACAATGTTATAGCTGTAAAAATAGATAAGAATGTTTTTAGCGTTGACAAAGATGTTATTTTGGTTGCTTGCTATGTTGTCCCAGAAGGAGGCCCTACATACAACGACAAATTGATTAAAGATGGTGTCCTGATAATGGAAGAAGCCTTATTGCAATGTTTTGAAAGAGAAATGGATTCACTTTATTTCATGGTGAGGGGAGATTTAAATGCTAGAGCAGGTAACAAACAAGTTGAAAATGAAATAATGACTAACTATGTGAGCTGTATGGATAATGCCGATGCGAATGACGATAATATTATACGTGGCTCTAAAGATTTAACTATCAATAACTTTGGCAAAACGTTATTGGATTTTTGTTTTATGTTTGATTTGAGTATTTTAAATGATTCTTGTGATGGTGATCGTGAGGGTGAGTATACTTTTGTTTCTCCAAACGGAAGCAGTGTACATCGATTATGTCCTGGTTCACAGTGATTTGCTGTCAAACTTTGATTTACATGTTGGTGATTGCATTTATTCATGGCATTTACCAGTTGAGATAATATGGAGAAATGGTTGTTGTAATTCAGGGAAGACGCATTCACGACAGCAAGATGGAGAAAAAATTGTATGGTCAGAAAAATATGCTAGTATGTTCAAATATGAATTTGAATGTGATGAATTTCAAGACAGCATACAGAAAGCCCGTCAATTACTGCATATTAATGTGAATGAGAGTCTGGATGAATTTGTCAGTGCTTTGTGCGGAGCTGCAGCTTGTATGGTTCGAGTTGTTAGTAAAAATATTAGAACATGTAATGATTGGTTTGATCATGAATACGAACGAAAGAAACAGGAAGTTAAAAGATTATTGAAAAGATTCCAGAGATGCAAAACAGTCAAAGATAATGATAAAAAAAGAAATGAATATACTTCATGTGGAAAGAGTATGTTACGCTGAGGAAAATAAAAGAACTGGAGTTTTCAGAAAATAGATTAAAGAAACTTAAGACCAGTTAATGATTCTAAAATGTTCTGGTCATTAATAAGATCTGTAAATAAAAAGAGCTTTGTTTATAATGAAATCTGAGTTTAACAGTGGCATGATCATTTTAGGTATGTTTTCCATAATTTTGATAACAATATTACGGAGGAAGAGACCAATTTGGTAGAAGAAGAGAATGAAAATGAGCCATTATTAAATAATCCTATATCTATGGAAGAAGTCGTTGCTGGTATTAAACATTTAAAATCAGGAAAG
>CM065730.1:1158980-1176480 GCA_033310375.1 Conus canariensis | reverse complement strand
GCACTCTCACATGCATTAAGGATTTCAATAATAAACTGAACACATTACGATTCTCTCACATCTGCCTGGGTTGTCTCTTTACCGACTGTATTCATAACCAGTGCTATCTTTGAAGACAGTAGAAACATCTGCTAATGCAATCTCAGAACAAAAACCTAGCTGTATGCTTACACGTGAAAAAGGGCCATCCAGAAACAGGACAAATAACATTTAAAAAAAAAAAGGGGGGGGGGGGGGAAGCCTTCAGTTAATGCATAAAAAGGGTACATTTTGAAACATATACGTAATGAGGACTGTTGGTGTGAAAGTTTCCTATAAAAGTTTCCTATTCATTAATGTTGTGTATACGATTAATGTACTGAATGCTGAACAAATGCCAGTCATTCTTGGCGTAATGTTTTCAGCATGGTAGTTTTTGTTGTGAGTGATGCCGATTTACGTGTTTATGTTGAGTGACTCTGTTGATGAAATGCAAACCTAAAAGAACAACTGTAAGTGTAAGTGTTTCCTATTGATCTGTGTCATAGGCTGGAGTTTGTTCATTAAATGCTAAACAAGGACAGTAGCTTTTGATGAGAGTATATTTAGTGTGAGTCTTGGCAATGTTTGTTTTGGAGAGAGTTTTGCTGATCAAATACTGATTAAGGAAAATAACCTTTGTCATAGATATTTGCTGCTCCTTTGTGTTGTGGACATCACTCGGTTTATTACATATTAAACAAAAAAAGCATTAGGGGGATATAAATGGTTCCTGCTAATTTGTGTAATTGACATTGTTTCTTTTTCATTAAATAACAAACAAGGACAATAACCGTTGCCCCCATAAAGACACGATTAAGGGTACTTAACTCTTTCCTACTTGCTTCCTTTTCATTCTGTTCATTTGATCAGATTTTATGAACATGGCTGTGGAGAAATTTTTTCAGTGTTCTGTATTACCTGTAATAGACATTACATTTTGAAAACAAGAAAATGGTGTCCTTTCTCTAGTTCAACGTTATAAATATACGCTCTTCACACAGCCACACCTCTGGAAGCATTTAAACCTGTGTCCCACGTTTTAGTATCAGCAACTATGTTCGTGGAATGAGCAAAGCAAAATTCTCTTCTGACTTTCCTTCCTGACTGTGAAATAATGACCCATGACACTATAAATTCTTTTATTGCTCATTTCACCGTTTCCTGATTTTCCACGATCCTTTCAGGTGTACAGCCACGATGGAGATGGAATTTACCGAGGACACCCAGTTCGTCAACAAGACAATGACAGGTGACGCAGTGGTGACCTACAATGACGTCACTGCAGGGCAGTGCTCGGTACACTGCATGTCCAAGTTCCCCTGTGGGACTTTCGCTTACAACAAAGAAGAGAAAGTCTGCACGCTTCTCCGTCTGTCTGGGAATTTCAGCCTGTAGACGCCCCGGGGTTCCGGCTCTATGTCGCCACAAGAGGTCAGCTCTCTCTCTCTCTCTCTCTCTCTCTCTCTCTCTCTCTCTCTCTCTCTCTCTCTTCTCTCTCTCTCTCTCTCTTCTCCTAGAGGAAATCAAACTGGTGTCACTAGACCGCCCAGCGAACGGAACGATCACATAACAATGCAGAAGCAATACGTTTCGAATTCTAGGACCTGAATAAGGAAAGAGAAACAAACATCTGGATGAAGAAAACAACATCAACAAAGAAATGACACACACTCATACACAGACAAACGCACGCATATTTGCATGTACACGTGCGCGCGCACATACGCACGCACGCACACACACGCACACACACACACACACACACACACACACACACATGCGCGCACGCGCACACACACACACAAACGCGCGCACACACACACACACACACACACACACACACACACACACACACACACACACACACACACACCTGTATGAGTGGCGCAGGGCATGATAGCAATATATCCAACGTCTGACCAGCTCATCAGATCAATGAGTGAATCAGGTATAGACATGGGTGTCCTCCCCAATATTGTTAGCATTTTAGAATCTTCTTTTTAATTTTCAACCATACAGACTATGTCGAATTGCCAAGAAGATGTGATTGACCTTTGAAGGACTAGCCAACGCCCCACTGACCAGACTGAAGCTGTAATTAGCAGGATTGTTACAGGTCCAGTGGAATCATCTGGAAACCAAACTGACCTCTGCCCAGATACCGTGGCCACTCCCAAACGATGCTGGAAGTCGACTCCTGGTCTGTTCAGACATGTGTCTGTGGGTCCAGGTGGGGTGTTTGGCATCGACAGCACCAACTGCACCGTCATGAGGTCTGGTACCTACCAAGATGTCCGCAGCTTTGGGCAGTCATGGGAGACAGTACTTCCGGTGGTCTTTTCCTTTCAGTTGGATGTGGGTAGCAACTTCCTGTACGGAACAGGTCCATCTTTTCAGATCTTTGAAATAACACCAGTCACATCGTCTCGTGTATGTGGAATAATCGGTGTAGGGCTCAAGTGGATCAGTGTTAGTCCATGACAGCCTGCATTGTCTGGCAGAAACAGTCAATGACAGCCTGCATTGTCTGGCAGAAACAATCAACGACAGCCTGCATTATCTGGCAGAAACAAACAATCAACGACAGCCTGCATTGTCTAGCAGAAACAATCAACGACAGCCTGCATTGTCTGGCAGAAACAATCAACGACAGCCTGCATTGTCTGGCAGAAACAATCAACGACAGCCTGCATTGTCTGGCAGAAACAAACAATCAATAACAGCCTGCATTGTCTGGCAGAAACAAACAATCAACGACAGCCTGCATTGTCTGGCAGAAACAAACAATCAATCACAGCCTGCATTGTCTGGCAGAAACAATCAATACCAGCCTGCATTGTCTGGCAGAAACAAACAATCAACGACAGCCTGCATTGTCTGGCAGAAACAAACAATCAACGACAGCCTGCATTGTCTGGCAGAAACAATCAATACCAGCCTGCATTATCTGGCAGAAACAAACAATCAATCACAGCCTGCATTGTCTGGCAGAAACAGTCAACGACAGCCTGCATTGTCTGGCAGAAACAAACAATCAATGACAGCCTGCATTGTCTGGCAGAAACAAACAATCAATCACAGCCTGCATTGTCTGGCAGAAACAGTCAACGACAGCCTGCATTGTCTGGCAGAAACAAACAATCAATGACAGCCTGCATTGTCTGGCAGAAACAAACAATCAATCACAGCCTGCATTGTCTGGCAGAAACAAACAATCAATAACAGCCTGCATTGTCTGGCAGAAACAATCAACGACAGCCTGCATTGTCTGGCAGAAACAAACAATCAATGACAGCCTGCATTGTCTGGCAGAAACAATCAATAACAGCCTGCATTGTCTGGCAGAAACAAACAATCAATCACAGCCTGCATTGTCTGGCAGAAACAATCAACGACAGCCTGCATTGTCTGGCAGAAACAAACAATCAATCACAGCCTGCATTGTCTGGCAGAAACAATCAACGACAGCCTGCATTGTCTGGCAGAAACAAACAATCAATCACAGCCTGCAGTGTCTGGCAGAAACAAACAATCAATCACAGCCTGCATTATCTGGCAGAAACAAACAATCAATCACAGCCTGCATTGTCTGCCAGAAACAATCAATACCAGCCTGCATTATCTGGCAGAAACAAACAATCAATCACAGCCTGCATTGTCTGGCAGAAACAAACAATCAATCACAGCCTGCATTATCTGGCAGAAACAAACAATCAATCACAGCCTGCATTGTCTGGCAGAAACAGTCAACGACAGCCTGCATTATCTGGCAGAAACAATCAATACCAGCCTGCATTATCTGGCAGAAACAAACAATCAATCACAGCCTGCATGGCAGTATTCAACGGAATCTTTTCAGGCGATTTGAACTCAGCTGAACCCCGGTCTGCATGTTGTCACACACACACACACACACACACACACACACACACACACACACACACACACACACACCCTTACGGGTACATGCACTCAAGCACATCACGGGAAGCGTGACAAATTTTAACCCTTACAGCGTTGCACGTGCTGAGGCAACTGAAACGTGTTCACCGACCGTTGAAGAGTTGGTTATTCACCCCATTGTTCTAGGCGACGATCAATGTTGTTCGTTGATTTGGTGGCTTTTATCATCTCTTCTTCCCCATCCAACGCACCCACACTCGGCATTGCCGATTCTCAGTGAGTCGT
Organism: Conus canariensis; assembly: GCA_033310375.1. Taxonomy (NCBI): domain Eukaryota; kingdom Metazoa; phylum Mollusca; class Gastropoda; order Neogastropoda; family Conidae; genus Conus; species Conus canariensis. The sequence goes on along the minus strand of CM065730.1, from coordinate 1,172,271 downwards.
GGACAGCGGGTTGCCACAAGGACACCCGCAGGAGTCAACACTGCCCTGCTGCTGAGTGACCATCACAGTGCTTCGTGACGCCTGAGCTGATCCAAGACAAGCAAGGCACCACCTTCTGTTCTCCCTCCCTCCACCCCTCCCCTGCTGTCAGCAATGTCTATGTAGTTGTACAACTAGCACACACACACACACACACACACACACACACACACACACACACACACACACACACACACACAAACGCGCGCACGCATACACACACACACACACACACACACACACACGAACGCATGCATGCATACACACGCACACGCGCACACGCGCACTGAGCACACATTCACACACACACACACACACGCACACACGCACGCACTCGTAAACACCACACACACACACACACACACACACACACACACCACGCACACACGCAGAGTTTTCATGCTCTTCTCTTTAACAGTAAGGAAAGAGCCGTGTGTGTGTGTGTGTGTGTGTGTGTGTGTGTGTGTGTGTGTGTGTGTGTGTGTGTGTGTGTGTGTGGAGAGAGAGACAGAGAGAGAGAGAGAGAGACAGAGAGAGAGAGAGAGAGAGACAGAAAGACACAGAGGGAGAGACAGGCAGGCAGACAGAGAGAGAGAGAGAGAGTGTGTGTGTCATCTGTGTGTGTGCGCGCGCGCGCATCTTCGTGTGTGTGTGTGTGTGTGTGTGTGTGTGTGAGTGATCTGTGTGCGCGCGCGCATCTTCGTGTGTGTGTAGAATTCCCACAGCGATGACGTCAGTCTAAATCTAATTCCATGACAAAAGAGCGAGCCAATCGATGAATATGTTGCCTCAACGTTCGTGTATATTGCTAATGGGTCCAAGGGAAGTAATTACAGCAGCGAACCGTTTCTCATTTACTGCTGTAGTTGTTTCCCTTATCTGATTTTGTTTTTCTGTCCCAACCTCTGCGCCACCTCAGAGTCAGTGCACCCACGCCGCTCATTCCGACACCCCGTCCACAGCCACTGCCCGGTCGGCCCCGCCGCAGCCCCGGCAGCGGCCATCCACAGGGAGCAGTCAATGTCAAGTCGTCAAGAGGCAACCCACCGGAGGATACACTGCACTGCTGCCGAGTCACTTCGGTGGTGTTCAGTGGCGCCTGTTCTGATCTAACATACGCAGGACACCACCTGTTAAGCCCCCTACTGACGACAATAATTGCCTAGTCGCGGAGCCGGCGTGAGTGAGCTCTCCCTCCGGAGGGCGCCACCACGTCCGTCCAACGACAGCCCCCATGGACTCGCCGATACCGGTGACCCCGACGGAACCAAACCAAGGCCACAGATGTGGAGAGGACATCGAAATTGAGGTCACCATGAGAGCAGGGCATGAAGGGCCACAGAATTTGAGACTTTTTTTTAATGCTGATCAATGAGAATGAGGATGATTAAGATGATGCTACGGATTTCCATTTCGGTCTGAGACTACATGACAGGGCTGTACTCTACGCTTCCTTTCATAATATATCCCGGCGTCAACCAGGCCCGAGAGATACAGGCACCTGCAGTGTTGGTCAGGAAATTTGAGCAACACTCTCAGAAACGCATCCATTAAGTAGATGAAACTCGACTGTGTGGTCGCAGTCTTCCCAGTTGAGTCCGCAGCAAACTCAACTCTAGGTAGGAGCCGGTCGGGGCGGAAAAATCCCACATGACTCTGATGGGAATCGAACCCGCGACCTCCCAGCCGGGAGTCCGCGACGCTAACCACTTCGCCACGGCAGCTGGTGAGAGAGAGAGTTTTCTGTGCAGGTGAAACTTGTGCACCGGCTTGTCTTCAAGCGTTCGTGCACATTCTCAAAACGCAAAACAAACGAAAAACCAATCAACCAAACAAATGCAGACATGGCGCGCCCTCCACTGTACAGGTGACAGGAATGTAGACGAACGGGTTTGACAAGATCACTTCATTTCTCTGTGCCGCTGGGACACTCGACGAACTCCTCAACGGTAATGTAAACAGAGAGCAAGCAGCGACAGATGCAAATACGCGCGTGCGAACACACACACACACACACACACACACACACACACACACACACACACACACACACACACGGCACGCACGCAGGCACACACACACACACACACACACACACACACACACACACACACACACATACACACACGCGCGCGCGCGCGCACGCACACACACACACACACACACACACACACACACACACACACATACACACACACACACACACACACACACACACACACACACACACACACACTCAGAGGGAGAGAGAGAGAGAAAAAGAGAGGGGGGAGGGTTCAGAGAGAAAGACAGACAATGAGAGTGAAAGCGAGAGACAAGACGACTATCGGTCAGAATATCCATTCTCCCCTTCCGTCTACTCTGTCTGTCTGTCTGTCTCTGTTTCTGTCTCTGTATCTCTCTGTCTTTCTCTGTCTCACCGTCTTTGTCTATCTGTCTGTCCGTCTGTCTGTCTGTCTGTCTGCCTCTCTCTCTCTCTCTCTCTCTCTCTCTCTCTCTCTCTCTCTCTCTCTCTGACGCTGCACGCACTTCCTCATTCTTGTTGTCCTTGTTTGTTTTGTTCTGTTTCTTTATCTACAGGGCTCTGTTCATAGAGTCATTCCCCACACCCCATCGTGAAAACGAAATAATCTCAACAGAAACGTGAAACCTGATTCTTTCTCTGTGGTATTCCTTTGCATACACACACAAACGATTAAAGCTGAGGACACTTTTGGAACTGCTGTTGAAATAACAAAGAGGGAAACAAAGTGGGAAAAAACAACAGAAAACAAAACAGTAGTCAAGCCAGTTTGAATCCAGAAGAGGAGGAGGAGGAGGGAGGGGGGGGGGGCAGGAGGAAGAGAAGGAAAGATGAAGAAGAAAGAAAGAAGAATGGAGGAGGGATGAGGAAGAGGAGTAGAAGGACGACAAGAGGAGAGGAGAAGGAGGGGGAGGAGGAGGAGTAGAAAGCAAAGGAAATAAAGAAAGGCCATTGACAGACAAGGTGTTGGTTTCAGGGTGTGTGTGTTAAATTCAGCCAACGCCTGTCACTCACCTGTCACTCAGTGAACTGGCAACTGACAACACGTGTCGGTTCACCACACATAAAGATGCCTGCATTCTGCACCTGGCTAACGGTAGTGTGGATGGTGCTGTTGGGGGTAGGAGAAATGTACTGAAATCAGCAGCCACTGTGATCTAAACAAAAAGGATTGTTCGTACAATGTAATCGTATATTCTATTTACCTGGCCCAGACCACTTGGTCCATTCTGAACCATTGTGTGTTCTATTGAATTGACCAGGGCTACTTTGTGCCATTTCAGTTATTGTATATTTCGTGTAATTGACCCAGGCCACTTTGTGCCATTTAAGTTATTGTATATTTCATGTAATTGACCAGGGCTACTTTGTGCCATTTAAGTTATTGTATATTTCATGTAATTGACCAGGGCTACTTTGTGCCATTTAAGTTATTGTATATTTCGTGTAATTGACCCAGGCCACTTTGTGCCATTTAAGTTATTGTATATTTCATGTAATTGACCCAAGTCACTTTGTGCCATTTAAGTTATTGTATATTTCATGTAATTGACCAGGGCTACTTTGTGCCATTTAAGTTATTGTATATTTCATGTAATTGACCAGGGCTACTTTGTGCCATTTAAGTTATTGTATATTTCATGTAATTGACCCAGGCCACTGTGTGCCATTTAAGTTATTGTATATTTAGTGTAATTGACCCAGGCCACTTTGTGCCATTTAAGTTATTGTATATTTCATGTAATTGACCCAAGTCACTTTGTGCCATTTAAGTTATTGTATATTTCATGTAATTGACCCAGGCCACTTTCAATCCGTCTAAACCATTGTATGCTCCCTTTATTTCGTCGACGTAAGAGTTTGTTGTAGGATCGTGAATAAAAAGAAAGTATGAAGTTGTTCTTCGCTGTCTTGATGTTTAACAGCAAGCAGACCAAGCACAATCGATCTATTCACTAACAGACACACCCTCACCCCACCCCCACTCCACACATCTTCCTCACACCCCCACATACACACCTACACTGGTTCAATGGTAGTAAAGTCAGTGACGTAAAGAAACGCCTGTTTACACTCCAGTGCTCCCGCTGGATCACTATGACGTGGTGAAACACGTTGAGGTTATCTCAAAAGCTCTCCAGACGAAGAACTGTGTCCGGAAATCATTCAAACAGGAGTTGACTTGATGTCGGAGCCAGCTACGCCCCTCATCAGACTTGGAGAAGAAGACTGGGACCACGGAGTCGAGTTTCATCCAGTTTATGGATGCGTCTCTGAGAGTGTTGCTCAAATTTCCTGACCAATACTGCAGGTGTCTGTATCTCTCGGGCCTGGTCAACGCCGGGATATATCATGAGAGTAAGCGTAAAGTACGGCCCTGTTTTGCAGTCTCAGACCAAACAGGAAATCCGCAGCATTATGTTCATCCTCTTTCTGCTCATCGATTAGCATAAAAGCAAAAACTCTCAAATTCTTTGTCCCTTCATGCCCTGCTCTCATGGTGACCTCAGTTTCGATGTCTTCTCCACGCCCGTGGCCTTGGTTTAATTCTGTCGCGATCGCCGGTATCGGCAAATTCATGGGGACCGCCATTAGATGAACATGGTGGCGCCCTCCGTAGGGAGAGCTCACTCACGCCGGCCCTGCAACTAAGCAATTATTATCGTCAGTAGGGGGCTTAGTAGGTGGTGTCCTGCCTATGTTGGATCAGAACAGGGGCCACTGAATACCACCGAAATGACTCAGCGGCAGTGCAGTGTCTCCTCTGGCTGTGTGCCTCCTGACGGCTTGGCATCGACTGCTCCCTGTGGATTGCCGGAATCAGGGCTGTGGTGGGCCGGGCCGGGCTGTGGCTGTGGACGGGGGATTGAAATGAGCGGCGTGGGTGCAATGCCACTGAGGTGGCACGGAAGAAAGGACAGAAAAAAGAACTTGGAGAATAAGATTCCATCGCTGTGCCGTGGGCCGTTCCAGCAGGCCAGCCGTGGCCATGGTGCTGTGTGTTGTGGGCAGGAGTGTTGACTGTGCTGTGTGTTCTGGGCAGGAGTGTTGACTGAGTTGTGTGTACTGGACAGGAGTGTTGACTGTGCTGTGTGTTGTGGACATGAGTTTTAACTGTGCTGTGTGTTCTGGGCAGGAGTGTTGACTGTGCTGTGTGTGTTCTGGGCAAGAGTGTTGACTGTGCTGTGTGTTCTGGACAGGAGTGTTGACTGTGCTGTGTGTGTTGTGGGCAGGAGTGTTGACTGTGCTGTGTGTGTTCTGGGCAAGTGTTGACTGTGCTGTGTGTTCTGAGCAGGAGCGTTGACTATGCGGTGTGTGTTGTGGGCAGGGTGTTGACTGTGCTGTGTGTTCTGGACAGGAGTGTTGACTGTGCTGTGTGTTCTGGGCGGGGTGTTGACTGTGCTGTGTGTTGTGGGCAGGATGTTGACTGTGCTGTGTGTTCTGGGCAGGAGTGTTGACTATGCGGTGTGTGTTGTGGGGAGGATGTTGACTGTGCTGTGTGTTCTGGGCAGGAGTGTTGACTGTGCTGTGTGTTCTGGGCAGGAGTGTTGACTGTGCTGTGTGTTCTGGACAGGAGTGTTGACTGTGCTGTGTGTTCTGGGCAGGAGTGTTGGACACCTCCTGACTGATGAACACACCTCTTGCCTGGTGTGTTGAGTCCTGCATTGATCCTGATTGACAAGCATACCTCACAAATCGAGTTCTGGAGTCATAGCTACGCGGTAAATGCGTGTCACACTGGCAAGCAAGTTGAGGGTTCATGTCAGTCTGAAAGCATAAAACACAGCATAATTCTTACGGCAGCAAGATAATTCTTAGAATGCGAAGGAGCAGCAAATTGATCACTGTGAGGCCCAGGCACTGTTTTGAAAAGAGGGTATGCTTTAGCTCAGATACACTGAATGGCCAAAGCCTTTTTACCCCCCTTCCCAACTCCGGATATGAAATGGGTTGAGCCACTTAATGCCCGGGTATCGTTTTCACAGGAGATCTATTCTTCCTTTGAGCACTTGGGGCTGGGACCTTTAACCCTAAGATGCAGACTTTAGTGTTGGTCTCTGCATACACAGACATGCAGGTACTCACAGTGCTAGCGTGTAGTTCATGGGATAATTCACCAGTTCTGATGCACGACTGCCACGCCTGGTGCTGATGATGTTAGGCATGAGCATACAGACCCAACCTGCAGGTCCAGTGCCAGTGCGATGTCATGATCATACTTGTCATCACATGCTGTCTGTCTTCTCTGTTTCTCTCTGCTTAGTTTTTTCATAATACATCTTGGTGTCAACCAGGCCCGAGGGACCAAGCCACTTGCAGTGCTGGTCAGGAAATTTGAACAACAATCTAAGAGGCGCATCCATTTAGTGGATGAAACTCACATGTATGGTCCCAGTCTTTCCAGCTGAGCCCATGGCAAACTAAACTACTACTACTACCACTACTACTACTACTACTACTACTACTACTACTACTACTACTACTACTACTACTACTACTACTACTTATAGTATATAATAATGTCAAATAATGTGTTATTATATGACATGACATAAGCTAATACGATATCATATATGATGCATACGATGTTTAACATAATGTAATGCAACATAGTATTGATGTACAATGAAATACTGTGATACGTAATATGGCATAATATATTACAACGATAACACATTGCATCGTGCCATGTCAGTCAAATGTTCATAATTCAAAGAGGCTGTCGCTGTTCTGTCCATCAGTGACAGATTGATTCAAAGAGGCTGTCGCAGTTCTGTCCATCAGTGACAGATTGATTCTCATACACACAGAGGACCTCCACAGCTGTTGGTTGTCCAAATAAACCGTACCATGTGTAGGCACTTATATATAAAGGGTAAAGAATAAAGTGAACAATGGATGACGTCTTTGAGAAGCGACATGTCAGACAAAGAAAGCAATGAACAAACACTGTCATCATGCAACATAATTATACTGATATAAAGATACAAACTATATTTTCACAAAACAGAGAAAAAAACTCGTACAAAAATTTGCAACAGTTAGGATGAAGATTTATAGGCCGACTAAGGCTGGCCAGCTAATGGCAGGAAAAATGTGCTCAAGCATGAGCTTTCACTGCATGCTGATAATGAATTTAAAAAGTAGTTAATGAGATACAGGTATACGTTTAAACAAATGTGATCATTCTTCAGAGTGATCAGACACAGGCCAGCGTTGTCTTCGGTTTAAACAGGAACCAAAAGCAAATGAATCAAGCTAAAAAATCAGACTGTTGGTGAAAGCAATAATCCTTAGGACATAGTGATTTGCATGGGCAATGTTCGTGTTTGTGAGCTGGTATGTGCACGGATCCGTGCACATGATAATGCCGTGTTTGTCATTTCGTCTTCATCAGAATAACTTGGCTTCGATTTTTGTTTTCCTGTGACATTTGCATGAGAATGAATGTCTCTCTCTCGCGCGCGCGTGCATGTGTGTGTGCGTGTCTATGTGTGTGTTGTGCGTATGTGTATGTGTGTGTGAGACAGACAGAGAGAGGCAGACAGATAGACAGACACACAGACAGAGAGAGAGAGAGAGAGAGAGAGAGAGAGAGAGAGAGTGTGTGTGTGTGTGTGTGTGTGTGTGTGTGTGTGTGTGTGTGTGTGTGTGTGTGTGTGTGTGTGTGTGTGCATGCGCGCGCGAGAGAGAGAGCGAGAGAGAGAGTGCGTGTGTGTGTGTGTGTGTGTGTGTGTGTGTGTGTGTGTGTGTGTGTGTGTGTGTGTGGTTTGCTTCTCCATCAAGATTCTCGCAGTGATGACGTCAGTCTAATGCTAATTGCATGACGTAGAGCAAGCCAGTTGATGCATAATGCTGCGCCAAGGGTCTTGTACCCGTCTCACTCGTTCAGGGGAAGTAATCAGAATACCGATTTTTTTTTTCTCATTCACGCTTGTGGTTGTTTCCCTTACCTGAATTTCGTGTTTGCTGGCTTGCAAACCGTGAAAAAGAAGTCAAGCCATGGTAGCAGTCAGTTGGGGATTGTTAGAATATGTTCTTGTTCGGTTGGCTAAGGGGCTTCAGCCGTTTCAGGATTCATCTATTCCAAAAAAAGAAAAAGAAAAAAAAAAAGAAAAAAGGAAGTAAAGGAGAAGGAATAAGACTGAACTTCTTTCTTTCTTTTATTTCTTTTTTCTTTGTTTTTTTTTATCGCAGGGTATTTACTTACTGACCTGTGTGGAAGGAGGGACGGCTGATCGTGTTGCTGTTAGTGTTGTTGTTGTTGTTGTTGTTCGTTGTTCTGTAGTCAAACAGTGTCGCCCAGTGCAAGTGAAGAGAGAATTCTACAATATCCCGGAGCATACTGAACAGTGGATAGCACACACTATTACCAAGGACGTTATTTTGCAGTCAAACAGCAAAACGCAGCTCACCTGATCAGCTGACCATCTGGACAGATCAGGTCATTTGGGTGAAGATCAAACACTTTAAAAGTATGGCATGATTCACTGACGGGAATGGGATTTGTCAGTGTTTGCTTCTGTGTCTTCTGTTTTTTGTCCCAATTAGTCGTGACCCTATGTGCCAGTTTGCCTTTCCCAATTAGTCGTGACCCTATGTGCCAGTTTGCCGTTCCTAACTAGTCGTGACCCTATGTGCCAGTTTGCCTTTCCTAATTAGTCGTGACCCTATGTGCCAGTTTGCCTTTCTAATTAGTCGTGACCCTATGGGCCAGTTTGCCTTTCCCAATTAGTCGTGACCCTATGTGCCAGTTTGCCTTTCCTAATTAGTCGTGACCCTATGTGCCAGTTTGCCTTTCCTAATTAGTCGTGACCCTATATGCCAGTTTGCCTTTCCCAATTAGTCGTGACCCTATGTGCCAGTTTGCCTTTCCCAATTAGTCGTGACCCTATGTGCCAGTTTGCCGTTCCTAATTAGTCGTGACCCTATGTGCCAGTTTGCCTTTCCCAGTTAGTCGTGACCCTATGTGCCAGTTTGCCTTTCCTAATTAGTCATGACCCTATGTGTCAGTTTGCCTTTCCCAATTAGTCCTGAACGTAGCTATGTGCCAGTTTGCCTTTACCAGTTAGCCCTGAACGTAGCTATGTGCCAGTTTGCCTTTCCCAATTAGTTCTGAACGTAGCTATGTGCAAGTTTCCCAGTTAGCCCTGAACGTAGCTATGTGCAGGTTTGCCTTTCCAAATTAGTTCTGAACGTATCTATGTACCAGTTTGACTTTCCCAATTAGCCCTGAACGTAGCTATGTGCCAGTTTGCCTTTCCCAATTAGTTCTGAACGTAGCTATGTGCCAGTTTGCCTTTCCCAATTAGTTCTGACCGTAGCTATATGCCAGTTTCCCAATTAGTCCTGAACGTAGCTATGTGCCAGTTTGCCCTTTCCCAATTAGTTCTGAACGTAGCTATGTGCCAGTTTGCCTTTCCCAATTAGTCCTGAACGTAGCTACATGCCTGTTTGCCTTTCCCAGTTAGCCCTGAACGTAGCTATGTGTCAGTTTGCCTTTCCCAATTAGATCTGAACGTAACTATGTGCCAGTTTGCCTTTCCCAATTAGTTCTGAACGTAGCTATGTGCCAGTTTCCCAATTAGTCCTGAACGTAGCTATGTGCCAGTTTCCCTTTCCCAATTAGCCCTGAACGTAGCTGTGTGCCAGTTTGCCTTTCCCAATTAGTCCTGAACGTAGCTACATGCCTGTTTGCCTTTCCCAGTTAGCCCTGAACGTAGCTATGTGCCAGTTTGCCTTTCCCAATTAGTTCTGAACGTACCTATGTGCCAGTTTGCCTTTCCCAATTAGTTCTGAACGTAGCTATGTGCCAGTTTCCCAATTAGTCCTGAACGTAGCTATATGCCAGTTTGCCTTTCCCAATTAGCCCTGAACGTAGCTATGTGCCAATTTGCCTTTCCCAATTAGATCTGAACGTAGCTATGTACCAGTTTCCCTTCTCAATTAGTTCTGAACGTAGCTATGTGCCAGTTTCCCAATTAGCCCTGAACGTAGCTATGTGCCAGTTTGCCTTTCCCAATTAGTTCTGAACATATCTATGTGCCAGTTTACCTTTCCCAATTAGTTCTGAACGTAGCTATGAGCCAGTTTCACAATTAGCCCTGAACGTAGCTATATGCCAGTTTGGCTTTCCCAATTAGTTCTGAACGTAGCTATGTGCCAGTTTGTCTTTCCCAATTAGATCTGAACGTAGCTATGTGCCAGTTTCCGAATTAGCCCTAAACATATCTATATACCAGTTTGGCTTTCCCAATTAGCCCTGAACGTAGCTATGTGCCAGTTTGCCTTTCCCAATTAGCCCTGAACGTATCTATATGCCAGTTTGCCTTTCCCAATTAATCCTGAACGTATCTATGTGCCAGTTTGCCTTTCCCAATTAGTTCTGAACGTAGCTGTGTGCCAGTTTGCTTTTCCCAATTAGTTCTGAACGTAGCTATGTGCCAGTTTGCCTTTCCCAATTAGTCCTGAACGTAGCTATGTGCCAGTTTCCCAATCAGTTCTGAACGTATCTATGTGCCAGTTTGCCTTTCCCAATTAGCCCTGAACGTAGCTAGGTGCCAGTTTCCCAATTAGTTCTGAACGTAGCTATGTGCCAGTTTGCCTTTCCCAATGAGCCCTGAACGTAGCTATGTGCAAGTTTGCCTTTCCCACCGGCCGCCATGGCGAAGTGGTTAGCGTCGCGGACTCCCGGCTGGCAGGTCGTGGGTTCGAATCCCATCAGAGTCATGTGGGTTTTCCTGCCCCGACCGGCTCCTACCCAGAGTTGAGTTTGCTGCGGACTCAGTCGAGTTTCATCCACTTAATGGATGCGTTTCTGAGAGTGTTGCTCAAATTTCCTGACCAACACTGCAGATGCCTGTATCTCTCGGGCCTGCTTGACGCCGGGATATATTATGAAAGGAAGCGTAGAGTACAGCCGTCATGTAGTCTCAGACCGAAATGGAAATCTGTAGCATCATCTTAATCATCCTCATTCTCATCGATCAGCATTTAAAAAAAAGTCTCAAGGTCTGTGGCCCTTCATGCCCTGCTCTCATGGTGACCTCAATTTCGATGTCCTCTCCACGCCCGTGGCCTTGGTTTGGTTCCGTCGGGGTCACCGGTATCGGCGAGTCCATGGGGGCTGTCGTTGGACGGACGTGGTGGCGCCCTCCGGAGGGAGAGCTCACTCACGCCGGCTCCGCGACTAAGCAATTATTGTCGTCAGTAGGGGGCTTAGTAGGTGGTGTCCTGCGTATGTTAGATCAGAACAGGCGCCACTGAACACTACTGAAGTGACTCGGCAGCAGTGCAGTGTATCCTCCGGTGGGTTGCCTCTTGACGACTTGACATTGACTGCTCCCTGTGGATTGCCGGTGCCGGGGCTGCGGCGGGGCCGACCGGGCTGTGGCTGTGGACGGGGTGTCGGAATGAGCGGCGTGGGTGCACTGCCTCTAAGGTGGCGCAGAGGTTGGGACAGCAAAAAAAAAAAAAGTTTGCCTTTCCCAGTTAGTTCTGAACGTAGCTATGTGCCAGTTTCACAATTAGCCCTGAACGTAGCTATATGCCAGTTTGCCTTTCCCAACTAGCCCTGAACGTAGCTATGTGCCAGTTTGCCTTTCCCAGTTAGTTCTGAACGTATCTATGTGCCAGTTTGCCTTTCCCAGTTAGCCCTGAACGTATCTATGTGCCAGTTTGCCTTTCCCAATTAGTTCTGAACGTAGCTATGTGCAAGTTTCCCAATTAGCCCTGAACGTAGCTATGTGCCAGTTTGCCTTTCCCAATTAGTTCTGAACGTAGGTATGTGCCAGTTTGCCTTTCCCAATTAGTCCTGAACGTAGCTATGTGCCAGTTTGCCTTTCCCAATTAGCCCTGAACGTAGCTATGTGCCAGTTTGCCTTTCCAAATTAGTTCTGAACGTAGCTATGTGCCAGTTCACCTTTCCCAATTAGTTCTGAACGTAGCTATGTGCCAGTTTGCCTTTCCCAATTAGTTCTGAACGTAGCAATGTGCCAGTTTGCCTTTCCCATTCAGTTCTAATCGTATTTATATGCCGATGTGCCTTTCCCAATTAGTTCTGAGCGTATCTATGTGTCAGTTTGCCTTTCCCAATTAGTTCTGAACGTAGCTATGTGCCAGTTTCCCTTTCCCAATTTGTTCTGAACGTAGCTATGTGCCAGTTTTTCTTTCCCCATTAGTCGTGATCCTATGTGGCCAGTTTCCCTTTCCAAATTAGTCGTGACCCTATGTGCCAGTTTGCCTTTCCCAATTAGTCCTGAACGTAGCTATGTGCCAGTTTGCCTTTCCCAATTAGCCCTGAACGTAGCAATGTGCCAGTTTGCCTTTCCCAATTAGCCCTGAACGTAGCTATGTGCCAGTTTCCCTTTCCCAATTTGTTCTGAACGTAGCTATGTGCCAGTTTTTCTTTCCCCATTAGTCGTGATCCTATGTGCCAGTTTCCCTTTCCAAATTAGTCGTGACCCTATGTGCCAGTTTGCCTTTCCCAATTAGTCCTGAACGTAGCTATGTGCCAGTTTGCCTTTCCCAATTAGCCCTGAACGTAGCAATGTGCCAGTTTGCCTTTCCCAATTAGCCCTGAACGTAGCTATGTGCCAGTTTGCCTTTCCCAATTAGTTCTGAACGTAGCTATGTCCCAGTTTCCCAATTAGTACTGAACGTAGCTATGTGCCAGTATGCCTTTCCAAATTAGTTCTGAACGTATCTATGTGCCAGTTTGCCTTTCCCAATTAGCCCTGAACGTAGCAATGTGCCAGTTTGCCTTTCCCAATTAGTTCTGAACGTATCTATGTGCCAGTTCGCCTTTCCCAATTCGTTCTGAACGTAGCTATGTGCCAGTTTCCAAATTAGTCCTGAACGTAGCTATGTGGCAGATTGCCTTGCCCACTTAGCCCTGAACGTAGCTATGTGCCAGTTTGCTTTTCCCAGTTAGTCCTGAACGTAGCTATGTGCCAGTTTGGCTTTCCCAATTAGTTCTGAACGTAGCTATGTGCCAGTTTCCCAATTAGCCCTGAACGTAGCTATATGCCAGTTTGCCTTTCCCAATTAGCCCTGAACGTAGCTATGTGCCAGTTTGACTTTCCCAATTAGTTCTGAACGTAGCTATGTGCCAGTTTGCCTTTCCCAATTAGTTCTGAGCGTAGCTATGTGCCAGTTTCACAATTAGCCCTGAACGTAGCTATATTCCAGTTTGGCTTTCCCAATTAGTTCTGAACGTAGCTATGTGCC
>CM065730.1:1151480-1153980 GCA_033310375.1 Conus canariensis | reverse complement strand
CGCCCAAGGCCGCTGCCACCACCACGTTCTTACCACTGGCCACTGACCGGAACGTGCCCTCCAGTGCTCGCCATCCTGTGCCCTCTGACCCGGTGTCACCGTAAGTGCCCAGCCTGTGGAGGAGCTGACCCGTGGAGTTCACGACCCAGACCCCGGCAAGGCCAGCGTCCACGCTCTGGATGTTCATGTCCGGCCCGTCAGTGACATTCCAAATGGGGAACTGGAAGCGAACGACTTGATCCTGTGTATCTCTGCCCCACAGACTGTCCCCGGGACTGACCGTGACCCACCTCAAGGGAAAGGGGGGACCATCACCCTCCATGCCCTTTCCAAGAGGATAGGTCGAGTTGACAGACACTACTTGAGGGCTATCATCATTGGACTTGGTCCCCACGAACATGTCGGTACCTACATCCAGCTGAGACCAATGACATTCTAGTGGACTTCTCAACCAACACAGCCCAGGGTTGAGAGGCTCTTGGAAGGTGTCGTTCCTGAAGAAGGTGCAGTTTTCTGTGTCGATGCCTGCCACCCCACTCGGCCCCACAGACACATGTCTGAACAGACCAGGAGTCGACGTCCAGCATGCTGTAGGAGTGGTCAGGTTGAGCGGGCAGAGTTTCTGACCAGATGACTCCACAGGACCTGTGACAACGCGGAATACAGCTGTAGACTACACGGCTTCAATGTCTGTCATGGAGACGACCACTAGCCTGTAAACGTTACATCACCTCAAAATTGAAAATGAAATGAGGCAGGGAACAGTAAACAATACATCACCTCGGCTAAGCCGTTAGACCTAAATCTTCTGTCAGTGTGTTGGTCAGGCCTTTCATACCGTGCTAGCATGCCTTGTGCAGCTAATATAATTATGAAGGTACGGGGGGGGGGGGGGGGGGGGGATAGGGACGGAAGAAGGATGCGCGCGCGTGCACGCCTGCACACATCCCTGTGTGTATGTGTAATGTATGAACAAGAACAAGAACATAGTTCCCTGTGTGCATGTGTAATGTATGAACAAGACCAAGACCATAGTTCCCTGTGTGCATATGTAATGTATGAACAAGAACAAGAACATAGTTCCCTGCGTGCATGTGTAATGTATGAACAAGAACAAGAACATAGTTTATTGCCGTATGAAATCCAGAAGTTTTGCGGTGCACAGATGATCAGGTTCAGACATTCGATTAAACTCATTCCAACATCGTGACGCCTTGCAACATGACATTAGTAGCAGAAAGAAGGAATGTAGTGTGTATAAAGGTCTCATTAAATCTTTCTGTTTCCAAAGAGAGAAACACAACAGGACATACTGAGCAAGAACAGGCTGGAAGCAGTCCATGGACATGAACTCCGAGGGTTTTATCATTTTAGTTTGTGATGGAAAATCTGTTTTTGTTATTCTCATCGTCAGGTCATAACGTTGTTGGTCAAATAATTTACAGTCATCAAGAAAATGTAGTTCGTCCTCAACAACGTGACATGTCGTGCATAATCTGTCTTCCCTGTCAGTGCTGGTATAACGACCCCTTTCAATTTGGAATTCATGGGCACTTATCTGTGATCTAGTTAATGCTCGTGTCCAATCTGTGCCAATGCGTTGCTCCAAAGACGCCGCCTGTTTGTCAATAACAACTGTGGCATAAAATTTGAGCTTGGATGTGTTTTCACTTTTATGTTTCTTCCAGAAGTCAACGTAAAACGTTTCCAGTTTTGTGTTGATTATAAACTTCAGTCGAGACACACTAAGTGTACCCTGATTTTCCCAGACGTGCTGTAATCCTAATGTGGACAAGGTTTGTCGTGTAAACTTCGTCCATTTGTTTTTTTTTTCTTCAATGTCTCAAGAGATTATCGACTGATAACTCTGTTGAGAAGAGCCTTGGTCTGATTCTAATTTGTGTATCCAGAACGCAATAATTTGGATTATCACTTTAAAAATGATTGAGAATCTCTCCAGTTCGCCCCAAACTGGAAATGTCATAGCTTTTCTATGGACTCTTAATAATTCTCTATGTAGAATTTCATGTGTGCAGTTCCATATGGGAATTTGTTTGCAAGACAGGTTTTGAACAAATGCAGCATTTCATTTCTTGACTTATTTCATAATTGCATTGGTAAGAGGATGAGAACCACACCTCTGACCCAAATTTTAGGATAGGAGAGACTAAAGAGTCAAATAGGGTAGTAATTGTCCTCATACTTACATTTTGACCATAAAATGTTCTTCTCAAGGTGTGTGCAGCTTTACATATTTGTCTTGCTAAGTGTTCTGCCCGTTCTTTTTTTTTTTAATGACTCCAAGATATTTATACTGGTCTACTGTTTCAATGTTTTCATCGCAGTTGAAGAATATTGGTATCTTAGGATCTGATTTGGTGACTGTATTGATCTTTGTTTCCTCTGTATTGAATTTCATTCCCCAGTCTAAACAGTAGTTGTGTAACTAGTTTAATTTACGCCGAAGTCCCTGTTTTGAAGTCGAGAGGATAGCTAGATC
>CM065730.1:1143980-1146480 GCA_033310375.1 Conus canariensis | reverse complement strand
GTTTGTTTGAAGAACACAGACCTATAAATCTAAATTTGTAAGTGGGCACCACTATTTTTTTTGTAATCACGGCCGATTGTGTCAAAAGAACAGCGATGTTTTAGAAAAGGAAAGAAAGCAACAACAAATATTTATTTAATCTGTGTCTCAGTGGGCGCAACAGCTACAAATACAAAACGAAATGGAAAAAAAAACCTTTCCTTCCAGACTCCATCGGCCACCTTGGAATTTATTCCGTTTACCAAACATTCCGACTCATTCTGTGTGTGCAAATTAGAATTTAACTTGGACGTAAACAATACGATGTAAATTTATCAGCCTGGCTTTTATCTTTGTAGAGAGAATTTCTGGCACTTGGTTTGGCTTTTTTTGTACAGGTTCATTCATTAATGGCACAGCAGAAGGAAACAGATGAAACGGTAGGAAAATGTGCACCGGGTGTAGTTCTCTGCAACAAACACTGATGGCTTGTGGAAGATTCCTTGGTTTTCCAGTACATCAGTCTTGATCTATGTTTCATAACTATTTTAGTGAAAAGAATGACAAGAACCCATATTCATTATTGCATTTAAAACAACTGTTAGATGTGAATAAACGTTGTAGATTGTACGATAATATACTAATTACAAATAATCATAATACCCAAATGCTGTGAGAAAAGGACACTAAGCTCTCAATATTTCGTGACTACAAATCTTGCGGTCTATACGCCTACAAAATGGATGATGAAAAACTGTAGTCGTTTCAACTGAAAATAATACATGCTCATGCACAAATGTTATCTTGAAGAAGATTGGTACAAAGAACAGTCAGTGTTGTAACTTTCATGACGACTGTAAAGACAGCATTGATCATGTGTTTGGGAAATGTCATCATGTGCAAATACTCTGGAATATTTGACTGATCTACTTAAAGAGAGGTGCATAAATGCAAAATATTGTGAGGTTAACGGAATCATTCGTACTACTTGGCAACAATATCATAACTGCTGTGATAGTACTTTGTATCTGTAGGCCTAATGTTCTTCTGTGATAGTACTTTGTATCTGTAGGCCTAATGTTCTTCTGTGATAGTACTTTTTATCTGTAGGCCTAATGTTCTTCTGTGATAGTATTTTTTATCTATAGGCCTAATGCTCTTTGTAAAGTATTCCATGTAAACATGTAAAATACAAAACTCTTTACCACTAGGAAGTGTATTCCTGCAGAAAATAAACATTGGTATACAATTTGCACATCCAAGGTTAAATCATGTTGATTTCTCTGCCAAATGGTGAGACTAAAAACTATTATTCATAACTGGTTAGTTCTTCCAGTAATCCGACTGTCTGCATAATGCTTAGCCTTTAATCGTATCTGTAAAATGTGATGAATTAATAATTCTAGATCTTTACTCACAAAGCCTACTTGATAGGGAGAGAGAGAGAGAGAGAGAGAGAGAGAGAGAGAGAGAGAGAGAGAGAGAGAGAGAGAGAGAGAGAGACAGACAGACAGACAGACAGACAGACAGACAGACAGGGAGAGAGGAGAGAGAGAGAGAGAGAGAGGGTGGTGTGTGTGTGTGTGTGTGTGTTGTGTGTGTGTGTGTGTGTGTGTGTGTGTGTGTCAGTACAACCATGGGTTAATCTGACAATAAATTGGTTTCAGTCAGTCAGTGTGTGTATGATAAACTTGAGACAAGTACGATATATTTTGTAGACTGAAGGCATGTAACAAAAAAACAAAAACAAACAAACAAACAAACAAAACGGGAGAATTCGCCGGCATTTGAAACAAACAAGAGAAAAATAAATGTACTCTTCATTGCTTGTGGTTGATAAGGTTAAATATGGGCGATTAGACGCTTCAATACACAAGATTTTCAATTTGCACATAGACGTTTTGTGCTTATTACTGAAACAAACTTTGATCGTTCATTTTAACAGGAATCGTAACTTTAATATCCAAATACTGTCGACTTTCTTTCTTTATGGATATTTGTTTCTCTTGGAAGACTTTTTTCTTCCAAATTCGGCACAGAGAAAATTTTGCCCAAGACGGTATCAGCAGTTCACTGTCCGTAGCTAGTGCCTTTCATAAACAGGGTCAATAAATAAACAGAGAAATCAGAACGTTCATTTCTTCACATCAAAAATCCTTAAAGCGGGCGAGACTAGTCCGTGTTGAGTGTGCCAGCCATTCTGCGAAAGTTTCTGCAACCGAACATTTTAAAACCTTCAAAAAGGAGGCACAATCACTCAAAATCAGTTCTGTGCAACAACCCAGTGTATTGAAATAGCCGCATTAACAAATGGAACCGCTGACTGCACAGCTAGTGGCCATCATTCCAGTGAGGTTTGCTGTCTTGTCGTTGCATTACAATATACAAACTGGCCTGTCTCACAAGGTGTAACCAGAAAAACAACACTGTTCGATCTTTCAGTCCAAAATGGAGTGAGAGGGCCAAAAAGCATGAAGACAGTGAACGATTCTAAAAGGAGAGAAAAAGTCCAACGACGGAG
>CM065730.1:1136480-1141480 GCA_033310375.1 Conus canariensis | reverse complement strand
TCTTCTGTCCTGTCTCATGTCCTTTTTATCTGAAGTTGCTTGCTCTCTTTCCGTTGCCCACTTTCTCTTAGATTCCAACTTTCTGGCAGTGTCCCCTACTTTCTCAGAGACGCCCATTCTCTTTCCGTTGCCCACTTTCTCTTAGATTCCAACTTTCTGGCAGTGTCCCCTACTTTCTCAGAGACGCCCATTCTCTTTCCGTTGCCCACTTTCTCTTAGATTCCATCTTTCTGGCAGTGTCCCCTACTTTCTCAGAGACGCCCATTCTCTTTCCGTTGCTCACTTTCTCTTAGATTCCATCTTTCTGGCAGTTTCTCCTACTTTTTCAAAGACGCCCATTCTCTTTCCGTTGCCCACTTTCTCGTAGATTCCATCTTTCTGGCAGTTTCCCTACTTTCTCAAAGACGCCCATTCTCTTTCCGTTGCCCATTTTCTCCATTTCACTTTGTTTTCGTAGACTCTCTTCTCAACCCACTTCTTGCAGTTTCTATGTTCTCTCTGTCAACCCACTTTCTGTGCAGTTTTCTATGTTCTCTCTGTCACACACTTCTCTTTGCAGTTTCTATTTCTCTCTGTCACCACTTTCTTTGCATTTTCTATGTCCTCTCTGTCACCCACTTTCTTTGCAGTTTCTATGTTCTCTCTGTCACCCACTTTCTGTGCAGTTTCTATGTTCTCTCTGTCACACACTTTCTTGCAGTTTCTATGTTCTCCTCTGTCACCCACTTTCTTTGCAGTTTCTATGTTCTCTCTGTCACCCACTTTCTTTGCAGTTTCTATGTCCTCTCTGTCACCACTTTCTTTGCAGTTTCTATGTTCTCTCTGTCACCACACTTTCTGTGCAGTTTCTATGTTCTCTCTGTCACCCACTTTCTTTGCAGTTTTCTATGTTCTCTCTGTCACCCACTTTCTTTGCAGTTTCTATGTTCTCTCTGTCACCCACTTTCTTGCAGTTTCTATGTTCTCTCTGTCACCATCCAGTCATCCTCGACATTCCTGTCACGTTCCCGTTCTCTGGCAGCTGCATAGTTATCTTGCAGTGACTCATTTTCCCACCATTAACTTTTCTTTTTCTTCCCAATTTCCCACTTTCTCTCCATCGCCCCTTTTTTTTAAACTACATGTCCTGCTTTCTTGAAATGACCATTCCACGTTCTATGGTCCCACGGACCATTTCTCCGCCGTTCGCCCATTTCCTTCCTATATGAGAAAAACTAGACTCAAACATTGATCCTCATGATTTGTTTTTTCTGTTTAGTTCGGATTATTTTTGTTCCTTTGTTCATAGTGTTCCACAATATTCCTGTACCGGCAAACAGGCGGCCTAGAATAATGAATGCATTGTTTTTATCAACAGTGATAAACACATTCCATTTTAACTGTGTCCTTTTAGTCTGGTCCTTCACACATTCCATTTTAACTGTGTCCTTTCGGTCTGTCTGATCCTTCACACGTTCCATTTTAACTGTGTCCTTTCAGTCTGTGTGGTCCTTCACACATTCCATTTTAACTGTGTCTTTCAGTCTGTCTGGTCCTTCACACATTCCATTTTAACTGTGTCTTTCAGTCTGTCTGGTCCTTCACCCATTCCATTTTAACTGTGTCTTTTCGGTCTGTCTGGTCCTTCACACGTTCCATTTTAACTGTGTCCTTTCAGTCTGTCTGGTCCTTCACACATTCCATTTTAACTGTGTCTTTCAGTCTGTCTGGTCCTTCACACATTCCATTTTAACTGTGTCCTTTCAGTCTGTCTGGTCCTTCACACATTCCATTTTAACTGTGTCCTTTCAGTCTGTCTGGTCCTTCACACATTCCATTTTAACTGTGTCCTTTCGGTCTGTCTGGTCCTTCACACATTCCATTTTAACTGTGTCCTTTCAGTCTGTTGGTCCTTCACACATTCCATTTTAACTGTGTCCTTTCAGTCTGTCTGGTCCTTCACACATTCCATTTTAACTGTGTCCTCTTGTCTGATCCTTCACACATTCCATTTTAACTGTGTCCTTTCGTCTGTCTGGTCCTTCACACATTCCATTTTAACTGTGTCCTTTCGTCTGTCTGGTCCTTCACACATTCCATTTTAACTGTGTCCTTTCAGTCTGTTGGTCCTTCACACATTCCATTTTAACTGTGTCCTTTCGGTCTGTCTGGTCCTTCACACATTCCATTTTAACTGTGTCCTTTCAGTCTGTTGGTCCTTCACACATTCCATTTTAACTGTGTCCTTTCAGTCTGTCTGGTCCTTCACACATTCCATTTTAACTGTGTCTTTCAGTCTGTCTGGTCCTTCACACATTCCATTTTAACTGTGTCCTTTCAGTCTGTCTGGTCCTTCACACATTCCATTTTAACTGTGTCCTTTCAGTCTGTCTGGTCCTTCACACATTCCATTTTAACTGTGTCCTTTCAGTCTGTCTGGTCCTTCACACATTCCATTTTAACTGTGTCCTTTCAGTCTGTCTGGTCCTTCACACATTCCATTTTAACTGTGTCCTTTCAGTCTGTGTCCTTCACACATTCCATTTTAACTGTGTCCTTTCAGTCTGTCTGGTCCTTCACACATTCCATTTTAACTGTGTCCTTTCAGTCTGTCTGGTCCTTCACACATTCCATTTTAACTGTGTCCTTTCAGTCTGTCTGGTCCTTCACACATTCCATTTTAACTGTGTCCTTTCAGTCTGTCGTTCCATTCCATTTTACTGTGTCCTTTTAGTCTGATCCTTCACACATTCCATTTTAACTGTGTCCTTTCAGTCTGTCTGGTCCTTCACACATTCCATTTTAACTGTGTCCTTTGTTGTCTGGTCCTTCACACATTCCATTTTAACTGTGTCCTTTCAGTCTGTCTGGTCCTTCACACATTCCATTTTAACTGTGTCTTCTTCAGTCTGGTCTGGTCCTTCACACATTCCATTTTAACTGTGTCCTTTCAGTCTGTCTGGTCCTTCACACATTCCATTTTAACTGTGTCCTTTTAGTCTGATCCTTCACAAATTCCATTTTAACTGTGTCCTTTTCTCTCACATTCCTTCTGGTCTTTCCACACATTCCATTTTAACTGTGTCCTTTCAGTCTGTCTGGTCCTTCACACATTCCATTTTAACTGTGTCCTTTTAGTCTGATCCTTCACACATTCCATTTTAACTGTGTCCTTTCAGTCTGTTGGTCCTTCACACATTCCATTTTTAACTGTGTCCTTTTCATGTTCTCTTTCTGGTCCTTCACACATTCCATTTTAACTGTGTCCTTTCAGTCTGTTGGTCCTTCACACATTCCATTTTAACTGTGTCCTTTCGTCTGTCTGGTCCTTCACACATTCCATTTTAACTGTGTCCTTTCAGTCTGTCTGGTCCTTCACACATTCCATTTTAACTGTGTCCTTTCGGTCTGTCTGGTCCTTCACACATTCCATTTTAACTGTGTCCTTTCAGTCTGTCTGGTCCTTCACACATTCCATTTTAACTGTGTCCTTTCGTCTGTCTGTCCTTCACAATTCCATTTTAACTGTGTCCTTTCAGTCTGTCTGGTCCTTCACACATTCCATTTTAACTGTGTCCTTTCGTCTGTCTGGTCCTTCACACATTCCATTTTGACTGTGTCTTTCAGTCTGTGTGGTCCTTCACGCATTCCATTTTAACTGTGTCCTTTCAGTCTGTGTGGTCCTTCACACATTCCATTTTAACTGTGTCCTTTCAGTCTGTCTGGTCCTTCACACATTCCATTTTAACTGTGTCCTTTCAGTCTGTGTGGTCCTTCACACATTCCATTTTAACTGTGTCCTTTTAGTCTGATCTTCACACATTCCATTTTAACTGTGTCCTTTCAGTCTGTGTGGTCCTTCACGCATTCCATTTTAACTGTGTCCTTTCAGTCTGTGTGGTCCTTCACACATTCCATTTTAACTGTGTCCTTTCAGTCTGTGTGGTCCTTCACACATTCCATTTTAACTGTGTCCTTTCAGTCTGTGTGGTCCTTCACACATTCCATTTTAACTGTGTCCTTTTAGTCTGATCCTTCAACATTCCATTTTAACTGTGTCCTTTCAGTCTGTCTGGTCCTTACATATTCCATTTTAACTGTGTCCTTTCAGTCTGTCTGGTCCTTCACACATTCCATTTTAACTGTGTCCTTTCGGTCTGTCTGGTCCTTCACACATTCCATTTTACCTGTGTCCTTTCGGTCTGTCTGGTCCTTCATGCCCCCCTCCCTCCTCCCTTCCCCCCTGAAGTGGCATTACTGCAATGCACACACACACACACACCACACACACACACACACGCGCGCGCGCGCGCGCAGCACGCACGCACGCACGCACGCACGCACGCACACGCACAGCACACACACACACACCACAACACACACACAACACAACACCCCACACACACATTGTAGTCTACACCGAGATAGAATTCAGAGGGGAAGTGGCAGAGGTATCATGATCTAGACTGTCCGAAAAGTATTGAGTTTCCCCGAAATGTCAACAGAGCTGTTCGTGTTTTTGTTGTTGTTGTTGTTGTTTTTCCCCTCGACAATATTGTGGGAAAAAAAACAAAGGGCTAAATCTGCTTTTCGGTGGTACTTTTTTTTTCGCCTAGAGTTGTCTTTCCTTTACGCGAGCAGCAAAATCATTAAAAAAAAAAAAAATGGCCGCGACTGCCATGACAAGACTCGACGCCACGTGACCAACCAGCTCCGTCCGCTTCTCGTTGACGATGAAACTGGACAAGTCAGAGGTGACCTCCATTCTGTACTATGGATGCGAGAGATGGACACTGTTTGCAGATCTCTGGCACGAAAACTCCAGGTGACCTGGAATAAATGCTTCAGATGGATTCACGGCTTCTCACGCAAGGAACATAGGACACATGCCTGTGTCAGACAGTAGATGCAGTCACACGTCAGGTCGCAGTTGTTCAGTGCAGGACATGGAGAATCAACGTCCTTAAAGCAGACCAGATGATTATGTCAAGGGCGGCTGACACAATGGACGCTGGACTGAC
>CM065730.1:1123980-1126480 GCA_033310375.1 Conus canariensis | reverse complement strand
GTGGTGTGTGTGTGTGTGTGTGTGTGTGTACGCGTGTACGTGTGCGCGTGTGTGTATGATTGTGTACGTGTGCGCGTATCCATGTGTGTGTGTGGTCGTGTGTCTGTGTCTATATCTATGTGCAGAGAGGGGAGGGGTGTGGAGCGGAGGGGTGGAGGGACGTATCAAGCCAGTGTTGAGGGCTACACTCATTACGTACGAGGAAACTATCCACCACAAGAGAACCACACACCACGTCCACTGTGCAAATGTACACGAAACATCTGAAGTAGTGGGCGAACGACAAGCGCAGGCCTCATCATACAATTCCGCCCTCAGAGTCACAATGGAACTGTTGTAGCAAAGACTAGGGAGGAAAACCTGAAGGGTGGGTGAGGTGTGGGGGGGGGGGGGGGTAGTGGGAGGAGAGGGAGGGGGAAGGCGGGGTGGTGGGGGGGTGGTAAAGAAGGGTGTCAGGAAAATCTAAATGTTAAACTCTTCTCTGACAGACACGGAGGCGTGCGGAACCCAACCAATTCTTTCCTGTGAACAGAACCGTGTGTTGTTCCTGGTACCTAGAATCAGCTTTCAGCTTCTGACTGATTCTGATCAGCGAAGGCTGGGCTTGGGTTGTGTCGGTCCACCATCCATGGCATCTGACCAGGCTGGGATTTACCATTTGTGATCATGTGGTATTCTCTCTAATGTGAGGAGAAAATCACAGCACAACCCGCCCCCCCCCCTCCACCCCCCCTCCACCCCCCCCCTCCCCAGCGCAAACCGTCAACGAAGAACAGAATAACAATAAGGCAGAAAGTGCTGTTAAAAAAGCAATATAGTAATAATGACAACAATAACAACAATGATAAAGTAATGATACAAGAATAACCACCAAACAATAATAATAATGATAATAGTGATGGTAATGATGATAATAATGATAATAATAAAAATAACAATAATGATTATGATGATGATGTTGATGATGATGATGATGATGAGAAGAAGAAGAAGAAGAAGAAGAAGAAGAAGGAAGGATAATAATAGAAATCTCGCTCTGCTACATCCATCATTCACGGATTTTGAATTATAATCCTATGACATAAGAAAAAGGCAGACAGAAGATGAGAAAGAAAGAGACAAAGAACCACACATACACACACACACGCGGGCACAAGACAGACAGTCAACATCTTGTGGCTGAACCCAGCCCACTGTGACCCCTGTAGTTGGCGGCACAGAAACCGGGAATATTCCCATCTCTAAATTTAGTCGCCTAATGTTATGCTGGCGTGTCACGTGAACATGAACGTTACGCTGCGAAGTTGACGCCGTTGTCTGTACAGTGTAGTGATGTCGGAAGCCAGTTCTGCCGTTTTGTGACTCTGCTCACGCCTGAAACGTAAAATTAAGGTAAGTTCACTTGTCAGTTAAACAGTGTATTGAATGAGGTGTTGTCAAGCGCGAGCCAGAGTCGAAGAGGTGGCGGAAAGTGGGTAAAAATGGCGGCAGACAGGAGTGACACCCAGGCAAGAACGGTCACTGAGGAACAAAGGCCAGCGAGCAAAGCGAGCCTGTGAGTTTGTCGTGCTCTTGTGGGCGAAGTGGAGTAGGGGAGGGAGGGAGGTGGGGGGGGGGGGGAGGGGGTAGGGGGATGAAATCAAGTATGGGGACGTCAGATGGCAAGTGCACTATCCCGTCTCAAAACCCGACAGATTCATCTGTGATTTCAAGCTTTGATTTATTGTTTTGTTGTGTGCCGACTTGTGTGTGTGTATGTGTGTGGTGGTGGGGGTGTGTGGGGGTGTTTCCCGCTGGTCTAACACTATCAGCAGTGGCCCAGTGGAGGCAATTGTGGGGACGGTCTCGGCGAAGCGCGGGTAGATGTGCTTGTTTAAAATCGGTTCGCTGGTTTCGGTTCAGTTAGCGCGTGGCTGAGATTCTCTCTCTCTCTCTCTCTCTCTCTCTCTCTCTCTCTCTCTCTCTCAAAACTGGCTCTCTCTCTCTCTCTCTCAAAACTGGCTCTCTCTCTCTCTCTCTCTCAAAACTGGGATTTTCTCTCTCTCTCTCTCTCTCTCAAAACTGGGATTCTCTCTCTCTCTCTCTCTCCTCTCTCTCTCTCTCTCTCTCTCCTCTCTCTCTCAAAACTGGGAAGATCACATTCAGCAAAGTGAAAGATTCTCTTGGTATAGCAGGCCTACGTTTAAATCTTCTAGAAACTGTGAAAGCTATCTTCTGCTAGATTTAGACAGACACATCAAACGGTGTTTGACGAAGTTTAGACTAGGGATTACCGATATGTCAATACATCGCAACATATGAAAAATATTCAGACAACGGTTTAAGATGTCTAATGTGTAAAAGTGCAAAGGAAGACGAATTACATATTTTACTTTGTTGTCCTGCTATCAGTGATCTGAGAAAAGAGTAATTCCTCGTAGGCTTTATGCACATCCATGTCTGTTTCGTGCATCTCTGCTCATGACCAGTCAGAATGAGCATGTTATGAAGAACCTGAGTT
>CM065730.1:1103980-1111480 GCA_033310375.1 Conus canariensis | reverse complement strand
ACCACACACACACAACACACACACAACACACACACACACACACACACACACACATATATACGTGCGCACACACTCTTATACACACACATCTTATACGCACACACTTACATACATACATACACACCCATACATACACAACGCATACGTACATACATACATAGATAAATACACATACATACCTACATACATTCATACATACAATGGTGGGTAGGGAGATAGATAAATAGATACTACAGATAGGTACACAGATATGTAGATGAATTACCCCATACTGTTCTCTTTCGATTTGAATAATTTTTGTATTCCAGGTCAATCTTCCATTGCGAATGCGTTTAACTTGTGTCCCCTTTTGACGGAATTTGGAGCGGCGCCTCTGTGCTTTGTTGAAGAGAGCAGAGCTAAGTTTGGAGCGGCGCCTCTGTGCTTTGTTGAAGAGAGCAGAGCTAAGTTTGGAGCGGCGCCTCTGTGCTTTGTTGAAGAGAGCAGAGCTAAGTTTGGAGCGGCGCCTCTGTGCTTTGTTGAAGAGAGCAGAGCTAAGTTTGGAGCGGCGCCTCTGTGCTTTGTTGAAGAGAGCAGAGCTAAGTTTGGAGCGGCGCCTCTGTGCTTTGTTGAAGAGAGCAGAGCTAAGTTTGGAGCGGCGCCTCTGTGCTTTGTTGAAGAGAGCAGAGCTAAGTTTGGAGCGGCGCCTCTGTGCTTTGTTGAAGAGAGCAGAGCTAAGTTTGGAGCGGCGCCTCTGTGCTTTGTTGAAGAGAGCAGAGCTAAGTTTGGAGCGGCGCCTCTGTGCTTTGTTGAAGAGAGCAGAGCTAAGTTTGGAGCGGCGCCTCTGTGCTTTGTTGAAGAGAACAGAGCTAAGTTTGGAGCGGCGCCTCTGTGCTTTGTTGAAGAGAACAGAGCTGAGTTTGAGGAGGGAGGGCGGGCGAAGAAGAGAGAAAAGATGGCATGTTATAATTTGGACCAAGAAAAAAAAAAGAAAAAGAACGCGATGCTTTTTCAGCACAGAGACAGGTGATTGAACGAGCAAGGCAGAACACCGTGGATTGAACGAGCAAGGCAGAACACCGTGGATTGAACGAGCAAGGCAGAACACCGTGGATTGAACGAGCAAGGCAGAACACCGTGGATTGAACGAGCAAGGCAGAACACCGTGGACTGCAGTGAAGAAAGAGAACCAGAAGCAAGACTCAGAAGAGTGCTGGGCAAGGGGAGATTACTAGCGTCGAATTTCCAGAAATTGGGAATACGATTTATTCTGATGAAAGAGCCTTCTCCACGGAGGAGTCTCGTCATCGTCATCATTATCAAGGTTGTCGTCGTCATCGTCGTCGTCGTTTTCGTCGTCATCATCATCAT
Organism: Conus canariensis; assembly: GCA_033310375.1. Lineage (NCBI taxonomy): Eukaryota > Metazoa > Mollusca > Gastropoda > Neogastropoda > Conidae > Conus > Conus canariensis. The sequence goes on along the minus strand of CM065730.1, from coordinate 1,110,130 downwards.
CATCATCATCATCATCATCATCATCATCATCGTCATCATCATCCTCATCATCATCGACGCAGAGAATCACTTATTGAGTGGGATGCTGGTTCCGACGTGTTCAGTATGGCGGGCCGCGGACGTAGGAGGCATTGACTGTATTGGCACAGCTGGCAGACACACCACACCCCGCGCACCTGGCCAGCTACACGCAGGACACCCTGTTGGGACATTCGCACACCTGACCTTTCACCTTGCTTTGTGCGCGCGCACTCTGCGCGAATACTCCGTTCAAACTAAACAAAATTGAAGTTACTGCGAGATCGATACAGAATAAAACTTAGGCAGCGGGTCAAACGATAGAATGAAGACAGCAATGCTGTCGTAATAACGTGGATTCCTATCCATACATTTGGGTATTCGAACCAGCTGACATGTATGTATCGTGATCGATCGTCGCTGTACGGGAGGAGCCTACTCGTATGTCGCTTTCACACAGATTCACATTCTAACATGTTTTTCAACGTTCAGCCGATTTTAGGTTGATGTGCACGTACTTCTGCTTCACGCAAGCAGTTCAGTCTTTTCAATTCTCTACGTAGTTGGACCAGTGAGTATTCTGTGTGATCGATTTTGTCACTGATCTGTGCATGGTTTGACTAGTGAATATTCTGTGTGATCGACTTTGTCACTGATGTGTGCATGGTTGGACCAGTGAATATTTTGTGTGATCGATTTTGTCACTGATCTCTTCATGGTTTGACCAGTGAATATTCTGTGTGATCGATTTTGTAACAGACTCGACGTCAGTGACCCAGTCGCTATTTCGAAAGGAAAATAAACAATTCTGATTGGACAATTGCACGCACTGTGCTTGATACCGTGTCGCTCAGCCCTCCAGAGCAGATGACTGGGAATGCACAGCAGACCTTCCAGGATGGGAGAACCATCCGGCGATCATCAGGAAGAGTGGCATGAGACCGGATATTGTTCTCCACTCAGGTTCATCAACACAAATGATTCTGGTCGAGCTCACTGTGCCATTCGAAAGCAGAATTGAGCAAGCGTACCTCTACCAAGACTGAGAAGGATGTCAGTCTAGCGAACGGCTTGAGGGAATCTGGCTTCCAGGCCCGGGTCCTCGCCATACAAGTTGGAGCAAGGGGATTTGTGGGTTCATCAATCTATGACCTCATGAAACAGCTCGGGTATTCAGATGAGAAGAGGACCAGAACCCTGAAGGCAATGGCCGAGGCAGCTGGAAAGAGTTCCAGCTGGATCTGGTCGAGGAGGAACGAAAGTGAACTCCATAAAGGCTTAAATGTCCCAACTAAGAACAGGTGTCCCGTCAGCGGTGGGGTAAGACATGCGTCTAAAAAGGCATGCCTTGAGACGCCTGCCTATTCAAAAGTTGCGGGTTCGAATCCTGGCAGCGTCAGGAAAAAAAACGTTCGCAGTAGGACATCTGGGAGTCATGACCTGGATGCGGCCCGGCCCCCTTAGAAGAGTGCAAGGAGTTCAGGGCCGAAACACTTGTCTTACGGTTGTTGTTTTTTTTTTTCCTCTGGAGATCTTCTGCTGTCAGGCTCTCCAAGAGTTTCTTCCAACAGGCAAGCTCGGCTAGTGGTTGAAACCGCGTTGCTCAGCCCGTCAAGCCCCGAAACTTGCCATGTGTGCGGGCCACCTAACCAGACTTGTTTGTTTGTTTGTTTGTTTTATCCCTACCTGCGTCACACGGCTCCTGTTCCTCAGAAATCACACAAATGGAAACCAGACGAGTGGTCGATCTGTCAATGTATATGCCGCTCCTCCCGCCTTTTCTCCCTCCCTACTTCATCCCCCCACCCTATCCCCCACTCCCCTCTCCCTCCATCGCTCTCGACTCAAACTCTTCCCAAGAAATGTTCCGAGCCGCCGACATTGTATTTCATTTCCTGGTCACGTGGGCTGGCATGCTGAGCTGTCGACGGGCGCAGACGTTGGATTACCCAGCGCACTTGACCTGGGATGCGGATTTGTCCAGACAGCCAATCAGATTTCAGCTGACTTCCGTGTTGAGATTACCGCTATTCCGAACCATGCCAGTTAGGTCACTTTCAGTGAAATGCGACTGGCATTGTTGAGAGCAGATTTACAGGGAGACATTCATCTCAAGAGGTGATTTTTTTTTTCACACAACGTATGTTGATAATTGTTGGTGTCTGTTATTGCCGTGTTCAGGGTAGTTGGTGGTGTTTGTTATTGTTCTATGTCTGTGTCAGTTTGTCCATGGGCGCTTCGGTTTTGTTGTTGTTTTTTTGATTGACATGAAGGAGCCGTTTGATAATCAGTCCTGACATAAAAATGGAAACGTAATGAGATTGTGTGTGTGTGTGTGTGTGTGTGTGTGTGTGTGTGTGTGTGTGTGTGTGTGTGTGTGTTCACGCGCTGTGCGCCCCCCCCCCCCCCATCCCCCTTTATTTGTAGTATTTCTGTAAGGCGTTAACCAAGTATATGTACGCGCGCACCGCACGTGGTGTGTGTGTGTGTGTGTGTGTGTGTGTGTGTGTGTGGTGTGTGGGGTGTGTGTTGTGTTTCAACTGCATGTATTTTTTCTTTTCTGTGCAACCGTCGTGTGACAAACGTTTCGATGCCTTTATGTGTCAGCCCGCGTGCGCACGCGTGCATGTGTATTGTGCACGTACGCGCTACCCCACGTGCTCGTTTGTGCGTGCGTGTGTTGGCGCGCGTGCATATGCGTTGTGTATATGGTTTTTTTTTCCGTTTAGTATGTCCAAAAGCGTTCAACAGTGCGCGTACGCGCGCGAGGGCGCCCTTATTTGTTTTTGTCAGTCGCTGTCAGTCACAATCCAGTCTTGTTAATCATGAAATCAACCGATCGTCTGTTGAAATGAAACGTTAAAGAAAAATCTGTCGTCAGTTGCTGTCAGTCATAAACCAGTCTTGTTAATCATGAAATCGACCGATCGTCTGTTGACATGAAACGTTAAAGAAAAATCTGTCGTCAGTCGTTGTCAGTCACAATCCAGTCTTGTTAATCATGAAATCAACCGATCGTCTGTTGAAATGAAACGTTAAAGAAAAATCTGTCGTCAGTTGCTGTCAGTCATAAACCAGTCTTGTTAATCATGAAATCGACCGATCGTCTGTTGAAATGAACGTTAAAGAAAAATCTGTCGTCAGTTGCTGTCAGTCATAAATCAGTCTTGTTAATCATGAAATCAACCGATCGTCTGTTGAAATGAAACGTTAAAGAAAAACATGTCATCAGTCGCTGTCAGTCTCAAACCGGTCTGTCAATCAACATGTCAGGATGCACAGTGCATCAGTTGCCACAGATGGCGAAATCGATCTTTGTCTGTTTGTCTGTCTGTCTCTCTGCGTGTCCTTCTGTCTGTCTGTCTGCCTATCAGCCTGCCTGCCTCTCTGTCTGTATGTCTGCCAGTCTGTCTGTCTGTCTGTCTGTCTGTCTCTCTCTCTCTTTCTCTCTCTCTCTCTCTCTCTCTCTCTCGTACGCTCACTCTGTCTCTGTCTGTCTCTCTCTGTCTCTCTGTCTCAACCTGTGTGTGTGTGTGTGTGTGTGTGTGTGTGTGTATGTGTGTGTCTGTCTGTCTGTCTGTTTCTTCCTGTCTGTCTGTCTGTCTCTCTCTCTCTCTCTCTCTCTCTCTCTCTCTCTCACACACACACACACACACACACACACACACACACACACACACACACACACACACACACACCACAGATGTTACCCCGCAAAGGTTATATTCGGTGGTGATTTCATTCCCGTTCGTCTGGATCTGTGTACGTCAGTGTAGGGCTGTCTCTCTCTCTCTCTCTCTCTCTCTCTCTCTCTCTCTCTCTCTCTCTCTCTCTCTCTCTCTCTCTCTCTCTCGCAGGGGCTATATTCGGTGGTGATTTCATTCCCGTTCGTCTGGGTCTGTGTACGTTAATGTGGAGCTGTGTTTCATTCTCTCTCTCTCTCCCTCTCTCTCTCTCTCTCCTCTCTCTCTCTCTCTCTCTCTCTCTCTCTCTTGCCACAGATGTTACCCCGCAAGGGCTATATTCAGTAGTGATTTCATTCCCGTTCGTCTGGGTCTGTGTACGTCAAAGTAGGGCTGGCTGTCTGTCTGTCTGTCTGTCTGTCTGTCTGTCTGTCTGTCTCTCTCTCTCTCTCTCTCTCTCTCTCTCTCTCTCTCTCGTACGCTCACTCTGTCTCTGTCTGTCTCTCTCTGTCTCTCTGTCTCAACCTCTGTGTGTGTGTGTGTGTGTATGTGTGTGTGTGTCTGTCTGTCTGTTTCTTCCTGTCTGTCTGTCTGTCTCTCTTCTCTCTCTCTCTCTCTCTCTCTCTCTCTCTCTCACACACACACACACACACACACACACACACACACACACACACACACACACCACACAGATGTTACCCCGCAAAGGTTATATTCGGTGGTGATTTCATTCCCGTTCGTCTGGATCTGTGTACGTCAGAGTAGGGCTCTCTCTCTCTCTCTCTCTCTCTCTCTCTCTCTCTCTCTCTCTCTCTCTCTCTCTCTCTCTCTCTCTCTCTCGCAGGGGCTATATTCGGTGGTGATTTCATTCCCGTTCGTCTGGGTCTGTGTACGTTAATGTGGAGCTGTGTTTCATTTCTCTCTCTCTCTCTCCCTCTCTCTCTCTCTCTCTCTCTCTCTCTCTCTCTCTCTCTCTCTCTCTTGCCACAGATGTTACCCCGCAAGGGCTATATTCAGTAGTGATTTCATTCCCGTTCGTCTGGGTCTGTGTACGTCAAAGTAGGGCTGTCTGTCTGTCTGTATGTCTGTCTGTCTGTCTGTCTGTCTGTCTGTCTCTCTCTCTCTCTCTCTCTCTCTCTCTCTCTCTCTCTCTCTCTCTCTCTCACCACAGATGTTACCCCGCAAGGGCTATATTCAGTGGTGATTTCATTCCCGTTCGTCTGGGTCTGTGTACGTCAAAGTAGGGCTGTATCACTTTCTCTCTCTCTCTCTCTCTCTCTGTCTCTGTCTCTGTCTCTCTCTCTCTCTGTGTCTCTCTCTGTCTGTCTCTTTCTCTGTCTCTCTTTCTATCTCTGTCTCTCTCTCTCTCTCTCTCTCTCTCTCTCTCTCTCTCGTTCACTCACTCTGTCTCTGTAAGTCTCTCTCTGTCTCTCTGTCTCAACTTCTGTCTCTGCGCGCGCGCGCGTTTGTGTGTGTTTCTCCTAGTCTGTCTGTCTGTCTGTCTGTCTGTCTGTCTGTCTCTCTCTCTCTCTCTCTCTCTCTCTCTCTCTCAACGTGCATGTGTGTGTGTGTGTGTGTATGCGCGCGCGTGTGTGTGCGTGCGTGCGTGCGTGCGCACGCAGGTGTGTGTGTGTGTGTGTGTGTGTGTGTGCGCGCGTGTGCGTGTGTGTTTGTGTGTGTATGTATGTGTGTGTGTGTGTGTGTGTGTGTGTGTGTGTGTGTGTGTGTGTGTGTTTGATCGATACCTAACTATCAACGCCAATTGAGAAAGAAAATGTTTATTATTCACAGCCAAACCGACAAACATTCCAATATCACAGAGCTATGAACGTTGAACTACTGTCACTGAATACTGATTGTTATACCAGAGAAGGTCATAGAGATATGAACGTTGAACTACTGTCACTGAATACTGATTGTTATACATTCCAGTATCATAGAGCTGTCAACGTTGAACTACTGTAACTGAATACTGATTGTTATACATTCCAATATCACAGAGCTATGAACGTTGAACTACTGTAACTGAATACTGATTGTTATACATTCCAATATCACAGAGCTATGAACGTTGAACTACTGTAACTGAATACTGATTGTTATACATTCCAATATCACAGAGCTATGAACGCTGAACTACTGTAACTGAATACTGATTGTCATACCAGAGAAGATCGAGATTTCTGAGACGCTGCTCGGTGATGATAAATTAACACCACCTACCCACCACCCACCACCCACTCCTCCACCCCTCGAAAAAAAAAAATCCTCCAATCAAAACAAACGTTTGAAAAAAAAAGCCACTTAGCTGTTGTAGTCTAGCGGAATTTCAAGAAATGAGAGTTGCTCAATTTTTTTGCCATGTTTAGTAATGATTCTGTTCGTTCAGAATGAAAAGGCGAAAGGCCATGTGCATTAGGTATAATCATTTCATTATTTTGATTTAAAA
>CM065730.1:1086480-1096480 GCA_033310375.1 Conus canariensis | reverse complement strand
ACAGAAAGATACAGAGCATTATCTGCAGTGTGTAAAAATGACACAGAAAGAGATACAGAGCATTATCTGAGTGTGTAAAAATGACACAGAAAATACAGAGCATTATCTGTAGTGTGTAAAAATGACACAGAAAGATACTGAGCATTATCTGTAGTGTGTAAAAATGACACAGAAAGATACAGAGCATTATCTGCAGGTGTAAAAATGACACAGAAAGTAAAGGTACAGACAACACTTCAGTGCACAAGTGAAACTGTTTCAATCTGACAAGAAGAGGTACAAGCACTAGGATAACTGGTGTACTGTTTCAATCTGACAAGAAAGGGGTCAAAGGGCACAGTATACCTGGTGTACTGTTTCAATCTGACCAAGAAAGGGATCAAAGGGCACATGTATACCTGGTGTGCTGTTTCAATCTGACCAAGAAAGGGTCAAAGGGCACGTATACCCCATTGAAAGTGTGCTGTTTCAGTCTGACCAAGAAAGGGGTCAAAGGGCACGGGATACCTGGTGTACTGTTTCCATCTGACCAAGAAAGGGGTCAAAGGGCACGGGATACCTGGTGTACTGTTTCAATCTGACCAAGAAAGGGGTCAAAGGGCACAGTATACCTGGTGTACTGTTTCAGTCTGACCAAGAAAGGGGTCAAAGGGCACGGGATACCTGGTGTACTGTTTCAGTCTGACCAAGAAAGGGGTCAAAGGGCACGGGATACCTGGTGTACTGTTTCAATCTGACCAAGAAAAGGGTCAAAGGGCACGGGATACCTGGTGTACTGTTTCAGTCTGACCAAGAAAGGATCCACAGAGCACTGTACACCTGATGTATTGTCCAAGTCTAACAAAGAAAGGGGTCATAGAGCACTGTACACCTGATGTATTGTCTAAGTCTAACAAAGAAAGGGGTCATAGAGCACTGTACACCTGATGTATTGTCCAAGTCTAACAAAGAAGGGGGTCATAGAGCACTGTACACCTGATGTATTGTCTAAGTCTAACAAAGAAGGGGGTCATAGAGCACTGTACACCTGATGTATTGTCTAAGTCTAACAAAGAAAGGGGTCATAGAGCACTGTACACCTGATGTATTGTCTAAGTCTAACAAAGAAAGGGGTCATAGAGCACTGTACACCTGATGTATTGTCTAAGTCTAACAAAGAAAGGGGTCATAGAGCACTGTACACCTGGTGTACTGTTTAAATATGACAAAGAAAGGATTAACGGAGTAATGTACACCTGATGTGTTGTTTAAATCTGACAAAGAAAGGATTAACGGAGTAATGTACACCTGATGTGTTGTTTAAATCTGACAGAGGAAGGATTAACAGAGCACTGTACACCTGATGTAGTTTAAATCTGACAGAGGAAGGATTAACAGAGCACTGTACACCTGATGTAGTTTAAATCTGACAGAGGAAGACAAAGAAAACGGGTCCCAAGACACCAGCTGTAGTGGTCTGGCTGGAGAACCTGCTTCAGACCAGTGCCCATCACTCTGACGTGTTCATTCACTTTGGGGCACGGGTGTATTTTCAGCCACAGTGGACCAGGAGGCGGCCACAGCGGAGTCCACGGACGAAGCTCGGACAGTGCCGCAGGATGACCCCACGGTGGCCAGACCCCACCTGCTGACCCTGATGTACCGCCCGGAGACCCCCGCCAAGCTGACCGACAAGTTTCCCCCAGCTCCCCTTCTCAAGCGTGACGCGGGAACCTTCGTGATGGGACGCGGCCAGAACTTGGACGTCTTGATGAATGACGAGCACATGCCGCGCCGGTTTGTGGAACTATGGTGCCGAGTGGAGGAGGACGGCGTGCCCAAGTGGTTCGTCAGGAACCTGAGCGACAAGAAAGCCGTTCGCCTGGAGCTGGGCGGCAGCAGGACGACGGTGCGGTTCAACGAGGTGAAGGAACTCCAGGATGGACACAAACTGAAGCTGGAGATGCTGGCGTTCACCGTCAGAATTGAGGAGGGAGACTTGGTGGAAAGCACGGAGTTTGCACTGGAATTCCGTGTGTTGGAGGACGGCAGCACAAGCAGCTCCGGTTCTTTCCGTCGACAGACGTCCAGCTCCACGGATTCTTCAGGCAGTATCACCTCAGCCTCAGAACTGGCTCGGCAAGCCTATGGCAGCAATAACCCAGTCAATCAGTTTGGGCACGTGCTTCCTGTAGGAGTCCCGGCCCATGCTTTAGGTCCAGTTCACCCTCCGGGACAGTTTCACTCGCACGGGGGGCTGGTCTATCCCCTCGGAGGTCAGGTTCCCATCCCGGGAACGGCAGTACAGCCGGGAGGAGGTGCGTTCGTGTATTACCCCACCACGTGTGCTGCCAGTCTGCCGGTGCCAGGATCCCACATGTCTGCTATCAATTCCCATCCTCCCCTGCACCCACCTTATGGCCACCAGGACTTTTACCAGCGTTATCAAACCCCCCAGGTGTGTTACCAAGCCGAATGCGGTGCAGTGCCCCCTGGAAGTTACCAACAACCAGCATATGCAAGTCACGCTTCAGCATCTCCCAGGGCTTTTCCCGGAGTAGGTGGCAGTCATGCGTCATCCGGCCCTGGCCTTCACCCTGGGGTGGGAGGAACTCATGCATCCTCGGGCCCTGGCCCTTACCCTGGGGTGGGAGGCAGTCATGCATCCTCGGGCCCTGGCCCTTACCCTGGAATAGTAGGAAGTCACGCGACAACAGGTCCTGGGTCCTACCCCGGGGTGGGAGGAAATAGTACATCAACAGACCCCGGCCCTCACCCTGGGGTAGGGGGTCAGGCAGGACCCAACCCTAACGCTTGGAGAGGGAGCCACACGTCAGCAGACCCTGGCCCTCACCCTGGGGTAGGGGGTCAGGCAGGACCCAGCCCCAACGCTTGGAGAGGGAGCCACACGTCAGCAGACCCTGGCCCTCACCCTGGGGTAGGGGGTCAGGCAGGACCCAGTCCCAACACTTGGAGAGGGAGCCACACGTCAGCAGGTCCTGCTCCCACCCTTGGGCCCGACTCCGTGTTCTTCAGTTCGTCAGGAGCAGGAAGTGGTCTTCCTGTGGCAGGACACGTGCCTCCAGCACGGACCTTCATCGCCCCGGCAGAGAGTGGACCCCACAGCCAGCAGCCTCTGGGTCTGCCGACCGTTCCTGAGGCCCCGGGGATGAGGCAGCAGGCTCCAGCGGCCGCGGTACAGAACAGTGCCCCACATGCAGAGACAACGCCGCCAGGACCAAACCAGCATTTCCCGCACAACCAGCAGTCCGCCTCCCCGCTTCAGCAGTTTCCATCCAACGGCTCCACGACGAGGGTCAAGGAGCCCGCGACAGCGACCAGCCCAGTCAGTCAGGCAGTCACGGAGGACCCCTCGGCGGAGCAGTCGCTGTCTTACCAGTATCCTACTCTGTACACGCTGGAGCACCAGAGCCGTCCGTGGCGTGGGGCTGAGGAGTGTCGGTCCGGCCAGCCGCAGCTTCCAAACGCTCTGCACGGGCCGCTGTCCATGCCGCCTCATCCCAACACGGGCGCTTCACTCTGTCAGCCAGGTGCGGCCCCACGTGCTGATGCAGCTCAGGCTGTCGTTCGCGCACCCGCCGTCACAGCTCAGCCCGAGTCTGCCGCTGGTCACGTGATAGCTGCGCAACAGCCCCAGTCAGCAGTTCTACATAGCGTACAGCAGCCTGAGTCAGCAATGATGCACAATTTGTCAGGACAACAGCCACAGTCAGCAATGATGCACAATTTGTCAGGACAACAGCCACAGTCGGCAATGATGCACAATTTGTCAGGACAACAGCTACAGTCAGCAATGATGCACAATTTGTCAGGACAGCAGCCTGAGTCAGCAATGATGCACAATTTGTCAGGACAGCAGCCTGAGTCAGCAATGATGCACAATTTGTCAGGACAACAGCCACAGTCAGCTATGATGCACAATATGTCAGGACAGCAGCCTGAGTCGGCAGTGATGCACAATTTGTCAGGACAGCAGCCTGAGTCAGCAATGATGCACAATTTGTCAGGACAACAGCCACAGTCAGCTATGATGCACAATTTGTCAGGACAGCAGCCTGAGTCATCTATGATGCACAGTTTATCAGGACAGCAGCCTGAGTCTGCTGCATGGCGCATGAACGGACAACAGCGGGCAACCCTTGGTCATGGCGCCACAGACTCCTCCGTCAGCAGAGCCCCCAGCATGGCCGGGGTGGGCATGTCGGCCCCCGCTTTCTACTCTCCCACAGGGGGACTGCCAGCGGCACCCCCAGTCACACAGCTCAGCGGCCTGGCCTTGGGCACCCCCGTGGAGGTCACCACCCCGTTCCCAACGGAAGTGGTGAGTGCAACTCCAGCCAACTCGCTGATCCACACAACGGCTGATGGTTCGGCAGACGGTGTTTACAATCTCTCCGGCGCAACGCGTGGAACGGGAATGCCGAATAGCTATAGCGGAGTGGCTGGAACAGGTGGAGTCACTTACGGCCAGCAGCAGAGCCGGGCGATGCCTTTCGCTGGAAACCCTAGTTCTGCCCAGGGACACCTGGAGATGTTCGACATCGTTCCCTCCTCCTCACGCCTGGTTCCACCATCGTCCAACCCCGTGCAGACGTATTCAGCTCCTCAGCTTCAGCCGAGCATGAACCTCGGGGAGGTGCCGGTCGTGGGCGTTGCCCCTGCTGCTGCTCTGTCCTCACTGACCGACGCGGCGTCCAACGGTAACCGGATCAACCTGAGGAGCCATGAAGGGATAGCAGCCTCCAACCCTCCCTCCTCAGACTTCGCCTCCGAGGGGTCGTTCCGAGTGCAGGACTTGCAGAGAGCTGGGCAGGGCTCCCAGGGCCCGGGACGTCAGCCGCAGGAGAATGACGAGCGACAGCCCCAGGAACATGAGGAGCAGGACTGAGTCCACAGACTTGAGCATGTGGCTTTTGTCGTCACCAAGGGGAGAGAAATAAGCCAGGGTGCCCTCCCATGTAACATGTTGAGCCTAGCAGGCAGTGCCCTTTGTAACTTAATACCGGCTTTGTGGAACAGAACCAGACACGGCATCACTGCCATCAGTGCCAGGTCTGCTCTGGTGAGGAGTCGGATGGTGAGCTGAAATCAGCTGATGTGTGGGGATGGTATACTGGTGGGGAGGAAAACGACGCAGTGAGCTGGAGCACGGGGTTGTGCTTGATACTGGTGGGGAGGAAACGACGCAGTGAGCTGGAGCACGGGGTTGTGCTTAATACTGGTGGGGAGGAAACGACGCAGTGAGCTGGAGCACGGGGTTGTGCTTAATACTGGTGGGGAGGAAACGACGCAGTGAGCTGGAGCACGGGGTTGTGCTTAATACTGGTGGGGAGGAAACGACGCAGTGAGCTGGAGCATGGGGTTGTGCTTGATACTGGTGGGGAGGAAACGACGCAGTGAGCTGGAGCACGGGTTGTGCTTAATACTGGTGGGGAGGAAACGACGCAGTGAGCTGGAGCACGGGGTTGTGCTTGATGGAGAGGTGATGAGCACCGTGGCCGTGACGTCACTGACAGGACAGGAGAGATGTTTGGCAAATAGGACAAGACAGTTGAACGGGCAGTATCTGAAAAGGTATACAGCCGGTGGGACATGCTTTGTATGACTGAGAAAACCTTCTTCTAGAGACCGTGTAGATGTGGAGGCCTGTGTGCCCGCCCACAGGAAAAGCAGACAATGGGAAGTTTGACGGGGGTGGTGGCAAAAGAAAGGAAAGCATGGAGTGTGTGGACATGTGGCGTTGTGAAGAATGTGATTGTGTCAGATTGTGCTGCAGCCTGGACAGACTGTGCAAGGGGTAGGGGTTACTATAAACAATACCCGTTAATGTAACCGACATTGTAGTTACTCTTTTCTTTCCAGAATGTTGTATCGGAATTCTTTTTCTTTTTACCTTGTTTCATCATGTGCTAATCTTCTTGGATGTATTGTTAATGTACTTGATGTGGAAGTTCTGTCTTTGCCTCTATAAAGTGTAATGTGCACCTCACCCTCCAGACATACAAGGAACTTCCTTTTCGTGTGTGTGTGTGTGTGTGTTGTGTGTGTGTGTGCAATGTCCATGACGTAACATCCATATTCTTATACCTACTGAAGGTTTTGAATCTAGGGTTTGTAAGTTAACCAACTCGCTAAACAGCAATTGCAAGAGATGGTGGTCTTTAGGGAAATATCACAAGCCGTGGCTTCTGTTGTGATAGCTGACTCTAGAATTGTTCAAATCAAGTGAAAAGAGTTTGGTTCACAACTCATGATTCAGAGATTCAATGTGTGTGTGCTTTCTCTTGCCTGTCATGTCTAAGGGACCATCTATTACTTGTAATGTAAGGTGTTGTGTGTGTGTGTGTGTGTGTGTGTGTGTGTGTGTGTGTGTGTGTGTGTGTGTAAAAACTCATTATTCCTTTCATATTTTGCCTAATTCCTTGTCCTACACGCTGTCCGTCCTCATGGGTTTCCCTTTGTCGCATCCCAGATCTTGCCTTCAGTTTTGATGGCGCATCATTCGTGCGACTTATTGCAGTTGTGTGGGAGATAATCTCAGCTTTGTTTCATAGTTGTATTGAAGAATTCAGCCATCCCGAGGAAGGTACACACAGAGGCACGACCAGGTGCTGAAAGAGACCACACGTGATTAGTTCTGCCGCATTACCTTGCCAGCAGGAGCTTCAGAATCCAGGTTGTCCAAGGCAGGACGCAGAAAGTCGTGGTCTGGAACAGCTGCAGTATCCGGAGCCTTCAGCCAGGATCAGCTGCACAGAGTGGATAAGTGACAGTGCGCAGCACAACCTGGGGAAAAAAAACCGTCGGCCAAAGTGGCATGCGATCGGATGTAGTACTCCTCACAAGGTCATGAAAACAAATGGTTCTGATGGAATCCACTGTGCCATAGGGAAGAGGGGTGGAGGAAGCCCGCAACAGGGAAATATGCCGGTCTGGCCAGTAGCGGGAGGGAATCGGACTTTCAGCCCCAATTAGTGAGCAAGGTAAGGAGAGGACCAGTCTCTTGAAGGCCATGATAGAAGCAGCTGAACAGAGCTCAGCAGAGGAGCATCCTTGGGAAATGGCCTGAAGAGAGGCAAGTCCTTAGAGTGGAAGGAGTTAACAACTGAAGCACCTGCATGGCGGAGAGAGGTGGGGGTGGGGGTCTTCTCTGAACAGCTTATGCAGATTGCTCGCCTTGAGTTTCTTCCTATCAAGTATATACATGCATGTATTCTCTCGTCTCTCTCTCTCTCTCTCTCTCTCTCTCTCTCTCTCTCTCTCTCATGGTGCCATCCTTTTAGACTCCTTATTATAGATCCTGTTCTCTTCTAACTGTCTGCGTTCTTGTAAATTTGTTGCTTAGAAATGTAGACCAAAAGTATTATTTAGGCTGTATCGCCATGTGGCCTGTATACGTGAGTGTTCCATGTTAAAAGTGTTACTGTGTTCAGAGAAATGGAGGTCGAGTTCTGTTTTAGGACGTACTGATGGCAGGAGAGGCTGGGACATGGGTTTTCGAATCTTGGAAGCAGTTCTCTCTCTCTCTCTCTCTCTCTCTCTCTCTCTCTCTCTCTCTACTTCTTTTCGTTCTGTCTCTCCCCCCCCCCCCCTTGCTTTTAGAAAGTGCGAACCGTATTTTTTTAGTTGTATGTACTATCCCCCACCCACGTTCTCCCTTTCACAGCTTGGCTACAGTTCTTTTTTTATGTGAATGTGACCTAGTCTCTTCGTTGTAATTCCCATCTCCGCGTTCAACCCATCCTCTTCCTCACGCCAACGCCCGTCCTCATTAAACATGAGGGCACGTGTATGATGATTCAGTTGATTTTTTGTTAATTCAATAAATGGACAGGAAGTCTGTTCGGATCACAGAAATAAAGAGTCACACTCACCTTTCGTCCGAGTTTGACGTCCCCCTGTTCTCCACATCACGTGTCTTCCACGTCTCGGCTCCCCCCCCCCCCCCTCTTTTTCGCCCCCAACCCCCACCCCACCTTCCTCCCCCCCACTACCACCCTCATCTCTCTCTCTCTCTCTCTCTCTCTCTCTCTCTCTCTCTCTCTCTCTCTCTCTCTCTCGTTCATCTTTTACCATCCGCCTTCCCGAAATGTGCCACCACATATTTTATCGCCTTCTTTTCCACTTGTGTCAGTGAATTCTTTTTGGTGCTGTAGCTCAGTTATTTGGCATAGTTTTTATTGTTAGTATTTAATCAGATTTGGATGAATCTCAGTATCTGTTATGCTTTGATGGAAAAAAAGAAAACGACAGTCGACAAAATAAGGCTTGGGGAAGAGTGATTTTTGTTGTTATTCTGTGACATCACTAAACACACACATACATACACAAGCGCGTCAGAATGTCTTTAAAAAACAAAAAAACAAACAAAAAAAAAAAAAAAAACAGGTCTTATATATGGACAGAAAAAAGACCCATTCTAATCTTTTTTTTGACTTATAAGTTTATTTTTTTTTATTTTTTTATTTTATTTTTTTTTTTTGCTGTCCCAACCTCTGCGCCACCTCAGAGGCAGTGTACCCACGCCGCTCATTCCGACACCCCGTCCACAGCCACAGCCCGGTCGGCCCCGCCGCAGCCCCGGCACCGGCAATCCACAGGGAGCAGTCAATGTCAAGCCGTTAAGAGGCAACCCACCGGAGGAGACACTGCACTGCTGCCGAGTCACTTCGGTGGTGTTCAGTGGCGCCTGTTCTGATCTAACATACGCAGGACACCACCTGTTAAGCCCCCTAGCAACATGTCATACATTTTGTATTGGTATGACCAATTTCAAGTGCTCTTTCCGTGCTTTTCTGCAAATGAGGACATGAATCTATTGACAATGGTAGTAACAATATGTCACACACACACACACACACACACAACACACACACACACACACACACACACACACACACAACACGCAGTGTACGTCACGGACAGTGTGTATAGTGACTTAGACATGGGGCTGTGGTTTCCCAGAGCGGTGTTCATTGTGTCAAAATGTGGACTGGAACGGTTTATTTTATAACGCATTTTATGGAAGCTTCTAGTCTCACTGTGACCAACTCGTCTAGAGCCAGATTTGAAGATGATGCTCGTGTTCGTCGGGGTTTCTTTTCCATGTATATACCAAGTGAAAGTCATGTGGAGATGAATTAATTGAATGCAACGCGCGCGCGCGCGCGCGCGCGCGCGTGTGTGTGTGTGTGTGTGTGTTACCTCGTCTACACTGAGGCCAGGCTTTGAGATTACATGATGTGCGCTTCCTATATGTTTGTGTGGACGTTCCATCCCTCATGTGGAATGTTGCATCACGTGTCCTGAAGACTTCTGTGAAATGTACGGATTGTATATGGAGTAGCAGTTTGCAGGGCAAGGGCTGTCTAACAGTATTCCATTGCCAGCACAGTGTATAGCTGCTTTATCGCACCGATGGTAACACGGATGGTGTGAATCGCCCAGGATTACATTTGGAATGAAGTGAAATTTGACTCGATAAAAGGAATTTCCATCATGGTAAATGGTCGTGTTCTTTGTGCGGTTGAATTGTATTCACGAAGCAATTATTTTGCAGTAAAACGTTTTTACGTCGATTATGTACATATATTTTTCACTCGTTGATGTGTTCTTGTTTGAATCACATCTTTAAATCCAGCTTTTTTTTCCCGGAAGTTTGTTTTTGATAGACAGTTGTTAGAAATGTACATGTTGTATTTTAAAGTATTCTGCATTATATGTGCATGTTTATTTCACTCAACCGCTCGTTGATGTATTGGAACATACAATTGCATGCTCTCTCTCTCTCTCTCCTCTCTCTCTCTCTCTCTCTCTCTCTCTCTCTCTCTCCCCTATATGATATTTTATATATATATAATATATAATCCATCTCTCTCTCTCTCTCTCTCTCTCTCTCTCTCTCTCTCTCTCTTTTATTGATCCATTTGACAAATATTTAAGTTATACATTCATAAGATTTAGACTAGGCAAGTACGCGTAATGGTAATAGGAAACACAG
>CM065730.1:1068980-1081480 GCA_033310375.1 Conus canariensis | reverse complement strand
AAAGCGCACTTGGCAAGATTTCCTTACGTACCCCTTCCATTTGAAACTCTTTCTGTCAGCTATTGGTGGTCATTAATTGATCGCTCCCTGTGGACTGTTGCGGCTGAGATGGGACAGACTGGATGCAGCTGTGCACAGGGAGTCAGAATGAGCGCCTTAGGGTAAGGCCACAGGGGTTACTGATGAAACTGGGGGAAAAAAAAAGGAAAGGGGGGGGGGGGGGGGGGGTCATTGATTAAAATCAAACGGGACTGTTTGTTCTCTTAACTGCTTTTCGGGACAGAAACATCTTCTGCAACCAGACTGACTTTGGGTTTGGACAGAAAGAAGACCTTGTACGAGAAGGGGAGAGGGACACGAAAGGAAATCCTCTCATATAATGAAGAGTTTTGCTGTAGCAGCGTCATAGAGTCAGGCTGTTTCCCTGTCCACTTGCAACAGAGAGGTGTTTCCCCGTCATCTCAACCAGTGGTCGATGAAGACAGATGACTCCAACAGAGAGGTGTTTTCCCCGTCATCTTCACCAGTGGTCGATGGAAGACAGATGACTCCAACAGAGAGGTATTTTCCCCATCATCTCAACCAGTGGTCGATGAAGACAGATGACTCCAACAGAGAGGTATTTTCCCCGTCATCTCAACCAGTGGTCGATGAAGACAGATGACTCCAACAGAGAAGTATTTGCCCCGTCATCTCAACCAGTGGTCGATGAATACAGATGACTGCAACAGAGAGGTATTTTCCCCGTCATCTCAACCAGTGGTTGATGAAGACAGATGACTGATAACAGAGCAGCCGGTGTCATTGTTTGACCAGCCCTAGAGCCCGCGAGAGCAGCGTCCAATTCTGCTGTCACCTGTCACTGGCTTGAGTGTCTCTTAGTGTCTTTACTGACCTGTCAGCATCTCTCTCTCTCTCTCTCTCTCTCTCTCTGTCTGTCTGTCTGTCTGTCTGTCTCTCTCTCTCTCTTTGCGTGTATGGGAGGGGGAGGGGGATAGCGGGGCGCGTGCATGTGTGTGTGTGTGTGTGTGTGTGTGTGTGTGTGTGGTTCCTTGCACTGTACAGCTGGTAGATCCGGACTCCCTCGCCCCTCCATCACACTCCTAATTTCCCCCTTTTCTCTGACTCTCTCCATCTTGATCAGTCTCTCTTGTCTCTGTATGTCTTTGTGTCTGTCTCTCTGTCTCTGTCTCTGTCTCTGTCTCTCTCTCTTTCTCTCTCTCTCTCTTCTCTCTCTCAGTCTGTCTCTGTCTCTTTCTGTCCGTCTGTGTGTGTGTGTGTGTGTGTGTGTGTGTGTGTGTGTGGGGTGTGTGTGTGTGTGTATGCCCTCGTTTACTCCCGGAAGGGAAGTGAATAATCTGAAGGAGAGAAGCGCAAATTCAGAAAGCGTGTTTTCCCCGATAGATTATCTTCTTACGACGGTAGGTATGGAGTTGGCACTGATGTCTTCATAGTCCCAGAGAATCATTTTTACAAGTTGAAATGATAGCGCTGATGTCTTCATATTGCCAGACAATGGTTTTTACAAGTTGAAAAAACGTAGAACAAAATGTGAAAACTTGACTGCTTTTACTAACTGCGGTAGATCATTTACAAATATTGAAAATGATACAGGATTCGGGATACTATCTTGTGGATTTTCACTTAAAACCCTAGCATTTCAGAACTTGTACATTTCCACAAAATCTTTAGTAAGGAGCTGCAACTGGAAGCTCTTGAGTTCGATCTTTTAAAAACTTGCCAGTTTGATATTTTACTTATTGTACCATGAGACACATTTCATTTCAACACGAAGTATTTCACGAGGAACAAAATGGAAATCTCTTTGTGCTGTTGGGATGGCGGCGTCTCGTTCAGTGTATTTCATTTATTTAACGTCTTTCCACTAATAGTGATATCGTTCAGTGTGTGTGTCATTTATTTAACGTCTTTCCACTAGTAGTGATATCGTTCAGTGTGTGTGTCATTTATTTAACGTCTTTCCACTAGTAGTGATATCGTTCAGTGTGTGTGTCATTTATTTAACGTCTTTCCACTAGTAGTGATATCGTTCAGTGTGTGTGTCATTTATTTAACGTCTTTCCACTAGTAGTGATATCGTTCAGTGTGTGTGTCATTTATTTAACGTCTTTCCACTAGTAGTGATATCGTTCAGTGTGTGTGTCATTTATTTAACGTCTTTCACTAGTAGTGATATCGTTCAGTGTGTGTGTCATTTATTTAACGTCTTTCCACTAGTAGTGGTATCGTTCAGTGTGTGTGTCATTTATTTAACGTCTTTCCACTAGTAGTGATATCGTTCAGTGTGTGTGTCATTTATTTAACGTCTTTCCACTAGTAGTGATATCGTTCAGTGTGTGTGTCATTTATTTAACGTCTTTCCACAAATAGTGATATCGTTCAGTGCCAAACAGTTCCTCCGTCATCCGCAAGTTCTGTGTTAGTAGCTTCCTCTCTTCTGTCACTCTTTGACTCTGCCTTGTTTGTTTGTTTGTTTGTTTGTTTTGTTTGTGATTTTGTAAATTCAGTTTTGTCTTCCATTACTGTCGTCTCGTGGTCTTCTGCCTTTATAGACGATTCTCCTGTGTTTGTTTCGGAAACTCATTTTAACTTTTCTGTTGTAGCAGTTTACAGCATGCCAGCTCTTTGTTTTTATCTGGCAATTAGAAAGTAACAGTTGTACACGCTATCCAGAGTGTATACTAGCCGTCAATTTTGCAGTGTCCGTATGCCATATGGCTTTTAAAAATGTATTTTCCATGGGACTGAATCTTTTTAAATCAATTTTTACCCCTTTTTTAGCCATGAATCTAAGTGGAATGCCTGGCACTGAAAGCACCACCTAATCTATCCGCTTTAAGATGTCAGTACCTCAGCTACCATGTAAAACGTGCATTTTGCTGTTTGCTCCTTTGTCAAGATATGATGGTTTCTTTCTTTCTGTTTGGTTCTTGATGGTTTGGATTTTTATGTGACTTTTTTCATGTGTTAGTTTGAAAAAAACTGTGTGGTGTGCTGGACAACCATAATGGAAATATGAAACTTGAAGTGAAAGCCTTTTTGAAGTGTCATTAAAACTCATCAGTGTTACCACCGTTATCGACAATCTTGGTAAAGTCTTCCATGACCTCTGGAAGTTGGGTTTCTTACAATCTGTGGTCAACGATAGCATCTCTTACAACATGGTTTACGATTGTTACAGACCCCACGTACGCTGTCTGTCAGCCTCCGATTCCCTAGATCAGTATCAGTACCCTGTTTGAAGGTGGGACTGACTGGTGCCATTCTCTTTAGACCATGGAGAAAGGTGAAGTGGAGAAAAATAAATACATATATGAAAACCAGTTAATCTCAGTCTTATGAAAATGGAAAGGATTGTGAGTGAATACCAGCGTAAATAGTAACTGCCACTAAAGTTTCGCCGAAATATTTATTTAGTTGCAGTTGGTAAATTTCGACGGGATCGTGGTTTACAGTTATTTTTGCTTTAAACTAAAACAGACAGACCCACACTTTCGCTTACTTTTTCTTCTTAAAGACGCACTTATGACCGAATTTATTATCATATAACGTGGGAACATCAGCACTTATGACCGAATTTATTATCATATAACGTGGGAACATCAGCACTTATGACCGAATTTATTATCATATAACGTGGGAATTTATTATCATATAACGTGGGAATTTATTATCATATAACGTGGGAACATCAGCGCTCAGAAAAGAAGTATTGAAAGCAAGTATGTTGGAACATCCATTTTTTTCAGTTGAGTGCAGGAAGACAAAACTCTGTAAAACCGGGGTGCAATAGGCTACCACCTCCTTCCCCTCCCCACACACCACTCCCTCACACCTCTGGTCATTAATTAAGCCACCATTAAGTGTGTGCATGTCCTTTATGCTTCTTTTTGAGTAGGAGCATTCTACTGTGCTGTAGATTTCTGAACAGCATGGGTAGGTGTGTAGTATGTTTGCGTGTTTATTTCCTTGTTGCTCCGAAAGAATGTCGACTCACTGATAAACATAAACTTCACATATGACGAGATGTAACGCTGCAATTCTGATTACATAGACCAACATCTCGTGTTTTGAATAGCTTATCTTTAAATGTACAAGAGGGGGGGGGGGGGGAGGGTGTTCTCTCCATATGCCTTTTCGAACTTGTTGGGATACTTTCGAAAAATTGTCGCGATTTGTTTGTTTGTTTTTTGTTTTGTGTTTGATTGATTGTTTTTTCTTTTTTCTTCTTTTTTAAACTTCCTGGCTCTGGAATATTTCCGGCAAATATAATCTTGAAGGACACCTGTTCAAATCCCATGAGACATCTTCCTTTGCAGCGAGAGCGGCTTTCTATCTGATCATCAAGGCTGAAACAGCTGAAAATGTAGCAGCTAGTGTTGTTTATTTGTCCTTTGTGAAATGTTCCAAGATTTTGCTGGTTTTGTGTGTGTGTGTGTGTGTGTGTGTGTGTGTGTGTGTGTGTGTGTGTGTGTGTGTTTAATGAGATTCACGCTAGTCTTTGATGGAAAGAAAATAAGTCGAAGAGAAATCCTGTTTCAAGGCGATGGGGAGTGTCGAAGGTGGGTCTTTCAATGCGAACTTTGCCAGAGTTCCTGTCGTCTCCCCGTGCTGTACAGGAGCGGCTTTCCGTGAGACCATTGCAGTGGTTTACTGACAGTCCATGGCATTGCACGTGGTTCACGTGGTCAGGTGTGGTCATTTCCCATGCTTTCTGCGACCTGACCGCCCTTAGAAATTGACGGAAAGAAGGTTTGCTTTTAGAAGGTAGGGGCACCATGGCCGTTTCTACTCGGCGTTTAGATTATTGTACGCTTGGGTGGATTTGTAGGTATCAGTGCGCACAAATATTCACACACACACACACACACACACACACACACACACACACACACACACACACACACACACACACAATTCAATTCAATTCAATTCAAATTTAATCCTTTGACCCCTGTTGGGGCATGGAGGATACAAATGTAACAAAGAGAAATACGAAACTCACTCAGAACAATGTGTGAACATAGTTGCGAAATGCTGAATTCTGGTGAACTGTAATGATCTCATTAAACAATCTTCCCATTTTTTAGAAACTTACTAATATTCAAACAAATGCTTCTTCCTTTTTGAAATAAATTACAAAAGTTGAAAACAGACTTTAGTTTTAGATATTTTTTAGGGATGAATTTTTCACGAAGTTCATTATATTTTGGAGATTCCATGATGCAATGAAATTCATCTCCAATTTCACCCATTTCACAGTTACGACAAATACGCAATTCTCTTGGAACATTATGGTGTCTTCCAATTTCAATTTGCAATTTATGGTTACTACATCTAAATTTAAATAAAGATATAACATAAATATCTGGTAAGGTAGAAATATAATGTTCTTTTCCAAAGACAGTCTTTACACTTTTATAGAATACACACTTGTTGCTGTTTTCAAGAGAACTGCGCCAATCACGAGCATAATTATTTTGCAACTCCTTTTTAACACACTTACATAAGTTACATCTGTTTGTGAATGAATGAGATTCCCAAACACAATCAAAACCAGTTTCAAATAAAATGCTTAGAGAACTATAAAATATATGTTCTGGCTCACCCGGCTCCGCTGTTGCTCCGCCGGCTTACCCAGAACATATATTTTATAGTTCTCTTATAGTAAACACTTTACAAACATACATAATGTGTAGGATTGTCTGTTTTTAATACTAATTTACAAAACTTTTCAGATTTCAGTTTTTGTTTAATCCTTCGTTTTTCTTGATCGTTTTCAATAACATCGTTTTCTTTCATACATTCATCAAATGCATCTCTATCTTTCATGTGGAATAAAACTACAGTCTTTAACTGTTCTCTAAAGTCTTTTAAAACTGAGTTATATTTTTGACTTAAAATCCATACACTTATCCCAGCATGTCTTCCA
Organism: Conus canariensis; assembly: GCA_033310375.1. NCBI lineage: Eukaryota > Metazoa > Mollusca > Gastropoda > Neogastropoda > Conidae > Conus > Conus canariensis. The sequence continues at coordinate 1,075,527 of CM065730.1, read as the reverse complement.
CTGAAAGCTAGCTTTGATAAAGCATTTCTTTTTTTGACTATATCCTTCTCTGCTGAACAATCATCTATAATAAAGAGCGTTTGTGTTCCTTCGAACATTTTAAAGAAATGCTCTAAGCACTCACTCAGTTTATTGCTGGGATCAATCAAATAGATTTCATCATCTGTCCATATAAACCTTCTATCGTGATATGATTTATTCCATTTTAAGGTTGGACAAAAAATTACAATATGATCAAAATTATAACGATATATTGTTTCTAATAGGTCGAGGACAAATATTGTTTTTCCACAACCAGTCTGTCCACAAATTAATGAACAATGAGGGGTTTTTGTCATAAAGTTTAACATCGGCATTGACACCAAAGTTGTCTGCTCCATAGTTTTATAACAGAATTTAATTTACACCAGTTAGTGTTGTTATCATACTATCCGTCAAAATTTGATCAGTACAATAAAATCTTATAAGGTCTAAATGTGTCAGATTAATCCAACTCAGTTTTGTCAGATTGTTTCTATTAAGACTAACATTGATTTTGTTGCTTGTTGTTACGACCTTAAAATTTTCACCATCGTGACGAACCACAACAGTAACTTTAAGATTGTCAACGTCTAAGTTTTGCCAGCTAATAAGAATTCCTTCCATAAGGTTGTCACTGACACCCACAGCTCCATTCCTCCCCACATCTTTTAAGACAGAAATTTCAAGTATTATTGTGAACGTGTCTCCTAATAACGTGCGTGGAAAGAACTGTACTTTTGTAGTAGCTTCCTTCAAAACTGATTCTCTTCTGTGGAGGATGTACTGTTTGCTCCCAAACTTCTTTATTTCGATCTCTTTCCGACTGTTGTCCTCTGGCATAAGACTTACATGTAAAGGGCCAGAGTTCAATGCTTTTCTGAAACTTTTTTGACGGTCAAAAAATGTAAATGGGCTTACGAATTCAAATTTTATGTCCCATTCTAAATATGGTTCTAAGTGCCATTTGTTGTCAGTTTTTCGAACTATTTTATATTTATACTGACCCGCATTATTTGCTTCTAGATTGCGTAGTTGTTCTAGTTTAGGAAACCTTTTGTTGTCGTCAACCTCTTTGCGCTTATAATAACCATCTTTAGTGTACTCAAAACCATACAAAGTGCCTATCTCACCGTTTTGTTCAAAGTCCTCAACGTCTGCAAGGTCTTTTAATTCTAAAGTTACACACCTCTCAGGCGCTAATGTAACTCCTGATTCTTCTGGCCCACGAGACATTATTTTTTAGTACACCTTATTATTTTATTTCTAAAACAATGTGCAGGTTATCACATTTCACGACTTTCCCTGTTTTATCTGTGATCTTTATATTAAATGATCTGACCCTCCCACAAGCTAATTTTTTAAACTGTAAATTAGGGAATTGTATAATTTCATAATCGCAATATGCAGCTTTCCCTGATGGAAGAGCTCTTAAAACAGTTGAGGGCCTTCCATCATATAAGTTTTCATCGTGCTCAGCTCGTCCAAATGAACATAGAGTAATGAATGTAATGCAAGATCGAGCGGATATTCTCCCTCATAAGTAGTTTCGTCTGATGTAACTATAAAACTATGATTGTCAGTTGCAAAGCCTAACATTTTAGCTAGCTCTACATCAAAAAGGTAATGGTCTACTTCTTCTTCAGGTTTGAATGTCAACATTATTTTCAAATTTGCATTGTTAAGTTTGAGAGTAATGTCGAAGTTACTCATTGCTTCTTTTAGCGAGCAAACCCGTAATAACCATCAGGTATGGTTAACTGGCTAACTAAGTTTCCTCTATTGTCAAATTTTTTAATCTTATTATTCTCCTTGGATTCAGTTATATTAAACCATACGACTTTGTAAAAAATTTCATGGAGTGTGACCCTTTGGGTTCCGCAGTTATTATCAATAGCATATTCTAAAAACGAAGGACTGTCTTGAGTTGTTATTGTTACAAACATTTTTAAAACAAATTTAAAAATGAGTGCATTCAAATATACTAATGCAAAATATTCTGTCGGGCCGCACTACAGTCCTAAAGATATAACAACTGATACCCTCGACATTTCTGTGACTCAGACTGACGCCTTTCAAGTAAAGGTTAGTACTCCATTGAACAGATATCTTAACCCTCCTATTAAAAACGACTACATCCCGAAAGTGTGGTTCAGTCATCCGATGCAGTTTTATCAGAACCAGTTAAACTTTGCTGTGTTTTGTGCATCAACTGGGTGTGGAGTGTCGTATGCTGATCATTTAAATCATCCTGTTCCTTTGGTGAGGTCAGTGTATAGATTTCATTTTTATTACACCTTCAGACGTATTTTATCTGAACTGCAAGCGCCATTACCAAATGACAAAACGTTTAATCCATTCAGCAACAGAATAGATTACAAGGCTTTTGAAAGGATCTGTAACGAATTTGATATTGACCCAAAGACAGACTTTAGACAAAAGTTGGATCTTAATCATGGTTTAGGCACTCTTTATTATTGGGGCGTGCACAGAAAGTATAACTATGATTGGAATCCTCCTTACACATCTTTCTCTTCAGGCACAACTGTTCACCTCGGGTCCATAGAGCAAGAGCATAAAACAGCATGGACAACATTTATTTTGGATACTTCTAATGGTCTAACTAGAGCGGGAATAGAACGAATAAACGACTCTATTCGTACTTATGTTTGGTGTTTGCTAGGTTCGCAAGCACAAACGAGATCAAACATAATTGATCCTTCTACTGGCTTTGACGCCCAAAAACAGTATTTAGCAAATTTAGAGGATTCTATTAATTCTGCAATTGATTTGCCTTCAAGTATTAAAAGGTACCAAAATGTTTTGCAATACGCAAGATCGAAAGTAGACTTTGCTGTCGGCACTGGTTTATACATGCTGCCTTCTGACCTCAGACTTCAGATAGGAACAATAATAAACTATAATAATGAAATCCTTGTGGCTGGCAATGAAGAGAAGGTCGGAAAAAACGACATAAATTCTAAGCCAGCAATAGCAATAAAAAAAGAAGCCCCACCAATCCCCGAGCCCCCCTCTAAACCCCATCCAATCCCCGTGGCCTCAAAAAATAATGACCATGAATATGAAAAGACGGCACTTGTTATTGGATTAACTGCCCTAGGATTACTTGGTCTTTATCTTACTATAAAGTAACCCAACTATTAAGACAACTAATGTCCATAAGTGCTCAGCCATAAAGCCAACTACTTTACTTGCGGCAGACAAAAGCCAGCTAACGATCCCACCTATTATACCAGGCAAAGAGTCTATTGCTTTACTGGCTAATTTTTTTAATAAACCCGCAAGATGATCAAGTTGTTTTTTTACCCATGATTTATCGGGTGGAGGAGATGGTGGCGGAGGCACTAACCCTTGCCCACCACCGCCTGTAATAGCCAACACCAGTGTACTTATTGCAAATCCTAAGGCTGTTATAACACTTGCTAATGTGACACCTTGCTCTCTAAACAGTGTTCTTATTCGTTCTGCTAACGTTGTGTCTTCATATAAAATTCTTTGGATAGTTTCTCTTATTCTGCTCACTTGAGTTCGTAATTGTTCTCGGTTAGTAGACAACACTTCTAGTCTTGCTGATCTCTCTTGTTCAAGATCTTTTAGTCTTTGTGTTATTCTTTCTTTAACACCAGGTCCTATGTTGTGGTCATCAGCCTCAACTAGTTTTTCTTTTTCTCTTTTTATATGCTCATCTAGTTCACCCAGTTTTGCTAAATTGTTTGTTAACTCACCCCTGATGCTTCTTAAAGCATGATCAAGGGCCGTTATTTCTCTCATAGGTAGCGGCGGATCGTGCATAGTTTTTAATACTGTTTCTTCTGAAAAACTGGTTTCTGCTTCTATTATTTCGTCTGCTGTTGGGCTTAAATCTTTAAGTTCCATGTTTTGTATTTGGTTATCTGTTGGGAGTTCTTGTAGTGTGTTTTGAAGTTTAGCAACTGCTTCCCTATCTAATTTTGGTTTAGTAATGCCAAGGCGACTTTGATCGCTCACACTGAGCCTTTGTCTAATTGTACTCTTTTTTAAAAACTTTGATGAGTCTGGTTTAGTTGTAAGCTGAACAAGTTGTCCTTCGTCGTTTTTCACAAACAAATGGTCATCTTTTGTTTCAAAATCATTAGGGTCTATAAATTCGGGAGGTTCTTGGCCTAAACTTTGATAAAATGATTTGACCTTACTTTCTGTTAATTCACGCCGCAATGATTGTAATGGATGTGTTAAAGGAGTCATTTCACTCATGTCGTCTCCAGGATCAAAAACATCATAATCTTCAATGCCTGCCATGTTTTAAAAATAATTTATTTTTGTTTTATAAAAAAAAATGTCACAAGCATATGGCTCAATTCTTGACCCGCATAGAAGACTGAAAGAGCCCTTTGGCGTGAAGGGAAATAAACAGAATATTATTGTTCCAAATAATCCATCTACTATTGATTCAGATCAAATTCTTACTGTTAAATTTCCAGACCTAGGAGCAGATGAAGTGATTGTGCCGGGATCTGCACGTCTTACTTTCAAAATAGAACTCGAATCAGCAACAGACGCAAACAGGACAGTAGTTCAGAATCTGGGACGGGCAATCGTTAAGAAAATTTCTATAAAACTTGAGGGGCAAGAAATATTTTCTTTACACAATGCAGACATATTTTTAATCTATTGTGATCTATGGCTAACCGCGAATGAAAGGGCTGACCTCGCGTTTCAAGGAATCGAAAATAACGAAGCACTAAAACACAGAATAGACGCCGAAGATGCTAAAGACAGTAACAAGGCTGAAGCTGTAAGTTATGCGTTTGGAAATCGCTTTTCCATACCCTTAGATTTTGAGTTGTTAAAAGCGCATGCGCCATACTTTCAAGGAGCATTAAAAGACAGATTGTCATATGAACTAACTTTTAATGAATACAAACGTGTCATTAAATCTACAACCGCCGATGCAAAGTACAGCATTTCTGACATCTCGTTAGAGTTTGACATTGTTAGCAACCCTAACTTAGCAAGGCTGATTGAGCAACAATATCAGTCAAAATTAGCAATATATTACGAAAGAGTGATTCATCATACTAAATATCCTAAAAGCAGGGCAGACACTATATGGAACTTTAGTTTTAGTGCCACAGCAAGATCCCTTAAAGGTATTTTATTGCTGTGTGAAGATGAAGAACCATTCAAAAGACAAAGTGAAAAGTTTATCAATCCTAAAATAACGAAAGTACAATGTTCAATTGAGGGTAGTCCTAACCAAGTCTACGGTAGTGGGCTTAAACCTTATCATCATTTTGATGAAATAAGAAAATTGTTTGGAGGCGGGAGGTCTAGAAGTCCAACAGTAGACCTTGTGTCTAAAGATCTACATCTTCACAGTGTTAGACTTGATGAATATTTAACAACGAAATACGGTTTATGGATTGACCTAAGGTCAACAGAGGATAATCAGTTGCATGGGAGTGGGAGAACAGTTAAAGACGTAATAAACATTCAAATTGATAAAGAAAAAGAGAGTGATAAACCACTTAATGTACATTTGTTTTTAATATATGATGCGCAGCTGAATATTCAAGATAACAGATTAAAAGATATCCAATACTAAATTATTTTTATTTTTTAAAAAAAGCATGTCTGTTCAGGTTTATCCAAAAGTGCCGAAAGAAGAGATAGTAGGCAACTCTGACATAAAAACTTTCAGATTAACAAACATAACACAAATGCAAACCCAACTAGAGCAGGACCTTTCAAAATACAGTAAAACCAAACGAAGGTATTCTGCTGTCTTTAATGCTGTTACATATGTTAATACTGGAGCATCGATCACTAGTGCTCTATCAGCAGGAACAAGTGTAGGTCTCTTAGCAACAGGCGTAGGTGCACCGGCAGCTTTACCTCTAGGTGGTTTGTCTTTAACTCTTGGCCTGTGTTCATTGGCTGTAAGTGCTGTCAGCAAAAAAATAAAAGCTAAACTCCAAAAGCACACAGCTATGGTTCAACTAATAACAGCTAAACTTAGTTCCTTCAAACTGATAATTGATAAAGCACTTGCCGACTCGAACATCACGGATGAAGAATTTAGTCGCCTACAGGCTGATTTTGAGGACTACAAAAGACAAAAGTTTGATCTTCAAAGAAAGGCAAGGGCAACTTTTTCTCAACAACCAGACACCGACCAGATAAAAAAAGAATGTTTAAAAAAAGTAAACGAGACATTAAACTCTGTTCTAAACAGCTCACATTAACAACCCCAAAGGGCGTTTATACTTTAGTTTATGAGTCTAAGCACAAAAAGACCTCTGATATTGATTAATTAATTTAAATAAATATTTTGAGTTAGAAAAGAAGCTCAACATGGATAAGATATATGACAGTTTTGACTCTTGGTTAGATGCAGAGGAAGAGCGTTTGTCAAAAGCTTTAAATGAGGTCGTTTTAGAAGTTATTGATCCAACAAACGTACAGGCAAGCGTTGTACATGCTATTTCTCAAGTTCCAAGTAAACTAACAATAAACCCTCCAGTTAAAG
>CM065730.1:1026061-1068880 GCA_033310375.1 Conus canariensis | reverse complement strand
CCGATTCCCTAGATCAGTATCAGTACCCTGTTTGAAGGTGGGACTGACTGGTGCCATTCTCTTTAGACCATGGAGAAAGGTGAAGTGGAGAAAAATAAATACATATATGAAAACCAGTTAATCTCAGTCTTATGAAAATGGAAAGGATTGTGAGTGAATACCAGCGTAAATAGTAACTGCCACTAAAGTTTCGCCGAAATATTTATTTAGTTGCAGTTGGTAAATTTCGACGGGATCGTGGTTTACAGTTATTTTTGCTTTAAACTAAAACAGACAGACCCACACTTTCGCTTACTTTTTCTTCTTAAAGACGCACTTATGACCGAATTTATTATCATATAACGTGGGAACATCAGCACTTATGACCGAATTTATTATCATATAACGTGGGAACATCAGCACTTATGACCGAATTTATTATCATATAACGTGGGAATTTATTATCATATAACGTGGGAATTTATTATCATATAACGTGGGAACATCAGCGCTCAGAAAAGAAGTATTGAAAGCAAGTATGTTGGAACATCCATTTTTTTCAGTTGAGTGCAGGAAGACAAAACTCTGTAAAACCGGGGTGCAATAGGCTACCACCTCCTTCCCCTCCCCACACACCACTCCCTCACACCTCTGGTCATTAATTAAGCCACCATTAAGTGTGTGCATGTCCTTTATGCTTCTTTTTGAGTAGGAGCATTCTACTGTGCTGTAGATTTCTGAACAGCATGGGTAGGTGTGTAGTATGTTTGCGTGTTTATTTCCTTGTTGCTCCGAAAGAATGTCGACTCACTGATAAACATAAACTTCACATATGACGAGATGTAACGCTGCAATTCTGATTACATAGACCAACATCTCGTGTTTTGAATAGCTTATCTTTAAATGTACAAGAGGGGGGGGGGGGGGGGGGGAGGGTGTTCTCTCCATATGCCTTTTCGAACTTGTTGGGATACTTTCGAAAAATTGTCGCGATTTGTTTGTTTGTTTTTTGTTTTGTGTTTGATTGATTGTTTTTTCTTTTTTCTTCTTTTTTAAACTTCCTGGCTCTGGAATATTTCCGGCAAATATAATCTTGAAGGACACCTGTTCAAATCCCATGAGACATCTTCCTTTGCAGCGAGAGCGGCTTTCTATCTGATCATCAAGGCTGAAACAGCTGAAAATGTAGCAGCTAGTGTTGTTTATTTGTCCTTTGTGAAATGTTCCAAGATTTTGCTGGTTTTGTGTGTGTGTGTGTGTGTGTGTGTGTGTGTGTGTGTGTGTGTGTGTGTGTGTGTTTAATGAGATTCACGCTAGTCTTTGATGGAAAGAAAATAAGTCGAAGAGAAATCCTGTTTCAAGGCGATGGGGAGTGTCGAAGGTGGGTCTTTCAATGCGAACTTTGCCAGAGTTCCTGTCGTCTCCCCGTGCTGTACAGGAGCGGCTTTCCGTGAGACCATTGCAGTGGTTTACTGACAGTCCATGGCATTGCACGTGGTTCACGTGGTCAGGTGTGGTCATTTCCCATGCTTTCTGCGACCTGACCGCCCTTAGAAATTGACGGAAAGAAGGTTTGCTTTTAGAAGGTAGGGGCACCATGGCCGTTTCTACTCGGCGTTTAGATTATTGTACGCTTGGGTGGATTTGTAGGTATCAGTGCGCACAAATATTCACACACACACACACACACACACACACACACACACACACACACACACACACACACACACACACAATTCAATTCAATTCAATTCAAATTTAATCCTTTGACCCCTGTTGGGGCATGGAGGATACAAATGTAACAAAGAGAAATACGAAACTCACTCAGAACAATGTGTGAACATAGTTGCGAAATGCTGAATTCTGGTGAACTGTAATGATCTCATTAAACAATCTTCCCATTTTTTAGAAACTTACTAATATTCAAACAAATGCTTCTTCCTTTTTGAAATAAATTACAAAAGTTGAAAACAGACTTTAGTTTTAGATATTTTTTAGGGATGAATTTTTCACGAAGTTCATTATATTTTGGAGATTCCATGATGCAATGAAATTCATCTCCAATTTCACCCATTTCACAGTTACGACAAATACGCAATTCTCTTGGAACATTATGGTGTCTTCCAATTTCAATTTGCAATTTATGGTTACTACATCTAAATTTAAATAAAGATATAACATAAATATCTGGTAAGGTAGAAATATAATGTTCTTTTCCAAAGACAGTCTTTACACTTTTATAGAATACACACTTGTTGCTGTTTTCAAGAGAACTGCGCCAATCACGAGCATAATTATTTTGCAACTCCTTTTTAACACACTTACATAAGTTACATCTGTTTGTGAATGAATGAGATTCCAAACACAATCAAAACCAGTTTCAAATAAAATGCTTAGAGAACTATAAAATATATGTTCTGGCTCACCCGGCTCCGCTGTTGCTCCGCCGGCTTACCCAGAACATATATTTTATAGTTCTCTTATAGTAAACACTTTACAAACATACATAATGTGTAGGATTGTCTGTTTTTAATACTAATTTACAAAACTTTTCAGATTTCAGTTTTTGTTTAATCCTTCGTTTTTCTTGATCGTTTTCAATAACATCGTTTTCTTTCATACATTCATCAAATGCATCTCTATCTTTCATGTGGAATAAAACTACAGTCTTTAACTGTTCTCTAAAGTCTTTTAAAACTGAGTTATATTTTTGACTTAAAATCCATACACTTATCCCAGCATGTCTTCCACTGAAAGCTAGCTTTGATAAAGCATTTCTTTTTTTGACTATATCCTTCTCTGCTGAACAATCATCTATAATAAAGAGCGTTTGTGTTCCTTCGAACATTTTAAAGAAATGCTCTAAGCACTCACTCAGTTTATTGCTGGGATCAATCAAATAGATTTCATCATCTGTCCATATAAACCTTCTATCGTGATATGATTTATTCCATTTTAAGGTTGGACAAAAAATTACAATATGATCAAAATTATAACGATATATTGTTTCTAATAGGTCGAGGACAAATATTGTTTTTCCACAACCAGTCTGTCCACAAATTAATGAACAATGAGGGGTTTTTGTCATAAAGTTTAACATCGGCATTGACACCAAAGTTGTCTGCTCCATAGTTTTATAACAGAATTTAATTTACACCAGTTAGTGTTGTTATCATACTATCCGTCAAAATTTGATCAGTACAATAAAATCTTATAAGGTCTAAATGTGTCAGATTAATCCAACTCAGTTTTGTCAGATTGTTTCTATTAAGACTAACATTGATTTTGTTGCTTGTTGTTACGACCTTAAAATTTTCACCATCGTGACGAACCACAACAGTAACTTTAAGATTGTCAACGTCTAAGTTTTGCCAGCTAATAAGAATTCCTTCCATAAGGTTGTCACTGACACCCACAGCTCCATTCCTCCCCACATCTTTTAAGACAGAAATTTCAAGTATTATTGTGAACGTGTCTCCTAATAACGTGCGTGGAAAGAACTGTACTTTTGTAGTAGCTTCCTTCAAAACTGATTCTCTTCTGTGGAGGATGTACTGTTTGCTCCCAAACTTCTTTATTTCGATCTCTTTCCGACTGTTGTCCTCTGGCATAAGACTTACATGTAAAGGGCCAGAGTTCAATGCTTTTCTGAAACTTTTTTGACGGTCAAAAAATGTAAATGGGCTTACGAATTCAAATTTTATGTCCCATTCTAAATATGGTTCTAAGTGCCATTTGTTGTCAGTTTTTCGAACTATTTTATATTTATACTGACCCGCATTATTTGCTTCTAGATTGCGTAGTTGTTCTAGTTTAGGAAACCTTTTGTTGTCGTCAACCTCTTTGCGCTTATAATAACCATCTTTAGTGTACTCAAAACCATACAAAGTGCCTATCTCACCGTTTTGTTCAAAGTCCTCAACGTCTGCAAGGTCTTTTAATTCTAAAGTTACACACCTCTCAGGCGCTAATGTAACTCCTGATTCTTCTGGCCCACGAGACATTATTTTTTAGTACACCTTATTATTTTATTTCTAAAACAATGTGCAGGTTATCACATTTCACGACTTTCCCTGTTTTATCTGTGATCTTTATATTAAATGATCTGACCCTCCCACAAGCTAATTTTTTAAACTGTAAATTAGGGAATTGTATAATTTCATAATCGCAATATGCAGCTTTCCCTGATGGAAGAGCTCTTAAAACAGTTGAGGGCCTTCCATCATATAAGTTTTCATCGTGCTCAGCTCGTCCAAATGAACATAGAGTAATGAATGTAATGCAAGATCGAGCGGATATTCTCCCTCATAAGTAGTTTCGTCTGATGTAACTATAAAACTATGATTGTCAGTTGCAAAGCCTAACATTTTAGCTAGCTCTACATCAAAAAGGTAATGGTCTACTTCTTCTTCAGGTTTGAATGTCAACATTATTTTCAAATTTGCATTGTTAAGTTTGAGAGTAATGTCGAAGTTACTCATTGCTTCTTTTAGCGAGCAAAACCCGTAATAACCATCAGGTATGGTTAACTGGCTAACTAAGTTTCCTCTATTGTCAAATTTTTTAATCTTATTATTCTCCTTGGATTCAGTTATATTAAACCATACGACTTTGTAAAAAATTTCATGGAGTGTGACCCTTTGGGTTCCGCAGTTATTATCAATAGCATATTCTAAAAACGAAGGACTGTCTTGAGTTGTTATTGTTACAAACATTTTTAAAACAAATTTAAAAATGAGTGCATTCAAATATACTAATGCAAAATATTCTGTCGGGCCGCACTACAGTCCTAAAGATATAACAACTGATACCCTCGACATTTCTGTGACTCAGACTGACGCCTTTCAAGTAAAGGTTAGTACTCCATTGAACAGATATCTTAACCCTCCTATTAAAAACGACTACATCCCGAAAGTGTGGTTCAGTCATCCGATGCAGTTTTATCAGAACCAGTTAAACTTTGCTGTGTTTTGTGCATCAACTGGGTGTGGAGTGTCGTATGCTGATCATTTAAATCATCCTGTTCCTTTGGTGAGGTCAGTGTATAGATTTCATTTTTATTACACCTTCAGACGTATTTTATCTGAACTGCAAGCGCCATTACCAAATGACAAAACGTTTAATCCATTCAGCAACAGAATAGATTACAAGGCTTTTGAAAGGATCTGTAACGAATTTGATATTGACCCAAAGACAGACTTTAGACAAAAGTTGGATCTTAATCATGGTTTAGGCACTCTTTATTATTGGGGCGTGCACAGAAAGTATAACTATGATTGGAATCCTCCTTACACATCTTTCTCTTCAGGCACAACTGTTCACCTCGGGTCCATAGAGCAAGAGCATAAAACAGCATGGACAACATTTATTTTGGATACTTCTAATGGTCTAACTAGAGCGGGAATAGAACGAATAAACGACTCTATTCGTACTTATGTTTGTGTTTGCTAGGTTCGCAAGCACAAACGAGATCAAACATAATTGATCCTTCTACTGGCTTTGACGCCCAAAAACAGTATTTAGCAAATTTAGAGGATTCTATTAATTCTGCAATTGATTTGCCTTCAAGTATTAAAAGGTACCAAAATGTTTTGCAATACGCAAGATCGAAAGTAGACTTTGCTGTCGGCACTGGTTTATACATGCTGCCTTCTGACCTCAGACTTCAGATAGGAACAATAATAAACTATAATAATGAAATCCTTGTGGCTGGCAATGAAGAGAAGGTCGGAAAAAACGACATAAATTCTAAGCCAGCAATAGCAATAAAAAAAGAAGCCCCACCAATCCCCGAGCCCCCCTCTAAACCCCATCCAATCCCCGTGGCCTCAAAAAATAATGACCATGAATATGAAAAGACGGCACTTGTTATTGGATTAACTGCCCTAGGATTACTTGGTCTTTATCTTACTATAAAGTAACCCAACTATTAAGACAACTAATGTCCATAAGTGCTCAGCCATAAAGCCAACTACTTTACTTGCGGCAGACAAAAGCCAGCTAACGATCCCACCTATTATACCAGGCAAAGAGTCTATTGCTTTACTGGCTAATTTTTTTAATAAACCCGCAAGATGATCAAGTTGTTTTTTTACCCATGATTTATCGGGTGGAGGAGATGGTGGCGGAGGCACTAACCCTTGCCCACCACCGCCTGTAATAGCCAACACCAGTGTACTTATTGCAAATCCTAAGGCTGTTATAACACTTGCTAATGTGACACCTTGCTCTCTAAACAGTGTTCTTATTCGTTCTGCTAACGTTGTGTCTTCATATAAAATTCTTTGGATAGTTTTCTCTTATTCTGCTCACTTGAGTTCGTAATTGTTCTCGGTTAGTAGACAACACTTCTAGTCTTGCTGATCTCTCTTGTTCAAGATCTTTTAGTCTTTGTGTTATTCTTTCTTTAACACCAGGTCCTATGTTGTGGTCATCAGCCTCAACTAGTTTTTCTTTTTCTCTTTTTATATGCTCATCTAGTTCACCCAGTTTTGCTAAATTGTTTGTTAACTCACCCCTGATGCTTCTTAAAGCATGATCAAGGGCCGTTATTTCTCTCATAGGTAGCGGCGGATCGTGCATAGTTTTTAATACTGTTTCTTCTGAAAAACTGGTTTCTGCTTCTATTATTTCGTCTGCTGTTGGGCTTAAATCTTTAAGTTCCATGTTTTGTATTTGGTTATCTGTTGGGAGTTCTTGTAGTGTGTTTTGAAGTTTAGCAACTGCTTCCCTATCTAATTTTGGTTTAGTAATGCCAAGGCGACTTTGATCGCTCACACTGAGCCTTTGTCTAATTGTACTCTTTTTTAAAAACTTTGATGAGTCTGGTTTAGTTGTAAGCTGAACAAGTTGTCCTTCGTCGTTTTTCACAAACAAATGGTCATCTTTTGTTTCAAAATCATTAGGGTCTATAAATTCGGGAGGTTCTTGGCCTAAACTTTGATAAAATGATTTGACCTTACTTTCTGTTAATTCACGCCGCAATGATTGTAATGGATGTGTTAAAGGAGTCATTTCACTCATGTCGTCTCCAGGATCAAAAACATCATAATCTTCAATGCCTGCCATGTTTTAAAAATAATTTATTTTTGTTTTATAAAAAAAAATGTCACAAGCATATGGCTCAATTCTTGACCCGCATAGAAGACTGAAAGAGCCCTTTGGCGTGAAGGGAAATAAACAGAATATTATTGTTCCAAATAATCCATCTACTATTGATTCAGATCAAATTCTTACTGTTAAATTTCCAGACCTAGGAGCAGATGAAGTGATTGTGCCGGGATCTGCACGTCTTACTTTCAAAATAGAACTCGAATCAGCAACAGACGCAAACAGGACAGTAGTTCAGAATCTGGGACGGGCAATCGTTAAGAAAATTTCTATAAAACTTGAGGGGCAAGAAATATTTTCTTTACACAATGCAGACATATTTTTAATCTATTGTGATCTATGGCTAACCGCGAATGAAAGGGCTGACCTCGCGTTTCAAGGAATCGAAAATAACGAAGCACTAAAACACAGAATAGACGCCGAAGATGCTAAAGACAGTAACAAGGCTGAAGCTGTAAGTTATGCGTTTGGAAATCGCTTTTCCATACCCTTAGATTTTGAGTTGTTAAAAGCGCATGCGCCATACTTTCAAGGAGCATTAAAAGACAGATTGTCATATGAACTAACTTTTAATGAATACAAACGTGTCATTAAATCTACAACCGCCGATGCAAAGTACAGCATTTCTGACATCTCGTTAGAGTTTGACATTGTTAGCAACCCTAACTTAGCAAGGCTGATTGAGCAACAATATCAGTCAAAATTAGCAATATATTACGAAAGAGTGATTCATCATACTAAATATCCTAAAAGCAGGGCAGACACTATATGGAACTTTAGTTTTAGTGCCACAGCAAGATCCCTTAAAGGTATTTTATTGCTGTGTGAAGATGAAGAACCATTCAAAAGACAAAGTGAAAAGTTTATCAATCCTAAAATAACGAAAGTACAATGTTCAATTGAGGGTAGTCCTAACCAAGTCTACGGTAGTGGGCTTAAACCTTATCATCATTTTGATGAAATAAGAAAATTGTTTGGAGGCGGGAGGTCTAGAAGTCCAACAGTAGACCTTGTGTCTAAAGATCTACATCTTCACAGTGTTAGACTTGATGAATATTTAACAACGAAATACGGTTTATGGATTGACCTAAGGTCAACAGAGGATAATCAGTTGCATGGGAGTGGGAGAACAGTTAAAGACGTAATAAACATTCAAATTGATAAAGAAAAAGAGAGTGATAAACCACTTAATGTACATTTGTTTTTAATATATGATGCGCAGCTGAATATTCAAGATAACAGATTAAAAGATATCCAATACTAAATTATTTTTATTTTTTAAAAAAAGCATGTCTGTTCAGGTTTATCCAAAAGTGCCGAAAGAAGAGATAGTAGGCAACTCTGACATAAAAACTTTCAGATTAACAAACATAACACAAATGCAAACCCAACTAGAGCAGGACCTTTCAAAATACAGTAAAACCAAACGAAGGTATTCTGCTGTCTTTAATGCTGTTACATATGTTAATACTGGAGCATCGATCACTAGTGCTCTATCAGCAGGAACAAGTGTAGGTCTCTTAGCAACAGGCGTAGGTGCACCGGCAGCTTTACCTCTAGGTGGTTTGTCTTTAACTCTTGGCCTGTGTTCATTGGCTGTAAGTGCTGTCAGCAAAAAAATAAAAGCTAAACTCCAAAAGCACACAGCTATGGTTCAACTAATAACAGCTAAACTTAGTTCCTTCAAACTGATAATTGATAAAGCACTTGCCGACTCGAACATCACGGATGAAGAATTTAGTCGCCTACAGGCTGATTTTGAGGACTACAAAAGACAAAAGTTTGATCTTCAAAGAAAGGCAAGGGCAACTTTTTCTCAACAACCAGACACCGACCAGATAAAAAAAGAATGTTTAAAAAAAGTAAACGAGACATTAAACTCTGTTCTAAACAGCTCACATTAACAACCCCAAAGGGCGTTTATACTTTAGTTTATGAGTCTAAGCACAAAAAGACCTCTGATATTGATTAATTAATTTAAATAAATATTTTGAGTTAGAAAAGAAGCTCAACATGGATAAGATATATGACAGTTTTGACTCTTGGTTAGATGCAGAGGAAGAGCGTTTGTCAAAAGCTTTAAATGAGGTCGTTTTAGAAGTTATTGATCCAACAAACGTACAGGCAAGCGTTGTACATGCTATTTCTCAAGTTCCAAGTAAACTAACAATAAACCCTCCAGTTAAAGTAAGGTTAGTTGTTTTAATCGACTATATAACAATAAACGAAGAAAATCTAGAAGTCTGGGTCTCAACTAAACAGAAGACTATTCTTTCTTATAATGACTTAACACCCGGTTGGGCAGATCAACTTCTTACACAGTTTAATGAAGCCTCTGAAGCAGCTAAAATGAGAGGCTCTGGTTGGTCAGAGGGTGAAGTCCTAGACATCAGATTAAGACAGGCTAAGTATGAGCCGATTGTTGGCAAGTCTTACATTCCACTGCCTCCAACATTAGTTGCAAAGAGAGCAGTTCTGAACATAAAGAATTCAGACGACAAATGTTTTATGTGGTGCGTTCTTGCGAAGCTGCATCGCGTTGCTAAAAATGCAGAGAGAGTATCTAACTATCAATCTTGGGTCAATGATCTTAACTTTGATGGACTCACCTTTCCTATAGGTGTAGACAAAATTGATCAGTTTGAAGAACAGAATCCCCCAATAACTGTTAACGTATACACATGGTCTGAAGAAACCAACCTTCTGCCAATTAGAGTATCAAAGAACAGTCCAACAATAGGCGAACCAACCAAACACCATGTAGACTTACTCCTAATGCAAAGCCTTAATGGGTTGCACTACACTCTAATACGCACAATGAGTAGACTGTTGGCGCATACTACAAAATATTGTGGCAAACAAAATTTTTGTAGAAAATGTTTAACGAGAATTCCGTCCGTTCAAGCTGCGAGCGAACATGTAAAACATTGTCTCAGTCCAGTTGACTGCAATACAGAACTAATTATGCCAAGAGAAGGCAGTAAGGTTAGTTTTAAGAATTACAAAAAACTCCAGAGGTCTCCATACGTTGTTTACGCAGACTTTGAATCGCTTATTGTTCCTTATGAAGGACCTGCTCCAAAACATTTACCAAAAACAGTTATAATGAATAATCACCAGATTTGTTCATTTGCCTTCATTGTTGTCAGGTCGGATGGCGTCCATTCAAAGCCAGAATTATACAGAGGACCACATGCAGCAAAACATTTCTTAAAACGCATGCAAGAAGTTCATAATGTCTGTTCTAATAATCTAGTCCTATCCGTTCTTAAGATGACCCCTGAAGATCAAGATCGCTATGACTCAGCCACTCACTGTTGGATTTGTGGTTTAGAGCTAACACCTAAAAGTTTAAATCCAACAGTAAGAGACCATGATCACATTAGTGGAAAGTTTAGAGGAGCAGCACATAACAATTGCAATCTTCAACTAAAGTTTGATCCTAGGACTTGGAGACTTCCTATATTCTTTCATAACTTGCGAGGTTATGATTCTCATCTTATATTGCAAGCAGTAACTAGCGCCTTTAGGGTGTCATGCATTGCGCAGTCATCAGAAAAGTACATGTGTTTCACTTTAAATAATTTATCTTTTTATGACTCTATGCAACACCTGATGGGGGGGTTAGAATCGCTAGCAGGATCCTTAAAGTCCTGCCCAATAACGGAAGAATATTTTGACCCAACACTCGTTAGAAAGGGCGTTTACCCTTATGAGTACATGAACAGTTGGGAAAGGTTTGAAGAGCCAGCCCTTCCGCCTAAAGGTGCGTTCTTTTCTAGTCTTAGAGGAAAAGACATTAGCGACTGCGATTACCAGCATGCTCAAGAAGCGTGGCAGAAATTAGAGTGTAAAACAATGGGAGACTATCATGATTCCTATTTAATGGCGGATACCTGTTTGTTGGCGGATATCTTTGAAAATTACAGAAAGACCTGCATGAAACATTATAGTCTAGATCCTGCGCATTATATTTCTGCGCCTGGGATGAGTTGGGACGCATTCTTAAAATTTACTGGTGTACAGATTGACCTGTTGTCTGACCTACCAATGCTTCAGATGATTGAAAACGGATTGCGTGGCGGAATTAGTATGGCGTCTCACCATTACTGTAAAGCAAACAACAAATACCTAGACAACTATGATCCAAGTAGGAAGTTACTATCTTATGTATTTAGATGCAAACAATCTGTATGGTTGGGCTATGAGTCAATCACTTCCATTACGTAACTTTAAAATGTACACAGGACTCAAAGACATTCAAAAGTTTTTAAAATGGCTGCATACTCTAGAAGCTGATCGTAAAAGAGGTCTCATTCTAGAAATTGATTTAGAATATCCTCATGAACTTCATGATTACCATAATGATTACCCATTAGCAGCAGAAACCCTAAAAGTGTCAATGACAGAACCACCTAAACTTGTGCCTAATCTTCGTGACAAAAAAAATTATGTCTGTCATTACAGACTTCTCCAATTTTATTTAAGACATAGTTTAAAGTTAACAGCAGTTCATCGTATAATCGAATTTGATCAAGAACAGTTCATGAAACCATACATCATGAAGAACACTGATCTCAGAACTAAATCCACAGATGCTTCAGAAAAAGACTTTTTCAAGTTGATGAACAACAGCTGTTTTGGAAAGACTATGGAAAATCCGCACAAGCGCAAAGATGTCAGATTGGTCACTAGAGAGAACGAAGCAATTAAGTTGACTTCAAAACCAAATTATCAAGACTTCAGAAGATTTCATGATCAGCTTTTTGGAATAATGATGAAAAAAAAGAAAGTCAAATTGGACAAACCTGTTTTTATTGGGTTTACTGTTTTAGAGCTGTCGAAGCTTTTGATGTTAGAATTTCTTTACGACTACTTTAAACCCTTGTATCCAGAGTCCAGAGTTCTGTACACAGATACAGATTCCTTTGTAATCGACATCCCTACTGAAGATTTTTACAAAGACATGGAATTAGAAGTAGCAAAAGAGCATGCCGGATGGTACGACACATCTGATTACCCTAAAGATTCACCTTTGCATTCAGTTATTAATAAGAAGGTTTTAGGTAAGATGAAGGATGAATTATCTGGAGGTGTGATCAAGGAGTTTATTGGTTTAAGGTCAAAAATGTACAGTCTTGCTAGCCAAACAAAAACTGTTAAAAAAGCAAAGGGAATATCTCGCAGTGTTGTGCAGTCAAACATATCGCATGATAACTACAAAGAAGCATTGTTCAATAAAAAGACTTTTCATCATGACAATTACAAGCTGCGATCTAATCTGCATGAGATTAACACAACAGTTGTAACAAAACGGTCTCTTGACCGTACTAACACAAAAAGAGTATTTGTTAATCCAGAGTATTCATATGCAATTGGGCACTGGAGGACATTTGGTCAAGCGCAATTAGATACTCAGTAATTTCTTTATCCAGTATAGCTGGATTATTTGTGGTTGTTGTTTCAAGATTTTTGATTTTTTCATAAATATTAGGATCAATGGGTAGTTTATTCTTTATCATTGTTTTAATAATAAATCTATACGCAAATAATTTTTTTTGAGCTTCCATTTTAAACTCAAATGTATTTGCCTAAATTAACTGGAACTGTGTCTAGCGGGATTATCTGCAGTTCTTCCTTCACAAAAGATCTTCGGGGGGCTGGTCATTTTGTTGTGTCAGTTTTTCGTAAATAATACACGGGCGGATTCATTTTCACAATTTTTTTTATCTCATATGGATCAACACTCCAAACTGGATCTGTTGCCCTGATGCGAGTGTCCCCTTCCGCTTCTCCCGGTGAATAAAGGTATCTCACTTTTAAACCAAATGGTAATAGTTTACTGGATGAGTCTTCAATAGCAATATTTTTCGTTTGGTTTTGATTGCTTGTACTGGTTTTAGCCCTTTAAATTCTTCATTATTCATTGCGCGCAAAACTGAGGGCAGTCTTCTAACCCATTCTGTGTTGCGAGAATTGTCAATCAGCTCTCTGTGATACTGGTAGGAGAAAAGTCTTTCAGATAACTGTTTGTTAAAGTTTTCAACCAAAGCCTGTGATCTGTGAACACCCGGAATGCCTCTTTTAATGGTAACTCTATGTTTTAACAATAATTGATTCACTTGACCTTTAAATTCTTTTCCGTCATCGACTTGAATCATGCGAGGATAAGTTAAGGGTCCTCGTTGGTATATCAGCTGTATAGCAACAGCAACAGCAGAAGCACTCTTTTGTGTTAATGGTTCCGCATCTTTGTATCTTGAAGCTATGTCAATGACTGTAAGTGCATACTTAAATCTTTTTCTTCTAATCGTATCATGGGGTAAATATAGAAGATCCATTTGATGGGTGTCGTTTGGAGTTATATTCACAAAGTGTGGTCTCTGTATTCGTTTAGGCGCTGGTAGATAAATTTGCCAAATCGCTTGTTTAGATAACCATTCTTTTGCTGTTTGTTCACTGACTCCCGCTGCTTGGCTAAGCTTTTTAATTGCTGTTATTCCCTTCCAATATCCTTTTGGAGAATAATAGATTTTGTACATTTTTATTCAGCCAATACTTTGTGCAACACAATACACAGCGGTCATGCCAAAGACAATAAACAATATTTCTTGCATCTTTTGTTTTTCTGATGGTTGATAGTAATCGCTAAATTTTGGTGGGGGCAATGTTTCAACTTGTTTGCCTGTTACTAGAAAATATTCTTTTATTGCCTGGTCAACATCTTTAAATGTGTAAGCTGCATGTCCCTGTTGTTTAAGTCTGTCGTTAATAAAATCTAACTGCTCCATTCTTTGCTTTTCATAGGTGTCTTGTGCAGCGGCTAGTTGCTCCATAGCTCTGTTATGTCTTTTTCTCTCATCGTTATTTTGTAGTTTACTAAACGCGTAATTACTTCCGCTGAAAGCAAGCGCGTTGACCACTGCGCCGCCTATCATCATTACGAGTGAAGCCATTTTTATAAATGTATTTTTTTACATATTTATATTTTCTGGAATTATTCCTTGCTTAACTAGAAAATCTTTCGTAGCAAATGAAGCTGTAATGACAGCAATCAACTTTGCTGAGTCTTCAAAATCTAGCTTGCCAAGATCTGCTGGTTTTATTCTTAACAAGCTTTTACCAAGCATTGTGTATCCTACACTTAGACCTCCAATAACAGCAGAATGGTATACAAGGTTGGTAACAGTTTTTTCGGTGCTCATTTTTAAAAAATAAAATAATTATAATTAATAAAAAAACATGAACAGCGACGATTTACTACAGCTGCAGGGCGGCCTAAACGTTCCTGAACTTATGATTACAAATAATCAAGTTGATGACCAAGCTATTATGCCCAAAAAGGAAAGGCTGTATTCTTTGGCAGCATGTGGAAAAACAAAACAGTACCTTGGAAATGAATTCAGTATAGAACAGATACAACAGATGTCGCCGCAAGACATTGTAAAGTATCACAACAGGTATGAAGCGCAACTGGGGTCAAGAATGGTCAAAAGTGTCGGACAAACTGTTCTTAGTTTGTACACTAAACTCGTTAGTAGATTTGCGCCCATTGATTCTGAACAAGATTTTATGTATGATTTAACGCAGGATCCAGTTTTAACAAAGTCATTAGAGTCTCTAGGATGTGATCTATATTACAGATTTGGAACATTATTGTCGCCAGTAATTATGGGGTTAATTACGTTTAATCATATAGATTTTATTTCCCTTAAAAATGACCGAGCAGAAAACGTTGATGGAGAAAGTGACCCGTGAAAAGAATCCTGGGCGCGTTGAAGCAGGGAAAAAATTAGCAGAGTGGAACAAAAAAAGAAAATTAGAGTTACAACATATAACTCATAATGAAAAAACACCAGTTGTGCCAGAGCCACAACAAGAACAAGTTGTTTCAAGTCCCGCAACATCATCATGGATTATTTGGATTAAAAGAGTTGGCATTTTTGGCGTCATTGCTGTTGGTGGGGGTGGTTATTACGTTTATAAAATATATAAACAACGCCAGCAAAAACCAAAGCAGTCCAAAAAATCTCAGCCACTAAATACAGAAGCCGAACAAAAAAGCATGCCAGAACCGACAACAACAAAAGATCATTTTGATCCATTTCAGATGCAATAATATTTATAAATAATTATAAATTGACTTGAATAAGAACTTGGTTGTACTTAGAGGATGACTTAGTTATAATCTTGAGCTGACTTGATTAAGTGCTTGAGCTGACTTGATTAAGAACTTGAGTAAGAATTTGAGTTGACTTAATTAAAAACTTGATTAAGAACTTGAGGTGACTTGATTAAGAACTTGGGGTGACTTGATTAAGAACTTGGGGTGACTTGGGGGTGACTTGGGGTGACTTGGGGTGAAGGTGTCAAGTGTAACAAAGTGGAAGGAGGTGTCAAGAAAAGTGGAACTGGTAGGACCACTTGACATCTGTTATTTCAGCCGGTTGCTTTGTGACTGAACAGGATGTGCCCCACGCGCTGAGCGGTGATTGGTTGCCTGGTCAAGTGCGCGCCGCGAGCTCGGTGAGAGCAGTGGGCTCGCGAGACGTGTTTTATCGATTTTTTGGTCGGAACATAGCGAGACACACACAGTCAGTAAACGGGCCGCTCAGCCTGCTGACTTACTGCGACGCTATCATTGTGTTGTCTTGGTCTTGTAAAAGTGCTGACAATCAACTGACTGGTGGTAGACTGTTTGAGGGAACACAAAAATGAAAAACTTTATCAAAACTGGCTTTCAGTGGAAGACATGCTGGGATAAGTGTGTGGATTTTATGTCAAAAATATAACTCAGTTTTAAAAGACTTTAGAGAACAGTTAAAGACTGTAGTTTTATTCCACATGAAAGATAGAGATGCATTTGATGAATGTATGAAAGAAAACGATGTTATTGAAAACGATCAAGAAAAACGAAGGATTAAACAAAAACTGAAATCTGAAAAGTTTTGTAAATTAGTATTAAAAACAGACAATCCTACACATTATGTATGTTTGTAAAGTGTTTACTATAAGAGAACTATAAAATATATGTTCTGGGTAAGCCGGCGGAGCAACAGCGGAGCCGGGTGAGCCAGAACATATATTTTATAGTTCTCTTGCTTTTAACATAACTAAGCCATGGTGAAACGAAAATTCCTTTCGTATATAGTTCATGTAAGATATTATATACTACATTATATATTACACGCACGCACGCACGCATGCAGGCACGCACGCACGCAGGCACGCACGCACACACACCCCACACACACACACACACACACACACACACACAGATTTTCAAACCTCTATGCACCAGACTGTGTGTCGCTGTGTGTGTGTGTGTGTGTGTGTGTGTGTGTGTGTCGTGTGCGTATGTGTGTTCATTATTGCACACTGTTCAGTATACTGATAAATACAACAGGAATCTGCATTAAACAATACCACCTTCACAGCTAAACGTAACGTGCCACTGTCGCAATTTTTTGCACACACAAACCTTTCCTCCTTTTCGTTGAAGCATAAGCTGGCTTCCCTATGCTAGGCTTCCCCGTGCTTGTGTGTCTTTGTTGTTTACGTTTGTGCTGTTGGATACTTGATTGTGCATGTTTCAGTTTTCTGTTCAATGTGGGTACGTCGTGGGAATTAGACTGGGGATGCGTGGCTCCTTAATGTAATCACCGTTTATACAATGTACAGATTGGTACTTGGCCTGGCTGAACGGGAGACCTTAGTTGTAAAGCTGCGAAAACCTTACGGGAGAATTTTTGAGTGCTCAGACGAGAACATGTTGATTATTTGTGCATTGGTGATCATTACAGTGACATGTATGTACACGAAAAGCCGAATGGTTTGTAACTTGCCTCGCGCATTGTCTGTCCACGCCTCACTACATCACTCACTACACGGGCGTTGCTCATGATCTACACTGTGATGTAATATCCACACCTACCAGAGCTGATGCGGCAATCGGAGATGAGGCTCCCAGGGGAATGAGGAGAGTGGAACGGACCTGTCTGACACCACACCACGCCTCACCACCAGAACGACTGCATGTTCAGATGAGCGGTGGAAAGGTGTCGTTCGGAGCTGTTAGGGCAGGGCATGTCTTGCTGAGGCTGTGCTACGTCTGTCTGTCTGTCTGTCTGTCTGTCTGTCTGTTTGTCTGTCGGGTGCACAGTCAATTCGGTGAGGCTGTCGTCCCATCAGCTGAAATCGTTTGTCCAGAGGGGCCAGTTCAATTCAGAGCAGCGAGTATTTCGGGGCTGTCTCTGGCCAAGGATGTCACACGACGCACTGCCTGAAGCTGTAAACGCCAGGGATGTCACACGACATACTGCCTGAAGCTGTAAACGCCAGGGATGTCACACGACGCACTGCCTGAAGCTGTAAACGCCAGGGATGTGACACGACATACTGCCTGAAGCTGTAAACGCCAGAGATGTCACACGACATACTGCCTGAAGCTGTAAACGCCAGGGATGTGACACGACATACTGCCTGAAGCTGTAAACGCCAGGGATGTCACACGACGCACTGCCTGAAGCTGTAAACGCCAGGGATGTCACAAGACGCACTGCCTGAAGCTGTAAACGCCAGGGATGTCACAAGACGCACTGCCTGAAGCTGTAAACGCCAGAGATGTCATACGACATACTGCCTGAAGCTGTAAACGCCAGGGATGTGACACGACATACTGCCTGAAGCTGTAAACGCCAGGGATGTCACACGACATACTGCCTGAAGCTGTAAACGCCAGGGATGTCACAAGACATACTGCCTGAAGCTGTAAACGCCACACGTTTTGGATCGCTGCACTGCAAGGCTGTCTTCGCCACTGGGGCATACAATCATTGACCAGTCAGATCGGCCTGCGCCAGTGGGGCATACAATCATTGACCAGTAAGATCAGCTTGCGCCACTGGGGCATACAATCATTGACCAGTCAGATGGGCCTGCGCCACTGGGGCATACAATCATTTACCAGTCAGATCGGCCTGCGCCACTGGGGCATACAATCATTGACCAGTCAGATCGGCCTGCGCCACTGGGGCATACATTCATTGACCAGTCAGATGGGCCTGCGCCACTGGGGCATACAATCATTGACCAGTCAGATGGGCCTGCGCCACTGGGGCATACAATCATTGGCCAGTCAGATGGGCCTGCGCCACTGGGGCATTCAATCATTGGCCAGTCAGATGGGCCTGCGCCACTGGGGCATACAATCATTGACCAGTCAAATCGGCCTGCGCCACTGGGGCATACAATCATTGACCAGTCAGATGGGCCTGCGCCACTGGGGCATACAATCATTTACCAGTCAAATCGGCCTGCGCCACTGGGGCATACAATCATTGACCAGTCAGATGGGCCTGCGCCACTGGGGCATACAATCATTGACCAGTCAGATGGGCCTGCGCCACTGGGGCATACAATCATTGACCAGTCAAATCGGCCTGCCAGGTTTCTCGTGTCAGTCTTCAACATGGCGCTACGCAGTTGCGATGGAATCCGAAGAACGGTTTTTGATCTTGTCAAACGTTTGAAGCGGGCGTGGTCCACTCCTCATTGGCTGCTGGGATGTCCAGTGAGGTTTAGTCAGCGTGCTTCAGTGGTTTATAATGCCCCCACCTTCAACCCACCCAACAATAAATAAATGAAAATATGAATAAATGAATGCATAAATAAATAGATAAATAAATCGATAGATAAAAACAGTATGAATAAATAGATAAATGAACAAATAGATAAATCAATAGATAAAAACATAAATATATAAATACGTAAGAAAATACATGAATAAGAAAGAAAAATAAATACATAGATGAACAGATAAATAGGTCTAAATAGATAAACAAATGAATAAATAAACAAAATGAAATTTTTTTATAAAGCAAATTTCGCCATTTCGCTAACTAACACGTCGTGAAACGAGGTGCCGGCGAAATAGCTTTAACACCTAGGGGAGCCCCCGACCACCCCGCTGTGCACGCTTCTTTCACCCTGACAGGCTGTGACCACCCCGCTTTGCACGCTTTGGCCCTGACAGGCTGTGACCACCCCGCTGTGCACGCCTCTTTCACCCTGACAGGCTGTGACCACCCCGCTGTGCACGCTTCTTTTGCCCTGACTGGCTGTGGAGAGACCACCCCGCTGTGCACGCTTCTTTCACCCTGACAGGCTGTGACCACCCCGCTGTGCACGCTTCTTTCACCCTGACAGACTGTGACCACCCCGCTGTGCACGCTTCTCTCACCCTGACAGACTGTGACCACCCCGCTGTGCACGCTTCTTTGACGCTGACAGGCTGTGACCACCCCGCTGTGCACACTTCTTTCACCCTGACAGGCTGTGTCGACCATCCCGCTGTGCAAGCTTCTTTCACCCTGACAGACTGTAACCACCCCGCTGTGCACGTTTCTTTCACCCTGACAGGCTGTAACCACCCCGCAGTGCACGATTCTTTGGCCCTGACAGGTTGTGACCACCCCGCTGTGCACGTTTCTTTCGCCCTGACAGGCTGTGACCACCCCGCTGTGCACGCTTCTTTCACCCTGACAGGCTGTGACCACCCCACAGTGCACGCTTCTTTCACCCTGACAGACTGTGACCACCCCGCTGTGCACGATTCTTTCACCCTGACAGGCTGTGACCACCCCGCTGTGGACGCTTCTTTCGTCCTGACAGGCTGTGACCACCCCGCAGTGCACGTTTCTTTCACGCTGACAGGCTGTAACCACCCCGCTGTGCACGTTTCTTTCAACCTGACAGGCTGTGACCACCCCGCTGTGCACGCTTCTTTCACCCTGACTGTGTCCACCCCGCTGTGCACGCTTCTTTCACCCTGACTGACCACCCCGCTGTGCACGCTTCTTTCACCCTGACAGACTGTGACCACCCCGCTGTGCACGCTTCTCTCACCCTGACAGACTGTGACCACCCCGCTGTGCACGCTTCTTTGACGCTGACAGGCTGTGACCACCCCGCTGTGCACACTTCTTTCACCCTGACAGGCTGTGACCACCCGCTGTGCAAGCTTCTTTCACCCTGACAGACTGTAACCACCCCGCTGTGCACGTTTCTTTCACCCTGACAGGCTGTAACCACCCCGCAGTGCACGATTCTTTGGCCCTGACAGCGTTGACCACCCCGCTGTGCACGTTTCTTTCGCCCTGACAGGCTGTGACCACCCCGCTGTGCACGCTTCTTTCACCCTGACAGGCTGTGACCACCCCACAGTGCAGCTTCTTTCACCCTGACAGACTGTGACCACCCCGCTGTGCACGATTCTTTCACCCTGACAGGCTGTGACCACCCCGCTGTGGACGCTTCTTTCGTCCTGACAGGCTGTGACCACCCCGCAGTGCACGTTTCTTTCACGCTGACAGGCTGTAACCACCCCGCTGTGCACGTTTCTTTCAACCTGACAGGCTGTGACCACCCCGCTGTGCACGCTTCTTTCACCCTGACTGTGTCCACCCCGCTGTGCACGCTTCTTTCACCCTGACTGACCTGACCTCCCGCTGTGCACGCTTCTTCTTCACCCTGACGTGACCACCCCGCTGTGCACGCTTCTTTCACCCTGACAGGCTGTTGGACCACCCCGCTGTGCACACTTCTTTCACCCTGACAGGCTGTGTGACACCACCCGCTGTGCACGCTTCCTTCCCCTGGCAGCTGTACCACCACGTCACGTGCTGTTCTTCACCCTGACAGGCTGTGACCACTCCGCGTGACGCTCTTCACCCTGACAGGCTGGACCACCCCGCTGTGCACGCTTCTTTCACGACCTGACAGGCTGTGACCACCCGCTGTGCACGCTTCTTTCACCCTGACAGGCTGTGACCACCCCGCTGTGCACGCTTCTTTCACCCTGACAGACTGTACCACCCGCACCGCGCTGTGCACGCTTCTTTCGCCCTGACAGGCTGTGACCACCCGCTGTGCACGCTTTTTCCCCGGACAGGCTGTGCGACCACCCCGCTGTGCACGCTTCTTTCAACCCTGACAGACTGAGCCACCCCGCTGTGCACGCTTCTTTCACCCTGACAGGCTGTGACCACCCCGCTGTGCACGCTTCTTTCACCTGACAGGCTGTTGACCACCCGCTGTGCACGTCTTCTTTCACCCTGACAGGCTGTGGAAGCCACCCCGCTGTGCACGCTTCTTTCACCGTGACAGCTGTGACCACCCCGCTGTGCATGCTCTTTCACCTCACTTGACACCAGTGCCGTCTTCACCCGACAGCTGACCACCCCGCTGTGCACGCTTCTTTCACCCTGACAGCTGTGACCACCCGCTGTGCACGTTCTTTCGCCCTGACAGGCTGTGTAACCACCCCGCTGTGCACGCTTCTTTCACCCTGACAGGCTGTGGACCACCCCGCTGTGCACGCTTCTTTCCATGCCTGTGACAGGCTTTCGGACACACCCCGCTGTGCACGCTTCTTTCACCCTGACAGGGTTGACCACCCCGCTGTGCACGCTTCTTTCCCCTGACAGGCTGTGACCACCCCTGCTGTGCACGCTTCTTTCACCCTGCAGGCTGTGGACCACCCCGCTGTGCACGCTTCTTCCACCTGACGGCTGTGTGGACCACTCCGCTGTGCACGTTTCTTTCACCTGACAGCTGTGACCACCCGCTGTGCACGTTTCTTTCACCCTGACAGGCTGTGACCACCCTGCTGCACGCTTCTTTCACCTGACAGGCTGTGACCACCGCGCTGTGCACGCTTCTTTCACCCTGACAGGCCTGTGACCACCCGCTGTGCACGCTCTTTCACCCTGACAGGCTGTGGACCACCCCGCTGTGCACGCTTCTTTCACCCTGACAGGCTGTGACCACCCCGCTGTGCACGCTTCTTTCACCCTGACAGGCTGTGACCACCCCGCTGTGCACGCTTCTTTTCATCCTGACAGGCTTTGACCACCCTGCTGTGCACGTTTCTTTCACCCTGACAGGCTGTGTGGACCACCCCGCTGTGCACGTTCTTTCACACTGACAGGCTGTGACCACCTGCTGTGCACGCTTCTTTCACCCTGACAGGCTGGACCACCCCGCTGTGCACGTTCTTTCACCCTGACAGCTGTGACCCCCG
This sequence comes from Conus canariensis, assembly GCA_033310375.1. Lineage (NCBI taxonomy): Eukaryota > Metazoa > Mollusca > Gastropoda > Neogastropoda > Conidae > Conus > Conus canariensis. Next base: position 1,046,709 of record CM065730.1, on the reverse strand, counting down.
CGTGCACGTTCTTTCACCCTACAGGCTGTGACCACCCGCTGTGCACGTGTCTTTCACCCTGACAGGCTGTGACCACCCCACTGTGCACGCTTCTTTCACCCTGACAGGCTGTGACCACCCCGCTGTGCACGCTTCTTTCATCCTTACAGGCTTGACCACCCTGCTGTGCACGTTTCTTTCACCCTGACAGGCTGTGTGGACACCCCGCTGTGCACGTTTCTTTCACACTGACAGGCTGTGACCACCATGCTGTGCACGCTTCTTTCACCCTGACAGGCTGTGACCACCCCGCTGTGCACGCTTCTTTCATATCCTGACCACCCTGCTGTGCACGTTTCTTTCACCCTGACAGGCTGTGTGGACCACTCCGCCTGTGCACGTTTCTTTCACCCTAACAGGCTGTGACCACCCTGCTGTGCACGTTTCTTTCACCCTGACAGGCAGTGACCACCCCGCTGTGCACGTTTCTTTCACGCTGACAGGCTTGACCTGCCCGCTGTGCACGCTCCTTTCACCCTGACAGGCTGTGGACCAACCCGCTGTGCACGTGTCTTTCACCCTGACAGGCTGTGACCACCCCACTGTGCACGCTTCTTCACCTGACAGGCTGTGACCACCCCGCTGTTCACGCTTCTTTCATCCTGACAGGCTTTGACCACCCTGCTGTGCACGTTTCTTTCACCCTGACAGGCTGTGTGGACCACCCCGCTGTGCACGTTTCTTTCACACTGACAGGCTGTGACCACCATGCTGTGCACGTGTCTTTCATCCTGACAGGCTGTGACCACCCTGCTGAGCACGCTTCTTTCACCCTGACCGGCTGTGACCACCCCGCAGTGCACGCTTCTTTCACCCTGACAGGCTGTGATCACCCTGCTGTGCACGTTTCTTTCACCCTGACAGGCTGTGTGGACCACCCTGCTGTGCACGCTTCTTTCACCCTGTCAGGCTGTGACCACCCCGCTGTGCACGCTTCTTTTACCCTGACAGGCTGTGGACAGACCACCACGCAGTGCACGCTTCTTTCACCCTGACTGGCCGTGTGGACCACCCCGCTGTGCACGCTACTTTCACTCTGACAGGCTGTGGACCACCCCGCTGTGCACGCTTCCTTCACCCTGACAGGCTGTGGTCCACCCCGCTGTGGACGCTTCTTTCACCCTGACAGGCTGTGTGGACGACACCGCTGTGCACGTTTCTTTCACACTGATAGGCTGAGACCACCCCGCTGAGCACGTTTCTTTCACCCTGACAGGCTGTGATCACCCCGATGTGCACGTTTCTTTCACCCTGACAGGCTGTAACCACCCCGCAGAGCACGTTTCTTTCACCCTGACAGGCTGTGACCACCCCGCTGTGCACGCTTCTTTCACCCTGACAGGCTGTGATCACCTCGCTGTGCACGTTTCTTTCACCCTGACAGGCTGTGACCACCCCGCTGTGCACGTTTCTTTTACCCTGATAGGCTGTGACCACCCTGCTGTGCACGTTTCTTTCATCCTGACAGGCTGTGTGGACCAACCCGCTGTGCACGTTTCTTTCACCTTGACAGCCTGTGATCACCCCCCAGCCCCACCCCCCCCCCCTCTCCCACCCGTGCACGTTTCTTTCACCCAGACAGGCTGTGTGGTCCACCCCGCTGTGCACTTTTCTTTCACCCAGACAGGCTGTGACCACCCCGCTGAGCACGTTTCTTTCACCCTGACAGGCTGTGACCACCCCGCTGTGCACGTTTCTTTCACCCTGACAGGCTTTGACCACCCCGCTGTGAACGTTTCTTTCACCCTGACAGTCTGTGATCAACCCGCTGTGAACGTTTCTTTCACCCTGACAGGCTGTGACCTCCCCGCTGTTCACGTTCCTTTCACCCTGACAGGCTGTGACCACCCCGCTGTTCACACTTCTTTCACCCTGACAGGCTGTGACCACCCCGCTGTGCACGTTTCTTTCACCCTGACAGGCTGTGACCACTCCGCTGTGCACGTTTCTTTCACCCTGACAGGCTGTGACCACCCGGCTGTGCACGTTTCTTTCACCCTGACAGGCTGTGACCACCCTGCTGTGCACGTTTCTTTCACCCTGACAGGCTGTAGGGACCACCCTGCTGTGCACGTTTCTGTCACCCTGACTGGCTGTGACCACCCTGCTGTGCACGTTTCTTTCACCCTAACTGGCTGTGACCACCCCGCTGTGCACGTTTCTATCACCCTGACAGGCTGTGACCACCCTGCTGTGCACGTTTCTTTCGCCCTGACAGGCTGTGACTACCCTACTGTGCACGTTTCTTTCACCCTAACAGGCTGTGACTACCCCGCTGTGCACGTTTCTTTCACCCTGACAGGCTGTGACCTCCCCGCTGTGCACGCTCCTTTCACCCTGACAGGCTGTGGACCACCCCGCTGTGCACGCTTCTTTCACCCTGACAGGCTGTGGACCACCCCGCTGTGCAGACTTCTTTCGCCGTGACAGACTGTGACCACCCCGCTGTGCACGCTTCTTTCACCCTGACTGTGACCACCCCGCTGTGCACGCTTCTTTCACCCTGACTGTGACCACCCGCTGTGCACGCTTGTTTCGCCGACACAGGCTGTGTGGACCACCCCGCTGTGCACACTTCTTTCACCCTGATAGACTATGACCACCTCTCTGTGCACGCCTCTTTCACCCTGTCAGGCTGTGGACCACCCCGCTGTGAACGCTTCTTCCACCTGACTGGGTGTGTGGACCACCCCGCTGTGCACGTTTCTTTCACACTGTCAGACTGTGACTACCCCGCTGTGCACGTTTCTTTCACACTGTCAGACTGTGACCACCCCGCTGTATACGTTTCTTTCACCCTGACAGGCTGTGGACCACCCCGCTGTGCACGCTCTTTCACCCTGACAGGCTGTGACCACCCCCCGTGCACGCTTCTTTCACCCTGTCAGGCTGTGGACCACCCCGCTGTGCACGCTTCTTTCACCCTGACAGGCCGTGTGGACCACCCCGCTGTGCACGCTTCTTCTTCACCCTGACAGGCCGTTTGGACCACCCGCTGTGCACGCTTCTTTCACCCTGACAGGCTGTGGTCCACCCCGCTCTACACGCTTTCTCTTTCCACCCGCCAGCCTTGACCACCCCCGCTGTGCACGCTTCTTTCACCCTGACAGGCTGTGACCACCCCGCTGTGCACGCTTCTTTTCACCCTGACAGGCTGTGACCACCCCCGCTGTGCACGTTTCTTTCACCCTGACAGGCTGTGACCACCCCGCTGTGCACGTTTCTTTCACCCTGACAGGCTGTGACCACCCCGCTGTGCACGTTTCTTTCACCCTGACAGGCTGTGACACCCCGCTGTGCCTTTCTTTCACCCTGACAGGCTGTGGACCACCCCGCTGTGCACGTTTCTTTCACCCTGACAGGCAGTGACCACCCCGCTGTGCACGTTTCTTTCACCCTGACAGGCAGTGACACCCCGCTATGCACGTTTCTTTCACCCTGACAGTCTGTGAACTCCCTTCTGTGCACGACCTTTCTTCACCCTGACAGGCTGTGACCTCCCCGCTGTGCACGCTTTTTTCAACCTGTCAGGCTGTTGACCACCCCGCTGTGCACGCTTTCTTTCACCCTCAGAGCCGTTTGGACCACCCGCTGTGCACGCTAGTTTCACTCTGACAGGCTGTGACCAACCCGCTGTGCACGCTTCTTTCACCCTGACAGGCTGTGGTCCACCCCGCTGTGCACGCTTTCTTTCACCCTGACAGGCCTGTGGACCTCCCCGCTGTGCACGTCTACTTTCACACTGACGAGGCTGTGACCACCCCGCTGTGCACGCTTCTTTCACCCAGACAGGCTGTGACCACTCCGCTGTGCACGTTTCTTTCACCCTGACAGGCTATGACCATCCCCGCTGTGCACGTTTCTTTCACCCTGACAGGCTGTGACCACCCCGCTGTGCACGTTTCTTTCACCCTGACAGGCTGTGATCACCCCGCTGTGCACATTTCTTTCACCCTGACAGGCTGTGTGGACCACCCCGCTGTGCACGTTTCTTTCACCCTGACAGGCTGTGACCACCCCGCTGTGGACGTTTCTTTCACCCTGACAGGCAGTGACCACCCCGCTGTGCACGTTTCTTTCACCCTGACAGGCTGTGAACTCGCTGCTGTGCGCGATCCTTTCACCCTGACAGGCTGTGACCACACCGCTGTGCACATTCTTTCACCCTGACAGGCTGTGATCACCCCGCTGTGCACATTTCTTTCAACCCTGACAGGCTGTGTGGACCACCCCGCTGTGCACGTTTCTTTCACCTGACAGGCTGTGACCACCCCGCTGTGCACGTTTCTTTCACCCTGACAGGCAGTGATCACCCCCGCTGTGCACATTTCTTTCACCCTGACAGGCTGTGTGGACCACCCCGCTGTGCACGTTTCTTTCACCCTGACAGGCTGTGACCACCCCCTGTGCACGTTTCTTTCACCCTGACAGGCAGTGACCACCCCGCTGTGCACATTTCTTTCCACCCTGACAGGCTGTGAACTCCCCTCTGTGCACGATCCTTTCACCCTGACAGCTGTGACCTCCCCGCTGTGCACCCTTTCTTTGAACCTGTGAGGCTGTGGACCACCCCGCTGTGCACGCTTCTTTCACCCTGACAGGCCGTTTGGACCACCCCGCTGTGCACGCTAGTTTCACTCTCTGACAGGCTGTGGACCAACCCGCGTGCACGTTCTTTCACCCTGACAGGCTGTGGTCCACCCCGCTGTGCACGCTTCTTTCACCCTGACAGGCCATGTGGACCTCCCCGCTGTGCACGCTACTTTCACACTGACAGGCTGTGACCACCCCGCTGTGCACGCTTCTTTCACCCTGACAGGCTGTGACCACCCTGCTGTGCACGTTTCTTTCACCCTGACAGGCTGTGACCATCCCGCTGTGCACGTTTCTTTCACCTTGACAGGCTGTGACCACCCCGCTGTGCACGTTTCTTTCACCCTGACAGGCTGTGACCACCCCGCTGTGGACGTTTCTTTCACCCTGACAGGCAGTGACCACCCCGCTGTGCACGTTTCTTTCACACTGACAGGCTGTGACCTCCCCGCTGTGCAGGCTTCTTTCAACCTGAAAGGCTGTGACCTCCCCGCTGTGCACGCTTCTTTCACCCTGACAGGCTGTGACCACCCCGCTGTGCACGCTTCTTTCACCCTGACAGGCTGTGTGGACCACCCCGCTGTGCTCGTTTCTTTCACCCTGACCGGCTGTGACCACCCCGCTGTGCACGTTTCTTTCACCCTGACAGGCTGTGACCACCCTGCTGTGCACGCTTCTTTCTCCCTGACAGGCTGTGACCACCCCGCTGTGCACGTTTCTTTCACCCTGACAGGCTGTGACCACCCCGCTGTCCCCCTCCGGGGGTTGCAACCTTGCCGTGGTCGGAGGGCTTGCGTGGTCCAGTGATCTTTTAGACTTTGCTGACGGGGGCATCAATACTCGACTAGATGGTTAGTTGTTGTCAATGCTTCTAGGCCTGTATAGCCAAGTTGCTGACTGGCCAAGCATTACGTGGTAGGAATTGATGCCCCTGGTAGGGTCTCCCATGTCAGAAAGGTTAGGAGTGAGGGCCCAGACAAATAGTAACCCACCTTTTTCCTATTCTGTCTTCTGCCTTTCTTAACGGTTCTTTTCTTTCTTCGTCTCCCTTTCAAGCCTTCTTTTGCACACTCTTTTTCTTCTGTGGTCTTCTTAAGATCCGCCGCGTTGCCGTGCGGTGCGACCTGTGACGGAGGGGGATGAGATCCTGGTGATTGAGAGGACCAACGCCCTCAACACATCACTTTGGCTCGGACCTCTCCTAGACAGGAGGTACACTCTGGCCCGGGTGTATCAATCGGCTTCCCCTTCGTGGGGCTGGGTCAAGACAGGCAGTTTTCCGACTGGCCAAGGTAACCCCTGCAGTGCTCAGCTCTCTGTTCCCGGGAGTTGGGCATGATCAGGGGGGATAGGGTCAGTAGGCTTCTGTTTGTCGTATATCTCTCCTGAAGCCTGGAAGGGGTCAAGACAATGAGTTCTTGGCCCTGGCCCCTTAGTTGGACTCCATGGTGGGTGGGTAAGGGAGAGACGAAATTTCTAAACATAAATCATGGCTTTATCCAAAATCACACACCCCATAAAGAAGAGGAAGGCAGTGGACCCCATTTCTAGTCATAACGATTCCGACAGTGACTCGGATATGGAGACGAGACGGATGACAGGTTTTTGGGCTTCCTGGCTTGTGGTTGAAGGGACAGAGCAGGAAAAGCCTATTTCTGCTCTGAGTCCTTTTGCTATTCAGAAGGGCTTTCAGGGTCTAGCAGGTGACCCTCAGTCAGTGAAAAGGCTACGGAATGGCACTTTCCTCGTCCAGTGCAGATCAAAGAGGCAATCGGAGCAGCTGCTGAGGGCAACAAAACTCGTGGACAGAGAGATCCGGGTGACCCCCCATAAGCAGTTAAATTCGACCAAAGGGGTTATTCGGTGCCCGGATTTGAAAGGTGTCTCGGAAGCGGAGATCAAGACAGAACTTGCGTCCCAAGGTGTGACAGAGGTGCATAGGGTGACAGTCAAAAAAGGTGCAGAAAGAGTGCCCACCAACACCCTCTTTCTGACATTCTGCAACCCTGTGCTGCCTCCGGTCATTAAAGTCGGGTACTTAAATGTACGTGTCCAATTGTATGTCCCATCCCCGTTGAGGTGTTTCAAATGCCAGAAGTTTGGACATGTCAGAGACCGCTGTTCTGGGCAGGAGGTGTGTGGTGTTTGTTGCAAGGCAACCCATGATGGGCCGTGTAAAGACCCGGCTCATTGTGCGAACTGCGGTGGCGACCACCCCTCCTCTTCACGCAACTGCCCTGTTTGGGTTCAGGAGTCCACCATCCAAAGAGTGAAGACTGAAAAGAAAATTTCGTTTTTTGAGGCCCGCAAACAGGTTGTTGGCAGTCAGACGTCAACAGTGTCTTCTTATGCTTCCGTTACAAAGAAAGTTTCCACCCGTTCAGTCTGCTGCCAGACTGACAATTTTACTTTCACCAAGACATTGCAAGAAAGACCGTTAAGCTCTGGTGGAAGCAAGTCCACCGCCTCCCAACCCAAAGTGGGTGCCCCTGGTGGAGGCAAAAAATCCGCCACCCCTCAGACTGCCCAGCAGTCTACTCCATCTGCTGCTGGGCAGATGAAAAAGCCAACCCTCCCGCCTCGAACTTCCTCGAGCAGTGCCCGTGCGGGCAAGGGAGTTCAACCAAGTGTGGAGATGGTGGAGATGAGGAAGAAACCTCCACCATCTCCAAAATCCAGACCTTCTTCACCTGTGGGCAAGTCTGCCAGCAGGTCTGAAGACCCAAACAGTCCAGTGAAACTAAGCAATAAATTTGCTCCACTGAACGCAGACGATGACGAGGAGATGACCTGACTTCTCTCCTGTTCATCCTCTGCACCATGGATAGTAGTAAACTAATCCATTGGAATATCCGTGGCCTAAATTCAAATTTTGAGGAGCTGCAACTTCTGTGTCAAACTGTAAAACCTTCCGTCGTGGCTCTTCAGGAAACTAAAATTCAAAGCCAGAAGACCTTCACTCTTTCTGGCTTTAATATTCGTTCTAAACCTGCACAACCATCCACATTGGGACTGTCAGGCGGTGTTGCCCTTCTTTTACACAAAACTTTGCTGTTTAGTCCTGTCGCTCTGACTACCTCCCTTCAGGCTGTAGCTGCGAGAGTCACTCTCCACAAGACTGTTACAGTTTGCTCACTGTATCTGCCACCTTCTGTCCCGGTTTGTCGTCAGGACCTTGTCAGTCTGATCGGAGAACTTCCTCGACCTTTTTTGCTGTTGGGTGACTTTAATGGTCACAATCCTCTTTGGGGTAGTGTCAGTTCGTCATCCAGAGGTCTGCTTCTTGAGGATGTCCTTTCAGACTTTGATTTGTGTTGTCTGAACGATGGAGCTCCAACTTACCTCCACTCTTCCACAGGTTCACTTTCGTGTTTAGATTTGTCGATTTGTGACCCCTCGCTGGTCCTGGACTATGAGTGGTCTGTCCATGACGATCTGCACGGGAGTGACCATTTCCCTGTTCTTTTAAAACCCTTATTAACTGAAAACATCTCTGTCTCACAACATCTTAATTATAAGAAGGTCAACTGGAATCTTTTTGCCACCAATATTTTGAAAGAATTCCAGGAAGTTGATTTTCTTCAGAGTCCAGACCCAGCTGAATCTCTGACTAACACTGTGATAAAGTGTGCTAAAACCTGTATTCCAATGTCTTCCAATAAACTCCAAATGCCCAAAACACCCTGGTTTAATTTAGACTGCCAACAAATTTCAAAAGTTCGCAAACGGGCTCAGCGTCGGGTATACCAACGACCTTCAGGTCCCAACGCTCGAGCCCATCAGAAACTCCGCGCCAAATCGAGACACACTTTCAAAATCAGTAAACGTCAGTCTTGGAGAAACTTTTGCTCCGGGCTGACATCAAAAACTTCAAAGAAAAAAGTCTGGAACATCATCAGAAAAATCAAAGGGAAAAACACCAACCCCTCCATTCATCACTTGAAACTTGCCGATGCTCTGATCACTGACAAAGAAGCTGTTGCCAATCTGTTGGCCTCCACCATCCAACAGAACTCCTCATCTTCAAATAAATCTGCAGCCTTTTTAAAAAACAAACAACTCAGAGAGAAATCTTTATACAATTTCACATCAGACAACTCTGAAGCCTACAATCTCCCTTTTTCAATCAATGAACTGAAAACAGCTTTACAAACCTGCACTGATTCTGCCCCTGGTCTGGATGATATTCATTATCAGGTTTTGAAGCATTTTCCAGAAAGCTGTCTCCAGACTCTTCTTAAAGTATACAACCATATCTGGACCACAGGGTACTTTCCGCCCTCCTGGCGGAAAGCCCTGATCATTCCAATTCCAAAGCCTGCAAAGGACCTTACCAACCCTTCCAACTATCGTCCGATAGCTCTGACTAGCTGCCTCTGTAAGTTGATGGAAAAGATGGTCAACTCCCGTCTGATGTGGAAGCTGGAAACCGATGGCCTTTTGGCCAGTGAACAGTGCGGTTTCCGGAAATACCACTCGACAGTTGACCATCTAATCCGTCTGGAAACCACCATCCGCAATGCCTTTGTCAATAAACAGCATGTGGTCGCTATCTTTTTCGACCTCGAAAAAGCGTATGATACCACATGGAAATCAGGAATTCTTCTGGACCTGCACAGACTTGGTTTCCGTGGTCACCTGCCTCTGTTCATACAGAACTTTTTGGCTGATCGACAGTTCCAGGTGCGTGTTGGCACCACACTTTCTGACATCCATGGGCAGGAGTTGGGTGTCCCTCAAGGGAGCATCCTTTCTCCTGCCCTTTTCAGCATTAAAATCAATGACATTGTGAAATCGGTAAGCCAGGGCTCTGAGTCCTCTCTGTTCGTTGACGACTTTGCGCTGTACGCAGTGGGAGCTTCTTACCCCAGCGTACAGCGTCGACTCCAACTTTGTGTCAACAAGATCCAGCAGTGGGCCGAGGAAAACGGGTTTACCTTCTCACGTACCAAAACTCAGTCAATCCATTTTCACAATTTTCGTCAATTTTTTGCTGATCCTGAAATTCGTCTGGACAAGTCCACCATTCCAGCTGTAAAAGAAGCCAAATTCTTTGGAGTTATTTTTGATCAAAAACTCAACTTTCTCAGCCACATTAAAAATCTCAAAACCTCTTGCCAGAAAGCTCTGAATATTCTGCGGGTCGTAGCACACACTGACTGGGGCGCTGATAAGAAAACTTTGCTGCATCTCTACAGAGCCCTGGTCCGCTCCAAACTGGACTATGGTTGTGCTGTGTACGGCTCTGCAAGACCCTCTTATCTGAAACTCTTGGACCCTATCCACCATCAAGGGCTTCGTCTCTGTCTTGGAGCATTCCGCACCACCCCTGTGTACAGCCTGTACGCAGAGGCAGGTGAACCCTCACTGTCCAACCGCAGGCTGAAAATGTCTCTAAATTACTATATCAGACTGTTCTCAGAACCACAGAATCCTGCCTATGACTGTGTCTTTGACCCCCAGTTTCAAAACAAATTCGAAAACAACCCTAACTGTATTCCGCCGTTTGGTGTTCGTATGCAGCCTCACGCGCGGAATGCAGGTCTAGACCTAGGAGTTGTGTCTGATTTTTCCAAGTTTCCGGATCAGCCTCCGTGGACCTTTTTCACACCAGAGATTCGTTTTGATCTCGCAGCTTTTCGTAAAGAGTCCACCAGCTCTCAGGCATACAAGGCATTGTATGCTGACCTCTGTTCAAAATTTCCATCCTGTCAGAAAATTTTCACTGACGGTTCCAAGTCTGAGGATGGAGTGGCCTGTGCAGCCTATTGCCCTGGTGCTCCTTCTCAGATACTGTTAAAACATATACCTCCAGATGCCTCTGTCTATTCTGCTGAACTTACTGCTCTGGTTCTGGCATTGAAAATAATTTCACAATCTACCAAGAGGGACTTTCTGGTTCTGTCGGATTCGCTGTCAGCTTTGGAGGCCATAGCTGGCCGCAACCTTCAGCATCCAGAACTTTTACATTTCTTTGAGCGTTTTAGCAAGTTGAAAGCGGATGGTTACAACATTATTCTAGCTTGGGTTCCTGGTCATGTTGGCATCGGAGGTAACGAAATGGTTGATCGTTTAGCCAAGAATGCCACAAGAGAGAAATTGTCCAATATTTATATCCCTTGCTCAGATCTGAAACCCAAAATTAACGATTATGTGAGAGACCTCTGGCAGGAGGATTGGAACACACAGACGGATAATAACAAACTCTTTCAGATCCGTCCAAACCTTAAGGAGTTCCTCCCATCTACGTCTGGTGGCCGTAAAGAAGAAACAGTTCTGTGCCGGCTGCACACCGGCCATTCGTATTTTACCCATTCGTACCTTTTAAAGAATGAGGAAGCTCCGTGGTGCATTCCATGTCATGCGCCACTCACAATGAAACATATTCTTTTAGAGTGTTGGGACTTGCACGATGTGAGATACAAACATTTTACAGCAGAGTCCATGAAAATCCTGTTCAGGGATGTTCCGCCTGACGTGATCTTTCAGTTTTTGAGAGAGATTAACATTTTTCATCTGATTTAAGATTTTACGGATGAAAGATTTTTAACGAAGTTTCTGGTGCGTTTCTAGAAGATGTCTTTTAAAGAGATGTGTGAAAGGTGGTTTTTTTTTTTTTTTTTTTTTTTTTGACTTGTGAGTTGATTTTAACGTGGTGACAGCCCTGATGTGGCCCCTTGCGGTCGGCTGGGCTATAAGCAACATTATCTTATCTTATCTTACCCCGCTGTCCACGCTTCTTTCACCCTGACAGGCTGTGACCACCCCGCTGTGCACGCTTCTTTCACCCTGACAGGCTGTGACCACCCCGCTGTCCACGCTTCTTTCACCCTGACAGGCTGTGACCACCCCGCTGTGCACATTTCTTTCACCTGGCAGGGTGTGACCACCCCGCTGTGCACGTTTCTTTCACCCTGACGGGCTTTGTGGATCACCCCAATGTGCACGCTTCTTTCACCCTGACAGGCTGTGACCACCCCGCTGTGCACGTTTCTTTCACCCTGACAGGCTGTGACCTCCCTGCTGTGCACGTTTCTTTCACCCTGACAGGCTGTGATCACCCCGCTGTGCACGTTTATTTCACCCTGACAGGCTGTGACCACACCGCTGTGGACGCTTCTTTCGCCCTGACAGGCTGTGAACCACCCCGCTGTGCATGCTTCTTTCGCCCTGACACTGTGATCACCCCGCTGTGCACGATCCTTTCACCCTGACAGGCTGTGGACCACCCCGCTGTGCACGTTTCTTTCACCCTGACAGGCTGTGGACCACCCCGCTGTGCACGCTTCTTTCACCCTGACAGGCCGTGTGGACCACCCCGCTGTGCATGCTTCTTTCACCCTGACAGGCTGTGTGGACCACCCCGCTTTGCACGCTTCTTTCACCCTGACACGCTGTTTGGACCACCCCGCTGTGCACGCTTCTTTCACCTTGTCAGGCTGTGTGGACCACCCCGCTGTGCACGCTTCTTTCACCCTGACAGGCTGTGACCACCCCGCTGTGCACGCTTCATTCACACTGACAGGCTGTGACCACCCCGCTGTGCACGCTTCTTTCACACTGACAGGCTGTGTGGACCATCCCGCTGTGCACATTTCTTTCACCCTGACAGGCTGTGACCACCCCGCTGTGCACGCTTCATTCACGCTGACAGGCTGTGACCACCCCGCTGTGCACGCTTCATTCACGCTGACAGGCTGTGACCACCCCGCTGTGCACGTTTCTTCCACACTGACACGCTGTGACCACCCCGCTGTGCACGCTTCTTTCACACTGACAGGCTGTGACCACCCCGCTGTGCACGCTTCTTCCACACTGACACGCTGTGACCACCCCGCTGTGCACGCTTCTTTCACACTGACAGGCTGTGGCGCCCTTCCCACGTCACCTAGCCCTGACTTTCACACTGACAGGCTGTGGCGCCCTTCCCACGTCACCTGACAGGCTGTGGCGCCCTTCCCACGTCACCTGACAGGCTGTGGCGCCCTTCCCACGTCACCTAGCCCTGACTTTCACACTGACAGGCTGTGGCGCCCTTCCCACGTCACCTGACAGGCTGTGGCGCCCTTCCCACGTCACCTGACAGGCTGTGGCGCCCTTCCCACGTCACCTGACAGGCTGTGGCGCCCTTCCCACGTCACCTGACAGGCTGTGGCGCCCTTCCTACGTCACCTGACAGGCTGTGGCGCCCTTCCCACGTCACCTAGCCCTGACTTTCACACTGACAGGCTGTGGCTCCATTCCCACGTCACCTGACAGGCTGTGGCGCCCTTCCCACGTCACCTGACAGGCTGTGGCGCCCTTCCCACGTCACCTGACAGGCTGTGGCGCCCTTCCCACGTCACCTAGCCCTGACTGAGGTGAGCAGAATGAGGACAGTGGGAATGTGTCGGCGATGAAACATGCCCCAGTCTGTTCCCCACACCCCACCCCCCTCCACCACCCACCACCCCAACCCTCACGCCTCCATCCCCGCGGCTGTTCAGTGCAACTAGGACACGAGAGAACTTGAAGGGCGCTCCGGACAGAGGGAGAGCGGACTTTCCGCCATGGTCCGACGGATCCTGGGTTCGTTCTTTGATCCGGATCCGGGGCCACAGATGGGCAACAACCTGATCTTGTGGTGAAGTCAGTGGACCAAAGCAGTTCCCCAGCGAGGTTCGGTTAGGATAGGCTTTTTATTTTTGTGTGATTTACACACACACACACACACACACACACACACACACACACACACACACATATATATATACACTCACACACACACACACACACACACACACACACACACACACACACATACATACACTCACACACACACATACACTCTCACACACACACACACACACACACACACACACACACACACACACGCACACACGCTCAAATACACACACACACACACACACACACACACACACACACACACACACACACACACACAGACACACACACGCACGCACGCACACACACCCACAGAGAAGAGAGAGAGAGAGAGAGAGAGAGAGAGAGAGAGAGAGAGAGAGACTCTGGTAAAAACAATGTAAGCGGAGGGAAAAAAACCTTTGTGAACGACTTCAATTATATAACATGTCATTTACTGGACCCCCCCCCCCCCCCCCCCCCCCCCCCCCCCCCCCCCGAGTAAGAGCAAGTCAATTGTCATTTACATTGTTACAAAACCTGAATGGAGTTAGTATGGGGTGATCAGTGAACTTCCATCGTTAAAGTTTGATCCATGCTGTTTAACCAAACAACTTTCCAGAGCGGATTTTGCATAATTTCTCAAGATCAGCATAATATTCTTTCCCCCAAACAACAGAGCCAAACAGCAACAATAACAAAACCTGAATGGGGTTAGTATGGGGTGGTCGGTGAAAATTCTATCGTAAAAGATTTATGGTCGTCTGAAGAATCACACACCCACATAAACACACACACACACACACACACACACACACACACACACACACACACACACAACAGCGCGCGCGGGCGAAGCGATCGCCAACTAAAGGGAAGTAACATCACGAAAACAGTTCTAGGGAACGATTTGTATTGGTTAATTCCCCTAGTCGGCGTTCCATTTGGATGCGGGCTTTCCTCGATCATTTTCTCGCACACCTGAAACGATTTTTAGTCTCCGTCGTCCATTCATTCATTCGTTCCTTTTCTGTTTTTCCCTCTCTTTCTCCATTGAAGGTTCTGTCAATAGTTTTTTCCCCTCTCTTTTCCCTGTTTTCCCTAGTTCAAGGCTCAGTCAATATTACACAATATCTTGCATGTGTATCATAGAGCGGCATGGATGATGGTGATTTGTTTGTTTTGTTTTGTTTTTAGTTTCAGTGTTCTGGTTCATTACTGAGTCTGTATGCATGGCTTTGTCCATAAAAGCTGAAATCGCATCTGCAGAAGCCTTATGCCACAATGCGCAGTGGTTACAGCTAAACTGATGAGCGAGTGGATGAATTCATGGCGAAAGAGTTGGAAACAAGAGTTCATTAACAAAGTTGGCAGATGCCGTAACTACACGCGTGATTAACCCAACACGCGAGAACAGTTTGATGTAACGGCTGATGCCGATCGCTTCCCTTTGTCCCTGTTCCTCAGTGAAGAAGGGATCCATTGTCAATTGGCACACACCTCATGCCGATTGCTTCCCTTTGTCCCTGTTCCTCAGTGAAGAAGGGATCCATTGTCAATTGGCACACACCTCATGCCGATTGCTTCCCTTTGTCCCTGTTCATCAGTGAAGATTGTCAATTGGCACACACCTCATGCCGATTGCTTCCCTTTGTCCCTGTTCCTCAGTGAAGATTGTCAATTGGCACACACCTCATGCCGATTGCTTCCCTTTGTCCCTGTTCCTCTGTGAAGAAGGGATCCATTGTCAATTGACACACACCTCATGCCGATTGCTTCCCTTTGTCCCTGTTCCTCTGTGAAGAAGGGATCCATTGTCAGTTGGCACACACCTCTGACGAAGGAGAGCGATCTGTTTGTCAGTGTGGATTCTCTCAGCATCAGACATCTGCCATGCGTATTGTGCAAATGTGTGGATCATGGATGCAACGAATGTATTTATTTATTTTTTTATTTTTTTATTTATTTATTCATTCATTGGTTTATTTATGTATTTATCTATTTATCTTATTTATGTCTTGGTTATAACCCTCCGGGGGTGCAACCTTGCCGTGGTCGGAGGGCTTGCGTGGTCCAGTGATCTTTTAGGCTTTGCTGACAGGGCATCAATACTCGACTAGATGGTTAGTTGTTGTCAATGCTTCTAGGCCTGTATAGCCAAGCTGCTGACTGGCCAAGCATTACGTGGTAGGAATTGATGCCCCTGGTAGGGTCTCCCATGTCAGAAAGGTTAGGAGTGAGGGCCCAGACAAATAGTAACCCACCTTTTTCCTATTCTGTCTTCTGCCTTTCTTAACGGTTCTTTTCTTTCTTCGTCTCCCTTTCAAGCCTTCTTTTGCACTCTTTTTCTCTCTGTGGTCTTCTTAAGATCCGCCGCGTTCGCCGTGCGGTGCGACCTGTGACGGAGGGGGATGAGATCCTGGTGATTGAGAGGGCCAACGCCCTCAACACATCACTTTGGCTCGGACCTCTCCTAGACAGGAGGTACACTCTGGCCCGGGTGTATCAATCGGCTTCCCCTTCGTGGGGCTGGGTCAAGACAGGCAGTTTTCCGACTGGCCAAGGTAACCCCTGCAGTGCTCAGCTCTCTGTTCCCGGGAGTTGGGCATGATCAGGGGGGATAGGGTCAGTAGGCTTCTGTTTGTCGTATATCTCTCCTGAAGCCTGGAAGGGGTCAAGACAATGAGTTCTTGGCCCTGGCCCCTTAGTTGGACTCCATGGTGGGTGGGTAAGGGAGAGACGAAATTTCTAAACATAAATCATGGCTTTATCCAAAATCACACCCCCCATAAAGAAGAGGAAGGCAGTGGACCCCATTTCTAGTCATAACGATTCCGACAGTGACTCGGATATGGAGACGAGACGGATGACAGGTTTTTGGGCTTCCTGGCTTGTGGTTGAAGGGACAGAGCAGGAAAAGCCTATTTCTGCTCTGAGTCCTTTTGCTATTCAGAAGGGCTTTCAGGGTCTAGCAGGTGACCCTCAGTCAGTGAAAAGGCTACGGAATGGCACTTTCTTCGTCCAGTGCAGATCAAAGAGGCAATCGGAGCAGCTGCTGAGGGCAACAAAACTCGTGGACAGAGAGATCCGGGTGACCCCCCATAAGCAGTTAAATTCGACCAAAGGGGTTATTCGGTGCCCGGATTTGAAAGGTGTCTCGGAAGCGGAGATCAAGACAGAACTTGCGTCCCAAGGTGTGACAGAGGTGCATAGGGTGACAGTCAAAAAAGGTGCAGAAAGAGTTCCCACCAACACCCTCTTTCTGACATTCTGCAACCCTGTGCTGCCTCCGGTCATTAAAGTCGGGTACTTAAATGTACGTGTCCAATTGTATGTCCCATCCCCGTTGAGGTGTTTCAAATGCCAGAAGTTTGGACATGTCAGAGACCGCTGTTCTGGGCAGGAGGTGTGTGGTGTTTGTTGCAAGGCAACCCATGATGGGCCGTGTAAAGACCCGGCTCATTGTGCGAACTGCGGTGGCGACCACCCCTCCTCTTCACGCAACTGCCCTGTTTGGGTTCAGGAGTCCACCATCCAAAGAGTGAAGACTGAAAAGAAAATTTCGTTTTTTGAGGCCCGCAAACAGGTTGTTGGCAGTCAGACGTCAACAGTGTCTTCTTATGCTTCCGTTACAAAGAAAGTTTCCACCCGTTCAGTCTGCTGCCAGACTGACAATTTTACTTTCACCAAGACATTGCAAGAAAGACCGTTAAGCTCTGGTGGAAGCAAGTCCACCGCCTCCCAACCCAAAGTGGGTGCCCCTGGTGGAGGCAAAAAATCCGCCACCCCTCAGACTGCCCAGCAGTCTACTCCATCTGCTGCTGGGCAGATGAAAAAGCCAACCCTCCCGCCTCGAACTTCCTCGAGCAGTGCCCGTGCGGGCAAGGGAGTTCAACCAAGTGTGGAGATGGTGGAGATGAGGAAGAAACCTCCACCATCTCCAAAATCCAGACCTTCTTCACCTGTGGGCAAGTCTGCCAGCAGGTCTGAAGACCCAAACAGTCCAGTGAAACTAAGCAATAAATTTGCTCCACTGAACGCAGACGATGACGAGGAGATGACCTGACTTCTCTCCTGTTCATCCTCTGCACCATGGATAGTAGTAAACTAATCCATTGGAATATCCGTGGCCTAAATTCAAATTTTGAGGAGCTGCAACTTCTGTGTCAAACTGTAAAACCTTCCGTCGTGGCTCTTCAGGAAACTAAAATTCAAAGCCAGAAGACCTTCACTCTTTCTGGCTTTAATATTCTTTCTAAACCTGCACAACCATCCACATTGGGACTGTCAGGCGGTGTTGCCCTTCTTTTACACAAAACTTTGCTGTTTAGTCCTGTCGCTCTGACTACCTCCCTTCAGGCTGTAGCTGCGAGAGTCACTCTCCACAAGACTGTTACAGTTTGCTCACTGTATCTGCCACCTTCTGTCCCGGTTTGTCGTCAGGACCTTGTCAGTCTGATCGGAGAACTTCCTCGACCTTTTTTGCTGTTGGGTGACTTTAATGGTCACAATCCTCTTTGGGGTAGTGTCAGTTCGTCATCCAGAGGTCTGCTTCTTGAGGATGTCCTTTCAGACTTTGATTTGTGTTGTCTGAACGATGGAGCTCCAACTTACCTCCACTCTTCCACAGGTTCACTTTCGTGTTTAGATTTGTCGATTTGTGACCCCTCGCTGGTCCTGGACTATGAGTGGTCTGTTCATGACGATCTGCACGGGAGTGACCATTTCCCTGTTCTTTTAAAACCCTTATTAACTGAAAACATCTCTGTCTCACAACATCTTAATTATAAGAAGGCCAACTGGAATCTTTTTGCCACCAATATTTTGAAAGAATTCCAGGAATTTGATTTTCTTCAGAGTCCAGACCCAGCTGAATCTCTGACTAACACTGTGATAAAGTGTGCTAAAACCTGTATTCCAATGTCTTCCAATAAACTCCAAATGCCCAAAACACCCTGGTTTAATTTAGACTGCCAACAAATTTCAAAAGTTCGCAAACGGGCTCAGCGTCGGGTATACCAACGACCTTCAGGTCCCAACGCTCGAGCCCATCAGAAACTCTGCGCCAAATCGAGACACACTTTCAAAATCAGTAAACGTCAGTCTTGGAGAAACTTTTGCTCCGGGCTGACATCAAAAACTTCAAAGAAAAAAGTCTGGAACATCATCAGAAAAATCAAAGGGAAAAACACCAACCCCTCCATTCATCACTTGAAACTTGCCGATGCTCTGATCACTGACAAAGAAGCTGTTGCCAATCTGTTGGCCTCCACCATCCAACAGAACTCCTCATCTTCAAATAAATCTGCAGCCTTTTTAAAAAACAAACAACTCAGAGAGAAATCTTTATACAATTTCACATCAGACAACTCTGAAGCCTACAATCTCCCTTTTTCAATCAATGAACTGAAAACAGCTTTACAAACCTGCACTGATTCTGCCCCTGGTCTGGATGATATTCATTATCAGGTTTTGAAGCATTTTCCAGAAAGCTGTCTCCAGACTCTTCTTAAAGTATACAACCATATCTGGACCACAGGGTACTTTCCGCCCTCCTGGCGGAAAGCCCTGATCATTCCAATTCCAAAGCCTGCAAAGGACCTTACCAACCCTTCCAACTATCGTCCGATAGCTCTGACTAGCTGCCTCTGTAAGTTGATGGAAAAGATGGTCAACTCCCGTCTGATGTGGAAGCTGGAAACCGATGGCCTTTTGGCCAGTGAACAGTGCGGTTTCCGGAAATACCACTCGACAGTTGACCATCTAATCCGTCTGGAAACCACCATCCGCAATGCCTTTGTCAATAAACAGCATGTGGTCGCTATCTTTTTCGACCTCGAAAAAGCGTATGATACCACATGGAAATCAGGAATTCTTCTGGACCTGCACAGACTTGGTTTCCGTGGTCACCTGCCTCTGTTCATACAGAACTTTTTGGCTGATCGACAGTTCCAGGTGCGTGTTGGCACCACACTCTCTGACATCCATGGGCAGGAGTTGGGTGTCCCTCAAGGGAGCATCCTTTCTCCTGCTCTTTTCAGCATTAAAATCAACGACATTGTGAAATCGGTAAGCCAGGGCTCTGAGTCCTCTCTGTTCGTTGACGACTTTGCGCTGTACGCAGTGGGAGCTTCTTACCCCAGCGTACAGCGTCGACTCCAACTTTGTGTCAACAAGATCCAGCAGTGGGCCGAGGAAAACGGGTTTACCTTCTCACGTACCAAAACTCAGTCAATCCATTTTCACAATTTTCGTCAATTTTTTGCTGATCCTGAAATTCGTCTGGACAAGTCCACCATTCCAGCTGTAAAAGAAGCCAAATTCTTTGGAGTTATTTTTGATCAAAAACTCAACTTTCTCAGCCACATTAAAAATCTCAAAACCTCTTGCCAGAAAGCTCTGAATATTCTGCGGGTCGTAGCACACACTGACTGGGGCGCTGATAAGAAAACTTTGCTGCATCTCTACAGAGCCCTGGTCCGCTCCAAACTGGACTATGGTTGTGCTGTGTACGGCTCTGCAAGACCCTCTTATCTGAAACTCTTGGACCCTATCCACCATCAAGGGCTTCGTCTCTGTCTTGGAGCATTCCGCACCACCCCTGTGTACAGCCTGTACGCAGAGGCAGGTGAACCCTCACTGTCCAACCGCAGGCTGAAAATGTCTCTAAATTACTATATCAGACTGTTCTCAGAACCACAGAATCCTGCCTATGACTGTGTCTTTGACCCCCAGTTTCAAAACAAATTCGAAAACAACCCTAACTGTATTCCGCCGTTTGGTGTTCGTATGCAGCCTCACGCGCGGAATGCAGGTCTAGACCTAGGAGTTGTGTCTGATTTTTCCAAGTTTCCGGATCAGCCTCCGTGGACCTTTTTCACACCAGAGATTCGTTTTGATCTCGCAGCTTTTCGTAAAGAGTCCACCAGCTCTCAGGCATACAAGGCATTGTATGCTGACCTCTGTTCAAAATTTCCATCCTGTCAGAAAATTTTCACTGACGGTTCCAAGTCTGAGGATGGAGTGGCCTGTGCAGCCTATTGCCCTGGTGCTCCTTCTCAGATACTGTTAAAACATATACCTCCAGATGCCTCTGTCTATTCTGCTGAACTTACTGCTCTGGTTCTGGCATTGAAAATAATTTCACAATCTACCAAGAGGGACTTTCTGGTTCTGTCGGATTCGCTGTCAGCTTTGGAGGCCATAGCTGGCGGCAACCTTCAGCATCCAGAACTTTTACATTTCTTTGAGCGTTTTAGCAAGTTGAAAGCGGATGGTTACAACATTATTCTAGCTTGGGTTCCTGGTCATGTTGGCATCGGAGGGAACGAAATGGTTGATCGTTTAGCCAAGAATGCCACAAGAGAGAAATT
>CM065730.1:981061-1021061 GCA_033310375.1 Conus canariensis | reverse complement strand
TTAACAGATTTCATTCACGACCCCATGACAGATTTCATTCACGACCTCGGGACAGACATTACATTCATGACCCCATGACAGATTTCATTCATGACCCCATGACAGAGATTTCATTCACGACCCCATGACAGATTTCACTCACGACCCCATGACAGATTTCATTCACGACCCCATGACAGAGATTTCATTCACGACCCCATGACAGATTTAATTCACGACACCATGACAGATTTCATTCGCTACCCCATGACAGATTTCATTCACGACCCCATGACAGATTTCATTCACGACCCCATGACAGAGATTTTAAGGATGACATGAAAGGAACTAGACATTCAGGATGTCGTCACAGACATTTGATATTAGGGATGTTGTCACAGACATTTGATATTAGGGATGTCGTGACAGACATTTGATATTAGGGATGTCGTCACAGACATTTGATATAAGGGATGTCGTGACAGACATTTGATATTAGGGATGTTGTGACAGACATTTGATATTAGGGATGTCGTGACAGACATATGATATTAGGGATGTTGTGACAGACATTTGATATTAGGGATGTCGTGACAGACATTTGATATTAGGGATGTTGTCACAGACATTTGATATTAGGGATGACGTGACAGACATTTGATATTAGGGATGTTGTGACAGACATTTGATATTAGGGATGTCGTGACAGACATATGATATTAGGGATGTTGTGACAGACATTTGATATTAGGGATGTCGTGACAGACATTTGATATTAGGGATGTTGTCACAGACATTTGATATAAGGGATGACGTGACAGACATTTGATATTAGGGATGTCGTGACAGACATTTGATATTAGGGATGTTGTGACACATCTGATATTAGGGATGTCGTGACAAACATTTGATATTAGGGATGTCGTGACAAACATTTGATATTAGGGATGTCGTGACAGACATTTGATATTAGGGATGTCGTGACAGACATTTAATATTAGGGATGTCGTGACAGACATTTGATATTAAGGATGTTGTCACAGACATTTGATATTAGGGATGTCGTGACAGACATTTGATATTAGGGATGTTGTGACAGACATTTGATGTTAGGGATGTCGTGACAGACATTTGATATTAGGGATGTTGTCACAGACATTTGATATTAGGGATGTCATGACAGACATTTGATATTAGGGATGTCGTGACAGACTTTTGATATTAGGGATGTTGTCACAGACATTTGATATTAGGGATGTCGTGACAGACATTTGATATTAGGGATGTCGTGACAGACATTTGATATTAGGGATGTTGTCACAGACATTTGATATTAGGGATGTTGTGACACAATATTTGATATTAGGTATGTCATGACACACATTTGATATTAGGGATGTCGTGACAGACATTTGATATTAGGGATGTCGTGACAGACATTTGATATTAGGGATGTTGTCACAGACATTTGATATTAGGGATGTTTGATATTAGGGATGTTGTCACAGACATTTGATATTAGGGATGTTGTGACAGACATTTGATATTAGGGATGTCGTGACAGACATTTGATATTAGGGATGTCGTGACAGACATTTGATATCAGGGATGTCGTGACAGACATTTCATATCAGGGATGTTGTGACAGACATTTGATATTAGGGATGTCGTGACAGACATTTGATATCAGGGATGTCGTGACAGACATTTGATATTAGGTGATGTATGCACAGACATTTGATATAGGGATGTCGTGACAGACATTTGATATTAGGGATGTGTGACAGACATTTGATATTAGGGATGTCGTGACAGACATTTGATATTAGGGATGTTGTCACAGACATTTGATATTAGGGATGTGTGACAGACATTTGATATTAGGGATGTTCGTGACAGACATTTGATATTAGGGATGTTGTGACAGACATTTGATATTAGGATGTCGTGACAGACATTTGATATTAGGGATGTCGTGACAGACATTTGATATTAGGGATGTGTCGACAGACATTTCATATTCAGGGATGTTGTGACCAAATTTGATATTAGGTATGTCATGACAGACATTTGATACTAGGGATGTCGTGACAGACATTTGATATTAGGGATGTGTCACAGACATTTGATATTAGGGATGTCGTGACAGACATTTGATATTAGGGATGTCACAGACATTTGATAACGATTTGATATTAGGGATGTTGTCACAGACATTTGATATTAGGGATGTGTGACAGACATTTGATATTAAGGATGTCGTCACAGACATTTGATATTAGGGATGTCGTGATAGACATTTGATATCAGGGATGTCGTGACAGACATTTCATATCAAAGGGGTGTTGTGACAGACATTTGATATTAGGGATGTCTGACAGACATTTGATATCTGGGATGTCGTGACAGACATTTATATTAGGGATGTCCTAGACATTTTGATATTAGGGATGTCGTGACAGACATTTGATATAGGGATGTCTGTGACAGACATTTGATATAGGGATGTCGTGACAGACATTTGATATTAGGGATGTCGTGACAGACATTTGATATCAGGGATGTTGTCACAGACATTTGATATTAGGGATGTCGTGACAGAACATTTGATATTAGGGATGTTGTGACAGACATTTGATATTAGGATGTTGTGAAGACATATGATATTAGGGATGTCGTGACAGACATTTGATATTAGGGATGTCGTGACAGACATTTAATATTAGGGATGTCGTGACAGAATTTGATATTAGGGATGTCGTGACAGACATTTGATATCTAGGGATGTGTGTTGAAGACATTTGATATCAGGGATGTCGTGACAGACATTTGATATTAGGGATGTCGTGACAGACATTTGATATCAGGGATGTCGTGACAGACATTTGATATTAGGGATGTCGTGACAAACATTTGATATCAGGGATGTGTGACAGACATTTGATATTAGGGATGTTGTGATCAGACATTTGATATTAGGGATGTCGTGACAGACATTTGATATTAGGGATGTCGTGACAGACATTTGATATTAGGATGTCGTAACAGACATTTGATATTAGGGATGTCTGACAGACATTTGATATTAGGGATGTCGTGTCGGCATTTGATATAAGGGATGTTGTGACAGACATTTGATATTAGGGATGTTGTGACAGACATTTGATATTAGGGATGTCGTGACAGACATTTGATATTAGGGATGTCGTGACACAGACATTTGATATTAGGGATGTTGTGACAGACATTTGATATTAGGGATGTCGTGACAGACATTTGATATTAGGGATGTTGTGACAGACATTTGATATTAGGGATGTCGTGACAGACTTATGTTTCACCATTCATGGGGTATGCAACAGACTTTTAGGGTGGTCGAGGACATTGATATTAGTGCTTGTGGCGACATTGATTAGGATTCGTGACAGACTTTGCTATTAGGGAGTCGTGACAGATACATTGAATATAGGATTCATGACACAGATTTGATATTAGGATGTGACAGACATTTGATATTAGGATTCGTGGACAGTCATTGTATTAGGGATGTTGTGCAGACTTTGAAATAGATGTCGTGACAGACATTCCCCGGGGATTGCAACTTGCCGTGTCGAGCTGCGTGTCCTGTGATCCTTAGCTTTGCTGCGGGCATCATACTTGAGATAGGCTGGTTTTAAAACTGCTTCTAGGCCTGAGAAGTCAAGATGCTGTCTGCCTAAACATAACGTGTAAGAGTTGATGCCCCTGTAGGCTTCCCATGTCAGATAGCTAAGGGTGAGGATCCTGACTAATAGAACCCCCTTTCTCCTTTTCTTGTTTTCTGCCTTTCTTATTTGGCTCTTTTCTATCTCGTCTCCCCTTCAAGTCTTCTTTTCCACACTCCTTTTTTCTCTGTGGTCTTCTTAAGATCCGCCGCGTTTGCCGTGCGGTGCGACCTGTGACGGAGGGGGATGAGATCCTGGTGATTGAGAGGGCCAACGCCCTCAACACATCACTTTGGCTCGGACCTCTCCTAGACAGGAGGTACACTCTGGCCCGCGTGTACTAATCGGCTCCCCCTTCTTGGGGCTGGGTCAAGACAGGCAGTTCTCCCGCTGGCCAAGTTAACCCCTGCAGTGCTCGGCTCTCTGTTCCCGGGAGTTGAGCATGATCAGGGGGATAGGGGTAGTGGCGTTCTGTTTGTCGTATATCTCTCCTGAAGCCTGGAAGGGGTCAAGACAGTGATTTCTTGGCCCTGGCCCCTTAGTTGGACTCCAAGGTGGGTGGGTAAGGGAGAGACGAAATATAATTAAACTAAACATGGCTTCTTCAAAAATTATCCCCCCAAAAAAGAAGAGGAAGGCAGCAGCCCCTATTTCAGGGGATTTTGAATCGGACAGTGATTCAGATATAGAGATAAGAGAGAGGACAGGTTTTTGGGCTTCCTGGCTCGTGATAGAAGGGACGGAGCAGGAAAAGCCCATTTCAGCTCTGAGTCCTTTTGCGATCCAGAAGGGCTTCCAAGGTCTAGCGGGTGACCCTCAGTCCGTGAAAAGGCTACGGAACGGATCATTCCTCGTCCAGTGCAGGTCAAAAAAACAATCGGAACAGCTGTTGAAGGCAAAAAAGCTCGTGGACAGAGAGATTCGGGTGACTCCCCATAAGCAATTGAATTCATCCAAGGGAGTTATTCGGTGCCCGGATTTGAAAGGTGTCTCGGAAGTGGAGATCAAGACAGAACTTGCATCCCAAGGTGTGACAGAGGTGCATAGGGTGACAGTCAAAAAAGGTGCAGAAAGAGTGCCCACCAACACCCTCTTTCTGACATTCTGCAACCCTGTGCTTCCTCAGGTCATTAAAGTAGGGTACCTAAATGTCCGTGTGCAATTGTATGTCCCATCCCCGTTGAGGTGTTTCAGATGTCAGAAATTTGGACATGTCAGAGATCGCTGTTCTGGGGAGGAGGTGTGTGGTATTTGTTGCAAGGCAACCCATGATGGGCCATGTAAAGACCCGGCTCATTGCGCAAACTGCGGTGGCGACCACCCCTCCTCTTCACGCAACTGCCCTGTCTGGATCCAGGAGTCCAACATTCAGAAAGTTAAAACAGAAAAGAAGATCTCATTTTTTGAGGCACGTAAGCAGGTTGTTGGCAGTCAGACACCAACAGCGTCTTCATATGCTTCAGCAATAAAGAAAGTAACGACCCGTTCAGTCTGCTGCCAGACTGATGAATTTATTTTCTCAAAGACATTACAAGGAAGACCGTTAAGCTCGGGTGGAAGCAAGTCCACCACCTCCCAACCCAAAGTGGGTGCCCCTGGTGGAGGCAAACAATCCGCCACCCCTCAGACTGCCCAGCAGTCTACTCCATCTGCTGCTGGGCAGATGAAAAAGCCAGGCCTCCCGCCTCGAACTTCCTCGAGCAGTGCCCGTGCGGGCAAGGGAGTTCAACCAAGTGTGGAGATGGTGGAGATGAGGAAGAAACCTCCACCATCTCCAAAATCCAGACCTTCTTCACCTGTGGGCAAGTCTGCCAGCAGGTCTGAAGACCCAAACAGTCCAGTGAAACTAAGCAATAAATTTGCTCCACTGAACGCAGACGATGACGAGGAGATGACTTGATTTCTCTCCTGTTCATCCTCTGCACCATGGATAGTAGTAAACTAATCCATTGGAATATCCGTGGCCTAAATTCAAATTTTGAGGAGCTGCAGCTTCTGTGTCAAACAGTAAAACCTTCCATCGTGGCTCTTCAAGAAACTAAAATTCAAAGCCAGAAGACCTTCACTCTTTCTGGCTTTAATATTCTTTCTAAACCTGCACAACCATCCACATTGGGACTGTCAGGCGGTGTTGCCCTTCTTTTACACAAAACTTTGCTGTTTAGTCCTGTCGCTCTGACTACCTCCCTTCAGGCTGTAGCTGCGAGAGTCACTCTCCACAAGACTGTTACAATCTGCTCACTGTATCTGCCACCTTCTGTCCCGGTTTGTCGTCAGGACCTTGTCAGTCTGATCGAAGAACTTCCTCGACCTTTTTTGCTGTTGGGTGACTTTAATGGTCACAATCCTCTTTGGGTAGTGTCAGTTCGTCATCCAGAGGTCTGCTTCTTGAGGATGTCCTTTCAGACTTTGATTTGTGTTGTCTGAACAATGGAGCTCCAACTTACCTCCACTCTTCCACAGGTTCACTTTCGTGTTTAGATTTGTCGATTTGTGACCCCTCGCTGGTCCTGGACTATGAGTGGTCTGTCCATGACGATCTGCACGGAAGTGACCATTTCCCTGTTCTTTTAAAACCCTTATTAACTGAAAACATCTCTGTCTCACAACATCTTAATTATAAGAAGGCCAACTGGAATCTTTTTGCCACCAATATTTCAAAAGAATTCCAGGAAGTTGATTTTCTTCAGAGTCCAGACCCAGCAGAATCTCTGACCAATACTGTGATAAACTGTGCTAAAACCTGTATTCCAATGTCTTCCAATAAACTCCAAATGCCCAAAACACCCTGGTTTAATTCAGACTGCCAACAAATTTCAAAAGTTCGCAAACGGGCTCAGCGTCGGGTATACCAACGACCTTCAGGTCCCAACGCTCGAGCCCATCAGAAACTCCGCGCCAAATCGAGACACACTTTCAAAATCAGTAAACGTCAGTCTTGGAGAAACTTTTGCTCCGGGCTGACATCAAAAACTTCAAAGAAAAAAGTCTGGAACATCATCAGAAAAATCAAAGGGAAAAACACCAACCCCTCCATTCATCACCTGAAACTTGCCGATGCTCTGGTCACTGACAAACAAGCTGTTGCCAATCTGTTGGCCTCCACCATCCAACAGAACTCCTCATCTTCAAATAAATCTGCAGCCTTTTTAAAAAACAAACAGCTCAGAGAGAAATCTTTATACAATTTCACATCAGACAACTCTGAAGCCTACAATCTCCCTTTTTCAATCAATGAACTGAAAACGGCTTTACAAACCTGCACTGATTCTGCCCCTGGTCTGGATGATATTCATTATCAGGTTTTGAAGCATTTTCCAGAAAGCTGTCTCCAGACTCTTCTTAAAGTATACAACCATATCTGGACCACAGGGTACTTTCCGCCCTCCTGGCGGAAAGCCCTGATCATTCCAATTCCAAAGCCTGCAAAGGACCTTACCAACCCTTCCAACTATCGTCCGATAGCTCTGACTAGCTGCCTCTGTAAGTTGATGGAAAAGATGGTCAACTCCCGTCTGATGTGGAAGCTGGAAACCGATGGCCTTTTGGCCAGTGAACAGTGCGGTTTCCGGAAATACCACTCGACAGTCGACCATCTAATCCGTCTGGAAACCACCATCCGCAATGCCTTTGTCAATAAACAGCATGTGGTCGCTATCTTTTTCGACCTCGAAAAAGCGTATGACACCACATGGAAATCAGGAACTCTTCTGGACCTGCACAGACTTGGTTTCCGTGGTCACCTGCCTCTGTTCATACAGAACTTTTTGGCTGATCGACAGTTCCAGGTGCGTGTTGGCACCACACTCTCTGACATCCATGGGCAGGAGTTGGGTGTCCCTCAAGGGAGCATCCTTTCTCCTGCTCTTTTCAGCATTAAAATCAACGACATTGTGAAATCGGTAAGCCAGGGCTCTGAGTCCTCTCTGTTCGTTGACGACTTTGCGCTGTACGCAGTGGGAGCTTCTTACCCCAGCGTACAGCGTCGACTCCAACTTTGTGTCAACAAGATCCAGCAGTGGGCCGAGGAAAACGGGTTTACCTTCTCCCGTACCAAAACTCAGTCAATCCATTTTCACAATTTTCGTCAATTTTTTGGTGATCCTGAAATTCGTCTGGACAAGTCCACCATTCCAGCTGTAAAAGAAGCCAAATTCCTTGGAGTTATTTTTGATCAAAAACTCAACTTTCTCAGCCACATTAAAAATCTCAAAACCTCTTGCCAGAAAGCTCTGAATATTCTGCGGGTCGTAGCACACACTGACTGGGGCGCTGATAAGAAAACTTTGCTGCATCTCTACAGAGCCCTGGTCCGCTCCAAACTGGACTATGGTTGTGCTGTGTACGGCTCTGCAAGACCCTCTTATCTGAAACTCTTGGACCCTATCCACCATCAAGGGCTTCGTCTCTGTCTTGGAGCATTCCGCACCACCCCTGTGTACAGCCTGTACGCAGAGGCAGGTGAACCCTCACTGTCCAACCGCAGGCTGAAAATGTCTCTAAATTACTACATCAGACTGTTCTCAGAACCACAGAATCCTGCCTATGACTGTGTCTTTGACCCCCAGTTTCAAAACAAATTCGAAAACAACCCTAACTGTATTCCGCCGTTTGGTGTTCGTATGCAGCCTCACGCGCGGAATGCAGGTCTAGACCTAGGAGTTGTGTCTGATTTTTCCAAGTTTCCGGATCAGCCTCCGTGGACCTTTTTCACACCAGAGATTCGTTTTGATCTCGCAGCTTTTCGTAAAGAGTCCACCAGCTCTCAGGCATACAAGGCATTGTATGCTGACCTCTGTTCAAAATTTCCATCCTGTCAGAAAATTTTCACTGACGGTTCCAAGTCTGAGGATGGAGTGGCCTGTGCAGCCTATTGCCCTGGTGCTCCTTCTCAGATACTGTTAAAACATATACCTCCAGATGCCTCTGTCTATTCTGCTGAACTTACTGCTCTGGTTCTGGCATTGAAAATAATTTCACAATCTATGAAGAGGGACTTTCTGGTTCTGTCGGATTCGCTGTCAGCTTTGGAGGCCATAGCTGGCCGCAACCTTCAGCATCCAGAACTTTTACATTTCTTTGAACTTTTTAGCAAGTTGAAAGTGGATGGTTACAACATTATTCTGGCTTGGGTTCCTGGTCATGTTGGCATCGGAGGTAACGAAATGGTTGATCGTTTAGCCAAGAATGCCACAAGAGAGAAATTGTCCAACATATATATCCCCTGCTCAGATCTGAAACCCAAAATTAATGATTATGTGAAAGACCTCTGGCAGGAGGATTGGAATACCCAGACGGATAACAAACTCTTTCGGATCCGTCCAAACCTTAAGGAGTTCCTCCCATCTACGTCTGGTGGTCGTAAAGAGGAAACGGTTCTGTGCCGGCTGCACACCGGCCATTCGTATTTTACTCATTCCTACCTTTTAAAGAGTGAAGAAGCTCCGTGGTGCATTCCATGTCATGTGCCACTCACAATGAAACATATTCTTTTAGAGTGTTGGGACTTGCACGATGTGAGACACAAACATTTTACAGCGGAGTCCATGAAGATCCTGTTCAGGGATGTCCCGCCTGACGTGATCCTTGACTTTTTGAGAGAGATTAACATTTTTCATCTGATTTAAGATTTTACGGAAGAAAGATTTTTAATGAAGTTTCTGGTGCGTTTCTAGAAGATGTCATTTAAAGAGATGTGTGAAAGGTTTTTTTTTTTTTTTTTTTTTTTAAAAAATGACTTGTGAGTTGATTTTAACGTGGTGACAGCCCTGATGTGGCCCCTTGCGGTCGGCTGGGCTATAAGCAACATTATCCTATCCTTATCCTACAGACGTTTCATATTAGGGATGTCGTGACAGACATTTGATATTAGGGATGTTGTGTCTGACATTTGATATAAGGGATGTTGTGACAGACATTTCATATTAGGGATGTCGTGACAGACATTTGATTTTAGGGATGTCGTGACAGACGTTTGATATTAGGGATGTTGTGACAGACGTTTGATATTAGGGATGTTGTGACACAATATTTGATATGAGGTATGTCATGACACGCATTTGATATTAGGGATGTTGTGACAGACATTTGATATTAGGGATGTCGTGACACACATTTGATATTAGGGATGTTGTGACAGACATTTGATATTAGGGATGATGTGACACATTTGATACTAGGGATGTCGTGACAGACATTTGATATTAGGGATGTCGTGACAGACATTTGATATTAGGGATGTTGTGACATTTGATATTAAGGATGTTGTGACAGACATTTGATATTAGGGATGTCGTGACAGACATTTGATATTAGGGATGTTGTGACAGACATTTGATTTTAGGGATGTTGTGACAGACATTTGATATTAGGGATGTCATGACAGACATTTTATATTAGGGATGTCGTGACAGACATTTTATATTAGGGATGTCATGACACAGACTTGATATTAGGGATGTTGTGACAGACATTTGATATTAGGGATGTTGTGGCAGACATTTGATTTCAGGGATGTCGTGACAGACATTTGATATTAGGGATGTCGTGACAGACATTTGATATTAGGGATGTCATGACACAGATTTGATATTAGGGATGTTGTGACAGACATTTGATATTAGGGATGTCGTGACAGACATTTGATATTAGGGATGTTGTGACAGACATTTGATATTAGGGATGTCGTGACAGACGTTTCATATTAGGGATGTCGTGACAGACATTTGATATTAGGGATGTTGTGTCTGACATTTGATATAAGGGATGTTGTGACAGACATTTCATATTAGGGATGTCGTGACAGACATTTGATTTAGGGATGTCGTGACAGACGTTTGATATTAGGGATGTTGTGACAGACGTTTGATATTAGGGATGTTGTGACACAATATTTGATATGAGGTATGTCATGACACGCATTTGATATTAGGGATGTTGTGACAGACATTTGATATTAGGGATGTCGTGACACACATTTGATATTAGGGATGTTGTGACAGACATTTGATATTAGGGATGATGTGACACATTTGATACTAGGGATGTCGTGACAGACATTTGATATTAGGGATGTCGTGACAGACATTTGATATTAGGGATGTTGTGACATTTGATATTAAGGATGTTGTGACAGACATTTGATATTAGGGATGTCGTGACAGACATTTGATACTAGGGATGTCGTGACAGACATTTGATATTAGGGATCTCGTGATAGACATTTGATATCAGGGATGTCGTGACAGACATTTCATATCAGGGATGTTCTGACAGACATTTGATATTAGGGATGTCGTGACAGACATTTGATATCAGGGATGTCGTGACAGACATTTGATATTAGAGATGTTGTCACAGACATTTTGATATTAGGGATGTCGTGACAGACATTTGATATTAGGGATGTTGTGACAGACATTTGATGTTAGGGATGTCGTGACAGACATTTGATATTAGGGATGTTGTCACAGACACTTGATATTAGGGATGTCGTGACAGACATTTGATATTAGGGATGTCGTGACAGACATTTGATATTAGGGATGTTGTCACAGACATTTGATATTAGGGATGTCGTGACAGACATTTGATATTAGGGATGTCGTGACAGACATTTGATATTAGGGATGTTGTCACAGACATTTGATATTAGGGATGTTGTGACAGACATTTAATATTAGGGATGTCGTGACAGATATTTGATATTAGGGATGTCGTGACAGACATTGATATTAGGGATGTCGTGACAGACATTTGATATTAGGGATGTTGTGACAGACATTTGATATCAGGGATGTCGTGACAGACATTTGATATTAGGGATGTCGTGACAGACATTTGATATTAGGGATGTCGTGACAAACATTTGATATCAGGGATGTTGTGACAGACATTTGATATTAGGGATGTCGTGACAGACATTTGATATTAGGGATGTCGTGACAGACATTTGATATTAGGGATGTCGTACAGACATTTGATATTAGGGATGTCATGACAGACATTTGATATTAGGGATGTCGTGTCTGGCATTTGATATAAGGGATGTTGTGACAGACATTTGATATTAGGGATGTCGTGACAGACATTTGATATTAGGGATGTCGTGACAGACATTGATATTAGGGATGTCGTGACAGACATTTGATATTAGGGATGTCGTGACAGACATTTGATATTAGGGATGTTGTGACAGACATTTGATATTAGGGATGTCGTGACAGACATTTTATATTAGGGATGTCGTGACAGACATTTTATATTAGGGATGTCGTGACAGACATTTAATATTAGGGATGTCATGACACAGACTTGATATTAGGGATGTTGTGACAGACATTTGATATTAGGGATGTTGTGGCAGACATTTGATTTCAGGGATGTCGTGACAGACATTTGATATTAGGGATGTCGTGACAGACATTTGATATTAGGGATGTCATGACACAGATTTGATATTAGGGATGTTGTGACAGACATTTGATATTAGGGATGTCGTGACAGACATTTGATATTAGGGATGTTGTGACAGACATTTGATATTAGGGATGTCGTGACAGACGTTTCATATTAGGGATGTCGTGACAGACATTTGATATTAGGGATGTTGTGTCTGACATTTGATATAAGGGATGTTGTGACAGACATTTCATATTAGGGATGTCGTGACAGACATTTGATTTTAGGGATATCGTGACAGACGTTTGATATTAGGGATGTTGTGACAGACGTTTGATATTAGGGATGTTGTGACACAATATTTGATATTAGGTATGTCATGACACGCATTTGATATTAGGGATGTTGTGACAGACATTTGATATTAGGGATGTCGTGACACACATTTGATATTAGGGATGTTGTGACAGACATTTGATATTAGGGATGTTGTGACACATTTGATACTAGGGATGTCGTGACAGACATTTGATATTAGGGATGTCGTGACAGACGTTTCATATTAGGGATGTTGTGACACAATATTTGATATTAGGTATGTCATGACACACATTTGATATTAGGGATGTTGTGACAGACATTTGATATTAGGGATGTCGTGACAGACATTTGATATTAGGGATGTCGTGACAGACATTTGATATCAGGGATGACGCGACAGACATTTCATATCAGGGATGTTCTGACAGACATTTGATATTAGGGATGTCGTGACAGACATTTGATATCAGGGATGTCGTGACAGACATTTGATATTAGAGATGTTGTCACAGACATTTGGTATTAGGGATGTCGTGACAGACATTTGATATTAGGGATGTTGTGACAGACATTTGATGTTAGGATGTCGTGACAGACATTTGATATTAGGGATGTTGCACAGACACTCGATATTAGGGATGTCGTGACAGACATTTGATATTAGGGATGTCGTGACAGACATTTGATATTAGGGATGTTGTCACAGACATTTGATATTAGGGATGTCGTGACAGACATTTGATATTAGGGATGTCGTGACAGACATTTGATATTAGGGATATTGTCACAGACATTTGATATTAGGGATGTTGTGACACAATATTTGATATTAGGTATGTCATGACACACATTTGATATTAGGGATGTCGTGACAGACATTTGATATTAGGGATGTCGTGACAGACATTTGATATTAGGGATGTCGTGACAGACATTTGATATTAGGGATGTTGTCACAGACATTTGATATTAGGGATGTTTGATATTAGGGATGTTGTCACAGACATTTGATATTAGGGATGTTGTGACAGACATTTGATACTAGGGATGTCGTGACAGACATTGATATTAGGGATGTCGTGATAGACATTTGATATCAGGGATGTCGTGACAGACATTTCATATCAGGGATGTTGTGACAGACATTTGATATTAGGGATGTCATGACAGACATTTGATATCAGGGATGTCGTGACAGACATTTGATATTAGGGATGTTGTCACAGACATTTGATATTAGGGATGTCGTGACAGACATTTGATAATTAGGGATGTTGTGACAACATTTGATACTAGGGATGTCGTGACAGACATTTGATATTAGGGATGTCGTGACAGACATTTGATATTAGGGATGTTGTGACAGACATTTGATATTAGGATGTCGTGACAGACATTGATATTAGGGATGTCGTGACAGACATTTGATATTAGGGATGTTGTGACAGACATTTGATATTAGGGATGTCGTGACAGACATTTGATATTAGGGATGTCGTGACAGACATTTGATATTAGGGATGTTGTGACAGACTTTGATATTAGGGATGTTGTGACAGACATTTGATATTAGGTATGTCTGACAACATTTGATATTAGGGATGTTGTGACAGACATTTGATATTAGGGATGTCGTGACAGACATTTGATATTAGGGATGTCGTGACAGACATTTGATATAGGGATGTCGTGACAGACATTTATATTAGGGATGTGTGACAGACATTTGATATTAGGGATGTCGTGACAGACATTTGATATAGGGATGTCGTGACAGACATTTGATATTAGGGATGTGTGGGATGTCGTGACAGACATTTGATATCAGGGATGTTGTGACAGACATTTGATATAGGGATGTCGTGACAGACATTTGATATTAGGGATGTGTGACAGACATGATATAGGGATGTGACAGATTTATGTACAGACATTTGATATTAGGGATGTCGTGACAGACATTTGATATTAGGGATGTCGTGACAGACATTTGATATTAGGGATGTCGTGACAGACATTTGATATTAGGGATGTCGTGACAGACATTTGATATTAGGGATGTCGTGACAGACATTGATATTAGGGATGTCGTGACAGACATTGATATTAGGGATGTCGTGACAGACATTGATATTAGGGATGTTGTGACAGACATTTGATATTAGGGATGTCGTGACAGACATTTGATATTAGGGATGTCGTGACAGACATTTGATATTAGGATGTCATTGACAGACATTTGATATTAGGGATGTCGTGACAGACATTTGATATTAGGGATGTCGTGACAGACATTTGATATTAATATGGGATGTCGTGACAGACATTTGATATTAGGGATGTCATGACAGACATTTGATATTAGGGATGTGTGACAGACATTTGATATTAGGGATGTTCGTGACAGACATTTGATATTAGGGATGTCGTGACAGACATTTGATATTAGGGATGTCGTGACAGACATTTGATATTAGGGATGTCTGACACATTTGATATAGGGATGTCGTGACAGACATTTGATATTAGGGATGTCGTGACAGACATTTGATATTAGGGATGTTGTGACAGACATTTGATATTAGGGATGTCGTGACAGACATTTGTATATTAGGGATGTCGTGACAGACATTTGATATTAGGGATGTGTGACATTTGATATTAGGGATGTTGTACAGACATTTGATATTAGGGATGTCGTGACAGACATTTGATATTAGGGATGTTGTGACAGACATTTGATATAGGGATGTTGTGACAGACATTTGATATTAGGGATGTCGTGACAGACATTTGATATTAGGGATGTCGTGACAGACATTTGATAATTAGGGATGTGTGACAGACATTGATATTAGGATGTCGTGACAACAATTGATATTAGGGATGTTGTGACAGACATTTGATATTAGGGATGTGTGACAGACATTTGATATTAGGGATGTTGTGACAGACATTTGATATTAGGGATGTCGTGACAGACATTTGATATTAGGGATGTCGTGACAGACATT
Source organism: Conus canariensis (assembly GCA_033310375.1). Lineage (NCBI taxonomy): Eukaryota > Metazoa > Mollusca > Gastropoda > Neogastropoda > Conidae > Conus > Conus canariensis. The sequence continues at coordinate 1,005,643 of CM065730.1, read as the reverse complement.
TGATATTAGGGATGTCGTACAGACATTTGATATAGGGATGTCGTGACAGACATTTGATATAGGGATGTGTGACAGACATTTGAATATAGGGATGTCGTGACAGACATTTGATATTAGGGAATGTCGTGACAGACATTTGATATTAGGGATGTCGTGACAACATTTGATATAGGGATGTCGTGCACAACATTTGATATTAGGGATGTCGTGACAGACATTTGATATTAGGGATGTGTGACAGACATTTGATATTAGGGATGTCGTGACAGACATTTGATATTAGGGATGTCGTGACAGACATTTAATATTAGGGATGTCTGAACAGACATTGATATTAGGGATGTCGTGACAGACATTTGATATTAGGGATGTGACATTTGATTGGATGTCATGACACATTGATATTAGGGATGTCGTGACAGACATTTGATATTAGGGATGTATGACAGACATTTGATATTAGGGATGTCGTGACAGACATTTGATATTAGGGATGTTGTACAGACATTATGATATTAGGGATGTTTGTGACAGACATTTGATATTAGGGATGTCGTGACAGACATTTGATATTAGGGATGTTGTGACAGACATTTGATATTAGGGATGTTGTGACAGACATTTGATATTAGGGATGTCGTGACAGACATTTGATATTAGGGATGTTGTGACAGACGTTTGATATTAGGGATGTTGTGACACAATATTTGATATTAGGTATGTCATGACACACATTTGATATTAGGGATGTTGTGACAGACATTTGATATTAGGGATGTCGTGACACACATTTGATATTAGGGATGTCGTGACAGACATTTGATATATGGGATGTCATGACACACATTTGATATTAGGGATGTCGTGACACACATTTGGTATTATGGATGCTGTGACGTGACGCTTGGTAGCAGGAATGTCGTGACAGATGCTTGATATCAGGAATATCGTGACAGGCGCTTGATAGCAGGAATGTCGTGACAGATGCTTGATAGCAGGAATGTCGTGACAGGCGCTTGATAGCAGGAATGTCGTGACAGATGCTTGATAGTAGGAATGTCGTGACAGGCGCTTGGTAGTAGGAATGTCGTGACAGATGCTTGGTAGTAGGAATGTCGTGGCAGGCGCTTGGTAGTAGGATCGTCGTGACAGACACTTGGTGGCAGGGATATCATGACAGATGCTTGGTAGTAGGATTGTCGTGACAGATGCTTGGTAGTAGAATGTCGTGACAGATGCTTGGTAGTAGGAATGTCGTGACAGATGCTTGGTAGTAGGAGTATCGTGACAGACGCTTGGTAATAGGAGTGTCGTGACAGATGCTTGGTAGTAGGAATGTCGTTACAGATGCTTGGTACTAGGAATGTCGTGACGAAAGCCTAATATTGAGCGTCTTTGACAACATTCCTATGATAAATAGGAATGTTGTCAAAGACGCTCAATATTAGGGACGTGACGGTTGATGCGAGAGACCTCATAAAAGACGCGTGACTTTAGGGAAGTCTGCAGTAAACAAGCACTGTTTGCAAACAACTGGAAATCGGTTGCTGCAGACATCTGTGTTTGCTAACGCTGGGGCAGCAGAATATTCCTATGGTTGGCGTAGCTGGCCCTCTAATTCAGGACAATTTTCTTTCTGCCTTCCGCTCCCCCCCCCTCCTCCTCTCCCCGCCGAAAATTTGTCATATAGATGAATGTTAATGTGTCCATGTTACTGGTCATAACCTGGACCGACTTCAGTTAAGTTTGTCTCGGCTGAGATAGGCCTTTTATAGCCTTTATATTTCTTTGTATGTCATTTTGAACCCCATCGAAGCAGACATTACTGCATTACGTTTGATCCTTTATGTTGTGTGTGTGTGTGTGTGTGTGTGTGTGTGCGCGCGCGCGCGCGCGCGTGCGTGCGTCCGTGCGTGCGCGTGATTGAATTACGTGGTGCTTTATTTTGTTCATGTTTTGTTCGTAACTATTCCAAGAGGATTTAGGAGCATAGTCCCGCTTCACTGGTAGGAGGCAGCTGGATTAACTGTAACAGAAGAGCGGGAGGCAGTAGGCAGTGGAGGCAGTAGGCACTGGAGTCGAAGACTTCACCACCATCACCGAACCTGTGGTCTGGTGGAAGTCGGTGGCCTCCGCCATGATGCAGGGCCGGAAATGGACCTGTCTCCAGGAGCTGAGGAAGACAGCTGGCGTGTGCTTCACAAGACCAACAGCAACATGGTTGCCACTGACAACAAGTCCAAGCTAGACCTCCACCACCACCACCACCAGTCAGTCAGCAGTCCACACAACGGCACTGCAGATCCTAGTGCCAGACGTTGATATTCCTGCTGAGACTGGAATGACCCGCTCCGGGAAGTCTCTGAGGCCAAGACGGTCGACACGTTTCTGTCAAGAGCTTCCAGACTTTCAGACTTTCATTCATCGAAACTTTCGTTTCATAGCATTTTGGGCCGTTCAGTGTTGTGACAGAATAATGACATGACGATTGTTGTCACTCTGCTCGAAGAAGAAGAGGAAGGAAGGAAGAAGGAGGAAGGAAGGAAGGAAGGAAGGAAAGAAGGAAGGAAGAAGAAGACGAAGGGGGAAGAGGAATGAAGACGAAGAACGTGGGAAAGAAGGGAACAGGACACACCAGTGCTGTCTCTCCAGGCGTGGACACATGATGACATAGATGACAGCGTTTGTTTATCAGAGCTCGGTTGCTCTCCCCTGGTGCTGACTCGGTGTGTGCCGGTGGACCCGAGGGCGGTGCGGACTCCAAAACAGAAGAAACCCACACCATGTTCTTTTGTATTTGGCGCCGCCAGTCGTCATGTGAATTTTGTCGCCCCAACTACGTTTCCTTTGATGTGATAAGCTTTTCACTTTGCACACCTCATGTGGCCTTGCTTGGACAGAGTTCAATCCCTTTGACTCTACGAACTGGTTGACGCTTTGGGAGACGAACAAGTTAATGTCGAGGACTTGCTCAGCTTCAGTGCTTGTCTGCTGTTGGGCTGAGAACTTGCCCAGTGTTGGCAAAATACAGACAGATATACAGACAGACATACAAACAGGGTGTGTGTCAGTCTCAAGCTCACTGCTATCTGGGGAGTATTGTACTGTGCATTTTGAAACATCCTTTTTACGTTTTCTTGTGCGTGTTGTGTGTGTGTGTGTGTGTGTGTGTGTGTGACCGACAGACAGACAAGAATCGAACAGTACATGCGCCGGTAACGAGTGATTTTTGTTGTTTTTGTTCTGTCCAGTGAATTGGGCCCATCATAATTACTGGCGAAAGCAGAGGCCACCTCCACCTCCCTGTCGCCAACTGCTGAAAGGAAGAGACAGAGGGGGAGGAAGGCATGCTGTGGCCATCACTGAAGCCGATGAAAGGAAGACGACAGATGGGGAGGAAGTGTAGGAAGACATGTTGCAGCCATCACTGAAGCTGCTGAAAGGAAGACGACAGATGGGGAGGAAGTGTAGGAAGACATGTTGCAGCCATCACTGAAGCTGATGAAAGGAAGACGACAGATGGGGAGGAAGTGTAGGAAGACATGTTGCAGCCATCACTGAAGCTGCTGAAAGGAAGACGACAGATGGGGAGGAAGTGTAGGAAGACATGTTGCAGCCATCACTGAAGCTGTTGAAAGGAAGAGACAGATGGGGAGGAAGTGTAGGAAGACATGTTGCAGCCATCACTGAAGCTGTTGAAAGGAAGAGACAGATGGGGAGGAAGTGTAGGAAGACATGTTGCAGCCATCACTGAAGCTGCTGAAAGGAAGACGACAGATAGGAAGTGTAGGAAGACATGTTGCAGCCATCACTAAGCTGTTGAAAGGAAGAGACAAGAATGGGAAGATGGAAGATGTTGCAGAGAAGACACAATGATTGCAAGCCATCACTGAAGTGTGAAAGGAAGACGACAGATGGAGGAAGTGTAGGAAGACATGTTGCAGCCATCACTGAAACTGCCGAAAGGAAGACAGAGGGGGAAGAAGCGTAGGAAGACATGCTGCAGCCATCACTGAACGGTGAGAATGAAGGACACTTTTTGCTTTTTCCCACAATTCAAACCTGGCCTTCAGGTCATAGCGTTCTCTCTTAGAGCTCCTGAAAAGAAAAAAAATATTGCTCTCTCTCTCTCACTCGCGTTCTCTCTCTCTCTCTCTCTCTCTCTCCTCTCTAACACAGTGACAGATTTTTCTCCATCCAATTTATTGATTCGATGACAACCATCCATTAAAGGGAAACAACTCATCTGTATGAACACCGACACAAGAAACCCACATCAATTTAATACAGTGTATTTTGGATACATCTCTTACAGTGTCTACCACAGACATCCATCTACCTCCAAACCAAAAAATAACTCCAGGCCATGGATCAGGATTTGAACGAGCAGGGGGGGGGGGGGGGGGGGGGGGGGGGGGGGGGGAGGAGACAGGCAGACACGATCATCACCACCAAAGACGAGTGCATCAGTCAACGGTTTGGATTCAAACTGAAACGATTTGTTGTTTTTAGTTGGCGAGGGTGAATAATAAACAAGACGGAGGAGGAAGAAAAAAACCGGAACCAAAAAAATTACCTGAATAATGACAAAGTGTGAAGAAGACGGAAGGGGGGGGGGGGGGGGGGGGGGGGGGGGTCATTCGGGACGGGGGACGGGGACAACAGACGAGGCATGTAAGCGACGGCAGGATGGATAGGGCTGGGCAGAGTCAACTCCGAAGGGGGGACTAGCGAGTGCTCGCAGCTAAAAGGGCGATTAGAGTCGAGAGGGGATTGCAGATAAACAGTGAGCGCGTACCTCTGGGATACGACTGGATGAAAAGATAGAGAAAAGGAAAATCAGTTTCTCTCTCTCTCTCTTGTCTCTCTCTCTCTCTCAGCGGACTATCTGTGGGGGGGGGGGGGGGGGGGGGGGGTCTGGTTCTGAAGTTTGAAGCCAAACAGAAAGCGGGATACCACAAGACGCTAAAGACAGACACACAACAACGAAAATCCCAACACCTCCAATGCGTTAAATCATCCGTGAAGACTCCTGTCCAACATCAATACACCAAGTACGGAAAATCACCAGATCAAGAAAAAGGGCAAACCTGAACTCTGGAAAGAGGCGGTGGGGGAGGGATGGGGGCAGAGGTTTTGGACAATGGAATAGTTGGTGCGAATTTACAGGGTGTAACGTGGCATCATTTGTAATGTGGCATAATCTGAAGCAGAGGACGCCATCAGACAACTATCGCCCTCACAAGGGTGAGCGCGTGCGGATCTCCGCCGCCAGGGCTTACCAGCCTGTCTCGCAGACTCCCACTTCGATCCGGATCCGTAGGATAAATTCAGCGGGTCACAGTCCACCTCGACACCAAGTCACCTTGGAATCGGTCAGGTTGTGGATTTTTTGCGTCATTCTGCTGACAGGCAGACAGACTGACGGGCCGGCCGCCCGCCCGCCCGCGCGGGCGGGCGGGCAGGCTGACTGACAGACTGGAATACACAAATTCCCCAGCGGGGGTAGGACTGTCAAGTCAGTTCAGTGTCATAAAAAAGCCTTGGGGTTGTCCATCTCCACCTTGTATGCCACTCTGACAGCAGTGGAATATTGATACTCCCCTACTATTGTCCAGAATCCATTTGACTGGAGTATTCAATAGATTTCAGTTTCTTCATTCCATCCTCTGTTCCATCCTCGTGCACTTGCTTGAAGTCCCCCGCGGCTTTCATTCTGCTCAAAGAAATCCGTCTTCTTCACACATTTGTTGGTGAGCGTACTCGTATTTACAAATATACACATGATATTCTTCGATCTATTTTGGAGGGGGCGGGACAAGTATTGGAGGGAAGGGAAAGCGAAGGGGGTGGGGGTCGAGCAATTGCAACTTGCGTAATGAAACGAATCAAATTCTTAACTTTACAAAGGAAAAAAAAATGGACCTAAGAACCCAATTGTGCAACAGACTTGCTGGAATCATCATTTATTATGACTGCTCGCCTTAATTATGCGTTTTTCGCCGTTTCACAAATTGTGTTTCGCCATTTGGACACTTTATTCTTTTAATTGCTCCTTCCCTCTTATCCCCCCCCCCCCCCCCCCACACACACACAAAAATGTGTATTGCAGAAAAATGTAACACTGGAAAAAACAAACTTCAGAAGTTGAAATCATAGATTCTAAGCAAACGAAAATATTCTGCGCAAGATATTTCCCCCGTTTCCAAGACTGTGCTTTACTTCATCAAGACATTTCCTAGTAAAACTCGCCAAAATGAACATTGTTCAATATCCTTCCTTGTCTTGGTGTGCGGTGCGTCATTTTAGACGGTACAGAAAAAAACGAGGCTCAACATGGTCACGGCTTTGGAATCTCTCCAACACACAATACAAACACTCGCAGTCTCCCCATCCTCTTCAGATTTCTGGGAAGTATGTGACATTGAAGCAGAGGTCGCAGGTTGATTAAACGGAATTAAAAGTTTAAAGGATGGTGGAAAAAAAGACGAGGCACTTGTTAAAGTACATATTAACCTCCCCTCCCCATAACGTTCACTACACTATTCGCAGCACCAAGTGACGGGATGATCCTATTCAATAAAAATCCACTCCATCAAAAACGGCAAAAATAGAGGAAAGAAAAAAAAAAGGAATAAAACGCCATACCACAACAGACTTATCCCTGGAAACATGTATCCCTTTTTTGATGAAATGCGAACGGGTCCGAAGCGTTTTTAAACTGGGGGGAAAAAAAAGACAAAAATCCAACACGATTGCACACAACGACTAGTGCTCCTCAGTAAATCAAAGATGCGACCTGGATACATTGCACGTTGCACGGCAGCTTAGCAGAAAAGTGAAGTCCGACTGCACCAAACACTGGTGTTACACACACTTGTAGACACAAGCTTCGTGAAAGAATGGATACCTTTCTGTTTGGGGAAGGAGAGGGGCGGGATGAAGAACGGGGAGAGAACGCCTTTTTGCCGCTCCAAAGTTAATAACTTTTTTTTTTTTTTTCCAAACCGAGGTGTAAACAATTAAACAGTAAATGCGAAACAAGCCGCGAAGCTTTTTGGAAAAAAAAATCCCCTTAATCGTTTTCCGTTTCCTTGTATTTCTAAACCACAATTTCAAAGTCGGTTTACTTTAAAAAACAATGGGCATGGACTCTGTCACGGAACATAAAATTGCGGGGAAAAAAGGCCGTAGACTTGCCCTATACGCTCATCTTTTTTGTAAGACATCACTTTAAGCGCCGGTAGGAAGAAAAAATTTCTATCAACATTGGATGGCAGGGTTAAGGGTGGGGATGGGGTGGGGTGAAGGTCGGGTGCTATGCGTTCTACAGGTAAACGATGCTGGCGCATTGCACAGGGAGCGGCAGTGTCGGGTGGCCAGTGACGGCACCGTGTAACTCAGGGAGACCAGTGCTTCACAGTACAGCGCCACTTGGCCACCCTCTACACCTCCGCCAACAATTCACCCGACATCCAAAAAAGTTCCAAGCCAGCAATCGGATCACAACAAGACACAAACGGATTCGTGAGTACCGTGACAGTGTGAAGGTAACTGAAATAAATACATAGAAGTCAAAGAAAGAAAAAAGACGTGTGGAAGGATGATCCACTGCGCGCGCGACTTTTTCCAGTATATGCAGCACGGATAGATCCTATTGTTTCAAAGCCCTCGTCAATATTTATGTACAGCTCAACCCACGCACGCACGCCCACACACACGCACTTTCTCTCTCTCTCCCACACACGCACTTCAGACCCCCCCCCCCCCCCCCCCCCAAAAAAAAAAATCGCTGTACAATGATTGGAATGTAAAGTATGTTGCAGCAGTGCTTTCATCATATTCATGGAAGATTATGGAAGGCACTTTCTTTTGACAAAAATAATAGCAATAATAATCAGCTAAGCAATGCATCCACAGGCACTTGATGCTAAATCAACTACCCACATACATAACTTAGGAAGACATCGATTCTTAGGAAGACGCCGAGTGACGGTTGTGTCAAGAAAGTGGTTAATACATATCTCGCCCCAACGTAATAGCTTGGAGCGGCAACTCAGCGCAGCTTTGACCGTAAAACGTCAATCAATGGAGAAGGCCACAGTGAACGGTGCCGTGGGGCATGTGGGCTGTACGGGCAAACATGGCACTGGTGCATGGCGCGAGTGGGAAACACAGCCGTGGCTGTAGACTTGGAGCTGAAGGCAATGCCTCCGAGGCAGGCACCGAGTTGACAACGTTGAAGACTAGATGTTCAAAATAAGGTTCTCTCTGCTGCATACAGGCGAGGTGTAGGGTGTGCGCAGACCGACGGGGTGTGTGTGGGGCTGTGCCATGTTTCTGGAATAGCGGCAAAGTCACGATCAACTCGTTTTGAACACAATTCAGGTGAATAAAATCTCTATGGACTAAGAAAAACAACAACAACAAAAAACCAAACCGCCGTTCTTATCCTATAAGGAAAAAAGGTCTGCTTGCTATCCTCCTGTGGCCAGGACTGTGCATGTCGGACACAATGAGCTGAGTTTAGCGTGCGGGCACATCTTCGTAGCGGGCACACAGTGACTGAAGCGACCAGTCACTTCACACGCTTGGCTCCACACCGACAAAATGCTGCCTCACCCAAGCAGTCACCGACAGTTTGCTCTCGGGCCCTGACTGCACACTAGCTGTCTGTCACACACAATTCTGTCACTGCAGTTGTTTGCTCTCGGGCCCTGACTGCACGCTAGCTGTCTGTCACACAAAATTCTGTCACTGCAGTAGTTTGCTCTCGGGCCCTGACTGCACGCTAGCTGTCTGTCACACAAAATTCTGTCACTGCAGTAGTTTGCTCTCGGGCCCTGACTGCACGCTAGCTGTCTGTCACACACAATTCTGTCACTGCAGTAGTTTGCTCTCGGGCCCTGACTGCACGCTAGCTGTCTGTCACACACAATTCTGTCACTGCAGTAGTTTGCTCTCGGGCCCTGACTGCACGCTAGTTGTCTGTCACACACAATTCTGTCACAGTTTGCTCTCGGGCCCCGACTGCACGCTAGCTGTCTGTCGCACACAATTCTGTCACTGCAGTAGTTTGCTCTCGGGCTCTGACTGCACGCTAGCTGTCTGTCACACACAATTCTGTCACTGCAGTAGTTTGCTCTCGGGCCCTGACTGCACGCTAGCTGTCTGTCACACACAATTCTGTCACTGCAGTAGTTTGCTCTCGGGCCCTGACTACACACTAGCTGTCTGTCACACACAATTCTGTCACTGCAATAGTTTGCTCTCGGGCCCTGACTCCGTCACACACAATTCTGTTACTGCAGTAGTTGGCATGGCGCAGGCTGCAAGTCGACCACTTCAGTCGGCCAGTCTCTTTGTGTTGGGGAAAGACTGTCCTGAAATCTGTTCTAACCACTGATCACGTTCTGTCTGTTCGTTTTTCATCAATGGATGAGTCACTCAACGCATAAGCACAATGGCCATTCATCAATAGTTGCGTCACTCAACGCACATGCATAATGGCCATTTCTGTGTTCAACACGGCCTACAGGTGTGGAAACAAGTCAGTCATGATGTTGACGTTCACAGGGGACACAGAGAGAGAGATGCCAGGTGAGAACAGCGAGGAATGTGGAATTGCCAACTTGTCCCTAAAGTCACAGTTCATTCTAGTCTCACACACCGGCACTGGAATCCAACGGTTGAGCATTCACATCAATAAAAAGACACGAGGCACGGTGCAATGGAATGGCTGATGTGCACTGTTCTTGGACAGGCTTGTCCTCAGTCAACAGTTGTTCCACACAACACTGGGATGTCCATGGTGAGTTGGAAAAGAGATCAGTCCTCGATACAGCCCGTCTGTAGAGTTGTTCCACACAACACTAGGATGTCCGTGGTGAGTTGGAAAAGAGATCAGTCCTCGATAAGCCCTTTCACAGAGCCTGTCTGCAGGATTCCAGTCACACTGCCACCGTCTGGGCACAAACCAGGGAGGGATGGGGAGAGGCAGAGTGAGGGGCTGTTGTCCACATGTAGATCGGCTTTGACCACATTCTGCCTGACCCCCATCCCGCCAGGTCAGTCTGTAGTCTCCTCATGCCGGACATCTTTAGCCGACATAGCTGGTGTGGGTTTTTTTTTTCTTCTAAATCGTGAGACGATTTTACTTTAGTTGTTTAACTTTAAGCAGCGTGTTTCTCCCCTTCTCTCTGGTTCAGCTTCATTCAGCTTCAACAAAATAATCATAAAATGTACAATGTGCAACAAAAGCACTGAAATTGGGGCGGGGGGGGGGGGGGGGGGGGGGGGAAGGAAACGCACACACATACATCAGTCAGTTGATTCCACAAGTATTTTAAAAAAAAACAGTTAAATGTAGTAAAGCAACTGAAACTGCAGCAGAGAGAGGGGCACCGTGTTTTCAACAACCCTTATCAACTGAAAGAACCAGGAACGGTCAACAAGTCTGGAAGACCAAGGCACGGAATGCATGATTCACACTACACCACCACCACCACTATCAGCAGCAGCAGCAAACTACTGCGGGAATGGTGACATGCGCCCCAAAAGTGGGCCACAGCTGCTGCACTCCCTTCGTTGTGCCGCTGCCTGCCACCTCAAAGGCAAGACGGAATGCATTCAAGGATAAAAATAATAAAGGCATCGTATAAAGGAACCCCCTTCACCCCACCCCATCAAGAAAAAAGTCAAAGTACGTTTAAGGTTTACTGGAATATGGAAATCGTCTTGAGTGAAGGCAGTGCATGTATATCATTCGCCTATGGAATCGGTTTTGCCCCACGACTAAAATAAATCAGCTATCATTCTGGAGGCCATTGACGACAAAAAGAAGTCGTCGATTCACATGGATTCAATGTACAGGTTCAACAGTTGGACCACCGATGTAAAACTGCTGTGTTAGACGTGTATATGACAAACAGAACAACATGGCATACAACAAAGGCGTTTGGTCACTATGATATGTTTGACAAGGCGTGTTCCGGCAGGAACACTGGAATGGAAGCCCGAATGATTGCGTTGCTGGCTGGCACCGATGGCACCACGCCACAAAACACACACCTCTCACAGACCACATGGCTGGCACCACGCCACAACACACACCTCTCACAGACCACATGGCTGGCACCACGCCACAACACACACACCCCTCACAGACCACATGGCACCACGTCACAAAACACACACCCCTCACAGACCACATGGCTGGCACTCACAGCACCACGCCACAAAACACAAACCCCTCACACACCACATGGCTGATACAGCTTGGCACCAAGCACTGGCACACACACCTCCCAAACCACGCGCACACACAGTTGGTCGACACAGCGAGGCACCAAGCCCTGGCACACACCCCTCTCCCAAACCACGCACACACACAGTTGGTCGACACAGCGAGGCACCAAGCCCTGGCACACACCCCTCTCCCAAACCACGCACACACACAGTTGGTCGACACAGTGAGGCACCAAGCCATGGTACACACACCTCTCCCAAACCATGCGCACACACAGTTGGTTGACACAGCGAGGCACCAAGCCATGGTACACACATCTCTCCCAAACCACGCGCGCACACACAGTTGGTTGGCACAGCGAGGCACCAAGCCATGGTACACACACCTCTCCCAAACCACGCGCACACACACAGTTGGTTGGCACAGCGAGGCACCAAGCCATGGTACACACACCTCTCCCACACCACACACACACACAGTTGGTTGACACAGCAAGGCAGCTAGCCATGGTACACACACCTCTCACATGAACTCTATATAGCCAAGTTGTCAGATTCAGCCAACTTGCATTTGCATTACATGAACGTAAAACCACAGACAATTATTGCAAAGAAGTCACCACTAGAACCTAGCCTTGTATCAACAGTACTTGTACATCTGTTCACATACGCAGTCTTTCATCGACAACTATTGTGTGTCAATGCTGCATAAAAAAAACAACTATTAAGTGTTCATTTTCCTTTTCTTCCTTCTCATTTTCCTCTTCTTCATTTTTCTTTTCTTCCTTCTAATTTTTCTCTTCTTCCTTCGTTTTCTCGTTTCAAAGAATTGGTTCCATTTCCACTTTTCAACCAATGTTCGTCTCTCCTTCCTTAAGAACAGAAAAAAAGCCTTTCCATTTGTCGCCTTGAAATAAAAGTCAGGATTTCACTGGTGTTGTTCCACCCTTTCTGTTCTTGTTTCTTCGCCCACTTGTTGGTCACACTCTGATCATTTGTGTCACAGACATGATGTCCTTGCTGATTGCCCTGAGGGCAGCCAGCCTACCACTTGGTCACACTCTGATCGTTTGTGTCACAGACATGATGTCCTTGCTGATTGCCCTGAGGGCAGCCAGCCTACCACTTGGTCACACTCTGATCATTTGTGTCACAGACATGATGTCCTTGCTGATTGCCCTGAGGGCAGCCAGCCTACCACTTGGTCACACTCTGATCGTTTGTGTCACAGACATGACGATGTCCTTGACGGTCCTTGGTGACCGCCCTGAGGGCAGCCAGCCTACCACTTGTTGGTCACACTCTGATCATTTGTGTCACAGACATGACGATGTCCTTTTCCAGCTTACCGCTTGTGTTGACGCTCGTGCTGCAGCATCACGTCCTTGTCTTCAAACTCCCGGTCACAGTAGCGGCAGGCATACACCCTGGTGGTGTTGGTGCTGTGGCTGCTGCTCTGCTGCCCTGACATTTTGCTGCCCTCTGACCTCTCCTCGATGGCCGTCTGGACCTCCCCAGCTGGCTCTGCCTTCTCAGAGGAGGGAGCAGCAGACGTGCCCGCCATGTCCTTGGAGGGAGCGGCGGACTTGCCCGCCACGTTGGAGGGAGTGGCGGCCTCAGCCTCTCCGGGCCCTTTCTTCTGCAGCAGCATGCGCTGCAGGGCGCTCATGTCCACCACGGTGCTGGGGAAGTGCAGCTGGATGTGCCTCAGCAGGGTCTCCTTGGTGGGGCAGGTGTAGTCGCAGCAAGGGCACACCACCTGCCCGGGCCCTGAGTGGTGCTTGCCGTGCTGGTTGAGCAGCAGGCGGGAGGTGGTGCGGAAGGGGCACCGCTGGCACTGCAGCTCCTCCTCCGTGGACGCCGGCTCCTCGCCGGGCACCTCCCGGGGCAGTTGGAGGGCTTCTTCCGGGGCTGAGCTGTTGCTGTCCTCCTCCTCCTTCACCCTGTCCGGAAACTCCCCCATCTCCACGCTCTCGTCATCTGCAACACATCAAAGCACAGCCATCGGCTTCATTTCTGGCCAGTATATTTTCCATCACATCGACTGCACCCAAATCCGCTAACAACACTGTCCCAAACCACATATCGGCTAAATCTTTTCTAGTTCAACCTGACCTATAAAAGAAAATGTAAAAGCTGTTTTTCTTCTGTGTGTTCATCTCCTATTTATATCCCCCATGCCTTTCTAGCTCAGCCTGAAGAAATTGGAACCAGAACCTGAACAGAATGTAAAATCATCTTTCTTACGTGTCCTTCTCCTTGGCTGTATGCACATTATCCTGTCATGGTGTTCACATCCTGTCAGCCAGGGGGCCACTTCAGGGCTGCGCCATGTCAGCCAGCACCATGAAATCCAATCCAGCCAGGCCACACAGAATGAAGGAAATGCTAATGGAGGAATCAAACTCAACACCTTGGAACCACAGCCCGCACAAAATGAAGAAATGCTAATGGAGGAATCAAACTCAACACCTTGGAACCACAGCCCACACAAAATGAAGAAATGCTAATGGAGGAATCAAACTCAACACCTTGGAACCACAGCCCGCACAAAATGAAGAAATGCTAATGGAGGAATCAAACTCAACACCTTGGAACCACAGCCCGCACAAAATGAAGAAATGCTAATGGAGGAATCAAACTCAACACCTTGGAACCACAGCCCGCACAAATGAAGAAATGCTAATGGAGGAATCAAACTCAACACCTTGGAACCACAGCCCGCACAAATGAAGAAATGCTAATGGAGGAATCAAACTCAACACCTTGGAACCACAGTGAAGCAATAGTAAGGTGGCGGACATCAGATGGCGAGGGCGACAGCAGCCAACGAATCCAATTGCTCATCACTGCTTCCCTGCCGTTTCCAGTTTTTGATCACGACTGGGCTCATTTCTCTCGTAACTTGCTCAACCACTTCTTTACCAGCATTAACTTTAATTTAGTTTTTTTTTAATATATAATTTCGTACGGCTCTTCACAAGCACTGAAGTAATAATGGTGTGTCGACACTGAATCGATGATCGGTTAGTGTTTGTGATTACTTCCCTTGGCCCATCACATCTGTCCTCCGTCGTTCTCTGGCCCACTTTGTTATTAAGTTCTAACAGCCCACACTAACACAAAACAGAGCGGAGTGGTACAGTGTGTGTATCAGTTCTAACAGCCCACACTAACACAAAACAGAGCGGAGTGGTACAGTGTGTGTATCAGTTCTAACAGCCCACACTAACACAAAACACAGCGGAGTGGTACAGTGTGTGTATCAGTTCTAACAGCCCACACTAACACAAAACACAGCGGAGTGGTACAGTGTGTGTATCAGTTCTAACAGCCCACACTAACACAAAACACAGCGGAGTGGTACAGTGTGTGTATCAGTTCTAACAGCCCACACTAACACAAAACACAGCGGAGTAGTACAGTGTGTGTATCAGTTCTAACAGCCCACACTAACACAAAACACAGCGGAGTAGTACAGTGTGTGTATCAGTTCTAACAGCCCATACTAACACAAAACACAGCGGAGTAGTACATTTGTGTACGTTCTAATAGCCACACTAACACAAACACAGCGGAGTAGTACAGGTGTGTATCGGTTCTAACAGCCCACACTAACACAAAACAGAGCGGAGTATTACAGTGTGTGTATCAGCTTCCCAACTCACCTTCTGCCTCTGTGCCAGCCTTGTCCTTCAGGGACGTAGGGTCTGCCTTGCCTGCGCGCTGCTTGTCGTCAATCTTCTCCTGCACGGCAGCTGGCAGGGTGGCACCGAGTGCGTCCTCCTGGGCAGACGTGGAGCCGCCTTCCACCGGCGCCGCCGCTTTCTTGGTGGGTGTCGCCCCTTCCACGGGACCGCCGGCAGACCGCTGGCCGATCTCCTGCTCGTGCTCGTCGTGCAGGCGGCCGTGCTGACAGATGCGGCCCCAGTGCGGGGTGCGGTAGGAGCAGCGGTCACAGGTGTAGCAGCCCTGCCCGTCGTGCTGGCTCAGGTGGAAGTCGTAAGCGGCGCGGTTGCCCGTGACGTAAGGGCAGTGCGGGCACGTGTACGACTTTTTGGTGATGGACAGCTTGAAGGGCGGGGTCTGGCCCTCGGAGCACGAGGCGGAGTGGGCCTGCTCGTCCTGCGACTTGGAGTCCAGCAGCTTGGCCTCGAACTCGCCCGACACCACCTTGGCGTACTCGGGGTTTGCGAACACGCTGTCCTCGGGGGACATGTCGAAGTCCGGGTCGTTGGAGTGGATGTTGCGATGCTGCAGCAGCACGACCAGGCGGTCGGTGGACCAGTCGCAGAAGTCACAGATGTACTGCGACCTCTGGCCGTGCATGGACACGTGGATGTTGAAGGACGGGCGCGCCGTGGTCCTGTACGGGCAGTCCGGGCAGCGAAGCACTTCCGCCGCTGCAGCTGGAGTCGCTGGAGAAGAGGGGCCAGCGGGGTCGGCAGTGGCGGCTGAGGAATCGTTGAGTTTGGGGATGTAGTTGGGGCTGAAACCAGGCTGGTGGCTGTGCACGGTGCGGTGCTGGGACACGCTGCTGATCTGGTTATGGCTGAAAGTGCAGAAGTCGCACTGGTAGCGGCTCCTCAGACCGTGGCAGCTGCTGTGAGTGCGGAAGTCAAAGCTGACGTGGGTGTGGTAGGGGCAGTGCTTGCAGCGGAACTCGGGCTGCTGGTTCTCCTCCTCAGCCTTGGTGGCAGCTCTGGCCAGCGCCTTGCTCACCCCACTGGCCGCCTCAGCGTCCATGATCTCCTGGACCTCGGCCTTCTCCGCCTCTTCGTCACGGGATTCGGTGACTTGTTGGGCGGCCCTGACTTTGGGCGTTTTCGTCTTGTCCTCTGCCACAGAAGCCTGGGCAGGTGCGCGACCTTTGTGGCGTGGGGGTTCGCAGGCTCGGTCCTCGGCCATCTCTGTGGTCAGGTCCAGGGGCTGGCAGTCCAGGGCAGAGGCGACAGGGGAGGAGGCAGCCTGGGGCGGGGACAGAGCCAGGTGCTCCTTCTTGATGGCGGCGGGCTGCACCATGGACAGCGCCGCCTTGCTCTTGTCGGAGGTGTCCACTCCAACCTGGGGGGACAGCGGGGAGGGGCTGAGGTCGGCGGGGGCCTCCCCGGCTGTGTGGCGGCCTGGCAGGGACAGCTCCTCGTACTGAAGCACGATGATGTTCTGCACCAGGTTCTTGTGCAACTTCTCGTGGTGACTCAGCAGTGTCTGGAACTGATGCACCAACAACGCTCACATACATTCCCTTCCCACCACTGACAGCTCTCTTCAATCAAAGGCCCATACACTTCAGGCTATTCACGATTCTCATGTTCATTAGTGTACAAAGTGTATACACTTCAGGCTATTCACGATTCTCATGTTCATTAGTGTACAAAGTGTATCATGTTCATTAGTGTACAAAGTGTATACACTTCAGGCTATGTACGATTCTCATGTTCATTAGTGTACAAAGAGTCTACACTTCAGGCTATGTACGATTCTCATGTTCATTAGTGTACAAAGAGTCTACACTTCAGGCTATGTACGATTCTCATGTTCATTAGTGTACAAAGTGCATCATGTCCATTAGTGTACAAAGAGTCTACACTTCAGGCTATGTACGATTCTCATGTCCATTAGTGTACAAAGAGTATACACTTCAGGCTATTTACGAGTCTGAAGGAGAGAGAGAGATCGTGTTGGAGAGCGAACGTGTGTGTGTATTGTGTGCGCGTGCATATGTGTGTGAGTTGTGTGCGCGTGCATATGTGTGTGTGTTGTGTGCGCGTGCATGTGTGTGTGTGTGTGTGTGTGTGTGTGTGTGTGTGTGTGTGTTGTGTGTGTGTGTGTGTGTGTGTGAGTGTGTGTGAGAGAGAGAGAGAGAGAGAGAGAGAGAGAGAGAGTTCTGCTGTCTCACCTGTTTGCAGCCATGTCCGCAGTAGCCGCACTGGAACTTTTCGGGCAGGGAGGAGTGGTGGACCTGGCGGGTGTGCTTGCTGATGTGCGCGGGGTTGCGGTCCATGACGTTGCACAGCAGACACTTGTACCACAGCTCCGCCTTGCTGCCCCCGCTCAGCCGCAGGGCCTGCAGCGGCATGCCCTTGTACGTCAGCACCTTCTTGGGGTGCAGCCAGTCGGCGATGGCCAGGCTGCTGCCGCCGCTGCTGCTGGTGCTGGTGCTGGAGGCCAGGTGAGCTCCTGCCGCTGCCGCCGCCGCCGCTGTTGCTGCTGCTGCTGGGACTGTGGCAGCTTCCGATCTGAAAGGGACAGCAGACCGTGTTTTTGCTGGATGGCTGGTTGGCGTTGGCCGACCGCCGAGATCACGTGGGGTATTGCTAGTCAGTGTGCTGTTGGATTCCATGACGACTGACCTCGTTTCTTACTTTGTATCTTCGATTCATGTGTTTTGTGACTGTTTATCTAGATTTTGATATCGACATGGAACCGTTTATTTTTTCTGTTTTTCTTTTTTTAAGGCATCACTCGTTTCATAGATATTTTGCGACTGTAATCAGCATTACTGATATTAAAAACTTTAAGCCGGTGGCCCGTTTTCTCATTTTCATCTCAGTTTGACAAAAGATGACAGAATGGATGTTATCCTGTCACAAACCACACACAGTAAGATAAATTTCCAATGTTAAAAACACAAGAGCAATGCTTACAAACCACCCACAGTAAGATAAATTTCCAATGTTTCAAACACAAGAGCAATGCTAACAAACCGCCCACAGTAAGATAAATTTCCAATGTTACAAACACAAGAGCAATGCTTACAAACCGCCCACAGTAAGATAAATTTCCAATGTTACAAACACAAGAACAATGCTTACAAACCGCCCACAGCACGATAAATTTCCAACGTTACAAACACAAGAGCAATGCTCACCTGCGATGTTCCTGGGGGTAGGCCTGCATTTCCTTCAGAGCCTTTTGCATCAGTTCCTGCCACTGCTTGGGCCTGGTCAGCAGTTCTCCGGGGTGCTGCGCCTGCATGTGCTGGCACAGCTCCACATGGGTCTGGTGCACGTCCGTGCAGAACCAGCAGCGGGTCTCCTCCGCCTTGGGGTCCAACAGCCTGACGGCTGTCAAGGAAGGTAGCAAGCCTCTGTACTGGGCCATGTTCTCCGGGGACATATGCGACTGGATATGGTGCTGGTACTCTCCCAGGTGGCCCGTCTTGAAGGCGCACTTCATGCACTGGAACAGCGGCGTCTGCTCGGCCTCCGGCTTTTTGGTGCTGAGATTCAGCCCCTGCAGCAGCTCGGGGACGACGGCCAGCGGCTGGGAGACGAGCGGGGCGCCTTGGGTCTGACCTAACTGAGCCACGATGGTGGGGGCGTGCAGCAGGCTGAGGCCCATGCTGGCCGCCAGGGTGGGGGTGAGGCCCGACAGCCTGCCGTTGGCCTTGGCCGGTGAGGGCGTGCGCTTTCCCGCCAGGTACTGCGCTGCCGCCTTGTCTCCTTTGGAGTGCTTCCCAGTCTTCACACGAGCACAGACGTCCGTTTGCGAGGGTGACAAGCCTTCAGCGATCTCCTGCTCCCTCTTCTGGGCAGGGTGGGCGTCACAGACGTGGCGGTACAGCCGGATGACGTTGGCAAAGCGAGCGTCACACCACTGGCAGGGCAGAGCGTCGGGGGTCTTCCCAGAGACGGCGAACGAGACGGGGGGCAGTGGAGACATGGTACTGGAGGCGGTCAGGTCGATGGTGTTGGCGGACGATCCGGTGTCCACCACGGAGACTTTGCCCTTCTTCCCGCCGTCCGATGGGGGAGGGTTGTCCGTGTTGTTGTTGACATCCTCGTTGTCGCTGTCATCCATGAAGTAGAACTCCCACTCCTTGACGTCGAACTCTTGGTGGGTAACCAGGTGATCCAGGAAAGTGTCCTTGGTGTCGGACCGCTGGGGGCAGAAGGGGCAGAGGTGAAGCTCGTGCAGCCGTTCCTGGTGGTCCAGCAGCTCCGTGTTCTTCAGGCACACGAAGTCGCACTTGTTGCAGCTGTACTTCTTCACCGGCTTGCGGGGATGCTTGAGGCGAGCCTCGTCGTGCTCCTTGGCGCCGTTCACGGAGGGGGACTGGCGGGAGTCTTCCTGATCCTTAAGAGGCGGATGCTGGCGACGGTGGTTGATCCAGTCTACCAGCTCGTTGGTGCTGAAGGGGCACTTCTTACAGCGGAACTTGGGGTGGCCGGACGGCGAGGTCTTGCTGGCCGAGTGCTCGTTCTTCATGTGGCTCTGCTGGCCTTCCCCATTCTGGCCTTCCGAGGGACTGGCGGCGCTTTTCTTGCTGTTCTTGTCCCCGTCTTTCCCTTCCGCGCTGGGCGGGATGTACTGCCAGGGCCCGTTGTGCTTGTACTTTTCCTTGTGCTTCTTCATGTCACACTTCCACTTGGTGCTGTAGCTGCAGTCGTAACACGTGTAGGGCTTCTCGTCGGAATGCAGCACCTGGTGACAGCCACATGGGTTTGTCCTCTGCAGGTCAATTATCAGACCTTTTCAATTTTACCACATACGATTTCCCCTCTTTCCGCACAATTATTTTCAAAAGCAGTGGCTCTGGAATTCATAATTTAACATCCCTATGTCATAACCGATTCTGAAAGAAGTTTTAGGAACCCTGAAATAAAATTACAGCAATATCTAACACGTCAACGCATTGAAAATAACTCACTTAAGCCACCGAGTTATTACTATTTTCAAAAGGCACTGCTACTGATTGCTGTTTGGTTAAAATTGCAAACTTCAGTGCAATCAAAAGGCACTGCTACTGATTGCTGTTTGGTTAAAATTGCAAACCTCAGTGCAATCAAAAGGCACTGCTACTGATTGCTGTTTGGTTAAAATTGCAAACCTCAGTGCAATCAAAAGGCACTGCTACTGATTGCTGTTTGGTTAAAATTGCAAACCTCAGTGCAATCAAAAGGCACTGCTACTGATTGCTGTTTGGTTAAAATTGCAAACCTCAGTGCAATGAAGTTTCTGAGAAACTGGCAAATGCAAGCGCTTTGAAAACCAGAGACATCTGTGAATGAAAGTCTTAATATGGTCAGCTACTCAAATTAGCCATTGTTCCATTAATACCCTTTCCTTTGCCGTAACAGCTAGCTGACTACAGAACAATACCCTTTCCTTTGCCGTAACAGCTAGCTGACTACAGACTATTACTCTGTACATGCAAACTTAAAAATAAAATATAATACACAAAATACAGAATGTAAAATAAAAAGTAATACAGATTTCTATAAATTCTATGCATAATAACTATTTATCAAACGCTTTTACGACAGTCTAATGTTATGACACTACGCATAATGATTATTTAACAAATGCTTTTATCACAGTCTAATGGTATGGCATTATATTACTCATAACATCAAACGTGGTCACCATTTCCTAGTGCCAAATTCGAACTGCTCTGCCGGATTCCATGTCTAGAATTGCTCTGCCGGATTCCATGCCTAGCCGCGGGAGTAGGGCCACTGAGAGAGAGCCAATAATAGGACACACATGGGGAGGAGCAGGAGGAAGCGGAGGAGAAGGAAGAGGATAGGACATAGAGGGGGAGGAGCAAGAGGAAGAGGAGGAGAAGATAGGGCATAGAGCGGGGGGGGGGGGGGGGGGGGGCATGAGGAAGAGGAGGAGAAGAAAGAGGATAGGACATAGAGGGGAAGGAGGATGAGGAGGAGAAGGAAGAGGATAGGACATAGAGGGGGAGGAGCAAGAGGAAGAGGAGGAGAAGGAAGATAGGACATAGAGGAGGGGGGGCGGGAAGCATGAGGAAGAGGAGGAGAAGGAAGAGGATAGGACATAGAGGGGGAGGAGCAGGAGGAAGAGGAGGAGAAGGAAGAGGATAGGACATAGAGGGGGAGGAGCAGGAGGAAGAGGAGGAGAAGGAAGAGGATAGGACACAGAGGGGGAGGAGCAGGAGGAAGAGGAGGAGAAGGAAGAGGATAGGACACAGAGGGGGAGGAGCAGGAGGAAGAGGAGGAGAAGGAAGAGGATAGGACATAGAGGGGGAGGAGCAGGAGGAAGAGGAGGAGAAGGAAGAGGATAGGACATAGAGGGGGAGGAGCAGGAGGAAGAGGAGGAGAAGGAAGAGGATAGGACATAGAGGGGGGGGGGGGAGCAGGAGGAAGAGGAGGAGAAGGAAGAGGATAGGACATAGAGGGGGAGGAGCAGGAGGAAGAGGAGGAGAAGAGGATAGGGCATAGAGGGGGAGGAGCAGGAGGAAGAGGAGGAGAAGGAAGAGGATATGACACAGAGGGGGAGGAGCAGGAGGAAGAGGAGGAGAAGGAAGAGGATAGGACACAGAGGGGGAGGAGCAGGAGGAAGAGGAGGAGAAGGAAGAGGATAGGACACAGAGGGGGAGGAGGAGAAGGAAGAGGATAGGACACAGAGGGGGAGGAGCAGGAGGAAGAGGAGGAGAAGGAAGAGGATAGGACATAGAGGGGGGGAGGAGCAGGAGGAAGAGGAGGAGAAGGAAGAGGATAGGACACAGAGGGGGAGGAGCAGGAGGAAGAGGAGGAGAAGGAAGAGGATAGGACACAGGGGGGGAGGAGCAGGAGGAAGAGGAGGAGAAGGAAGAGGATAGGACACAGCGGGGAGAGGGGAGCATGAGGAAGAGGAGGAGAAGGAAGAGGATAGGACATAGAGGGGGGGGGGAGCAGGAGGGAAGAGGATAGGACATAGAGGGGGAGGAGCAGGAGGAAGAGGAGGAGAAGGAAGAGGATAGGACATAGAGGGGGAGGAGCAGGAGGAAGAGGCGGAGAAGGAAGAGGATAGGACATGGAGGGGGAGGAGCAGGAGGAAGAGGAGGAGAAGGAAGATAGGACATAGAGGAGGGGGGGGGGCGGGGAGCATGAGGAAGAGGAGGAGAAGGAAGAGGATAGGACATAGAGGGGAGGAGCAGGAGGAAGAGGAGGAGAAGGAAGAGGATAGGACATAGAGGGGAGGAGCAGGAGGAAGAGGAGGAGAGGGAAGAGGATAGGACACAGCGGGGAGAGGGGAGCATGAGGAAGAGGAGGAGAAGGAAGAGGATAGGACATAGAGGGGGAGGAGCAGGAGGAAGAGGAGGAGAAGGAAGAGGATAGGACATAGAGGGATAGGAGCAGGAGGAAGAGGAGGAGAAGAGGATAGGACATAGAGGGGGAGGAGCAGGAGGAAGAGGAGAAGGAAGAGGATAGGACATAGAGGGGGAGGAGCAGGAGGAAGAGGAAGAGAAGGAAGAGGAGGAAGAAGACAGTGATTCAGGTACCTGATGACGTCGGAGCTCCGCCAGGCTGCTGGCCACGAAGGTGCAGTGCAGGCAGTGGTGCTGGCCCTCGTTGATGATGCTGTTGTAGGTCACCGACTGCTGTCCTGGCGTCTCGGCCTGAGGGGCCGTGGGAGGCTCTGACCCCTCCTGGGCCGATCCCGCTGCAAGAGCAGAGGCCTTCTTGGCCTCGCTGGCCGCCTTGGAGCGCTGCAGGATCAGGCTGACGTAGGCGTGGGTGGCCATGGCGTTGAGGTTGAGGTTGGCCGTGGAGGGGACGGACGATGCCATGGAGGCTATGAAAGGACCCTGCAGCACAGAGTTCTGTCCCTCACTTTTGATGGCAAGGAGGGCCGGGGCGGGGTCCTCGGGTGTGGCGGTGCCGGGGCTGGGGCTGCCCGCCTGCTGCGCCTGCACCACACTTCCTTCCGGGGTCACCATCACGTTGGGCGGGGCGTCCCGCAGCGTGCTCTTCTGCTGATAGTCGATCACGTCCTTGATTGTCCCCCCTGTTCCACAGCGCTTCAGGTGCTTCACCACGTCCCACTTCCACTTGCTCCTGTAAGTGCAGTTGGGGCAGCCGTAGGGTTTCTCCGAGGAATGGTTCTTCATGTGCTGCGTTATCTCCGAGGGCCAGCGTGCCTTGTACTCGCAGAGGACGCACTGGTACTTCAGGTCAGAGGACTCGCTGCCCTCCAGTGCTTTGTAGTCTTTATAGGGACCCCTCACTTTGCTGCCGCTCTTCTGTCGGGGGATCAGGGAGTTATAGGGAACATCGGACTCCTTTGGACGCCCTCGCACATGTCGGACAGGACTGGGTTTTCCTGGGCGGGTTCCCATCCCCTCCTTGGCCGTGGTGAAGTCGCTGCTGATGAAGGCCAAGCCGCTGGTGGAAGCAGCCAGGCTGACTCCCTGCAGGGAAGACAGGTCCAAACCCGACAGTCTCTCCCCGGCGTTGTCCACGAGGGGACTGGCCGAAGAGGACGCCACAGTGTTTTCAGGGCTGTCCAGAAAGTTGGGCTGACGACTCAGCATGAGGCTGGCTTGCTGGGAGGTGCGCAGTATGTTCTCCACGCTGATCTCATCCTGGGCCGCAGCCTGCTCAAACAGGTAGGACCCTGAAAAGTCCACGCCGCCCGCTGGCTCCTTGACCTTGTCCAGGGCAATCTCCCCTTCCTCCATCTCGTGGTCATGGCCGACTGAAGTGTTCTGGGAATCTGACCCACCGGGAGTGGCGCTCACCGCCCGGCTTCGCGGCGCTTGTAAGGGTTGGGCAGGCTGGAATGGGCTTTTTCGAAGTGCTTGACCAGGTCCCACTTCCACTTGTAGGTGGACCCGCACACCATGCAGACGAAGGGCCGCTCGTCCGAGTGAGACACGGCATGCTTCTGCAGTTCTGCGGGCCACTTGGCGGTGAACTCACACATGTTGCATTTGAGGGGGTCCTCCGTCTCCTGCGTCGACAGCTTAGGTATGCTCTGCAGAGGCATCTTGAGGAGGTGGTAGGTCTGCTGTAGACCGTGAGGGATCTTTTGGATGGCCTCCTGGGAACAGAGATTAGGGGACCTTCTTCAATCCAGCACTTACCCGCACACCGGAATTTGGGCAAAGTTTTCTCTTCCTCTGTCACCTTTGCCTGCGACAGTCTTTCTTTCTCTACGTGTTTATGAGCTCGGACTATTAAAAATGCACAAGTGTCCTTGTGCGTGCGTGCGTGTGTGTGTGTGTGTGTGTGTGTGTGTGTGGGTGGGTGGGTGGGTGGGTGGGTGGGTGCGTGCATATGTTCAAACATGTGCATGCGTGTCAATGTCTAGGCATTCATGTTTGTGCGCTCGCACACGCGTGTCTCCACGCTGGGGTGCACTTTGTGAACAAATGCTTCCTCATCACACTCTCTTCGGCGAGACATAATTAAACAGGAACCAACCAACATCACTGAGCAGGCACACACCAAAAATAACTGAACAGACACCAACCGACACACACCAACCAACATCACTGAGCAAGCACACACCAAAAATAACTGAGCAGACACCAACCGACACATACCAACCACTATCACTGAGCAGGCACACACCAAAAATAACTGAGCAGACACCAAC
>CM065730.1:961061-978561 GCA_033310375.1 Conus canariensis | reverse complement strand
CCTCTCCTCCCTCCTCCACGTCCTCCGGAGGGGGTGTGGCAGTGGGGGTGTCGCTCTCTATCAACTCGTCGTCGTCCCCCTCGTCGTCCTCGCCGTCCTCCAGGATCACCTCGGAAGGCAGGACGGAGGGGGTGGGGGGGTCCAGACCCGCTTCCACGGCCGAGCGTTTGATGCCCCGGGAGGGGCTGAGGGGGACAGTGGAGGGGTGGGGTGATAGGGTGGAGGTGGTGGGGGCCTGGGGTTGGCCGAGGATGGGGGGGTTGGCGCGGCTACCCTCAATGGCGGACAGCACGTGTTCCGGTAGCTGCTGATTGTGGAGGAAAAGTCAGGTCAACATGTCGTAGTGTAAGTTAGTTTGACGTCACACACACAACACACACACACACCACACACACACACACAACACACACACACACACACAGAGAAATTGTGGTTTCAAACAATGTGTGTGCATGAGAATGAGAGGTGGGAAGAAGACTCTGTGTGTGTGTGTGTGTGTGTGTGTGTGTGTGTGTGAGAGAGAGAGAGAGAGAGAGAGAGAGAGAGAGAGAGAGAGAGAGACGACGACGACGAGCGAGCGTGTTTCAATCTGTGTGCATGAGAGAGAGAGAGAGAGAGAGAGAGAGAGAGAGACAGAGACAGAGAGCGGGCGAGCGAGAGTGTTGTATATCTAGACGGTCATTAACATCAGAACGATGCCGTACTGTGCTAGAGAAACTTGCAATGAGAATTTGGCAAGGTGTTAACAATCGATTTGCAACTCAATGTCGATCCCAACCACCGCAAGACAAGGACTAGCGTGGAGCCGCCACTGTTGCTAAACAATGCAGGGGAACTAATCCTAATGAGCGCCTTACCTGTCCGTCCATCTCCGTGCCGGGGAAATGCAGCTTGTAGTGGCGCGGCAGTTTCTGTTTGTATTTGGTGGCGTAGTCGCACAGGTCGCAGGCGTAGATGTTAAAGTCGTAGCCATGGGCGTTCTTCTTGTGTCTCAGGCTCTGCTGCGCAGAGAAGGTGGTGTAGTCGCAGTCGTCGCACATGTAGGTTCTGTTCTGGATGTTCCCGCAGCGGGTGGGCACCGCGCCGGAGTTGCTCCCGCTGCCCGCCGACCCGGCGTCGTCGATGACCAGACGCCCTTCCTCGTCGCCCAGGTCCTCGTCCTCGCTGGCGCCAGACGCGCCCAGGTCGTTGTGAACGGGTTCCGGCCCGTTGGTGCTGAGCATGACGCCAGCTGGGGAGTGTGGGGCCGAGGAATCTGACGGATTGGGGGCACCGTCCCAGGTCCTCGTTTCTTTAGGACTGTCTTGGCTCTCCTCTGGAGCCTGCTCTGCAGGTGGTTCGCTCACCTCAGTGACCCGCGCAGTGTCTTCGTTCAACGATGTCAAAGCCGCGGGTTTCTTGGTGCTGGTGTCAGGAGGAGATGGTTTGATCTTCAGCTCTTCGCGGTGATTAGACGGCTTGGCCACGGTGTTCTCCTTGGTGCCGGCCTGCTTCTTCACGCGGAGGACCCGGGCCCTCTTGGCGAGACCTGAACTTCCGCTGGGAGCGGTGTGGTTGCCGGGAGCGCTGGCCGCTCGCCGGAGGCGTGAGCTGGAACGGGTGCGGGTCGCGTTCTGCTCGGTCTCCGACTTCTTTTCCGAGTGTGCCGTTCTCCGGTGGTGAGTAAACTCCCGTGAGTTCTTGCACGTGAATCGGCACAGCGTGCACGTCAGCATGCGGCGAACCCGAGTGGCTGCCCAGTTCTTCTTGCCTTTCTGGGGACTGACCGCCTGGGTCACTGGGGTGCTGTCCTCTGCCGGCTGGTGCACTGGGTCAGCTGTGCGGACTGCGGTACTGGGGTTTGTGGCTGCACTGGAGCCACACTGGGCGGACTGCTTCTGCTGGGTGGGGCTGGGGTGGTCTCCCCTGCTGTCTTTCACTGTCTGTGTGTCAGCAGGTGTGGGTGGTGCCATACCCGGGGTGGGCATACCTGGGTTGGCCCGGGACAGCAAGGTGCTGATGCACGCCCCACACACAGCCAACACAACACCAATCTTTCAGCCTGTACATGGCCAATACAACACCAATCTTTCAGCCTGTACATGGCCAACACAACACCAATCTTTCAGCCTGTACATGGCCAACACAACACCAATCTATCAGCCTGTACATGGCCAACACAACACCAATCTATCAGCCTGTACATGGCCAACACAACACCAATCTATCAGCCTGTACATGGCCAACACAACACCAATCTATCAGCCTGTACATGGCCAACACAACACCAATCTATCAGCCTGTACATGGCCAACACAACACCAGTCTATCAGCCTGTACATGGCCAACACAACACCAATCTATCAGCCTGTACATGGCCAACACAACACCAATCTATCAGCCTGTACATGGCCAACACAACACCAATCTATCAGCCTGTACATGGCCAACACAACACCAATCTATCAGCCTGTACATGGCCAACACAACACCAATCTATCAGCCTGTACATGGCCAACACAACACCAATCTTTCAGCCTGTACATGGCCAACACAACACCAATCTTTCAGCCTGTACATGGCCAACACAACACCAATCTATCAGCCTGTACATGGCCAACACAACACCAATCTTTCAGCCTGTACATGGCCAAAACACCAGTCTTTCAGCCTGTACATGGCCAACACAACACCAATCTTTCAGCCTGTACATGGCCAACACACCAGTCTTTCAGCCTGTACATGGCCAACACAACACCAAATCTTTTTTTTTTTAATGGGGATATCAAACACCCCGGACTTTTTTCTCCGAACTGTCTGTACTGGTGGTTAGAATCAATTACACACACACACACACACACACACACACACACACACACACAAGAGACTGAGACAGAGAGAGGGCGGGGGGGGGGGGGGGGGGGGGAGATGGGTGGGTGGGAGAACTCTGTATATTTATTTATGTTTATTGGTGTGTTTGTGTTGGCGCGCAGGCAGAGAGAGAGAGAGAGAGAGAGACAGAGAGAGAGAGAGAGAGAGATAGAGAGAGATTGGGAAGATGGTGTGCATGTGTAAGCGCACTCACACGCTCGGGGTGTGTGTGTGTGTGTGTGTGTGTGTGTGTGTGTGAGAGAGAGAGAGAGAGTACAGAGAGAGAGAGAGGAAGTGAGCGTGTGTACTTCGCGCACGCGCGCACGTGTGTGTGTGTGCCTGCGCGCGCGCGAGTGTATGACTGCGGCTGTATCTGGCTGCAATTGTCCGCGTGGCTGAAGATGGCGGTAGTGATGGAGATCCAGACCAGATGACCTCGTTCTCGTGCCTCAGCTCAATGGGGCATTCTGGCCACCAAGGACGAAGACAGAGGTTCTTGTTGCAACTGTCGCCAAAGCCAGGTTTGGGAGGCGAACCCAATGCAAAATATATGCGACGGACAAAGGGGCAGAACAGGTGTCAACACCCCAGGACGCTGGTCAGCTGTTCTCCCTGGAGCGCTTCAGCAGTCACCGGTTCGCTTTGCAGGGAGCATGCTGGCTCTATGAGGCTACAGCACGCTGAATGTTTTACTGGGAGCATGCTGGCTCTGTGAGGCTACACGACACTGAATGTTTTACTGGGAGCATGCTGGCTCTGTGAGGCTACACGACACTGAAGGCTGTACTGGGAGCATGCTGGCTCTGTGAGGCTACACGACACTGAATGTTGTACTGGGAACATGCTGGCTCTATGAGGCTACACGACACTGAATGTTGTACTGGGAGCATGCTGGCTCTATGATGCTACACGACACTGAATGTTGTACTGGGAGCATGCTGGCTCTATGAGGCTACACGGCACTGAATGTTGTACTGGGAGCATGCTGGCTCTATGAGGCTACAACACACTGAATGTTGTACTGGGAACATGCTGGCTCTATGAGGCTACACGACACTGAATGTTGTACTGGGAGCATGCTGGCTCTATGAGGCTACACGACACTGAATGTTTACTGGGAGCATGCTGGCTCTCCGAGGCTACACGACACTGAATGTTGTACTGGGAGCATGCTGGCTCTCCGAGGCTACACGACACTGAATGATGTACTGGGAGCATGCTGGCTCTGTGAGGCTACAGCACACTGAATGCTGTACTGGGAGCATGCTGGCTCTGTGAAGCTACAGCACACTGAATGCTGTACTGGGAGCATGCTGGCTCTGTGAGGCTACAGCACACTGAATGCTGTACTGGGAGCATGCTGGCTCTGTGAAACTACACGACACTGAATGCTGTACTGGGAGCATGCTGGCTCTGTGAGGCTACACGACACTGAATGTTGTACTGGGAGCATGCTGGCTCTATGAGGCTACAACACACTGAATGTTGTACTGGGAGCATGCTGGCTCTATGAGGCTACACGACACTGAATGTTGTACTGGGAGCATGCTGGCTCTATGAGGCTACACGACACTGAATGTTTACTGGGAGCATGCTGGCTCTCCGAGGCTACACGACACTGAATGTTGTACTGGGAGCATGCTGGCTCTCCGAGGCTACACGACACTGAATGATGTACTGGGAGCATGCTGGCTCTGTGAGGCTACAGCACACTGAATGCTGTACTGGGAGCATGCTGGCTCTGTGAAGCTACAGCACACTGAATGCTGTACTGGGAGCATGCTGGCTCTGTGAGGCTACAGCACACTGAATGCTGTACTGGGAGCATGCTGGCTCTGTGAAACTACACGACACTGAATGCTGTACTGGGAGCATGCTGGCTCTGTGAGGCTACACGACACTGAAGGCTGTACTGGGAGCATGCTGGCTCTATGAGGCTACACGACACTGAAGGCTGTACTGGGAGCATGCTGGCTCTATCAGGCTACACGACACTGAAGGCTGTACTGGGAGCATGCTGGCTCTATGAAGCTACACGACACTGAATGCTGTACTGGGAGCATGCTGGCTCTATGAGGCTACACGACACTGAATGCTGTACTGGGAGCATGCTGGCTCTACGAGGCTACACGACACTGAATGTTGTACTGGGAGCATGCTGGCTCTATGAGGCTACACGACACTGAATGTTTTTTTCTGGGAGCATGCTGGCTCTAGGAGGCTACACGATGTTTTTTTCTGGGAGCATGCTGGCTCTATGAGGCTACAAGACACTGAATGTTTTTTTCTGGAAGCATGCTGGCTCTATGAGGCTACACGACATTGAATGTTTTTTCTGGGAGCATGCTGGCTCTATGAGGCTACACGACACTGAATGTTTTTCTGGGAGCATGCTGGCTCTATGAGGCTACACTACACTGAATGTTTTTTTCTGGGAGCATGCTGGCTCTATGAGGCTACACTACACTGAATGTTTTACTGGGAGCATGCTGGCTCTACGAAGCTACACACACTGAATGTTTTACTGGGAGCATGCTGGCTCTGTGAGGCTACAGCACACTGAATGTTTTACTGGAAGCATGCTGGCTCTATGAGGCTACAGCACACTGAATGTTTTACTGGGTGCATGCTGGCTCTATGAGGCTACAGCACACTGAATGTTTTACTGGAAGCATGCTGGCTCTATGAGGCTACAGCACACTGAATGTTTTACTGGGAGCATGCTGGCTCTATGAGGCTACAGCACACTGAATGTTTTACTGGAAGCATGCTGGCTCTATGAGGCTACAGCACACTGAATGTTTTACTGGGAGCATGCTGGCTCTATGAGGCTACAGTACACTGAATGTTTTACTGGGAGCATGCTGGCTCTATGAGGCTACAGCACACTGAATGTTTTACTAGGAGCATGCTGGCTCTGAGGCTACAGTACACTGAATGTTTTACTGGGAGCATGCTGGCTCTATGAGGCTACAGCACACTGAATGTTTTACTGGGAGCATGTTGGCTCTATGAGGCTACAGTACACTGAATGCTTATGAGGCTACAGTACACTGCCTGGAGAACATCAACATCGTTCCACACAGTTTACAACGAGGGAGGAACTTGTATCACTGCCTTTCAGAGGAAAAGTTGTTATGGGAACATACTGTAAGAGCACCGCGATACAAGTTATTTCTATGGAAGACAAGTATTCTTTAACTGTCTTATCACAGGAAAACGGCGTCGTCCTAGGCAAAATAGGGTAAAACCGTTATTGGTGTAACTTGTCTTATCACAGGAAAACGACGTTGTCCTTGGCAAAATAGGGGGAAACCGTTATTGTTGTAACTGTCTTATCACAGGAACACGTCGTCGTCCTTGGCAGGGAAAAACCGTTATTGTTGTAACTGTCTTATCACAGGAAAACGACGTCGTCCTTGGCATAATAGGGGGAAACCGTTGTTGTTGTAACTGTCTTATCACAGGAAAACGACGTCGTCCTTGGCATAATAGGGGAAACCGTTGTTGTTGTAACTGTCTTGTCACAGGAAAACGACGTCGTCCTTGGCAAAATAGGGGGAAACCGTTGTTGTAACTGTCTTATCACAGGAAAACGACGTCGTCCTTGGCATAATAGGGGGAAACCGTTGTTGTTGTAACTGTCTTATCACAGGAAAACGACGTCGTCCTTGGCAAAATAGGGGGAAACCGTTGTTGTTGTAACTGTCTTATCACAGGAACACGACGTCGTCCTTGGCAAAACAGGGGGGAAACCGTTGTTGGTGTAGCTCGTCTTATCACAGAAAAACGACGTCGTCCTTGACAAAATGGGGTAAAACCGTTATTGCTAAGGTAGCGCAGCGGCGTGAAAAGATTCTGATGCGGGTTGGGTGGGGGTGGCAATCAGAAGACAGGGAAGGGGGGGGGAGGAGGTAAAGGTATAGGTCGTAAGAGACAGAAGATGCCTCTCGTTACGAAGGTTGTCAAGGACTTTTGAAGTAGCTCTAGTCATAAAACAGACCGAGTCATATCAACGGGGGAAGGGGGAGGGATGTCCCAACTGAGGCCAGGTCTATGGGTCACTTTGGCCTCAGCGAGGTCCATGGGCAACACACTCAGGTGGGGGGCGGAGGGGAGAGAGAGAAGGGCCTCCGACCCCTAGACGCTAAACGTAATGAACAGTGTTTAGGTGCACTTGAGGCCTGTCCTGGAAGATAACATGGTGTCTTTTCTCTACACATCCATGTGTACACCTATTGCTATTCCCACTACGGAAAAGGACTCATCAATCCACACTGACACTAACACAGACGATCCGCTTTATTCAAGTTAATATCGGCCGTATCCTTTTGGAAGACATGAGGCTGCATGCAAAGTCTGGTGGAGTTTCCCCTGGGCCATCACTGGAGGCAGCCAGTCTGTTGGGGTGTCTGTGAGAGACGTCAAGATGAAGGGGGACCTGACCTTGGCCTCTGACCCACGCTGTCTGTGAGAGACGTCAAGATAAAGGGGGACCTGACCTTGGCATCTGACCCACGCTGTCTGTAATGGCAGTTATCACAGGCAGTGGCGTGGTTTGTTTACAATCACACCTGACAAGCCCGGGGGGGGGGGGGGGGGGGGGGGGGACGGGGAGGGAGGACACTACCGCCCATCTCTTTTCCGATATTTATCCCGGGAGGTGGGGTGTGTGGGTATAGCAGCTCCCAGTTTGTCCTATCGACATCTGAGGGAGGGGTGAGCTGCACTGCCGAGGTGCGGGGGCTGCGCAGGAATCAGCAATGTCTGGTCATGAAGCTGGCCTGTCTGGAAAGAGGCCTGTTCTGGCGCCCCGTCGGCATGATGCGAGGTGGACGCCCGAGCGAGGTTTCAGTTACGTTTTCGTAATGCTGGATATCTGAGACAATAACTAACAAAGTTCCCAATGTTTACTGTTCCCTGCCTCATTTCATTCCGATAAAGTTCCCCCCCCAAAAAAAAGAAAAAGAAGCAAACGACACAAATCACTAGAAAACAAAACCTCTAGGAGCCCTGGGACCTACTCATGGACTGAGATGGGGTTGTTGATGGAGGGAGTCACAACGACCCGATTCTTTCCTTCTCCATAGCATAGCCTGCGGTTCACAGGGGTCTCCACATTCCCAGATCTTCTTCGCCTGTCACCCCGTCTCCTCTCTCCCTCTTTTCTCCCCCCCCCCCCCACTTCTCTCCCCTCTCCCTCTTTTCCCCTTTCGGCACAACCAACCTTCCATCGGAGAGGCACCCAGAGAGAGAGAGAGAGAAGGAGAAGGGGAGTGGGGAGGAGGGGGTGCCGCAGGTGCGCAAGTGTCGTCAACACATGAACTGTGCCTCCAGTAAGGAGTAGGCTAGTAGTAGACATGCCACAGCGAATCCCCCCCCCCCTCCTCCTCCCTCCTCTCTCGGTTCGCGTCATTCGTCACCGATCCACGATGACACATACCTTAGACCCCCCCCCCCCCCTCCCCCAACCCTCCCTCTTTCCTCTCAGTCAGGTGATGCATCTTCCAGCTCTGGGAGCGAGAGAGGGACGGGGAGATAGATCTTAGCGGGGTGGGTGGGGGCCGGAGTGAGGGGGCTCCACGCCAGCTCTTCTTCTAGGAGAGGGAGGGGGGGGGGGGGAGGGATGGGATGGGGAAGGCAGGCGGTGGTGAGTGGGGGTTGGATGAGGGAGGAAGTGAGGGTGTGCGGTGTCAGGTCGGCGGCAGTGTTTTGATGTTCAGCCCCTGACAGACGCGCAGCGCCCGAAGCGCAGGGCTCACAACGGTCTCTGTGACGTCGGCAGTCGGCGTACCGGCCTAAGATGGGAGAGGCGGGGAGCGGTGTGGGGTGGGGTGGGGGAGGGGAGAGATGCGGGTGGGGGTGGGAAGAGGGGACAGCATGGAAGAGGAGGGGGGGGGGTGGTGTTGAAGTCAGGCGTGGATTGGATACGCCGCAAGGTGGCTTTGATACACTAGAAGAAAGAAGGGTGGAGATGTGAGGGGGGGGGGGGGGGGGGAGATGGGGGGGGGGGAGGAGGGGATGCGGGGGTGGGGGGTGGGAAGAGGGGACAGCATGGAAGAGGAGGAGGGGGGGGTTGTTGAAGTCAGGCGTGGACTGGATACGCCGCAAGGTGGCTTTGATACACTAGAAGAAAGAAGGGTGGAGATGTGGGGGGAGGGGGGGGGGTGGAGTAAGAGAGAGAAACAGTGATAGGTGGTTCAAAGGAACGCATGAGTAGTTTGGGCAACAGACAGAGAGAGAGAGAGAGTTGGGGAGAGACGGGGACAGAGAAGTAAACAGAAGACAACTTTAATTACAGAGAGAGTGAGGTAAACAGAAGATAAATGTAATTACACAGAGAGAGTCCAAAACAAACAAAAAAAAAAAAGGGGGGGGGGAGGGGGCAGACAGAGAGAAAGATGGGGTGGGGCGGGGCCGTGTTATTGAGAGAGGGAGAAGGGGAAAGAGAGATATAAACAAAAGATAGATATGATGACAGAGAAAGAAAGGGAGGGAGGGAGAGAGAGCAAGAGGGAGGGGGAGGGAGAGAGATGATTGGCACGACACGATAGGGATCAAGGCAGCTTCACCCATCCCCTTTTCT
Source organism: Conus canariensis (assembly GCA_033310375.1). NCBI lineage: Eukaryota > Metazoa > Mollusca > Gastropoda > Neogastropoda > Conidae > Conus > Conus canariensis. The sequence goes on along the minus strand of CM065730.1, from coordinate 969,125 downwards.
GGTCACGCTTGACTGATCGTGCCACCGTGACACTGCCACCGGGGAGTCCACACACGCCTCACTCTCACATACACCACACAAACATTATGTGTGTGTGTGTGTGTGTGTGTTATTATATATATTAATCACACACATGCACACACACACAGGCGCGCGCCCCATCACACCACTTCACCTGCCCCAGGTTCTCAACCCTCGGACGCTACTGCAGACCCCCCCCCCCCTCCCCCTTTCTTCCACCCCCTCTAACCAAAGTGAAACACACAATGACACACGTGCTACTGGCTTCAGTGACCCGGTGTAACAGCCCGTTCTTACCCCCCTCTGGAACTTACCCCTGGGTAAGTCTGGGCTAGCCTGCTTTTACCCCCGGGGGTCATTCTAGGGCTAGCTAGAATTACCCCCCCCCCCCCCCAGTTGGAACTTACCCCCGCGGGGGTAAGTTTGGGCTAGCCTGGATTTACCCCCCCCCCCCCCCCCAAGGGTCAGTCTAGGACTATTTGGAATCTTCCTCCACCCCACCCCACCCTTCAAACAAGAGAGGGTTATTCAGGGTTTCTCTCTGCTTTTTTCCAACACGCACACCCGCCTTTAAAAAAATTGTGTTAGCCTGCATATTTACCCCCCCCCCCCCTTCCATTTCCTATATACAGTCAGTTGGGTTTAGACAAAGTGTAGTTCTAGACTCTTCTCAATAGATGGACCTCCTACTTCCCCAACCGCCTCCCCCCCCCCCCCCCAAACACACACCCTGGTTCACTAACATACGTATTAACATTTCTCGCGCTAGCTTACATGCGTGGGTCAATATTCGGATGTGTGAGTACGCCCGTGCATGCGTGGGAAAGAAAGATGGCTACATGCCAATGTGACCAAGTGCCAATGTGACCAAGCGTAGTTGTGACAAAATTGTCGTTATGACCACGTGTCGTTGTGACAAAGTACCGTTGTTGCTTCATCCCGGTTTGCCTCTTTTAACTATTTTACAGATATTTAGTATCTTGAGTACCTGTGTACCTTAGCTTGTACAATGCAGATGACTAGTGGTCAGTGCCACTGACCACTGGTCATTATGACGTAAATCGGAGATTTTAACTATTTAACAGCTAATTAGTGTTTCCCGAGTGCTTGTGTACCTTGTACAATGAAGATTACTTATGGTCAGTGCCACCGACTACTGGTCATTATAACGTAAATCGGAGATTTTAACTATTTCACAGCTAATTATAGTCTCCCGAGTACCTGTGTACCTTGTACAATGCAGACGACTGGTGGTCAGTGCCACTGACCACTGGTCACTATGACGTAAATCAGATATTTCGACTATTTTACAGTTAATCAGTGTCTCATGAGCGTTTGTCTACCTTGTGCAATGCAGACAACCAGTGGTCAGTGTCACTGACCATTGGTCACTTTAATGTATATCAAAGTTTTAACTATTTTTACAGCTAATTAGTGTCTCATGAGTGCCTGTGTACCTTGTACAATGTAGATGACTGGCGGGGGGGGGGGGGGGGGTCAGTTCCAACTAGGGGGGGGGGGGGGGGTAAGTTCCAGCTAGTCCTGGAATGACCCCGGGGGTAAAAGCAGGCTAGCCCAGACTTACCCCGGGGTAAGTTCCAGAGGGGGGGTAAGAATGGGCTGTTACACCGGTGCCGTCAATAACTCTAAGTGTCTACAATTGTTTCGGGGCATTTGGAGGCGGTGGAACAAATAAAACAACAACAGCTACAACACAGACAACAGACAACGACAACACACATTAGAACATTAACAAACCCAGACACTTTGTATCAAACGCCAGAACACTAAAAATCAGCAAGAACATGTCCATTCGTGAGAGAACAGACAGACTATGCATGGTGTGTAAGAGACTAGTTGGAAAAAAGGGGGGGGGGAAAGAAAAAAAAAAAAAGCTAGTAGTGGAAATTGTTGGGGTTTTTTCTCGCTATTTTGGGTTTTTCTTTTTCTTTTTTTTTTTGCAGATGAAGAGGACAGCGTAAAGCACCAAAAACTGAAGAGGTGGATTTCGGCCTTTGGAGGAGAAAAAAAAGGGAGAAAAAGGAAATTAAAAAATCACCGCACCAGGTGCTCCATTGATCCGACAACTGATCCCACAAAAAAAGACAACGACAGCAACATTTGAATAAAAGCGTTTAAACGTTGCACGTCCGCATCAGTGACTATACAACTGCATCAACACGAAAGGGGGGGGGGGGGTGTTTTGTTTGTTTCTTCGCCAGTTCCTGTGAATGTTGTTTGTTTGTTTACCCGGGCAGAAAACTTTTAAAATGAAACCCGATTCTCCAACGATATACATTTTTCTTTTTTTTTTTTCAAACAGTAAATACACAAATTAATATGTAATACGTCATGTCTCCCTCTTATTTTGGCGTAGGGAGATTCTCAACGGTTTCCTGATGATAACTGTCTTTTCCCTGACGTCAACTGGTCGCCGCAGGCCTTCCTCCCTCTTACAATTTACCCATCCCTGCACACACCCTCCCCCCCCCCCCCCCCCCCACCTCTCTCTTTTCTCCGTCTTTTTCCTTCATGCCCACAGACAGGTGAAGGGAACGTCACGGAGCGAAGATTATGGCATTTGGAGATCCGGGCAGAGAGAGAGAGAGAGAGAGAGAGAGAGAGAGAGAGAGAGAGAGAGAGAGAGAGACGGACAGGTGCAGCTGTGTGTGTGTGTGTGTGTGTGTGTGTGTGTGTGTGTGTGTGTGTGTGAGAGAGAGGTGTGTGTGTGTGTGTGTGCATGTGTATCTGTGTGTGTGTGTGTGTGTGTGTGAGAGAGAGAGAGAGAGAGAGAGAGAGTGTCTGCATCCCTCTGTATCTGTGTGTGTGTGTGTGTGTGTGTGTGTGTGTGTGTGTGTGTGTGAGAAAGAGAGAAAGAGAGAGTGAGTGTGTCTGTATCTCTCTGTGTGTGTGTGGAGAGAGAGAGAGAGAGAGAGAGTCTCTGTATCTGTGAGAGAGAGAGAGAGAGAGAGAGTGTGTGTGTGTGTATCTGTGTGAGAGAGGGAGAGAAAGTGTGTGTGTGTGTGTGTGTGTGTGTGTGTGTGAGAGAGAGAGAGAGAGAGAGGAGAGAGAGAGAGAGAGAGAGAGAGAGAGAGAGCTTTTTTATATAAAAGATTTCCCTTCATTCCGTTTTTCTCATTCTATACAGTCCCTCTTCGTACGCGGATACAGAAAACCAAGCAAACGACACTAACTTGCTAAAGCCAGTTCATTTAGTACGCAAGGCCATTCTTAGCTAACTTGCTCTTTCACGTTGGGCAGAACTAGGTTCTCATGGCGGAATTTAGCATGTCTAGCTTTCCCGTTTGCCTGGTCGCCAGCAAGACCAAGTAGTAAACTGAAATTTTGAATATTAATTACTAGGGTAGTTAGGGGCATGCCTCGTGAAAACGTTTTGTTGTTGTTACTGTTTTTGTTTTTTTTAATCTCCACCCACCTACCCAACCGCCATCCTCTCTCTCTCTCTCTCTCATCCCATGAGACACATCACAGATACTTTTTTCAACCTTACCATGATGCAGTCGCCAATAAATCCAGAACAAGAAACGGAAGACGGAAAAAGGGGGGGGGGGGGGGGGGGGGGGAAGCAAATCGGATTTTTTTTCCCCTCACAATCACGCACCACCAGAATCTGCGGACACAGAAACACCACTGCAGTAACTCCTTCCCCCCCTCCCTGGGTTTGTTTTTTTTTTTCTTTTTCAACTTTCTCTCTCGCTGCCCGTCTAGACTGTATGTGCCCAGAGCCCAGAAACAGCAGCCGTGTATCTTGTCACAACACGGTGACAGTGTGGACAGAACGGCTCGTCAACACCAGCAAGCACCCTGTGGTGCTCGTCCCACTTGCTGCGCCCGCCTGTCCTGCCGGGGAAGGAGGAAAGGCGGGGTAGGGGGGGGGGGGGGGCTGAGGGAGGTGGTGTGGGGGTCGGTTCAGGGATTGGGGAGGCGCTGGCAACGCACGCAAGCAGGCAGGCAGGGGGGTTGTAGTAGTGTGGTGGATGGCAGGCAGGCAAGGCAGTAGTGTGGTGGATGGCAGGCGGCGCAGTCAGAACGCACGGGGGCCGCGCCATCCGCAGACTCCACAAGTCTTGCCTGAGTCTCCCCCCCCCCCCCCTCCCCATCCCAAACACTCTGTCTTCACGCACGAATTTCTGCTCGAAGTTTGTCACAGCTTGCCGACGATTTTCTGCCTCTCCTCCTCCACCTCTCTCTCTCTCACACACACACGCACGCGCGCGCACACACACACGCACACAGTTCTCTCTGTCGCATTTCCCACAGAAAAGGCCTTCTCCTCGTGCAGTGAGAGGACTTCAGCTGGCATTTGGTTTTCTTTCCTGTGTTCGACGCGTTCCAAGCCTGCATGCCCCCCCCCCCCCCCCCCTCTCTCTCTCTCCCTCTCTCTCTCACACACACACACTCACAGTGTCATAAATACAGAGTCACGCACACACACGTACGTCATAATTTACTTCACAGCTCGACCAATATTACGCAACCTGTGTGTGTGTGTGTGTGTGTGTGTGTGTGTGTGTGAGAGAGAGAGAGAGAGAGAGAGAGAGGGGGGGGGAACAGAAGCAGAGCACACATAAAAATGAAGGTGTGGGGGGAGAAGGGGAAGGCCAGACAAGTTGTTGGGAAAAGAGAGGCAAGTAGTTCTTAAAAAAAAAGAAAAAAAAGAAAGAAATTGTGCGTCAACTGCGAGGAGAGAGAGAGAGAGAGAGAGAGAGAGAGAGAGAGAGGGGGGGGGGGGGGGGCGGAGAGGAAGAGAGGGACCAAAGCGTCAGTCGACAGTAGCAAACCAGTGAGGCACACTTGAGCGGCCAGGTAAGTTTGGGGAAACGAGTGCTGCCAGGGTTGTCTCCCTTGTGTCGTCTGCTCGCCAAAGTCTCTCCACCAGCGCTCTTGCGTTTGTCTGCCTGTCGGTCTCCAAGTCTGCCTGTAGTCGGCCTCCCTCTGCGCCTAATAGACAGCCGCTCTCGTGCACGTCAACACACACTCGCTATGACTTGTGTAATTTTCTGTCGTGTGTGTGTGTGTGTGTGTGTGTGTGTGTGTGTGTGTGTGTGTGTGTGTACGCAGACCTGCAGCTAAACAGAGACCGCTCATCTCTGATCGCCATGGTCAGTAAGATGTGTATTGTGTTCGTTGCTGTTTTGTGCTTCTCTCCCTCAACAGTGTTCTTGTACTTCTCTTACTCACAATGTTCAAGCCCATTTAATTCCGACATATCCAGTCATGGCACTCTTTTCCATTGTTATGTCTCAGCGTTCGCATTATTTTCTGCGAACTGACTGTCCTTGACAGCTGACAGAAAGACGGGCAAGATGAATGGGAGGGGTAGGGGGCTGGGGGCTCTGTTTAACCGCATGTGCGTGGCAGTATTAGCGCACTCTAGGGCTCGTGTTCATGTGCAAATATCGCATGTGTAAGTATACATAGAGGCTGTGGGGAGAGGGATGGTTGGGGTAGGCGAAGGTGTGGGGGTGGGTAACAGTGTGTGTCTATCTGTGTATCTGTGTGTCTATCTAGATCTATAGAATTCAAGCGAGACTGAGGTCTGTCTGTCTATAGAACTTGAGAGAGAGTGGGACGGGGGGGGGGGGGGGGGGGGGGGGGGGGGGGGGGGGGGAGAGAAAGAAGCTTCTCTTTTATATCTAAATTTATGAAATGCATTTTCCGAAAGAAACTTCGATAATGTAAAAAAAAAAAAGATGACTTTTTTAAATAAAATAAAAAAGTCAATGAAAACAGGTGTGAGACAGAGGGAGACCGGGGGGGGGGAAGAGGGGAAGAGAGACAGAGAGAGAGAATGTGTGAGTCTGCATATGTCTCATGCGTGCGTATGTGTGTGTGGACATGCACGCGCGTAGGTGTCTGGTACAGACACAAAAAGAGACCGAAAGCTCTCCCTCAGTCAAAGACCAGACACACTCTGTCGCACACCTGAGCTGGCAACGCCCACCACGTGCTTCACGCACTGCGCTGCCGTGAGCCAGCCCCTGAGCCAGGGGCGCTGTACTGTGGCCCAGCCGTCGCCATCCCGCGCCTCCAGATCGTGTCTGGGACACGGCCGCCGGCCTTTGCCAGCGCCCGGCTCACGCCAGGTCCAAAGGTTTTGATCAGCAGACCCCTCCCCCCCCCCCCATCTCCCTTGCTGCCCAGACAATGGCCCGACCCGCCGCGGCCATGAGACCCACGGCCATAGCAGTCCCTGTCGCCAGCCAGCAACAGGCCAGCCCTCAGGACTCGACGTTTAACTCACAATGGTGTCCAATAAACAACAAGTGCATGCAAGCCAGTCACAAGTTTGGCCTACCAACCCCCCACCCCCACCCCCCCACCTCTCTCTCTCTCTCTCTTTGTCTCTCTGAGAGTGGGACGTGTTGACAGGTAAATTGAAGTCAGTCACCACCATTACCCCTCGCCTCACTCCCATCATCCATCGCAGATCTGGGTCTCGTGACTCCGTTACACAGTGTGTGACTCCGTTTCACAATGTGGTCGAGATCAGCTTTGTCCCAAAAAGTCCACCCCCCTCACGACGCCCCTGCGGCCCAAGTGAAGAAAACTGTCCACGTCTCTAAGAGGGATACAGGGGTGATCAGTGCTCTGCCTAGCTGCCAATTGACTCACCTGCCTCGTCCTCCACAAGAGATCGTCAGCACACACACACACACACACACACACACACACACACACACAGAATGAGAATAATCCGCCACCCAACCATCCCAGCGGCAGAGAGAGGGAGAGAGAAGACCCACCCACCTCAATCATCAGGAGAGAGAGAGAGAGAGAGAGAGAGAGAGAGAGAGACCTCTCAGTCATAAGAGGGGGGGGGGGGGGGCAGAGGACAGACACAGACACCGAGAGAAGGGTAAAAAATGGTAATCCAGCCCGTTACCTGGAAACTGAAGCAGGCACCATGTCGCACGCCAAGCCGAGTCTCACCGGGGAACTGTCACTCCCGAAATTCCGACACACAAACACTGCCCCAACTTCACCACCACGACTGTCCCCCACACAACTCAGTCTCCCTACACACGTGAACCAACAGAGGGCGAAGTCACAACTGCCAGAGCCCTCGACAGCAGCCCGACGTCACGTTCACAGGTCCTATGACTGACAGAAAAGTTCCTCTCTCTCACTGAACACCTGAAGCGACAGGCGACACGATTGTTATCAGGCGACACCAACCCGGAGTCGTTCTCTCTCTTTCTCTCGCTGCTGGCAGCAGTCTCTGTAGTGTGTCAGTACAATGCAACGCGGCCGACACTCTCTCACACACACACACACACCAGCCTGCGCCAGCCTCTGTGGGAGACGGGGGCCAAGCAACAAGTGAAGAAGTAGAAGAAGCTGTCTTCTTGCTGCTGCCAAAAACAGCTTCGCGGACTGGCAGGCAGGCAGGCAGGCCGCGCACCGAGAGAAAGAGAGGGAGAGGGGTGATGGGGGAGAGGTGTCAGCCAATGGTGAGAGCTCCAGTGCCGCGCGCGCGTCTTGGCAAAGGCCAAGAACCAATCGCAGACCGGAACGGGGAGGGCGGTTGATGGAAAAGAGAGAGATAGAGAGAGCACGGCAGAGCAGCCACAAGCAAACTTACCACCCCCTCACCCTCTCTCTCTCCGCGACACGAAGCCAAAGCTGTGCCAACCAGCAGACTCAGCAGCAACCTCCCCCCCCACAAAAGCATCACCGCTGAGATATCGGGGAACCCTCAGGGCAGGGGACTGGCGGGGCCAGGCCTGAGGAAAAGTTGTCGTCCGCCGGTGGGGAAGGATGCTGGGGAAGGAGGGGAAGTGGGGAGGTGAGGATGCTGGGGGCAGCTAGCGAGATGGCGGCTGTGGCTGGTGACAGCGGGAAGGTCCACGGCACACGAACAGAGGGAGGAGGGGGGAGGGGTGTGGAGGGAGGCACAGAGACCTCTGCTGCAGAAACTTTGGGAGCTGGGAACGGCGGGGAGGGGGCGGAGAGGCCTCGGAGGGTGTGTGGAGGGGGGTACAGGGAAGGCAGGGGGGTGAACTACGCCACCCACAGTGC
>CM065730.1:933561-958561 GCA_033310375.1 Conus canariensis | reverse complement strand
GAGAGAGAGAGAGAGAGAGAGAGAGAAGTCAGAAAAAGAGGGAGAGACAGAGACACAAAACAAGAGAACCGAACCAGAAATAAAAACAGCTCTCCGCTCAATCTTTTGATTTGCAAAGCCCTGTGTTACAACAGGCCTGACCATGCTAGCCAAACGTTCGTGTCGTTGGGTTCGGTCACTGCTGGTTGTTCGGAGCAGCTTTAGTCAGTGGAGATGGATGCTGCCGAGTGGCCCAAGCACAACCGACTTGGAGTGAGGCCCCCTTCTCTCACTGTCGGAATGCAGATGACTGCCCCTGTTTATCATCTACCGGCTGTGGTTCCTGACCTCATTACAATTCATTGTTAATCCATTCATTTGTAATTCATTACCTGCTTGTCGTCCCATTTTTCATGCAAAGCCCCCCCCCCCCCCCCCCCCCCCCCCCCAACACACAAACCACCCCCCCCACACACCTGGCAAAGTTCCCATGTGTGCCGACCCACCACGCACAGCCCCACCAGGGTCTGCCCAGCGCGCTGCCCCAGCACCGAACTGCCACAGCGAGCAACTATTAACGTTCATCATATGGCCACCCACGAGAGGAGCACGGCACAGGTGCTGAGTCATGTTGGTGGCGATATCCACTGCTGTCTGTTTCAGCCCTGTACAAGGCAGACGACACCTTCAAAGCCCCCCCCCCCCCCCCCCCCCCCCCCCCCCCCCCCCCCCCCCCCCCCGTCCACAATCATTGCTTGGTCACGAAGTCAGTTCCAGCGAACGTCTCCATGTGTAGGGAGACACCACGTCCACCCTATCACCGTCATCGTGTAATGAACTGGTTGACACCCAAACGTCCCCCACACACACACATGACCACGCTCATGGACGTGGAGAGGACATCGGACTTGGATCGATGACAATACGAACAGGATCACGTAACCTGAGGTGTCCTGTTCGTGATGGTCAATGTGGACCTCAATGATTCAGACGATGACCAACGTGGACCTGAATGATTCAGAGGGTTCCTGTGGAGGTCCCTTCTGGTCTGAGACACCGTGGCAGGGGTGAACACGTCGCTTTCTGTCCTAGCCCATCCAGCATCCTTCAGACCCCGCACAGACGGACACTGAGCCGTGGTCATCAGGACATGGCAGGAACGCTCGGTGAAACGCGTCCATGACCTGAATGCAGCTCAGCTGCGCAGTTCCACTCTTTCCACTGATCCTCACAGCTTGCTCCACAAACTGTCTGTCTGGAGCTGCTCCAACCCACAATGTCTCTCCTCCCAGCCAGAGACCTGCCCCAGCCAGGCCCAGCCACCGTCCCCAAAGTCATTGTGGTGTGCAGTGTTCTAACTACAGAACCGTCCCCAAAGTCACTGTGGTGTGCAGTGTTCTAACTAGAGAACCGTCCCCAAAGTCATTGTGGTGTGCTGTTTTCTAACTATAGAACCGTCCCCAAAGTCATTGTGGTGTGCAGTGTTCTAACTATAGAACCGTCCCCAAAGTCACTGTGGTGTGCAGTGTTCTAACTACAGAACCGTCCCCAAAGTCACTGTGGTGTTCAGTGTTCTAACTATAGAACCGTCCCAAAAGTCATTGTGGTGTGCAGTGTTCTAACTATAGAACCGTCCCCAACGTCATTGTGGTGTGCAGTGTTCTAACTATAGAACCGTCCCCAAAGTCATTGTGGTGTGCAGTGTTCTAACTATAGAACCGTCCCCAAAGTCATTGTGGTGTGCAGTGTTCTAACTATAGAACCGTCCCCAAAGTCATTGTGGTGTGCAGTGTTCTAACTATAGAACCGTCCCCAAAGTCATTGTGGTGTGCAGTGTTCTAACTATAGAACCGTCCCCAAAGTCACTGTGGTGTGCAGTGTTCTAACGATAGAACCGTCCCCAAAGTCATTGTGGTGTGCAGTGTTCTAACGATAGAACCGTCCCCAAAGTCATTGTGGTGTGCAGTGTTCTAACTATAGAACCGTCCCCAAAGTCATTGTGGTGTGCAGTGTTCTAACTATAGAACCGTCCCCAAAGTCACTGTGGTGTTCAGTGTTCTAACTATAGAACCGTCCTCCAAGTCATTGTGGTGTGCAGTGTTCTAACTATGGAACCGTCCCCAAAGTCATTGTGGGGTGCAGTGTTCTAACGATAGAACCGTCCCCAAAGTCATTGTGGTGTCAGTGTTCTAACTATAGAACCGTCCCCAGAGTCATTGTGGTGTGCAGTGTTCTAACTATAGAACCGTCCTCCAAGACATTGTGGTGTGCAGCGTTCTAACTATAGAACCGTCCTCCAAGTCATTGTGGTGTGCAGTGTTCTAACTATGGAACCGTCCCCAAAGTCATTGTGGTGTGCAGTGTTCTAACTATAGAACCGTCCCCAAAGTCATTGTGGCGTGCAGTGTTCTAACTATAGAACCGTCCCCAAAGTCATTGTGGTGGGCAGTGTTCTAACTATGGAACCGTCCCCAAAGTCATTGTGGTGTGCCGTTTTCTAACTATAGAACCGTCCCCAAAGTCATTGTGGTGTGCAGTGTTCTAACTATAGAACCGTTCCCAGAGTCATTGTGGTGTGCAGTGTTCTAACTATAGAACCGTCCCCAGAGTCATTGTGGTGTGCAGTGTTCTAACTATAGAACCGTCCCCAAAGTCATTGTGGTGTGCAGTGTTCTAACTATGGAACCGTCCCCAAAGTCATTGTGGTGTGCAGTGTTCTAACTATGGAACCGTCCCCAAAGTCATTGTGGTGTGCAGTGTTCTAACATAGAACCGTCCCCAAAGTCATTGTGGTGTGCAGTGTTCTAACTATAGAACCGTCCCCAAAGTCATTGTGGTGTGCAGTGTTCTAACTATAGAACCGTCCCCAAAGTCATTGTGGTGTGCAGTGTTCTAACGATAGAACCGTCTCCAAAGTCATTGTGTTGTGCTGTTTTCTAACTATAGAATCGTCCTCCAAGTCATTGTGGTGTGCAGTGTTCTAACTATAGAACCGTCCCCAAAGTCATTGTGGTGTGCAGTGTTCTAACTATAGAACCGTCCTCCAAGTCATTGTGGTGTGCTGTTTTCTAACTATAGAACCGTCCCCAAAGTCATTGTGGTGTGCAGTGTTCTAACTATAGAACCGTTCTCCAAGTCATTGTGGTGTGCAGTGTTCTAACTATAGAACCGTCCCCCAAGTCATTGTGGTGTGCCGTTTTCTAACTATAGAACCGTCCCCAAAGTCGTTGTGGTGTTCAGTGTTCTAACTATAGAACCGTCCCCAAAGTCATTGTGGTGTGCAGTGTTCTAACTATAGAACCGTCCCCAAAGTCATTGTGGTGTGCTGTTTTCTAACTATAGAACCGTCCCCCAAGTCCTTGTGGTGTGCTGTTTTCTGACTATAGAACCGTCCCCCAAGTCCTTGTGGTGTGCTGTTTTCTAACTATAGAACCGTCCCCCAAGTCATTGTGGTGTGCTGTTTTCTAACTATGAAGTCTGGCCTCCACGGTGCAGCCGTCAGCGTCATCGCTCCCGCTGTGACAGGACTGACTGACAGACAGACAGACAGACAGGCAGACAGACAGACAAACTGTCGCAGCCGTGTAGATCCGGGCGGCAGTACAGGCCCCAGGCCACCGGAGCCAGATGATCTGGAAGGACCCACGTACCGGCCAACACGCTTCACTGCTCTTCCGCTCCGGCTGAGTGAGTAAGGAGTGACCCGGATCTGCCCGGCTCTGTCCCAGTGCCGGACACACGCTACGCTCTGCAGCGCTTCTACAACCACAGAATCCGTCAATCCCAGACACACGCATTGTCAAGTAGGCTAGTACTGCGTGCTCTGACTGCAAACGAGAGAGAGAGAGAGAGAGAGAGAGAGAGAGAGAGAGGAGAGAGAGAGAGAGAGACAGCAGACAGACAGACAGACAGACAGACAGACAGACGGAGACAGACAGACAGAGACTGGGACAGAGAGAGACTCAGACAGACAGACGGACAAAGAAAAGAGAGAGAGAGAGAGAGAGAGAGAGAGAGAGAGAGGAGAGAGAGGAGAAGAGAGGAGAGACAGAGTGAAAGACATACAGAGAAAGGGAGTGACAGACAGACGGACAGAGAGAGAGAGAGAGAGAGAGAGAGAGAGAGAGAGAGAGAGAGAGGAAAAGAGAGAGAGAGAGAGAGAACTTTTCCAAGGAAACCAAAGCGGGCCATGCAATGACATCCGAGAGAGAGAGAGAGAGAGAGAGAGAGAGAGAGAGAGGAGAGAGAGAGAGAGAGAGAGAGAGAGATCAAACTCTCTTCCAAAGAAACCAAAGCGGGGCCATGCAAGGATAGCCGGCACACAGTAGCCTACTAGCGGGGGTTCTGTGTCGCAGAATTAACCAGAATTGTGCACTTCGTGCAACAAGCACAATACTTTGGTATATTGTTCTTTACAAAGTCATAATTGATTTGATTTTCAGATTTTAAGCCACTTCAAAATCGTTTTCTATTCTGAGAAATAAATAAAAAAGATGAGCCAAAATTGCAGACGATTTTCTAGCGCGAGGGGCCCGCAGTGAATATTATCAAACAAAATGAATGTAAGCTAAAATTATTTTCTAATGATAACATGTTGGATAATGATATATCGTGTATGAAAATACATATGCTTATCCAAAAATTTGCTGGCCTTATTTTGTTTCCTTATTTTTATGACTTTGTAGACCCGCAGCGGGAAAAATCAAAATGGCCGCTTCCGATCGCGTGTCCGTAATTTGCCAATGAAAACTTCGTCTTTCGAGGTGAATTATGGATTTACAGCTCTTCAGATAGTCTTGAAATGTCATTCTATCATTTTATTTGTTTTCTGAAGCGTACTAATACCATCCTTTACCTTACTCTTTAAATAAGTTGCCTATTGGGTGTGTGTTTACAGTGTTTTCTCTACACTTTGGAGAAGTTCTTTTATATAACAATATATATAATAAATGTCTAAGAGGATTCTCAGGAGATTAAAAAAAATCCCACACTGCTGTGAATCACACTCACACCATGACAATAATCATCCATCAATCATTGTTTACCTCCTTCATTCCCCCAACCGGCATTATTACACCAATGCCACAACATTATCCAACTTATATAACAATGATCATCATCCTACAGTACTGTTGATCTCGAATGATCCATGATCATCACCCATCAGTCATCGACCCCCACCCCCACCCCCATCCACCCTCTTCCTGAACCGGCAGTATTATACTAATGCCACCACAGTATTTCACTTATCACAATGACCATCATCCAACAGTATCTCACTTATGACAATGATCATCACCCACCAGTCATTGATATCTTCCTTTATTCCCCCAACTGGCACTATTGTACCAATGCTACATTATTCCACCTACATGACAATGACCCTCATCCTATAGTACTGCTGATCCCAAATGTTCACCATCCATCAGTCACTGGAAATACTGTCATCCAGTGATCACCTTCATACTGCAGTATATATGGCAATGAGGAAGCTGACCATTTGGCAAAGGAAGGAGAACAGCAGCCCCAACTAGAACAGGAAGTCTCCTTTGAAAAAAATCAAAAGTATTATCAAGGAGAACCAAAAACCAAAAAGGCAGATGGCTTGAGCAGCACCCTACTTCAACGAGAGGATGGACACTACCAGATACCCAGATCAGACCTTTGTGAGACTGAGGACAGGGCACTCCAGACTGAGACATCACATGTCCACTATATTCCACAATGGCAGGTCATCAAATCATCCATGCAGTACAACCCAACACACCTGCCAACACACCAATGAAGGGAAAGCCCTATTGACCACTGGAGGGCCTTCGCCATACAGCAGCCTTTGCCAATACCTCCAGGGTTCCTACGTAAGTGAACAAGGAAGAAGACCATCCTACTGTACTGTTGATCTTTAATGATTATCACCCATTAGTCACTGACCCCCCCCCCCCACCCCACCCCCAAAGAATGATTATCATCCTGTAGCACTGTTGTTATCAAATGGCCATCACCCAATAAGCTTTATTGTCATTATTTATATATTTATTCAAAACCCCCTTTGTGTGTGTGCGTGTGTGTGCGTGTGTGTGTGTGTGTGTGTGTGTGTGTGTGTGTGTGTGTGTGTGTGTGTGTGCATGCATGTGGATGTGGATGAGTGTTTGTACATAATATATGCACAATGTATACACACATATTACGTGTGTGTGTGTGTGTGTGTGTGTGGTGTGTGTGTGTGTGCTTATATATATGTGTGTGTGTGATAGTGTTGATTTCACCTATGACAACGGTCACTATTCATCAGTCATTGATCATTTCCAATTTTCTGCTCAATTGGCATTATCATACCAATGCTATCATGTTATTTCACTCATGACAATGATCAACATCCTATAGCATTGTTTATCCCACTTATGACAATGATCATCATCATCATCTTTTTATTTTATATATATATATATATATATATATATATATATATATAGTGTGTGTGTGTGTGTGTGTGTGTGTGTGTGTGTGGAGAGAGAGAGAGAGAGAGAGAGAGAGAATGGGTGTGTATGTGTGTGAAAACTCCCCACAATTAGTCTCATTATGACCATAATTCACCCATAATACCCTCCCCTCTCTTCCCCCCTCCCCACCCCACCCCCACCCTCTTTGTTTCCCTAACAACACTATTTGCATGATTTCTCACCCCACACACATCCCATGCATACGTTGTTTGTGGGAGGAGAGATATGAACTCTTTCTCTCTCTTTCCCCGTCCCCCTCTTCCACCCCCCTCCATATTCTGTTCCCCCCTTCCCCCCCCCCCCCTAACGATATCTTACCACCCATTGATCATTTCCATTCTCTTCCAATCATGACTATCATTACCCACCCCCCACATACGACTACCCCCACATAACTACTATCATCACCATCACCACCCATTCAAATTGTTCATTTATTTATTTATTCATATATATCTTTTATATTCTTTATTTACTTCTTTTATCTTATTTCATTTATTTATTCATTCATTTATTTATTATTATTTTATTCATTTAATTTTCTTTCTTTTTTTTTTTTTTTTAACTTATTTGGTGTTATGGATGAAAACGAATGAATGTACAGCATACAACTCCCCTTTTTGCTGGCGGCCATCTTGGAAATTGCTCAAATACACAAATTTTCCTTTTTTTTTTAAATAGACCTGTATCTGGTTATGTTCAGGGCATGAAATTGTCCTTCTCAGCCAGATTTGGTGTTTGTAGCATTAAATGAACAATTATGCAAAATATATTCAAATTTTTGTGTCGGCCATTTTGAAAAATGCCACCAAAACACGTTTTTACAAATTTTTCATGGTGGCTCTTTGTTCAGGCATTAAAACTGGCCATCTCTGCCAAATTTGGTGCTTGTTGCATGAAGTGCATGATTTTTCGACATAGAACCCCCGCTATACAGGAAAACAACAAAAAAAATCACAAAGAAATACTGGCAAGTTTGTACGCGGACATACAAAGTTAGAGAGGGAGGGAGCGAAGAGAAAGAGACAAGAGGGGGGGGGGGGGGGGGGGGAGGGAGGGCAGACTGACAGAGAGACAGACAGAAAAATACAGAGAGAGAGACAGAGACAGAGACAGACAGACAGACAGCCAGACGAAGGGACTGATCTGGACACACACAGAGAGATGGGCCTGGTATGGCCGTGACGTTACCTAGCCCACGACACTGAGGCTGATCATTCAGGTGTGATCGGGATCGATTGACCGATCAGTGGACCGGACTGATGGAGAGGCGCGAGACGCTGACCGCCGCTGGTCAGAGGACGCTGTCTTGTCCAGCGTGTGCCCCCCTCTTCCCACCCCTCTCACAACCTGTCATCTCGTGTCCAGGGTCAGGACCACGTTGTCGCCACACGCACCAACTTCTCTGTGCCAACTTCCAGCAATCCCCCCTCCCCACCCACCCCCACACCCTATCCCCATCCAACCATGCCCAAGTGTTACTGCAGTATGGCGGCACTCATTTTTTTTTCTGCTTGTTTTTTTTTTCTGTTTGTTGTTACCTGTCGGAGTGGATTGTTACACGGAAAATAACCTGAGCCTGGTCTGTTTTTTTCCTTTTTTAACCAAAGCATGGCGCATGCTACAAACTGGACCACGTCTTTATTGCCTTAGCCACAATACTGGCATTCGTAACACCACCTCGTCTAGAAGGCAACGAGAGGACAAAAAACAACAAATAAACAAATAAGAACAAAAAGAAATTGCGGGGATGGGGGGTGGGGGAGTGGGGTGGGGGGGGGGGGGGGTGAGGAGATTCCAACCACCGACCCAAAGTCTTCTGGTTTCCTGGTCGAGAGCTTTATCCGCGGGACCACCTTGCCACGGACAACCTCTGCTTGAATTTTTTTGTTTTGTTTTGTTTTTTTTTTTCCCACGTGGCATCACTTGCAAAGCGGCAAGTTACGGACACACTGAGCCGAGAGCTAGACGGGCTCTGTCAACAGGCATATTTTACAGATCAACAGGCACATTTGACAGATCAACTGGCACATTTTACAGATCAGCAGACACATTTTACAGATCAACAGGAACAGATTACAGATCAACAGGCACAGACTACAGATCAGCAGGCACATTTTACAGATGGCATTCCAGATGAGGCGTCAAAGCGATCTCCAATGCGCTCCATGACAAGATCGCCATTGGGTCACCAAGAACAGATCACCTGTTGACGGAAAGATCCTCCACCAGTGGTTTGAACACTTGTTCCTAGCCAACTTCGCCTGAAATTTCCACTCCAATAGCTACACAGAAAAATAACCAAGCAGTCAAAAAAAAAAAAAAAAAAAAAAAAGGAGTGAAATATGCGGGTGTCGCCGTGCTCTGGCATGTAACTGACCTGTATACAACGGGTCTCAAACACCGACAACATCAAGTATCAAGTAACAAGTCACTCGCACTTTCCCAGTCCTTTAATATATGCGTACGTTTTCTTGCTTTCTGCGAGAGAGACAGAGAGAGAGAGAGAGAGAGAGAGAGAGAGAGAGGAGAGAGAGAGAGAGAGAGAGAGAGAGAGAGAGAGAGGCGGGGAGACAGACGAAGACGAAGACGAACAAAGCCCCGTCTTTTGTGTCGTGTTAGTGCGTTCTGACTAACTGACAATGGAGCCAAGTGTTAGTGCAGTCTGACTAACTGACGATAGAGCCAAGTGTTAGTACATTCTGACTAACTGACAATGGAGCCAAGTGTTAGTGCAGTCTGACTAACTGACGATGGCGCCAAGTGTTTGTGCATTCTGACTAACTGCCGATGGAGCCAAGTGTTAGTGCATTCTGACAAACTGACGATGGAACCAAGTGTTAGTGCATGCCGACTAACTGACGATGGAGCCAAGTGTTAGTGCATTCCGAATAACTGACGATGGAGCCAAGTGTTAGTGCATTCTGACTAACTGACGATGGAGCCAAGTGTTAGTGCATTCTGACTAACTGACGATGGAGCCAAGTGTTAGTGCATTCTGACTAACTGACAATGGAGCCAAGTGTTAGTACATTCTGACTAACTGACGATGGAGCCAAGTGTTAGTGCATTCTGACTAACTGACGATGGAGCCAAGTGTTAGTGCATTCTGACTGACGATGGAGCCCAATTTTAGTGCATTCTGACTAACTGACGATGGAGCCCAATTTTAGTGCATTCTGACTAACTGCCGATGGAGCCAAGTGTTCGTGCATTCTGATTAACTGACGATGGAGCCAAGTGTTCATGCATTCTGACTAACTGCCGATGGAGCCAAGTGTTAGTGCATTCTGACTAACTGACGATGGAGCCAAGTGTTCGTGCATTCTGACTAACTGCCGATGGAGCCAAGTGTTCGTGCATTCTGACTAACTGACGATGGAGCCAAGTGTTAGTGCATTCCGACTAACTGACGATGGAGCCAAGTGTTCATGCATTCTGACTAACTGACGATGGAGCCAAGTGTTCGTGCATTCTGACTAACTGACGATGGAGCCAAGTGTTCGTGCATTCTGACTAACTGACGATGGAGCCAAGTGTTAGTGCATTCTGACTAACTGCCGATGGAGCCAAGTGTTCGTGCATTCTGACTAACTGACGATGGAGCCAAGTGTTAGTGCATTCCGACTAACTGACGATGGAGCCAAGTGTTCATGCATTCTGACTAACTGACGATGGAGCCAAGTGTTCGTGCATTCTGACTAACTGACGATGGAGCCAAGTGTTCGTGCATTCTGACTAACTGACGATGGAGCCAAGTGTTAGTGCATTCTGACTAACTGCCGATGGAGCCAAGTGTTCGTGCATTCTGACTAACTGCCGATGGAGCCAAGTGTTAGTGCATTCTGACTAACTGACGATGGAGCCAAGTGTTAGTGCATTCTGACTAACTGACGATGGAGCCAAGTGTTAGTGCATTCTGACTAACTGACAATGCCGCCGAGCTAAGCGGCATGGCAATGTTCTAGTCCTGGTTCTCAGCCTTCGCCATCAAAACTCGTGAGCCGACCGACGCCACGCAGGGGGTCCGACAATGGACACACGACAGTGGGTTTCACATTCCAACAGGAAACTTTTAGCCTGGGAATACTGGGGCGTTTTTTTTTGTTGTTGTTGTTGTTGTTGCTGTTCAGACTCTGAAACGAAGAACAGCGCTTTCTCTTTCCTAGTGTACAAATCATGCGGAGTTAAACATTGTATGCATAAGCTGGAAAAGAGCCACGGGACGTTTCGTTCCTCGGGGGAGGAGGGGACATATTTCCGCCTACACCGGATTTCCTTGGCACGAGCATCAGCAGTGTTCTCTGTGACAGAGATGGCCATGCTACGTCATCGACAACGTCGGGTCTGAGGAGTTTCGAAAGGACAGCGTATGTGTGTGTGTGTGTGTGTGTGTGTGTGTGTGTGTGTGTGTGCACGCCTTGCAACGCCAGCCTGAGGTATTGTCTGCGGAAGGGACGCGAGCACGAGCACTGAGTAATCTAGTTTTCTAATTAAAACCATTGTCGGCCTCTTTTTTTGTTGTTTGCCCTGGCCATCCCATCTTTCCTGCTGCTCCATTCTCCTTCCTGGTCATCATTCCTGTGACCGCTATCACCACTGCCTCGCTGCAAGGTGCCCGGGTGGTACAGTGGTTGAACACCCACTTCGTAGTCAGTCCGTCAGAGATCAAATCCCGCTAACTCCCGGCATTTACTACCCCTACCCCCCTCCCCCCTTCCCCCGAACGTTTGGTGAGTCTGAGCCCAAAGGCTTGACGACTATGTCTGCGCAATATTACTTATTTTCCTTCATCGCTAGCCAGAATGAAAGAAACTACCTTCTGTAGGTCTTACTCTACTACTACTTGTATCCCTCATCACTGCCGCTGATGACACCGCTGCAACTCATTCTACCACTTGTATCCCTCATCATTGCCGCTGATGACACCGCTGCAACTCATTCTACCACTTGTATCCCTCATCTTTGCCGCTGATGACACCGCTGCAACTCATTCTACCACTTGTATCCCTCATCTTTGCCGCTGATGACACCGCTGCAACTCATTCTACCACTTGTATCCTCATCACTGCCGCTGATGACACCGCTGCAACTCATTCTACCACTTGTATCCCTCATCATTGCCGCTGATGACACCGCTGCAACTCATTCTACTACTTGTATCCCTCATCATTGCCGCTGATGACACCGCTGAAATTCATTCTACCACTTGTATCCCTCATCTTTGCCGCTGATGACACCGCTGAAACTCATTCTACTACTTGTATCCCTCATCATTGCCGCTGATGACACCGCTGCAACTCATTCTACCACTTGTATCCCTCATCTTTGCCGCTGATGACACCGCTGCAACTCATTCTACCACTTGTATCCCTCATCTTTGCCGCTGATGACACCGCTGCAACTCATTCTACCACTTGTATCCCTCATCACTGCCGCTGATGACACCGCTGCAACTCATTCTACCACTTGTATCCCTCATCTTTGCCGCTGATGACACCGCTGCAACTCATTCTACCACTTGTATCCCTCATCACTGCCGCTGATGACACCGCTGCAACTCATTCTACCACTTGTATCCCTCATCACTGCCGCTGATGACACCGCTGCAACTCATTCTACCACTTGTATCCCTCATCATTGCCGCTGATGACACCGCTGCAACTCATTCTACTACTTGTATCCCTCATCACTGCCGCTGATGACACCGCTGCAACTCATTCTACCACTTGTATCCCTCATCACTGCCGCTGATGACACCGCTGCAACTCATTGTACCACTTGTATCCCTCATCACTGCCGCTGATGACACCGCTGAAATTCATTCTGTTGCCGTTGCTTCTTTTTTTTTCTGCTCCCACTTCTGTGCCACTGCACCCACGCCGCTCATTCCGACACCCCGTCCACCGCCACAGCCCGGCCAGTCGCAGCCTCTCCACACACACAGGTAGTAGTCAGTATCAAGTCAATATGAGGCAACCCACCAGAGGAGACACTGCTCTTACTGCCTAGTGACTTCTGTGGTCAGTGGTGCCTGTTCTGATCTAACATACGCAGGACACCACCTACTAAGCTCCTACTCCCTACTGACACAATCACTGCTTTGGGCGTGGAGCCGGCGTGAGTGAGCTCTCCCTCCAGAGGGCGCCACCACGTCCGTCCAGCGACAGTGCCCATGAACTTGTCATTACCTTCGACTTCAACAGAACCAAACCAAGACGCGGAGAGGACATCGACACTGAGATCGCCATGAGAGCACCGCATGAAAGGCTGCAGAATTGGAGACATGTTTTGTTCAAACGCTACAAGAATTATCACAGCAACTGGAACAGCCACAACTCCAGTGAATGACAGTGACACGGTGGAGAGGGCTTGACCATGAAGTGGCACTGTGGTTAGCAGGCCCGTTAGGCCACGCCATCAGCCTTGACCATGAAGTGGCGCTGTGGTTAGCAGGCCCGTTAGGCCACGCCATCAGCCTTGACCATGAAGTGGCGCTGTGGTTAGCAGGCCCGTTAGGCCACGCCATCAGCCTTGACCATGAAGTGGCGCTGTGGTTAGCAGGCCCGTTAGGCCACGCCATCAGCCTTACACTGCACACCACTTCGTCCTATGCCGTCCCAGGAGAGGTGATCTAAGACAGGCGGGGCCTTACACTTAGTCCTCTGCCATCCCGAGGGAGATGATCTAAGACAGGCGGGGCCTTACACTTAGTCCTCTGCCGTCCCAGGGGAGGTGATCTAAGACAGGCAGTGCCTTGCACGTAGTCCTCTGCCGTCCCGGGGGAGATGATCTAAGACAGGCGGGGCCTTACACTGCACACCACTTAGTCCTCTGCCGTCCCGGGGGAGATGATTACTTAGTCCTCTGCCGTCCCGGGGGAGATGATCTAAGACAGGCAGTGCCTTACACTTAGTCCTCTGCCGTCCCGGGGGAGATAATCTAAGACAGGCACTGCCTTACACTTAGTCCTCTGCCGTCCCGGGGAGATGATCTCAGACAGGCAGTGTCTGACACTTAGTCCTCTGCCGTCCCGCGGGAGATGATCTAAGACAGGGAGATGATCTAAGACAGGTGGTACCTTACACTTAGGTGGTGCCTTACACTTAGTCCTCTGCCGTCCCGGGGAGATGATCTAAGACAGGCAGTGTCTTACACTTAGTCCTCTGCCGTCCCGGGGGAGATGATCTAAGACAGGGGAGATGATCTAAGACAGGTGGTGCCTTACACTTAGTCCTCTGCCGTCCCGGGGAGATGATCTAAGACAGGCAGTGCCTTACACTTAGTCCTCTGCCGTCCCGGGGGAGATGATCTAAGACAGGGGAGATGATCTAAGACAGGCGGTGCCTTACACTTAGTCCTCTGCCGTCCCGGGGAGATGATCTAAGACAGGGGAGATGATCTAAGACAGGCGGTGCCTTACACTTAGTCCTCTGCCGTCCCGTGGAGATGATCTAAGACAGGGAAGATGATCTAAGACAGGGGGAGATGATCTAAGACAGGCGGTGCCTTACACGTAGTCCTTTGCTGTCCCGGGGAGATGATCTAAGACAGGGGAGATGATCTAAGACAGGGGAGATGATCTAAGACAGGCGGTGCCTTACACTTAGTCCTCTGCCGTCCCAGAGGAGATGATCTAAGACAGCGGGGCCTTACACTTAGTCCCTTGCTGTCCCGGGGAGATGATCTAAGACAGGGGAGATGATCTAAGACAGGGGAGATGATCTAAGACAGGCGGGGCCTTACACTTAGTCCTCTGCCGTCCCAGGGAGATGATCTAAGACAGGGGAGATGATCTAAGACAGGGGAGATGATCTAAGACAGGCGGTGCCTTACACTTAGTCCTCTGCCGTCCCGGGGAGATGATCTAAGACAGAGGGAGATGATCTAAGACAGGCGGTGCCTTACACTTAGTCCTCTGCCGTCCCGAGGGAGATGATCTAAGACGGGGGGAGATGATCTAAGACAGGCGGTGCCTTCTCTGTGCCTAGTGCACTTAGTCCTATCACAGTGGGCTGGTGACTCACTCCATGAACGCTGTGCCTAGTGCACTTAGTCCTATCACAGTGGGCTGGTGACTCACTCCATGAACACTGTGCCTAGTGCACTTAGTCCTATCACAGTGGGCAGGTGATTCACTCCATGAACGCTGTGCCTAGTGCACTTAGTCCTATCACAGTGGACAGGTGATTCACTCCATGAACGCTGTGCCTAGTGCACTTAGTCCTATCACAGTGGGCAGGTGACTCACTCCATGAACGCTGTGCCTAGTGCACTTAGTCCTATCACAGTGGACAGGTGATTCACTCCATGAACGCTGTGCCTAGTGCACTTAGTCCTATCACAGTGGGCAGGTGACTCACTCCATGAACGCTGTGCCTAGTGCACTTAGTCCTATCACAGTGGGCAGGTGATTCACTCCATGAACGCTGTGCCTAGTGCACTTAGTCCTATCACAGTGGGCAGGTGATTCACTCCATGAACGCTGGGTCCTTGTCTCTGCCTGTAATCTACACTGGACGAAGATACCAAGGACGGTGGGAGGAGTATTCTTGTTTGTTTGGTCTCTGCCTGACTCCCACGTCCATTGTCTTCCCCCAACTCCACTCCCTTCCTCCTGCCCCCTCCCTCCCTCTCTCTCTCTTTACCATACCCGTCTACACCCTTGCCTCTCTGTCTTACTGTCCGGAGTTTCTCTATGTTGCTAGAAGGGTGTGGGAGGGTGGGGATTGGGGGTAAAACAAAGTCCCATAACCTGCTGGTCCCTATCCTGGGCAGTGAACTGTCCAAGGGATCACTGTGTCCAGGGCACACCATGACAGAAGGCAGAACCCATC
This sequence comes from Conus canariensis, assembly GCA_033310375.1. Lineage (NCBI taxonomy): Eukaryota > Metazoa > Mollusca > Gastropoda > Neogastropoda > Conidae > Conus > Conus canariensis. Next base: position 943,245 of record CM065730.1, on the reverse strand, counting down.
TCTCTTCTTCTGCCGCCTTTAAGCTTTCCTGAATTCAATCACCCATCTCTCTCCTTCTGCCGCCTTTAAGCTTTCCTGAATTCAATCACCCATCTCTCTCCTTCTGTCGCTTTTAAGCTTTCCTGAATTCAATCACCCATCTCTCTCCTTCTGCCGCCTTTAAGTTTCCTGACTTCAATCACCCATCTCTCTCCTTCTGCCGCCTTTAAGCTTTCCTGAATTCAAGCTTCCTGATTCCATCTCTCTCTCTCTTTAAGCTTTCCTGAATTCAATCACCCATCTCTCTCCTTCTGCCGCTTTTAAGTTCCTGAATTCAATCACCATCTCTTCCTTCTGCCGCTTTTAAGCTTTCCTGAATTCAATCACCCATCTCTCTCCTTCTGCCGCCTTTAAGCTTACCTGAATTCAATCACCCATCTCTCCCCTTCTGCCGCCTTTAAGCTTTCCTGAATTCAATCACCCATCTCTCCCTTCTGCCGCCTTTGAGCTTTCCTGAATTCAATCACCCATCTCTCTCCTTCTGCCGCCTTTAAGTTTCCTGACTTCAATCACCCATCTCTCTCCTTCTGCCGCCTTTAAGCTTTCCTGAATTCAATCACCCATCTCTTTCCTTCTGCCGCCTTTAAGTTTCCTGACTTCAATCACCCATCTCTCTCCTTCTGCCGCCTTTAAGTTTCCTGACTTCAATCACCCATCTCTCTCCTTCTGCCGCCTTTAAGTTTCCTGACTTCAATCACCCATCTCTTTCCTTCTGCCGCCTTTAAGCTTTCCTGAATTCAATCACCCATCTCTCTCCTTTAATCTTTCCTGAATTCAATCACCCATCTCTCTCCTTCTGCCGCTTTTAAGCTTTCCTGACTTCAATCACCCATCTCTCTCCTTCTGCCGCCTTTAAGCTTCCTGACTTCAATCACCCATCTCTCTCCTTTAAGCTTTCCTGAATTCAATCGCCCATCCCACTCCTTCTGCCGCCTTTAAGCTTTCCTGCATTCAATCAAGTACTCAGTCACTGCTGGGCAGACAGAAGGTTTTTAAGGCGAAAAACAACAACCCCCCACCCCACCCCGAGTGGTTGAGTGGTTGGCACTGAGCAGGCAAAGGCTGTGCTGTGTGTCGCAATATCGCCGCTGCAGCGTTCTCTGTGTGAAATCTCTCCTCGAGCAGTGCTCGTCGTCCCTGTGACGGCGCTTACTTCTTTTTTTGTGTTGTTTTTTGGTTTTTTGTTTGTTAGTTCTGAGCCACTATGTCTTTGTTTATCTACCCAAGCGCAGTCTTCTAGCTCTATACATTTTTCCCACGGGCAACTTTCCTTCCCGTCAAAGCTTCTTTCAGTTCTCTGCCCCCGCCCCCCCCCCCCTCCCCCGCCCATCTCTCTCTGCTTTTCTCTTCTCCAACTTTACAAATAATTGTTGACAAGGCGAGAGAGATCTCTGAACATAAAATGCCACCCTCTCCACACACACTTCATCCACACACCCCCCTCTACCCGTCCTCTTCAGCCGATCCACTCCCCCTTCATATGACCCACCGTCACACTCCCCCCTGTGCCGCCCATAATCACTCCTGTGGTGCTAGGCCGGCCTCGGAGGGAATTGAATTAAGCACTTGAGCGTGTTGTGTTCGTTAGCATATCATGGCCGTCAATGAGCCAGGCCCGCGGCCCGGCAGGATGTGGATGTGGATGTGGAGGGCGGACCCACCACACTCACAGCATGCCATGACACCCTCTCCCGGCCTCTCTCGCCTTGGACCTGGATGGATATCGCTCTCTCTCCTCCCCCCCCCCCCCATCCCCGTCCACCAGAGAGAGAGAGAGAGAGAGAGAGAGAGAGAGAGAAAGAGAGAGAGGGGGCAGAGAGAGAGAGAGAGATAGAGACCGACCGACAGAGAAGAAGAAGAAGAAGAAGAAGAAGAAGAGAGAGAGAGAGAGAGAGAGAGAGGGGGGGGGGGGGGGGGGGGCACAGAGAGGCAGAAGGTGAAGTGAACGCGGTGTGAGCTAAGGAGTGGTGAGGTAATCACGCCCTGTGACCACACTGCTGGAAGACGGCGAGTGTGAAAGTGGCCGGCGCTCATCGTTGCTCTTCTTCAGCCTGGGCCTAGGCTTCCTCACCCTGTGCCGTGTCCCAGTCAGCACAACAGACTACCAGGACACTACACCGCTTTTGATGGAGCTTCACACAGACAAAGAGACTGACAGACAGGGCTGGGGTGGAGAATAGACGGACGGAGGGTGAGAAACACAGACAGGGGGTGGAGAAAGTGCGAGAGACCAGAGAAAGAGAGAGAGAGAGAGAGAGAGAGAGAGAGAGAGAGAGGGGGGAGGGGGGATAAGGTAAGAAACGGACGGAGACGGAGGGGCAAGAAACGGAGAGGGGAAAGGGGGGCCAGAGAGAGGGAGGGCAAGAGAGAGAGAGAGAGAGAGAGAGAGAGAGAGAGAGAGAGAGAGTTATGCAAACACAATCTGACGTCGTTGACAAAGAAACAAACGGTGGTTATGCAACACCCGGGTGCAGTCGGCTGTAGCCGGACACCTGTTCTTGACAGACCTCGGGGTTAGTGGTTCAAGTCTAGTAAGGAGCGACACCCCCACTTCCACCCCCACTAGTCCTCCCCCACCACAGGGTCACCTTTACCGAGGGGGTGAGCGCTTGCCTTCTGCACGGGACACCGAGCCCAAAGAGCCACAGCGCTTAATTAACGCTCCTAAAAGAACCGTGGCCAGTGTATGACGTCACGAAATGAGGCGGCGCATTCAAACCGTGGAGATAGGCCTACGCCATCTTGAACTCGGGGTACTGATTGAGTACGCTTTTGATTCTACTTTTGTGTTCCATTTGCAACTTATGCGAATTGTTTGATGGTCAGTGGATAGTGTGAACATGCCTAGAAAGTGTTATGTACCTGGCTGTAGGGGTAATTACGACACAAATGAGAAGGTTTCTGTGTCTTCATTTCCATCTGATGCAGACCGGCGACACCTGTGGTCGAAGAGAATTCCACGAGCAAGTTTTATTCCGATTTTGTTAAGTCAGTGAAAAGTACGAGACGGCAAGCTGGATCTGACCCTGTACTCTTGTGTGTGTGTGTGTGTGTGTGTGTGTGTGTGTGTGGGGGGGGTTATCAGCAGGCAGTTGGCGTTGCCTTTTGTCCCATGGGACTAGCTGATCATGTCAGCCAGAACTTGTCGACCGCGGAGAAAAAAGACAAAAACAAGAAGGGGAAAGTCGTGTCCAGGCTGAGATGGTGACTTGAGGAGCAACACGACGTTCAGCATGTGCTGTCGTTGGCTGGTCACAAAATGGCTGAACGAGCTGTCAGCAGAGTGTAGCACATTCAACTCCACAAAATGGCTGAACGAACTGTCAGCAGAGTGTAGCACATTCAACTCCACAAAATGGCTGAAGGAACTGTCAGCAGAGTGTAGCACATTCAACTCCACAGCACATTCAACTCCACAAAATGGCTGAAGGAACTGTCAGCAGAGTGTAGCACATTCAACTCCCCAAACTGGCCGAGTGGTCGTTGCCGCGATCGGTCACGTGTTCGTTGTGACCTAATGGTCACACTTGTGGCAAGAGAAGGCACATGTTCCACAGCCTCACCCTGCCTGACGAAGGCTTCGTGACGTCAAGCGCAATTTTCAAAGACGGACACTATCTGTTTGAAGTGACGAAGCTTTCACATGGCGATTACCCCCCCCCCCCGACACCCCCCTCCCCTCCGCCCAACACACCCACACCCCGCCATCCCCCTTCCGGCCTTCCCACTTAGCCACTGACGGAGATAATCTGGGCGATGTCGTAATCTATCGCCGAGTGGCAGTCGTCACCACCTCTTCAAAGACCGTTGCTGCACAGTCAACAACCATCATCTCACTGATCGCGGAAGGAGAAGTTGGGGGGGGGGGGGGGGGGGGTGAGGAGGAGAGGTTGGGGGTGGCGGATAGAACTACCAGGAAGATCTTTGGTTCTGGGGGAAGGGGTGGTGGTTGGGTGCGGGAGACAAAGGGAGAGAGAAAGGAAAGTGACGGAGGTAGACATCAGAGAATGGGGAAATAGGTGTACATACTGGCGTTTTGGGCAAAATGAGTGGCATCAAAGGGGAAACAGAGAGAGAGAGAGAGAGAGAGAGAGAGAGAGAGAGAGAGAGAGAGAAGCAGATGAGAGAGAGAGAGAGAGAGAGAGAGAGAGAGAGGAGAGAGAGAGAGCAGCTCAGGACAGACAGTGAATATGACGACAGGAGACAGACACTCAGAAACACATCAGACAAGACCGACAGAGACTGAGAAAAACACACACACACACACACACACACACACACACACACACACACAGGTCTTACCTCTTAATTCTTTGTGGAGCTGTTCAATGACTGCGTCCAAGGATCTACGGGGCACACCTATCTTCATCTTCACCGTATACACTATCAAAAAGAAAAAAAAAGGAAGAAAAAGAAGAAGAAAAAGAAATCTGATAATAGCAGATCGGAAAGAAAGTTAGAAATGCTAGTCCGAGTTTGTCCGGGCTATGGATGGTAAAAAAAACTGTCAGACACTACACTTCACTTGCTTCAGATCTTGACGAACTGTGAAGACTGGCGCAAACTGTAGGATCCGAAACAACTGCCCAACAAGTGTCAACCGGCTACTCCAAGAACCACTGACCGTCAATGTAAACCTTCCTCTCTGCAAGACCTGGCGATGAAAATGGCGAAAGCCAGTCCAAAGTCGCGGCAAGCACGTTGGTTAGTAGGTAGTTTGTCAGCGACTGTCCAAGACACTGCCAAGACGCTCGTCTCACTTCTGTTTCCACACTGAACCTTGGATCCCACTATCCACTATCAAGCGGCTAAGTAGGTTTTCAACGACAACTGTGCTCACACACTCTCCGACAACTCTGCGTCGACTGACGAGACTTTCTCCCACGGAATCACCTGACCACGACCAATGCCGGATGTCTTCAGGAAAATAGGAAGCTGTCACAGAGAGAGAGAGAGAGAGAGGGGGGGTGGGGTGGACAGGGAGGCTGAGCCAATCACCTGTCTTCTGACTCGCCAGTACCAGCGCTCAATCGGGGGGAGGGGGGCGGGGCGGCTGGGGGTGGGGGGGGAGGGGTGGGGCTATGGCCCACGGTTCGTTCAGTCAGTATGGAGTATGAGGTTCATCACTTATGAGTGCCAGGAGTGTGTGATGATGGTGTGACAGCCAATGTCGACACATCGTGGGAAAGAAGACTTGGCCACAAACGCGCCCAACACTGACAGGCTGTGGTCTGGTCATTGTCCGAGTGCAGGCCACGTGGCTCAGTGGTCCATCACCAGTACCCGGCCCAACGGTGCGTGTGGTCCAATCCGTATGGTGCAAAGCATAAAATAAAAAAGTTAATCTTACCTAAAGTATGGGCGTTTTTGTTTTTAAGTTACAGTGAGGTTTAAAGTCCTCACCATCCAAATATCATGATACGGCAGAAGCTAGTGGATGCTCTTTTTAGGGGTTGTATGGAGACGGGGTGGTGTGTGTGTGTGTGTGTGTGTGTGTGTGTGTGTGTGTGTGTGTGTGTGACTTATCCAACCCTGAGCAGTCACTGCCAGACTGACAGACACACTGATCCAGGCAGCTGACAGACTGACAAACACACTGACCCAGGCAGCTGACAGACTGACAGACACACTGACACAGGCGGCTGACATGTCTGTCTTGCTGGCGGCCAATGATCCAGCATGCCGGATGCAGGTAACACACAAATCTTTCGCTGCGTGAATCGAAACCACTTTCACAACCCGATTAACTCATACCCCCACACCCACCCTCCCCGCCCCATCTCCCCCCCCCCCCTTCTTCCTGTCCCTTCTGCAGTGTTCTCTCCTCAAGGTGGTGCTGCTTGAAATCAGGCAACAGATGGGGCAGAAATACACTGCATAATTCACTCCTATCGATTTACATTGAAGAGGATTGTTGAGCGAGGGAGGAAACCAACGAGAGAGAGAGAGAGAGAGAGAGAGAGAGAGGAGAGAGAGAGAGAGAGAGGATGTGGCGGGGAGAGAGAGAGAGAGAGAGAGAGAGGAGAGAGAGAGAGAGAGAGGATGTGACAGGGGGAAGGGGAGAGAGAGAGCAAAGACAGAGGCAGAGAGAGAGTGAGATAGATGATGTGGCGGGGGAGGGGTGTGGAGGAGAGAGGGGGCATATGATGGAGGAAGGGGAGAGAGAAAAGAGATCTACAGACAGACAGACAGACAGACAAACGGACAGAGAGGGGGAGGGGTGAAGAGACAGAGAAAACGAAGCCGACTTCAATACCTGAAGGATTCCATGAAAAGCATACACTTTCCAGAGAACAGCTCTTTAAAACAAAATGGTGAAGTTACACTTCAACACACGACAGTCAGGGCCTGGCCATGTCAGGACAGTGGGGATAAGACAAAATGCTGAAGGTACACTTCAACACACGACAGTCAGGGCCTGGCCATGTCAGGACCGTGGGGATGGCACAGGGCACGGCAGACAAAATGCTGAAGGTACACTTCAGCACACGACAGTCAGGGCCTGGCCATGTCAGGACCGTGGGGATGGCACAGGGCACGGCAGACAAAATGCTGAAGGTACACTTCAGCACACGACAGTCAGGGCCTGGCCATGTCAGGACCGTGGGGATGGCACAGGGCACGGCAGTTGAATTCCCAACACAGGCTACAACGACAACCTACTAAACACATAAAAGACAACACAGTAAGCAACACAGGCTACCTGAACGACAACCTACTACACACATAAAAGACAACACAGTAAGCCAGAGCGACCTTCAGGGACACGTGTCATGTGTGAAACGCACACCAAGAGCGGCTGACCAACAGAGGTAGGTGACATTATCACATAATGACACACAACACTGTGCCACCGCCCCCGTCACCTTTCACCCTGAAAAAAGCTTCGTGGAGTGAGGGAAGCGTCGAGAAGAGGTGTGTGTGTGTGTGTGTGGGGGGGGGGGGGGGGGGGGGGGGGGGGAGGGGGGGTGAAACCACCTGTGCCTCTTAGATAATGGTGATAAAATAGTTGTCCTCGCCCGCCTTTCCCTTCCCTCCCTCTCCTCCCTTCCCCTCACCCCCACACCCTTCCAGGATGACAAGATGGTCTTCGTCGTCTCGACGGACCACAAACCAAACCAAACGTCAGCCAGTACGGGGCAGCGGAGTAGGGAGCTGGGGATCTGAACAAAGCGGCCCGCAGAGCAGGCTGTTGACAAAGAGCGGAATCCGACGAGCGGCGGTGCGGCGCGGTACCCACGGTCTAATGACCCTCCAAGTGCCCAGCCTGCCCCGCCGCTCTCTTTTACAGCCACTTGACGAGGGCCTTATCTGTACACCCGCTGAAACGGCTAATCACTGGCGTACTATTGACACAGACGCCCTGGCGTCTTTAACTGCAAATGACCCCTCTCCCGTGTTGTGTCACTCTCTTTCAATGTCCACGGCAGGCCCTTTGCACAGCCCTGGGCCATGCGTGCTCTCACCGTTCCCTTCTGTTCAATGGCCGACAGTCAGAGTCTGCCGAGACTTGGGGAGGCGTTCGGTGATTCGAAGAAGTCTTTGTATGTAGACAACAAATGGAGGAACAGGAGGAACTGGGTCAGATCTTCGTTTGTCTTGAAACCTTTAACGTCATGACAGAAAACACCCCAGCTATGCCAGGTGAAGGAGTGCCACGTGATATCGCTAGGTGAAGGAGTGCCACGTGATATCGCTAGTGAAGGAGTGCCACGTGATATCGCTAGGTGACGGAATCTGTTCTGGATATTTCTAACCCATTTTGGACACACGGGTTTTCTTTCTCCTTACCTTTGCAGAGTCAAAGACTGGTGTGGTAGGATGGGAGAGTGAGGAGGGGAGGGGTGGGGGGTCACCCAGTCGGTCAGAACGTGACACAAGTTATACAAGGAAAAGCTGGCCCATGAGCATATCAACGAGTCCTGGACATTTTCAGGGGAGGTAATCCAGCACGGTGGACACAATGAATCTATCTCTCTCCCCCTCTCCCCATCTCCACCCCCACCCCCTCCCTACCCCCGTACACGTCTCCCGGTCTCCTCTCCAGGTGACAGCTCCAAGACTGATCCCTCTTTCCCTCCCGGTTCTTTCCGCTCTGTAACACCTGCAACAGGTGACTGCTCCAAGACTTCCGCACTGTAACACCTGCAACAGCTGACTGCTCCCAGACTTCCGCTCTAACACCTGCAAACAGGTGACTGTTCCAAGACTGATCCCTCTTTCCCTCCCGGTTCTTTCCGCTCTGTAACACCTGAAGCAGGTGACTGCTCCAAGACTTCCGCTCTGTAACACCTGCAACAGGTGACTGCTCCAAGACTAATCCCTCTTTCCCTCCCGGTTCTTTCCGCTCTGTAACACCTGCAACAGGTGACTGCTCCAAGACTTCCGCTCTGTAACACCTGCAACAGGTGACTGCTCCAAGACTGATCCCTCTTTCCCTCCCGGTTCTTTCCGCTCTGTAACACCTGCAACAGGTGACTGCTCCCAGACTTCCGCTCTGTAACACCTGCAACAGGTGACTGCTCCAAGACTTCCGCACTGTAACACCTGCAACAGCTGACTGCTCCCAGACTTCCGCTCTAACACCTGCAACAGGTGACTGTTCCAAGACTGATCCCTCTTTCCCTCCCGGTTCTCTTCCGCTCTGTAACACCTGCAACAGGTGACTGCTCCAAGACTTCAGCTCTGTAACACCTGAAACAGGTGACTGCTCCCAGACTTCAGCCCTGTAACACCTGCAACAGGTGACTGCTCCCAGACTTCAGCCCTGTAACACCTGCAACAGGTGACTGCTCCAAGACTAATCCCCCTTTCCCTCCCGGTTCTTTCCGCTCTGTAACACCTGCAACAGGTGACTGCTCCAAGACTTCAGCTCTGTAACAACTGCAACAGGTGACTGCTCCCAGACTTCATCCCTGTAACACCTGCAACAAGTGACTGCTCCCAGACTTCCGCTCTGTGACACTTGCAACAGGTGACTGCTCCAAGACTTCCGCTCTGTAACACCTGCAACAGGTGACTGCTACCAGACTTCCGCTCTGTAACACCTGCAACAGGTGACTGCTTCAAGACTGATCCCTCTTTCCCTCCCGGTTCTTTTCGCTCTGTAACACCTGCAACAGGTGTCTGCTCCAAGACTTCCGCTCTGTAATACCTGCAACAGATGACTGCTCCCAGACTGATCCCTCTTTCCCTTCCGGTTCTTTCCGCTCTGTAACACCTGCAACAGGTGACTGCTCCCAGACTTCAGCCCTGTAACACCTGCAACAGGTGACTGCTCCAAGACTTCCGCTCTGTGACACCTGCAACAGGTGACTGCTCCCAGACTTCCGCTCTGTAACACCTGCAACAGGTGACTGCTCCCAGACTTCCGCTCTGTAACACCTGCAACAGGTGACTGCTCCAAGACTTCCGCTCTGTAACACCTGCAACCGGTGACTGCTCCAAGACTTCAGCTCTGTAACACCTGCAACAGGTGACTGCTCCAAGACTTCAGCTCTGTAACATCTGCAACAGGTGACTGCTCCAAGACTTCCGCTCTGTAACACCTGCAACAGGTGACTGCTCCAAGACTTCAGCTCTGTAACACCTCCAACAGGTGACTGCTCCAAGACTTCCGCTCTGTAACACCTGCAACAGGTGACT
>CM065730.1:926061-928561 GCA_033310375.1 Conus canariensis | reverse complement strand
CATACATTTACACTGATAGCTCACAGTGGTGAAAGCCATATCACATACATTTACATATGATAGCTCACAGTGGTGAAAGCCATATCACATACATTTACACTGATAGCTCACAGTGGTGAAAGCCATATCACATACATTTACACTGATAGCTCACAGTGGTGAAAGCCATATATACATTTACATGCTGGCGTTGCCGTAGTTGGCTGTTCACAAGAAACCTGGGGGGCCGCCAGGAAACAAACTACAGCAACGCTAGAATAATAGAACATCATTTTCCAAGTATTTGCGACGGTGGGTTGAGGTGGGGGGCGATACTCTGTGTATGTGTGTGTGTGTGTGTGTGTGTGTGTGTGTGTGTGTGTGTGTGTGAGGTGCGGGCGCGTGCGTGTGCGTGTGTGTGCGCGTGTGCGTTCCTTAATTTCATCATGATCGTACATAGTTGAAGGAAAAAAAAAACGAAATGCGCAAACAAACCCTCACCCCCTTCCACCACCCCCACCACCCACTCCCCCCCCCCCCCATACACACGCACTCTATTCACCCTCCACCCCCCCCCCCCCCCCCCCCCTTCTCCAAGGCAAACTATGGGAGCCAGAGGGGAGAGAAGGAGGCCGTGTCACGCTTGGCTCGCTCCCAGGGCCCATTCCGTGACAGTGGGGGGTCCGGTGCTGGCCGTGACACAGCAAGAGGCCGTCACGTCTCAGACCTGACCCTCAGGGAACGGACCAGCGACAATGATGGAGCGACGGCCATTTCCACGCTCAGCCCAACACAGGGAAGACGGGAGAAGAGAGAGAGAGGGGGGGGGGGGGGGGGGGGGGGGGGAGGCGGGGGTGTGGGTGGGTGTGGGGAGGGGGGTATTGAATGCCAGGTGGGCTCTCCGTTCTCACGCACACTGCGACCTGACTTGAATCTGTTGCCTTGACAAACACCGCCCTGGCACACACAGAAGGAGGCGGAAACACAGGCCTGGACGTACACGCACGCACACACGCGCGCACGCGCGCACACACACACACACACACACACACAGAGAGAGAGAAGAGAGAGAGAGAGAGAGAGAGAGAGAGAGGAGCAACGGTCCCAAATATGGAACATGACAGGAAGAGGACGAGAGGAGATGGAAGAGATCAACTCGCAGACAGGGTGGGGGGGTGGGGGGGGGGGCTGACAGAGAGAGAGAGAGAGAGAGAGAGAGAGAGAGAGAGAGAGAGAGAGAGAGAGGAAACACGGCGTGCACACACACACGCACGCATGCACGAACGCACACACACACACACACAACACACACCACACACACCACACACACACACACACACAACACACACACACACACACACCACACACACCATACACACACATATTCACTGCAGTAAAGACGGGGCAAACCAGAGGCAGAAGTAAGGCAGGAAGGAAGACAGGAAGGAAGGGAAAGAAGCGGGGATGAGGAGGAGAGAGAGGGGGGAGGGGACGGGGTCTGAGGGAGGGAGGGCAGGAAGGGAGTGAAGGGAGGAGAGAGGCAGTAAGAAGACAGTTGCCAGGCAGACAGGTGGAAATGGGATCGGCGGGTCGCAGTCAGGTAGAAGGCAGCCCCCATCGCACCTGTGGAAGGAGCCCCACCTGTTGCCTTCCAGGCCGCCACCGGCGCCTGACAGTTTCCATGGCGTCCAGCCAGTCTCGTCCCCCCTTCACTTTGCCAGTCTCTTTCTTTTTTTTTTGGGTCCCCCCCCCCCCCCCCCACTCCCAGACTTCCCCATCCCAAACCTCCATTACCTCTTCTCTTCCAGATTTTCTTAGCAAGCACACAAGCTCCCCGTTCACCGACATTATTTAGCGAAGCAATAGCACTCTCTCTCTCTCTCTCTCTCTCTCTAAAGAATTCAATGTGTCTGTCTGTCTGTCTGTTTCTCTCTCTCTCTCTCTCTCTCTGTCTCTCTCTCTCTCTCTCCAGCATTAAAGAATTTGTGTCATATGCAAACTCTCTCTCTCTCTCTCTCTCTCTCTCTCTCTCTCTCTCCACACACACACACACACACACACATATACTCATGCAGCATTTGAGAATCTCCAATTGTTTTATGCAAACTCTCTGTCTGTCTGTCTGTCTCTCTCTCTCTCTTTCTCTCCCCCCCCCCCCTCCCTTTCGTTCTTGCTCTATCTTAGTCTTTCACTGGTTGTGGAGAGTCATGACAGGCACGGAGACACCACGACTGCCCCACAGACAAAGACACACACACAACACCCCCACCCCATCCCTACCCTCCATCCCTTCTTTACCACCTCCCCCACCCTTTCGGTGGACTCTTTCTTCTCCCCCTCTCCCCCCCCCCCACACCCCCCTGTGCACAACAGTTTGATAGTTTGACACGACATACATACTCTCTCCATACGCACACACACTGACATACTTCAAAGCACAGATCACGCGTTCACAGACAGAGAGAGAGAGAGACAGGCACATATGCCTTGGGGAAGAGGAAAGCTAAGTCAGGAAATAAAA
>CM065730.1:911061-921061 GCA_033310375.1 Conus canariensis | reverse complement strand
TCTTCCCTCTGCGCCAGCCCCCCTTTCTCAATCAATCTCTGCAGTCATGTCAGCGGAGGAATTGCCTTCTCCTTTCTTCCCTCTGCGCCAGCCCCCCTTTCTCAATCAATCTCTGCAGTCACTGTCAGCGGAGGAATTGCCTTCTCCTTTCTTCCCTGCGCCAGCCCCCCTTTCTCAATCAATCTCTGCAGTCACTGTCAGCGGAGGAATTGCCTTCTCCTTTCTTCCCTCTGCGCCAGCCCCCCTTTCTCAATCAATCTCTGCAGTCATTGTCAGCGGAGGAATTGCCTTCTCCTTTCTTCCCTCTGCGCCAGCCCCCTTTCTCAATCAATCTCTGCAGTCATTGTCAGCGGAGGAATTGCCTTCTCCTTTCTTCCCTGCGCCAGCCCCCTTTCTCAATCAATCTCTGCAGTCATGTCAGCGGAGGAAGTTGCGTGTCCTCCTTTCTTCCACTGCGAGCGTGGACACAGTCCACACCTTTCTCAATCAATCTCTGCAGTCATTGTCAGCGGAGGAATTGCCTTCTCCTTTCTTCCCTCTGCGCCAGCCCCCCTTTCTCAATCAATCTCTGCAGTCACTGTCAGCGGAGGAATTGCCTTCTCCTTCCTTCCCTCTGCGCCAGCCCCCCTTTCTCAATCAATCTCTGCAGTCATTGTCAGCGGAGGAATTGCCTTCTCCTTTCTTCCCTCTGCGCCAGCCCCCCTTTCTCAATCAATCTCTGCAGTCATTGTCAGCGGAGAAATTGCCTTCTCCTTTCTTCCCTGCGCCAGCCCCCCCTTTCTCAATCAGTCTCTGCAGTCATTGTCAGCGAGGAATTGCCTTCTCCTTTCTTCCCTCTGCGCCAGCCCCCCTTTCTCAATCAATCTCTGCAGTCACTGTCAGCGGAGGAATTGCCTTCTCCTTTCTTCCCTCTGCGCCAGCCCCCCTTTCTCAATCAATCTCTGCAGTCACTGTCAGCGGAGGAATTGCCTTCTCCTTTCTTCCTGCGCCAGCCCCCCTTTCTCAATCAATCTCTGCAGTCATTGTCAGCGGAGGAATTGCCTTCTCCTTTCTTCCCTCTGCGCCAGCCCCCCTTTCTCAATCAATCTCTGCAGTCATTGTCAGCGGAGGAATTGCCTTCTCCTTTCTTCCCTCTGCGCCAGCCCCCCTTTCTCAATCAATCTCTGCAGTCATTGTCAGCGGAGGAATTGCCTTCTCCTTTCTTCCCTGCGCCAGCCCCCCTTTCTCAATCAATCTCTGCAGTCATTGTCAGCGGAGGAATTGTCTGCAGTTGTCCCCTCAAAACTTATCTGAAATAAATGTCAGCGAACTGCCAAGAGAAACGTGGACAAACGAGTCACAAGACAAAACACGACGCGTTTCGACCTCTTAGGTCTTCTTCAGGCAAGACAGAAGTAAATAGGACAATGAAAATGAACGAGTTTGTCACTTAGCTTTGATCTCTTCAGCGCACAGTAGGCGTTGAATGAAAACGAGGCTGTTAGAAGGGAGATCATTGTGTGAGTCAAGGGTAGTAATGATGATAATTATATAACTGATAGGAATACTAACAAAGGTCAAAATATTGAAAAAATAAATTAAGACAGGATTACCACTACTTTTGGTGATAATAAGGCAATAGCAGTTGTAGTATGGGAGAAAAGAGAGCGGGTTAGAGGATTCTTAAACAGCATGGTTGCCGTGACAACAGTCCTAGTGGCGATGGCGATGATGATGTTAATGCTAGTGGTGGTAAGATCAAGACTAACAATAGTATTACTGATGATACTGCTAACAACTATTTTGAAGGTAAAAGTAATAAAACCATGATACAGAAATATATTTAGAAAATACATTTTTATAATAATCATAATAGATATTTTTTTTAAAAGAAAAAAATAAATAAATAAACCTTGTTGGTTCTCCACAGTGACTGTATGTGTCAAACACTATAAGAAATGTCCACGGTCAACAACATGGGATGATGTCCTAGGGGGTACCACGGGACTTCTGTAGCACACAAACTCCGGCCTTGACCTTCCTCCTGTGTCCTTCATTTCCAATCCCATGCCTGATCTCCGTTATCGCATGACCCCTGGGAGGCTCAGCTTTCAATGCTGCACATCATCAATTCACCAGTTCCCTACTTCATTTCCAGTCCCATGCCTGATCTTCGTCATTGTATGACTTTGGGAGGTTCAGCTTTGAATGCTGCACATCCTCAATTCACCAGTTCCCTACTTCATTTCAAATCCCATGCCTGATCTTCGTCTTTCTATGACCCTGGGAGGCTCAGCCTTAAATGCTGCACATTATCAATTTACCAGTTCCCTACTTCATTTCAAATCCCATGCCTGATCTTCGTCTTTCTATGACCCTGGGAGGCTCAGCCTTAAATGCTGCACATCATCAATTTACCAGTTCCCTACTTCATTTCAAATCCCATGCCTGATCTTCATCTTTCTATGACCCTGGGAGGCTCAGCCTTAAATGCTGCACATCATCAATTTACCAGCTCCCTACTTCATTTCAAATCCCATGCCTGATCTTCGTCTTTCTATGGCCCTGGGAGGCTCAGCCTTAAATGCTGCACATCATCAATTTACCAGTTCCCTACTTCATTTCAAACCCCACGCCTGATCTTCGTCTTTCTATGGCCCTGGGAGGCTCAGCCTTAAATGCTGCACATCATCAATTTACCAGTTCCCTACTTCATTTCAAATCCTACGCCTGATCTTCGTCTTTCTATGACCCTGGGAGGCTCAGCTTTCAATGCTGCACACAATTAATTTACCAGTTTCAAACTATTTCAAAAGGCTCCCATGGTTTCGTAACATTTCCTATGGAAGGAACAGCTGTAGAGCGGTGGTGGTAAATGCACACAGCCGGCATGTCGGGGTCACCAGAAGCAGAGGAGGACCTATAGCAACATGCATCAGACATCGTTTACAATGTCTCTAGATGTTGTTCTTAGTGCAATTATTGTTAAAAATGTCAATATCTGCTGGATTTTAGGGCAGTTTTTTTTCACCATGACATTGTATGCATTTGCTATATAAATTCTGATTGCTGATGTCTCTATCATTTTCTTTTCCATTCCGGGAGGGTTGGGGAGATTGTTCAACAATACTTCTATAATAGCATATTTGTTACCCCTTGCAATATTCTTAATGTATTAGTAGCATGTCCAAGATCAGACCACGAGTCCAAAAAGTCAAAACAGTCCCTGATCAACCTGTCGGCGACGATGGAGTATAGCCATGAGATGAAATGCAATTGTTCAGTGAATGGCTGAGTAACTGCCGTCAGTGATGAAGCCTTTTGTCACTGTTGTTTACCAAGACAACACACACACACACACACACACACACACACACACACACACACACACATATACACACACACGCGCGCGCGCACGCACACACACACACACACACACACACACACACACACACACACACACACACACACACACACACACACACACGTATACACTCGTTTTCTTAGAATCAAACACTCGGACAGCCCTCTTCTTCCCGTATCCTCCACCCCTCACAAAAATATAAATCTTAAAGGTCAACTCAGGGCAATGAGTTCAAGCAAATGGGAATGTTGTATGAAACAATTGACAAGAATGGCATTGTTGCTCCTCGGGCGAAACAGTAACAGGCGGAAAATCCGTATCTAATGCTGCCTATGTTCCCCATCCTTAGCACACCTATACACACAGGGACACAGTGAAGAAAGAAGAAAACTGCTGTGGAGAGGAAGTTCCCTGCTCCTCCATTGAATGCCCTCCGCCCACACTGGCATACAGCGAAAAGTGAAGTAGAAAATATACAAACATAGATCACTGAAGACTGATCAATATGGCTCTGTGTGTGTGTGTGTGTGTGTGTGTGTGTGTGTGTGTGTGTGTGTGTGTGTATGTGTGTGTGTGTGTGTGTGTGTGTGTGTGTGTGTGTGTGTGTGTGTGTGTGTGTGTGTGCGTGCTTGCGTGATGCGCGCGCGCGTGCGTACGAACGTGCGTGCGTGCACGCGTGCTGTATTTTACCCAGTCATTGTCACGTTTGACGAATACCAACTGTTGCCTCTAAAGACGTTGTCACATTCAGATTGAGGTTTAACGCCGCGCCACACCCACCTCACCTGATCGGGCAAACGGCAACAACTCGTCCCACAGAACGAGCGGAGGAGGGGACGGGAAGGGGGTGGGCGGTGGGGAAGGGTGTGTGGGTAGGATGGAAAGGTGGGGGGAGGGGGAGGGGGATGTGGGTGGGATGGGGTGGGCGTGGGAGGATCGAATTGGCAATGACAGACAGCGAACGACTGGGTTAACCAGGCACCACTGATTCCCACGGCCATTGTCTGATGGCTTGTGACGACGCAGAGAGAGAGAGACGGGGGGGGGGGGGGGGGGGGGAGAGAGAGGAGAGGAGAGAGAGAGAGAGAGAGGAGAGAGAGGAGAGAGAGAGAGACGGAGACGGAGACAGAGTGAGACTGAGATGGAGAGAGACAGAGAGACAGAGGTGGAGAGACAGACAGACAGACAGAGAGACAGACAGAGAGAAGGGCGGAGGAGGATGAAGGGCGGGACAAGGAGGGGAGGGGTGTGTGTGCTAAACTGGCTTCAACCAGTAGCTGTTTCCTGTCCGGAAAGCGAAGGGAGAAAAAAAAAAGACAGAAAAAAAGCCCACAGGGTGGCGCCGAGTCCGAGAGCAGTGTTCATGGAGAGACAGGGACAGAGGGAAGGAAGCTTGGAGGGATCAGTTTACAGAGATAAGAGACAGGCAGGCCAGGGAAGCGAGAGCCCACATTAATGCTTTGGGCTCCCAACTTTGCGGGGGGGGGGGGGGGGGGGGGGGCGGTGAGGGGGCTCGTACTTCACTTCTCCGGCAGGCCTCGCCTCCCCCTTTGCCTTTACCCCCC
The DNA here is from genome assembly GCA_033310375.1 of Conus canariensis. NCBI lineage: Eukaryota > Metazoa > Mollusca > Gastropoda > Neogastropoda > Conidae > Conus > Conus canariensis. The sequence continues at coordinate 916,153 of CM065730.1, read as the reverse complement.
TTCCCCCCTCCCCTCCCTCCCATCTCCACCCCCAACCCCACCACACCCACCCTCTATCACCTTTTCCCGGTCCTTGCCGACTGCAGGTGAGAGGAGACTGCAGCCGGTGCTGCAGACAAGGAGCTGTGTGGGGCCCGTGTCACTGGCTACAGCACGTAGCTGTGCAACAGGCCTGGCCCCCGCCCTCTCTGTCTGTCTGTCTGTATCTCTCTCTCTGTGCCTCTCTCTATGTCTCTTTGCCTCTCTCTGTCTGTGTCTCTGTTCTCTGTCTCCGTCTCTCTCTCTCATATTCATCCATTTATTCTCTCTCTCTCTCTCTCTCTCTCTCTCTCTCTCTCTCTCTCCCTCTCTCTCCTCTCTCGTCGAGTCGGAGGAGACAGAGAAGTGGGTGTAAGAGAGGTATGGGATGCGGAGGGGGAAGGGGAGGAGAGGTAGAGAGGAAGAAGGAAGGGGGGGGGGGGGGGAGATTACAGAGCATTAGAGGCTGATCTGAGATTTCCAGTTGCCACTGCACCTTTCTTTTTAATCACCATCAGAAAAATGCGTACACACATACACGAGAGACAAAAGCGAATTTGTATGTATGTATGTATGTATGTATGTATGTATGTATGTATGTATGTATGTATGTATGTATGTATGTGTGTGCGTGTGTGTGTGTGTGTGTGTGTGTGTGTGTGTGTGTGTGTGTGTGTCGCGTGCGCGCATGCGTGCGTATGTATGTGTGTGCGCGCGCGTGTGTGTAAAAGAAGGATCGGGACGGAGTGCGTGTGTGTGCTTGCGTTGAGGGAGGGCGGATGGTGGAATGATGGAACAGCTAAGAAGAGGTGGAGGAGAGGGGAAAGGGGGATTCTGGCTGTGTGCACGTGTGTCCCTCCATATCTTTGAAACACACACACACACACACACACACACACACACACACACAGCACAATACACACGCACATAACACACACGCAAACACACTCACTCACAGAGAGAAGAGAGAGAGAGAGAGAGAAGAGACGAGAGAGAGAGAGAGACAGAGACAAGACAGAGGAGACAGAGGGGAGGGGGAGGGGGGGACGTCGCCTCCTAATGGATGTCAGTCGCCTCTAGCCGGAACTACTCACTTTGGAAAGTGAAATCCTCATGACCATGCCAGCCGTTATGGAACAAACATCACTTTATCTAATTTCATACCCCCCCCCCCACCTCCTTCCCCACCCTTGCCTCACCTTCTCCCTCCTTCCCTTCTTAAATCAAACCAGGAAGGTGTTCATGGGGCTTTTCCTATGTCCATAGTTCTGTACATACATGTACACACATTGCCCCCACCTCCCAAACATCCATGTCTCTCCCTCTCACCCACGGTTTTTCCTATCTCCATAGTTCTGCACATGTGCTATGCACCTCCCAAACATCCATGTCTCTCTCCCTCTCACCCACGGTTTTTCCTATTTCCATAGTTCTGCACATGCACCTCCCAAACATTCATGTCTCTCTCCTTCTCACCCACGGTTTTTCCTATCTCCATATGCACCTCCCAAACATCCATGTCTCTCTCCTTCTCACCCACGGTTTTTCCTGTCTCCATAGTTCTGCACATGCACCTCCCAAACATCCATGTCTCTCTCTTTCTCACCCACGGTTTTTCCTGTCTCCATAGTTCTGTACATGCACCTCCCAAACATCCATGTCTCTCTCTTCTCACCCACGCCCACCCGGAACTTGACGCAATGAATCCACGGGTGAATTCTCGTTTGAAAAGCTTAGCACCGTGAAAACTCACAAAGGAAAAAAAAGAGTCACATTCGTCATGGAAAGTGTAGTTATATATCATGGACATTAGCATTTTACAGCAGACTCCATGAAAACCTTGTTCCGAGTTGTCCATGTCCTGTTAGCAACTGTCTCTCGCAGGGAAATAGACTGACGGCAGACTCATCAATTGGCTCGCTGTTGACACGCCTGCTTTGGACGCCGACAATAGAAACATGAAGTAGCAATTGTGAATCGGGGCTCCGCTGCGAACTGTTGGGCATATCTAATGAACTGAATAACTGGCATTGACACGGAAACAGTCCGCTGGTTTTTGTTACCAGTGGTGAGAATGTTTACAGCCATCGGTGAATAGCGTTGCCTAACACACACGTTGATATAAACACACACACACACACACACACACACACACACACACACACACACACACACACACACACACAATCACGAACTTGTAAACTACCTGACACAGTTTTCACATTCGTTTAGTGCCCGTTACATCTCCGATACAAACTGTGTGAAAGTTGTCTGAAAGAGCTCGGAGTCAGAAATCTGTGTGGAGTATTACATCGCCACTACGTTCTTTTATATACCATAAATAGTAACGCTCTATGTCAGGTGGAGAAAACGATGGGGATTCTGGTTCAACAACATGGGGAACCCAGGTTTGATTTCAGGTGATCGCCGCTCTCTTTCTTCAGCGCCTCGTAGTACTACACTTCCAAAACATAAACAGTCATCTGATGCCTCTAATCTAGATACGTGAGTCCGAATGCAAAACATTCATATGATGTCAAATCATGTTCAATATTACAATCAGTCATCTGATGCCTCAGTATCTAGATACATGGGCCCCGTCATTGCTATGACATACACAATGGAATGAACTAGTCACTGGCGCCGTCATTGCTATGACATACACAATGGAATGAGTCACTGGCGCCGTCATTGCTATGACATACACAATGGAATGAACTAGTCACTGGCGCCGTCATTGCTATGACATACACAATGGAATGAACTAGTCACTGGCGCCGTCATTGCTATGACATACACAATGGAATGAGTCACTGGCGCCGTCATTGCTATGACATACACAATGGAATGAACTAGTTACTGGCGCCGTCATTGCTATGACATCCACAATGGAATGAACTAGTCACTGGCGCCGTCATTGCTATGACATACACAATGGAATGAACTAGTTACTGGCGCCGTCATTGCTATGACATACACAATGGAATGAACCGGTCACTGGCGCCGTCATTGCTATGACATACACAATGGAATGAACCGGTCACTGGCGCCGTCATTGCTATGACATACACAATGGAATGAACGGTCACTGGCGCCGTCATTGCTATGACATACACAATGGAATGAACTAGTCACTGGCGCCGTCATTGCTATGACATACACAATGGAATGAACTAGTCACTGGCGCCGTCATTGCTATGACATACACAATGGAATGAACTAGTCACTGGCGCCGTCATTGCTATGACATACACAATGGAATGAACTGGTCACTGGCGCCGTCATTGCTATGACATACACAATGGAATGAACTGGTCACTGGCGCCGTCATTGCTATGACATACACAATGGAATGAACTGGTCACTGGCGCCGTCATTGCTATGACATACACAATGGAATGAACTAGTCACTGGCGCCGTCATTGCTATGACATACACAATGGAATGAACTAGTCACTGGCGCCGTCATTGCTATGACATCCACAATGGAATGAACTAGTCACTGGCGCCGTCATTGCTATGACATCCACAATGGAATGAACTAGTCACTGGCGCCGTCATTGCTATGACATCCACAATGGAATGAACTAGTCACTGGCGCCGTCATTGCTATGACATCCACAATGGAATGAACTGGTCACTGGCGCCGTCATTGCTATGACATACACAATGGAATGAACTAGTCACTGGCGCCGTCATTGCTATGACATACACAATGGAATGAACTGGTCACTGGCGCCTCATTGCTATGACATACACAATGGAATGAACTGGTCACTGGCGCCGTCATTGCTATGACATACACAATGGAATGAACTGGTCACTGGCGCCGTCATTGCTATGACATACACAATGGAATGAACTGGTCACTGGCGCCGTCATTGCTATGACATACACAATGGAATGAACTAGTCACTGGCGCCGTCATTGCTATGACATACACAATGGAATGAACTGGTCACTGGCGCCGTCATTGCTATGACATACACAATGGAATGAACTAGTCACTGGCGCCGTCATTGCTATGACATACACAATGGAATGAACTGGTCACTGGCGCCGTCATTGCTATGACATACACAATGGAATGAACTGGTCACTGGCGCCGTCATTGCTATGACATACACAATGGAATGAACTAGTCACTGGCGCCGTCATTGCTATGACATACACAATGGAATGAACTGGTCACTGGCGCCGTCATTGCTATGACATACACAATGGAATGAACTAGTCACTGGCGCCGTCATTGCTATGACATACACAATGGAATGAACTGGTCACTGGCGCCGTCATTGCTATGACATACACAATGGATGAACTAGTCACTGGCGCCGTCATTGCTATGACATACACAATGGAATGAACTGGTCACTGGCGCCGTCATTGCTATGACATACACAATGGAATGAACTGGTCACTGGCGCCGTCATTGCTATGACATACACAATGGAATGAACTAGTCACTGGCGCCGTCATTGCTATGACATACACAATGGAATGAACTGGTCACTGGCGCCGTCATTGCTATGACATACACAATGGAATGAACTAGTCACTGGCGCCGTCATTGCTATGACATACACAATGGAATGAACTGGTCACTGGCGCCGTCATTGCTATGACATACACAATGGAATGAACTGGTCACTGGCGCCGTCATTGCTATGACATACACAATGGAATGAACTAGTCACTGGCGCCGTCATTGCTATGACATACACAATGGAATGAACTGGTCACTGGCGCCGTCATTGCTATGACATACACAATGGAATGAACTGTCACTGGCGCCGTCATTGCTATGACATACACAATGGAATGAACTAGTCACTGGCGCCGTCATTGCTATGACATACACAATGGAATGAACTAGTCACTGGCGCCGTCATTGCTATGACATACACAATGGAATGAACTAGTCACTGGCGCCGTCATTGCTATGACATACACAATGGAATGAACTGGTCACTGGCGCCGTCATTGCTATGACATACACAATGGAATGAACTAGGTCACTGGCGCCGTCATTGCTATGACATACACAATGGAATGAACTAGTCACTGGCGCCGT
>CM065730.1:891061-906061 GCA_033310375.1 Conus canariensis | reverse complement strand
AGACAGGTACTTATGAGTATTCAATGCAATGGCACAAAACATGCGGGTGCAGGGAAGACAGAACTTCATTGATAAGCATGAGCACACAAACACTGCCTGGTGCAGGGAAAGACAGTACTTCATTGGATGCAATGAGCACACAACACTGCGCGGTGCAGGGAAAAGGGTACTTCATTGAATAGCAATGCACAAATACATGCAGCAGGGCAGGAAAGACTCATTGATATAGCATGAGCACACAAACCGCGTGCAGGGAAAGACGTACTTCTTTGATAGCAATGAGCACACAACACCGCGCGGTACAGGGAAAGACATTACTTCATTGATAGCAATGACACCAAACACTGGCACGACGGTCAGGGAAAGACAGTGCTTTATATAGCACATGAGCACACAAACATGCGCGGTTGCAGGGAAGAGCAGTAACTTCATATGATGAGGAAGACAGAACACTGTGCGATGCAAAGGAAAGACAGTGCTTCATGTTGATAGCAATGAGCACACAAACACTGCGCGGTGCGAGAGAAGACAGTCTTCATTGTAGTTAGCAATGAGCAAACAACACTGGCGGTGCAGGGAAAACAGTACTTCATTGATAGCAATGAGAACACAAACACTGCACAGGCAGGGAAAGACAGTGCTTATTGATAGCAATGAGCACACAAACACGCGCGGATGCAGGGTGAAAGCAAGAGTACTTCATTGATAGTTAGTAATGAGCACAAGAACATGCGCGGTGCAGGAAAGGACGGTGCTTCACTGATATTTAGCAATGAGCACACAAACACTGCGCGGTGCAGGGAAAGACACTGTGACTTCATTGATAGTTCAGAGAGCACACAACACTGGAGTGCAGGGAAACGACAGTACTTCATTGATAGCAATGACACACAAACATTGCGCGGCAGGGGAAGACAGTATCATTGTAATAGCAAGACACAAAACATCTGCGCGGTGCAGGAAATGAGGTACTCATTATAGCAATGAGTCACCAAACACTGGCGGTGCAGGAAAGACAGTACTTCATTGTAGCAATGAGATAACACTGGCGTGCAGGAAGAGGGACTTCATTGATGCATGAGACACAACAGGGCGGTGCAGGAAAGATCTTCATTGATAGCAATGACATACATGCGCGTGCAGAAGACGTATTATGATAGCAAGGCACCAAACACGGCGTGCAGGAAGACATACTATTGATAGCAATGAGCACATAACACTGCGCGTGCAGGAAGACGTACTTATGATAGCAAGAGCACACACACTGCGCGGTGCAGGAGACATATCGCATGATGACCAAACTGCCGCGCAGGAAACAGTATTTTTGATAGAATGACACACAACACTCGCGGGAGAAAGACAGTACTTCATTGATGCATGAGCACAACACTGCCGGGCAGGGAAAGACGTGCTTATGATAGAATGAACACACACTCGGGTGCAGGAAGACTTCATTGATGCAATGAGCACAAAACACTGGCGGTGCAGGAAGACAGTTCATTGATAGTTAGTAATGATCACACAAACACTGCGCGGTGCAGGGAAAGACAGTGCTTCATTGATAGAAATGAGCACACAAACACTGTGCGGTGCAGGGAAAGACAGTACTTCATTGATAGTTAGCAATGAGCACACAAACACTGCGCGGTGCAGGGAAAGACAGCACTTCATTGATAGTTAGCAATGAGCACACAAACACTGCGCGTTGCAGGGAAAGACAGTACTTCATTGATAGTTAGCAATGAGAACACAAACACTGCGCGGTGCAGGGATAGACAGTACTTCATTGACAGCAATGAGCACACAATCACTGCGCGAGCAGGGAAAGACAGTACTTTATTGATAGTTAGCAATGAGCACACAAACACTGCGCGTTGCAGGAAAAGACAGGACTTCATTGATAGTTAACAATGAGCACACAAACACTGCGCGGTGCAGGGAAAGACAGTACTTCATTGATAGCAATGTCCACACAAACACTGCGCGGTGCAGTAGTTAGCAATGAGCACACAAACACTGCGCGTTGCCGGGAAAGACAGTACTTCATTGATAGTTAGCAATGAGCACACAAACACTGCGCGGTGCAGGGACAGACAGTACTTCATTGATAGCAATGAGCACACAAACACTGCGCGGTGCAGGGAAAGAGGGTACTTCATTGATAGCAATGAGGACACAAACACTGGGCGGTGCAGGGAAAGACAGTACTTCATTGATAGCAATGAGCACACAAAACACTGCGCGGTGCAGGGACAGACAGTGCTTCATTGATAGCAATGAGCACACAAACACTGGGCGGTGCAGGGACAGACAGTACTTCATTGATAGCAATGAGCACACAAACACTGCGCGGTGCAGGGACAGACAGTACTTCATTGATAGCAATGAGCACACAAACACTGCGCGGTGCAGGGAAAGACAGTACTTCATTGATAGCAATGAGCACACAAACACTGCGCGGTGCAGGGACAGACAGTACTTCACTGATAGTTAGCAATGAGCACACAAACACTGCGCGGTGCAGGGAAAGACAGTACTTCACTGATAGTTAGCAATGAGCACACAAACACTGCGCGGTGCAGGAAAGACAGTACTTCATTGATAGTTAGGAATGAGCACACAAACACTGCGCGGTGCAGGGACAGACAGTACTTCATTGATAGTTAGCAATGAGCACACAAACACTGCGCGGTGCAGGGAAAGACAGCACTTCATTGATAGCAAATGAGCACACAAACACTGCGCGGTGCAGGGAAAGACAGTACTTCATTGATAGCAATGAGCACACAAACACTGCACAGCGCAGGGAAAGACAGTGCTTTATTGATAGCAATGAGCACACAAACACTGCGCGGTGCAGGGAAAGACAGTACTTCATTGATAGTTAGTAATGAGCACAGAAACACTGCGCCGTGGAGGGAAAGACAGTGCTTCACTGATAGTTAGCAATGAGCACACAAACACTGCGCAGTGCAGGGAAAGACAGTGCTTCACTGATAGTTAGGAATGAGCACACAAACACTGCGCGGTGCAGGGACAGACAGTACTTCATTGATAGTTAGCAATGAGCACACAACACTGTGCGGTGCAGGGAAAGACAGTACTTCATTGATAGCAATGAGCACACAAACATTGCGCAGTGCTTGGACAGACAGTACTTCATTGATAGTATTAATGAGCACATAAACACTGCGCGGTGCAGGGAAAGACAGTACTTCACTGATAGTTAGCAATGAGCACACAAACACTGCGCGGTGCAGGAAGACAGTACTTCACTGATAGTTAGCAATGAGCACACAAACACTGCGCGGCACAGGGAAAGACAGTGCTTCGTGATAGTTAGCAATGAGCACACAAAGACTGCACGGTGCAGGGACAGACAGTATTTCATTGATAGCAATGAGCACACAAACACTGCACAGCGCAGGAAAGACAGTGCTTTATTGATAGCAATGAGCACACAAACACTGCGCGGTGCAGGGAAAGACAGTACTTCATTGATAGTTAGCATGAGCACACAAACACTGCGCGGTGCAGGGAAGACAGTACTTCATTGATAGTTAGCAATGAGCACACAAACACTGCGCGGTGCAGGTACAGACAGTACTTCATTGATAGTTAGCAATGAGCACACAACACTGTGCGTTGCAGGGACAGACAGTACTTCATTGATAGTTAGTAATGAGCACACAAACACTGTGCGGTGCAGGGAAAGACAGTACTTCATTGATAGTTAGCAATGAGCACACAAACATGCACAGCGCAGGAAAGACAGTACTTCATTGATAATAATGAGCACACAAACACTGTGCGGTGCAGGAAAGACAGCACTTCATTGATAGTTAGGAATGAGCACACAAACACTGCGCGTTGCAGGGAAAGACAGTACTTCATGATAGTTAGCAATGAGCACACAACACTGCGCGTTGCAGGGAAAGACAGTACTTCATTGATAGTTAGCAATGAGCACACAAACACTGCGCGGTGCAGGGAAAGACAGTACTTCATTGATAGTTAGCAATGAGCACACAAACACTGCGCGGTGCAGGGAAAGACAGTGCTTCATTGATAGCAATGAGCACACAAACACTGCGCGGTGCAGGGAAAGACAGTACTTCATTGATAGTTAGCAATGAGCACACAAACACTGCACGGTGCAGGGACAGACAGTACTTTATTGATAGCAATGAGCACACAAACACTGCGCGGTGCAGGGAAAGACAGTACTTCATTGATAGTTAGCAATGAGCACACAAACATTGCGCGGTGCAGGGACAGACAGTACTTCACTGATAGTTAGCAATGAGCACACAAACACTGCGCGGTGCAGGGAAAGACAGTACTTCATTGATAGTTAGCAATGAGCACACAAACACTGCGCGGTGCAGGGACAGACAGTACTTCATTGATAGTCAGCAATGAGCACACAAACACTGCGCGGTGCAGGGAAAGACAGTACTTCATTGATAGCAATGAGCACACAAACACTGCGCGGTGCAGGGAAAGACAGTACTTCATTGATAGCAATGAGCACACAAACACTGCGCGGTGCAGGGAAAGACAGTACTTCATTGATAGCAATGAGCACACAAACACTGCGCGGTGCAGGGACAGACAGTACTTCACTGATAGTTAGCAATGAGCACACAAACACTGCGCGGTGCAGGGAAAGACAGTACTTCATGATAGTTAGCAATGAGCACACAAACACTGCGCGGTGCAGGGAAAGACAGTACTTCATTGATAGTTAGGAATGAGCACACAAACACTGCGCGGTGCAGGGACAGACAGTACTTCATTGATAGTTAGCAATGAGCACACAAACACTGCGCGGTGCAGGGAAAGACAGCACTTCATTGATAGCAATGAGCACACAAACACTGCGCGGTGCAGGGAAAGACAGTACTTCATTGATAGTTAGCAATGAGCACACAAACACTGCGCGGTGCAGGGAAAGACAGCACTTCATTGATAGTTAGCAATGAGCACACAAGCACTGCGCGGTGCAGGAAAAGACAGTACTTCATTGATAGTCAGCAATGAGCACACAAACACTGCGCGGTGCAGGGACAGACAGTACTTCATTGATAGTTAGCAATGAGCACACAAACACTGCGCGGTGCAGGGAAAGACAGTACTTCATTGATAGTCAGCAATGAGCACACAAACACTGCGCGGTGCAGGGACAGACAGTACTTCATTGATAGTTAGCAATGAGCACACAAACACTGCGCGGTGCAGGGAAAGACAGCACTTCATTGATAGCAATGAGCACACAAACACTGCGCGGTGCAGGGAAAGACACTACTTCATTGATAGCAATGAGCACACAAACACTGCGCGGTGCAGGGAAAGACAGTACTTCATTGATAGTTAGCAATGAGCACTCAAACACTGCGCGGTGCAGTGACAGACAGTACTTCATTGATAGCAATGAGCACACAAACACTGCGCGGTGCAGGGAAAGACAGTACTTCATTGATAGTTAGCAATGAGCACTCAAACACTGCGCGGTGCAGTGACAGACAGTACTTCATTGATAGCAATGAGCACACAAACACTGCGCGGTGCAGGGAAAGACAGTATCATTGATAGTTAGCAATGAGCACACAAACACTGCGCGGTGCAGTGACAGACAGTACTTCATTGATAGTCAGCAATGAGCACACAAACACTTCGCGGTGCTCATGTACAGTTGACAGGGTGTAACTGATCTGTGTGATCTCGCTGGACGAATCTGAGGTCTGCCCTTTGAACGGCAAACACATTTTTCCCTTCGTCCTGTGACCCCCCCCCCCCCCCCCCCCCCCCCCCCCCCCCCCCCCCCCCGTCTGTCCACTACATAGCTTTATACAGCTCGTGCTGACAGACAGACAGACAAACAAACAGACGGGGGAAGCAGAAGCCAGTGTAGCGGGTAAGACAGAGCGGTTGGCAGTCAGCTGGGGCAGAGAAGGAACAGTCCTTGAGCTCTCCGTGACGCTGGGTGTTGAGCTCCGCCATGATGAACGGCCCCCAGTCCTGCTGACGACAGGCCCCGGCACGACCAGAAGCTGCAATACCCGACTCACCACCTCCTCCCCCCCCCTCCTGCCTCCCCTCTCTACCATCTTGGCTTACCCCCATCAGTAGCGGAGAACAATAGCGGTGTGTTTGTCAACGGCAAGTGGCGAGGCCTATTGATAACGGCTTTATCAGGCAGAAGCCGGGGGCCGGAGACAGGAGAGGTGATGGGGCGGGATCATTGTTCTCTGCCAGAGCCACTTCACTGCACTGACAAGATAGGACTCGGCCACCGCAGCACAGGAGCCGCCGCTGAAGGTAAGGCACGCTTGATGGACCGGCCATGCCAACGTTCTCCTTTCTACGGCAAACTTGAGCCGATTTACGCTTGAAACCGTATTCGAAACGGACGGAACCGCTTAAGCGTTCAGAGCCGTTGACAACCGTTTTCGCCTGTTGGCACTTGCTAGAGAGGAGAGCGCCGACACTACCTTGACCGTGAGACTGACTCCGTGGAAGTACGTGTGGAATGTCCCTGTCAGTGCCTGTTGGATTCAGAAAAATGGCATGCCCAATGCACAGCCCTGTTGCGTTGTTTCATTACATGGGGTCGTTTTAACACCCAGAATTCAGGCCAGGCAGTGATATCCTGGCACACAGAATTCAGGCAGTGATATCCTGACAAGCAGAATTCAGGCCAGGCAGTGATATCCTGACATGCAGAATTCAGGCCAGACAGTGATATCCTGACATGCAGAATTCAGGCAGTGATATCCTGACATGCAGAATTCAGGCAGTGACATCCTGACATGCAGAATTCAGGCCAGACAGTGATATCCTGACATGCAGAATTCAGGCAGTGATAACCTGACATGCACAATTCAGGCAGTGATATCCTGACATACAGAATTCAGGCCAGGCAGTGATATCCTGACATGCAGAATTCAGGCAGTGATATCCTGACATACAGAATTCAGGCCAGGCAGTGATATCCTGACATACAGAATTCAGGCCAGGCAGTGATATCCTGACATGCAGAATTCAGGCAGTGATATCCTGACATACAGGATTCAGGCAGTGATATCCTGACATGCAGAATTCAGGCAGTGATATCCTGACATGCAGAATTCAGGCCAGGCAGTGATATCCTGACATGCAGAATTCAGGCCAGGCAGTGATATCCTGACATGCAGAATTCAGGCAGTGATATCCTGACATACAGAATTCAGGCAGTGATATCCTGACATGCAGAATTCAGGCCAGACAGTGATATCCTGACATGCAGAATTCAGGCAGTGATATCCTCACATACAAAATTCAGGCAGTGATATCCTGACATGCAGAATTCAGGCAGTGATATCCTGACATGCAGAATTCAGGCCAGTGATATCCTGACATGCAGAATTCAGGCCAGGCAGTGATATCCTGACATGCAGAATATTCAGGCCAGGCAGTGATATCCTCACATGCAGAATTCAGGCAGTGATATCCTGACATACAGAATTCAGGCAGTGATATCCTGACATGCAGAATTCAGGCAGACAGTGATAACCTGACATGCACAATTCAGGCAGTGATATCCTGACATACAGAATTCAGGCCAGGCAGTGATATCCTGACATGCAGAATTCAGGCAGTGATATCCTGACATACAGAATTCAGGCCAGGCAGTGATATCCTGACATACAGAATTCAGGCCAGGCAGTGATATCCTGACATGCAGAATTCAGGCAGTGATATCCTGACATACAGGATTCAGGCAGTGATATCCTGACATGCAGAATTCAGGCAGTGATATCCTGACATGCAGAATTCAGGCCAGGCAGTGATATCCTGACATGCAGAATTCAGGCCAGGCAGTGATATCCTGACATGCAGAATTCAGGCAGTGATATCCTGACATACAGAATTCAGGCAGTGATATCCTGACATGCAGAATTCAGGCCAGACAGTGATATCCTGACATGCAGAATTCAGGCAGTGATATCCTCACATACAAAATTCAGGCAGTGATATCCTGACATGCAGAATTCAGGCAGTGATATCCTGACATGCAGAATTCAGGCAGTGATATCCTGACATGCAGAATTCAGGCCAGGCAGTGATATCCTGACAGGCAGAATTCAGGCCCGGCAGTGATATCCTGACATGCAGAATTCAGGCAGTGATATCCTGACATACAGAATTCAGGCAGTGATATCCTGACATGCAGAATTCAGGCCAGACAGTGATATCCTGACATGCAGAATTCAGGCAGTGATATCCTGACATACAAATTCAGGCAGTGATATCCTGACATGCAGAATTCAGGCAGTGATATCCTGACATGCATAATTCAGGCCAGGCAGTGATATCCTGACATGCAGAATTCAGGCAGTGACATCCTGACATGCAGAATTCAGGCAGTGATATCCTGACATGCAGAATTCAGGCCAGGCAGTGATATCCTGACATGCAGAATGCAGGCAGTGACATCCTGACATGCAGAATTCAGGCCAGACAGTGATATCCTGACATGCAGAATTCAGGAAGTGATATCCTGACATGTAGATTCAGCAGTGATATCCATGACATGCAGAATTCAGGCCAGAAGTGATATCCTGACATGCAGAATTCAGGCAGTGATATCCTGACATGCAGAATTCAGGCAGTGATATCCTGAATACAGAATTGAGGCAGTGATTATCCTGACATGCAGAATTAAGGCCACGCAGTGATATCCTGACATGCAGAATTCAGGCAGTGATATCCTGACATACAGAATTCAGGCAGTGATATCCTGACATGCAGAATTCAGGCCAGACAGTGATATCCTGACATGCATAATTCAGGCAGGTGACATCCTGACATGCAGCATTCAGGCAGTGATATCCTGCCATGCAGAATTCAGGCCAGACAGTGATATCCTGACATGCAGAATTCAGGCAGTGACATCCTGACATGCAGAATTCAGGCCAGACAGTGATATCCTGACATGCAGAATTCAGGAAGTGATATCCTGACATGCAGAATTCAGGCAGTGATATCCTAACATACAGAATTCAGGCAGTGATATCCTGACATTCAGAATTCAGCCCAGGCAGTGATATCCTGACATGCAGAATTCAGGCAGTGACATCCTGACATGCAGATTTCAGGCAGTGATATATCCTGACATGAGAACTTCAGGCAGACGTGATATCCTGACATGCAGAATTCAGGCAGCAGTGACATCCTGACGTGCAGAATTCAGGCCAGACAGTGATATCCTGACTTGCAGAATTCAGGCCAGACAGTGATAGCCTGACATGCATAATTCAGGCAGTGATATCCTGACATGCATAACTCAGGCCAGGCAGTGATATCCTGACATGCAGAATTCAGGCCAGGCAGTGATATCCTGACATGTAGAATTCAGGCAGTGATATCCTGACATACAAATTCAGGCAGTGATATCCTGACATGCAGAATTCATGCAGTGATATCCTGACACACAAAATTCAGGCCAGACAGTGATATCCTGACATGCAGAATTCAGGCAGTGATATCCTGACATCATAAGCATTTGCTTGTTGTTGCTTCAGTTCAATAAGTTGTTTATGTACACATCTGTTCATTAAAGAAATGTTTATAAAAAAAAAATATCCTGACATGGCAGAATTCAGGCAGTGACATCCTGACATGCAGAATTCAGGCGTGATATCCTGACATACAGAATTCAGCCAGGCAGTGATATCCTGACATGCAGAATTCAGGCAGTGATATCCTGACATGCAGATTCAGGGGAGTGATATCGGACACACAGATTCAGGCAGTGATATCCTGACACACAGAATTCGGGCAGTGATTTCTGACATGTAGAATTCAGGCCAGGCAGTGGCATCCTGACATACAGAATTCAGGACAGGCAGTGATATCCTGACATGCAGAATTCAGGCAGTGATATCCTGACAAACAGAATTCAGGCCAGGCAGTGATATCCTGATATGCAGAATTCAGGCAGTGATATCCTGACATACAGAATTCAGGCCAGGCAGTGATATCCTGACATGCAGAATTCAGGCAGTGATATCCTGACATACAGAATTCAGGCCAGGCAGTGATATCCTGACATGCAGAATTCAGGCAGTGATATCCTGACATACAGAATTCAGGCCAGGCAGTGATATCCTGACATGCAGAATTCAGGCCAGGCAGTGATATCCTGACATACAGAATTCAGGGCAGGCAGTGATATCCTGACATGTAGAATTCAGGCAGTGATATCCTGACATACAGAATTCAGGCAGTGATATCCTGACATGCAGAATTCAGGCCAGGCAGTGATATCCTGACATACAGAATTCAGGCAGTGATATCCTGACATACAGAATTCAGGCAGTGACATCCTGACACACACGATTCAGGCCAGGCAGTGATATCCTGACATGCACACGTAAAGTTTGCCCAGGCAAGTACAGGCCTTTTCAGTTTCTTGTGACTGTTTCGTTCCGACCAAACTTGAATAAGCAGTTTGGTTTTGTCTTTGGTGTATATAGCAGACATGCCTAGCAGCAGCACGTGACAAATGTGCAAATTTGCTGGAACCAGTGGCTGACTGTAGTAACGTAAATTCCAGGCATCGCAACATTGCTCTGTTAGAGTGCAGAACGCTTCAGACCACACAGCGAGGTGCTCTGCCCCCCCCCCCCCCCCCGCCCCCCCTCCCCCCCCCCCCCCCAAAAAAAAAAAAAAAAAAAAAAAAACGGTTGGGAAAGGTTCTGCTCAAATCGGGTTGCGATCTAAAGGCAAGAAATGGCTTGAGAACCGTTCAGATCTCTGCAGTATTGCCGTGTATAAATGGCCCAGAGACGCTGCCCCTGGCGTCCTCCTGGGTGGTGTTGTCATGACCGAGGTGTTAGTGACTGCTTGTGGCGCCTCTACTTGTCGCCCATGACTGAGGACGGAGGGTGTGCAGATCCATAACGGTCAAAACCTCAGTGACATCATCTTGACGTTCTGCTGCGGTGCCAGTGATGACGATGGACTGGAGGGCGGTGCTACACGTCATCTTGACGTTTTGCTGTGGTGCCAGTGATGACGATGGACTGGAGGATGGTGCTACACATCATCTTGACGTTCTGTTGTGGTGCCAGTGATGACGATGGACTACAGTCCGGTGCTACACATCATCTTGACGTTCTGTTGTGGTGCCAGTGATAACGATGGACTGGAGGGCGGTGCTACACGTCACCTTGACGTTCTGTTGTGGTGCCAGTGATGACGATGGACTACAGTCCGGTGCTACACGTCACCTTGACGTTCTGCTGTGGTGCCAGTGATGACGATGGAATACAGTCCTGTGCTACACGTCATCTTGACGTTCTGCTGTGGTGCCAGTGATGACGATGGACTACAGTCCTGTGCTACACGTCATCTTGACGTTCTGCTGTGGTGCCAGTGATGACGATGGACTACAGTCCGGTGCTACACGTCACCTTAACGTTCTGCTGCGGTGCCAGTGATGACGATGGGCTGGAGGGCGGTGCTACATGTCATCTTGAAGTTCTGCTGTGGTGCCAGTGATGACGATGGACTACAGTCCGGTGCTACACGTCATCTTGACGTTCTGCTGTGGTGCCAGTGATGGCGATGGACTGGAGGGTGGTGCTACACGTCATCTTGACGTTCTGCTGTGGTGCCAGTGATGACGATGGGCTGGAGGGCGGTGCTACACTTCATCTTGACGTTCTGCTGTGGTGCCAGTGATGACGATGGACTACAGTCCGGTGCTACACGTCATCTTGACGCTCTGTTGTGGTGCCAGTGATGACGATGGACTACAGTCCGGTGCTACACGTTATTTTGACGTTCTGCTGTGGTGGCCAGTGATGACGATGGGCTACAGTCCTGTGCTACACGTCATCTTGACGTTCTGTTGTGGTGCCAGTGATGACGATGGACTGGAGGGCGGTGCTACACGTCATCTTGACGTTCTGCTGTGGTGCCAGTGATGACGATGGACTGGAGGGCGGTGCTACACGTCATCTCTGATGTTCTGTTGTGGTAACAGTGATGACGATGGACTGGAGGGTGGTGCTACACGTCATCCTGACGTTCTGCTATGGTGGCCAGTGATGACGATGGGCTACAGTCCGGTGCTACATTCATCTTGACGTTCTGCTGTGGTGCCAGTGATGACGATGGACTACAGTCCGGTGCTACACGGAAGGAATTCTGTCTGTCTTTCACCACCACCCTCCTTGCCCTGCTGGGGTCCTGGCCCTGTGTGGAAGTCTGGGGCCACAGCAGGAACTGTTTCACTGGCACCGCTTCACACTGGAAGACGGACTCAGGCAGGATATTTGGACTTCTCCAGCTAAGAATAACAGCCCCTAGCAGTCTGCTCGGCACTCAACATGAACAGGATGCGCATTGTGTCTTTGCAATACACATGTCTCTCCCAAGCTCTGATCAGCGCATTGGGCTAATGCGCAAGTGAGACAACTGCTAGGTCGTAGCCATGAGACCCTCTTCTTAAATTCTTTCATCTTAATCATTAATTCATTTATCCATCAGCTTCAAATCCAGCGCAGTGTGGCCCCGAAACTCAACAGACATGACAAACTAACAGGACTATACCTGTTGCAATATTGTCATGACAAACTGCGCTGTATTTTTTTCATTCCGAAAGCGTTCTGATGATTTCCAGAAACTAGCTTTTGTTACAATCCACCCCCTCCATCTGCCCTCCCTCCACACCTACCCAAACCACCTCTCTCTCTCTCTCTCTCTCTCTCTCTCTCTCTCTCTATTATATATATATATATATATATATAAACTAATAAATTCCAAGGGTAGGTACGGAGCACCACTCCATATATATACATATATATATATATATATATATATATATATAAATAGAGAGAGAGAGAGAGAGAGAGAGAGAGAGAGAGAGAGAGAGAGAGATATGGATACGGATACGGATACGGATATTTATTCACAAATAGGCCATTGCCCCTCGTGAAGGGGTGCATCTGAAAATCATTCGATATTTTACACGTTCAAAAACTGATTCAATGCTCTACATTAAGAAACAAGAACAGATCTTAACTTAAATGCTTTGTATAGGTAAATGGACAGATTTCTAGTTGTTCGTTCATAATTGGAAGCTAGAAGTAAGCTTAATCTGAAAAGACTTGGAAATCTGTAGTATTTCAAAGGTATATAACGTTCTCTTATTTCGTTTAGTGAAGGACAGCACAGAACAAAATGCACTTCATCTTCTTTCTCTTCTTTACACAATGGACAAATCAAATCAACAGGGGTATGTTGTTTGTATCGACATCTATGTACAGCAATATCTGAAATACCCAGTCTGAATCTTGTTGTAATAATCTTGATATGTCTGTTTAGATTTAACGTTAAATGCATTTTATCTATTGCTATTGTGCAAAAAGTCTTATATACACTAAATCTGTCACTATTCTTGACATGAAAATCCCATTCTTGCCATCTGCAAAGTACAAGTCTTTCTTTAAAGTCAGCAATAAACTGTTACACTCCCTCAACACCTTGGTTTAACCACACATAACCAAAACCAAACATGTATAACTTACAGCGAATGTCAGACACCCAGTTTGTCTTATCACGAGAGTCTAACTCAAATAATGTTCTATATGCTTTTCGCGGTAATCTTGACTCATCCATTCTTGTCAACTTTAACCAGTAGTGCATGCACCTAACGGCAGAATTTATGTAAACAGGGTATCTATTTGTCTCACCATAC
Source organism: Conus canariensis (assembly GCA_033310375.1). Classification (NCBI taxonomy): domain Eukaryota; kingdom Metazoa; phylum Mollusca; class Gastropoda; order Neogastropoda; family Conidae; genus Conus; species Conus canariensis. Next base: position 892,311 of record CM065730.1, on the reverse strand, counting down.
ACAAGGTCATTCGGTGTTTGTAACTGAACTCCTAAAAACTTTTTCAGAGCAAAGAGATGTACTTTTTCACAAAAGTGTGCAGCATTACTTAGCCCCCACAATTCAGCACCATACTGAACAATGGGTTGTATCTGCGCGTCAAATAGTTTTAAATATACAGCAAGAGAATTGCATTTTAACTTACGTAATTTTTGCAATATGCATAACAACGCATGCTCTGCTCTGCAGGCAAGGCTCTTACAAGAAACAGTAAATCTCAACCGTGTTGAAAAATAGATGCCTAAATATTTATAAACATTAACAACAGGCATAAGGATTCCATTATAAGTCCAATGTTCACTAGCTGCTAAGTACCCACCTTTTCTAAATACGACTATATTACTTTTATTCATATTCACATTCAGATGGAGTGCTGTTGCTGCCCTATGTAGACTATTTAGTTGCGTCTGTAGCCCAACTATTGTTTCCGACAGAAGAGCTATGTCATCTGCCAGAAGTAATATAAATAGTTCAAAATAATCATGCTTAAATGTTGCACCATGCCTCCCATTTCTAATCACTTCTATTGCTAATTCATTTATAAATAAAGAGAACAGCACTGGACTTGTAACATCCCCTTGTTTTACCCCCCGGGTACAGTTTATGTAATCTGTCAATTTTGCACCCGAGCGAATTCTAGCTCTGACTGTAGTATACATGCTATGAATACACCGAAGGAGTTTTCCTTTGATACCATTTTTTACCAGAATAGGCCACAGTAGATTCCTTTCTATAGAGTCAAAAGCTTTCTCAAAGTCAATAAAGGCGACATAGAGTTTACGGTTAAAGCAAAACTGTTTTTGGATTAAAGCTAATAATGTGTACATGTGATCAATGGTGGAGTATCCCCTTTTAAACCCCGCTTGATATTCCCCTGTGATATTATGCAGCTCAATCCATTCTTGAATCCTATTATTTACTATAGAACTATAAACTTTACTGCTTGTATTACATAATGATATCCCTCTATAATTACCGGGATCGTCTACATTACCTTTTTAAATAAAGATAAGATAATAGTTTCTGTCCAGTTATCTGGGAATACTCCCTTATCAAACAGAGTGTTAAACAGTTTAACAAAGAAGTCAATTACTCGATCACCAGCATTTTTCAGCAACTCGCCGATAATTTCATCCGGACCAGCGGATTTACCGTTCTTTAACTTTCTTATAGCCAATAACACTTCTTCTCTAGATATTGGGCGGTTCATG